>JAULJL010000008.1:4825000-6032207 GCA_030761205.1 Fremontodendron californicum
CTTTTTTGAAAGTTCTAAGTTTACATTCTCCTATCTAATCACATGGAAAATAGGACACCCCTTTCCCATAATTGATAAAGCTTTGCACATTTTTTGTGTTAAATGTTGATAGAATTGTTTAATCGAAGTCAACAGTTTCAGAAATTAATCTCTTGATATTATAATACTTCAATATGATAACGAGATGTGTTACGAAATCTATTGAGTTTTGAAGGACTCAGTTGACATTTTAATTTTTTTTTTTTTTTTGGTATTGAGGTAAAAAAATAATTTAAATCAAATGATTTGAAAAAAAAAAAGATTAATGCACTAATTAGCCCCTATACTATATTCTTTTTTAAAATTTGATACATAAAAGAAAAAAATTCACGATTAAGTACTCAGAGATTAATTCTGTCACACACGTTAGTCCAATGCCTAACGGCATGCTGACATATGCATTTTTATCCAATAAAAACTTGACACGTTGCAATTTTGACATGTCAACAATGCCACGTTAGCTTTTTAGAAATTTTTTATTTTTTATTTATTTTTTAATTAAAAAAATAAAATTAATATTTCTTGAAATTAATTTTTTTAATTTAAAAAAATTAAATATTTTTATTTTTAATTTATTTTAAATTCACTTTTTTTAATTAAAAAACTTTAAAAAATAAAAATAATATTTCCTGGAATTAAAAAATATTAATTTTTTAATTAAAAAATAAAGAACAATTTTTTTATATTTAAATTTACTTTTTTAATTAAAAATTTTTAAAAATAAAAATAATATTTCCAAAAATTAATTTTTTTAATTTAAAAAATAAAAAATTTATTTTTAATTTTGTTTTTTTAATAAAAAAAATTTTAAATTAAAAAATAATAAAAATAATATTTCCAGAAATTAAACTTTTTAATTTTTTTAATTTAAGAAATAAAAAAATAATTTTTTTTAAATGTTGACTGGGCATTGCTGATGTGTCAAAGTTGCTACGTATCATATTTTTATTAGTAAAAAAATGACATGTTATCAAACCATTAAGCCATGGACTAACGTGAATGACGGAAATAAAATTTAGATACCTAATCGTAAATTTTTTCTTTAAGTATCAAATCATGAAAAATGATATACTTCGAGGGTCAATTTGTGCATTAACCCAAAAAAAGATAAAGAAATGTGTTGTGTCGAGAGGGAGAGAAGAGAAAAGAAAAGAAGAGGGGAGAGGAGAGAGAAGAAGAAAGAGATGGCAGAGGGGAGATAGGAAGGGTGACTGGCAGGTCGGAGAGGAGAAAATGGTGGAGGAGACGGAGAAAATAGAGGAGAGAGAAAGAAAGGAAAGAGAGAAAATGAAGGAGGAGAGGAGGAGGAGGAGATCGAGCGGGGTGATACGGTTGCCTCGATGTGGCCGGCGACGGCTCAGGCAACCGGTGGCAGGAGGAAGAAGAAGAAGAAGAAGAAAAAATAATTATAGTTTTGTTTTTTTATTAGTATTGTTTTAATTTTTATAATTAAGAAGAATAAAGGAAAGATAGAAAGAAAATAGAAAAAATAGTTGTAGTTTTTGTTTTTCTATTATTGTTGTTTTAATTTTTGATAATTTATTATTTTTACAAAAATAAATAAATATATATTTAGTAAAAAAAATACATAATTTTATATTTTTATGTAGTAAAAAATTTATTAATGTTTTTTATTATTCTCTTATATATTTTTTTGAGAAAAATATGATTTAAAATAATTATAGTAGTTTATTTATCACTTTGTATTTATCAAATTAAATTTAAAAATATTAAAAATTATAAAGGTTTAGGAAAAAAGAAAAAATTTAAAAATTTTATTTTACTTTATTTTCATTCATTTTATATTTTTTAAAATAATTTAATAAAATTATTTATGTATATTAAAAAATATATAACTCCCGCAGCATCGCGCAGTTAAAATTACTAGTTATTATTATGCCCAGTGACTAATTATGTGTAATGCTCAAGCTAGATCCGATCATCAGGCAGATAAGACCCATAGATTAAAGAATGACAATCCTAATTATTGTGATACTGAACTTTAGGTCATATTTTAATACTTTAGCCGTTCTTATTCTTTTGAGTCATTATTTTCTATTTTCTTTCTTCCTCTTTGAATATTTACTGATTTAATCGTTGGAATGAGTCTCGGAATCTCAACTCTGGCACCCCTTTGACGGTTTGACCTTTTTACGGACTCGTCTTTCTACCAGGCAGACCTTTCCTCCAAAATCTCGTCTTGTAACCTAAAAACTCCTCCACAACTATCAGAAAGTTTCGGATTTTTTTGAGCATACAAGATTGAGTGGCCTTAATTTGCTTTCTTGAGCACTTGTGATATACGTGAAACAGTTGGAAGGAAATGGTGATGAAGTCGAGAACCAGTCAGGAGGTCTGAGAGGATGAGAACAAACCTCAAGAAGGAATCAACAATGGCGAACCAGAAAGAGAACCAGAAAAGAATAGAGAGAAAAAGGAATTACTTCAATACTTGTCTCCTCTGTATATTCCCATTCGTGTATATATACAATGAAGATTGCTTACTAGTAGTTTTAGCAGCTAACCAACTCCACAACTAACACTAACAGATTCTAACAGATTGAAACAACTTCTAACGGTAACTAACAGACTAACAGACTATAACAGACTATAATGACTATAACGGTTTACTGTCATTCTCCTATAACGGTTTACTGTCATTCTCCCTACATCAATCCCCGCCCCATAGAACAAGCCTTGACCTCAAGGCTGAAAGTGAGGGAATCGTTGTTGTAAGTCATAGAGATACTCCCATGTGGCATCTTCTTCGAACGAATTGGCCCAATGAACCAAAACCTGAGTTGCTGGTTGATGCCCTCGCTTAACCATTCTTCGATCCAAGACTCTTAATGGTTCCAAAGAGGCAGCGTCACCCGAGACTGGTAATGATGAAGTATTAGCCGTGTGAGATCGCAAACTCTTTTTCAGCTGAGAAACATGAAACACTGGATGCAGTTTGGAGTGAGCTGGTAAGGTTAACTTGTATGCCACTGCCCCTATCTTGTCAACAACTGGAAAGGGTCCAAAATATCTGGGTGCGAGCTTTTGGAACTGGCGATCAGCAAGAGAATTCTGTCGGTATGGTTGGAGTTTCAGATATACCAAATCACCAATGGCAAATTGTCTGTCAGTCCTATGTTTGTCTGCAAGTTGTTTCATTCGGTGTTGAGCACGTGTGAGATGATATTTCAAAAGTTGCAACATAGCTTCTCTTGTTTGCAGACTTTCATCCACCGTGTGCACCTCCGAATCACCAGGATAGTAAGGCACATGTAGGGGTGGAGGGTACCCATACAAAGCTTGAAACGGAGTAGTGTTGATGGCAGTATGGTGACATGTGTTGTACCACCATTCGGCCAAAGAAAGCCACTTGCTCCAAGACTTTGGTTGATCGCCTGAGACACAACGCAAATAGGTTTCCAGACAACGATTGACAACTTCTGTTTGCCCATCCGTCTGTGGGTGATACGCAGTAGACATGTGTAAGGCACATCCTTGTAATCGAAAAAGATCTTGCCAAAAGTTGCTAAGGAAAACAGGGTCTCTATCACTGACAATGGTCGTGGGCATACCATGGAGTTTGAAAACAAAATCCATGTACATTTGGGCCACTGTGAGAGCTGTATATGGGTGGGAGAGGCCAATGAAATACGCATACTTTGTCAATCTATCCACCACCACATAAATGATAGATTTGCCATAAGAGAGAGGAAGGCCTTCGATGAAATCCATACTAACTTGAGACCATGCTTCTGCAGGTATTGGGAGTGGCTGCAATAGTCCAGGATAAGCACTTGTATCATACTTATACCTCTGACAAATATCACAAGACCTTATAAATTGTCTCACTTGTTTCTCTAATCCCTTCCAAAAGAATAAGGATGTCAGGCGTTTTACTGTACTCAACATACCTGAATGGCCCCCAGTGCTACTGCTATGAAAGAGCTTGATAATGTTGTTCTGAAGTTGTGAGTCATCTCCCACTACAAGCCTCCCTTTCCTTCTTAGTTGTCCCTCATGCCATGTATAGGGTGATCCCTTTAAACTACCCTGTTGCAATTGGACAATCAGTGTACTCAATTGTTCATCTTGAGTCCAGCTGGCTTGTATCAAGGGAAACAAGTCTGAGGAAACAGTTGAAATAGCCATGAGAAGGACATCACTTGTACTCATTCTGGAAAGGGCATCTGCTGCCACATTTTCCTTCCCCTGCTTGTAACTGATGTCATAATCGAACCCCATCAATTTGGTCAACCAAGAATGCTGCCCTGGACCAGAAATCTTTGTTGCAACAAGTATTTAAGGCTGTGATGGTCAGTTTTTATACTGAAATGCCTACCATTGAGATAGTGATGCCATTTAGTGACAGCATACACAATGGCTAGAAGTTCCTTCTCATAAACTGAGAGAGCCTGATGCCTGGCAGAAAGTGACTTGCTAATGTAAGCCAAAGGGTGCCCATTCTGCATCAAAACAGCTCCAATGCCACTCTCAGATGCATCTGTTTCAACTACAAACGTTTAAGAGAAATCAGGAAGCACCAGCACTGGAGGAGATATCATGGCCTCTTTAAGCAACTAAAAAGCTCGAGTAGTTTCTTCATTCCACTGGAAGTTATCCTTTTTCAATAGCTCAGTAAGTGGTTTACACAATTGACTGTAGTGTCTAACAAATCTGCGATAATACCCAGTCAGCCCCAAAAAACCTCGCAACTGGCTAATGTTTTGAGGTATAGGCCATTGTTGGACTGCTTGAATTTTCTTGGGGTCAGTGGAGACTCCTTCAGCAGATATGTAATGGCCAAGGTACTCCACTCTTGGCTGTGCAAAATAACATTTGCTTCTCTTTGCAAATAGAGAATGCTGTTGCAACATTTGAAAGACCAATTCCAAGTGTGTGAGATGATCAACTAAGGACTTACTGTAGATCAGTATGTCATCAAAGAAAACCAATGTAAATTTTCTGAGATATGGCCTAAAAATGTCATTCATCAGACTTTGAAATGTGGCAGGTGCGTTTGTGAGACCAAAGGGCATAACTCTAAACTCATAATGACCATCATGAGTTTTGAAGACAGTTTTGCTCACATCTGGTGGATGCATTCTGATTTGATGGTAACTCGATCTGAGATCAATCTTGGAAAACAGTGTAGAGCCATGTAATTCTTCCAGCAATTCTTCTATCACTGGAATAGGATATTTGTCCTTAACTGTGCCCTTGTTCAGTTCTCTGTAGTCAATGCACATCCTCCATGTGCCATCCTTTTTCTTTACTAGTATCACTGGTGAAGAAAATAGACTGCTACTATGTTGAATGAACCCGTTTTGCAGCATTTCCTGTACCAGTTTTTCAATAACATCTTTCTGTAAGGATGAATGCCTGTAGGGTCGAATATTCACTGGCGTGACCCCCTCCTTGAGAATGATCTTGTGGTCGTGTCCCCTGTGTGGAGGAAGTGTTTGAGGTTCCTCAAAAATTTGTGCAAACTGATCAAGCAGTTTCTGGACTTCCCTAGGCAATGGTTCTGCCTCATCCCCTGCAGGGCTGACTGATGCTAACACACCCACAGCTTCTTCATCCAATCTCATATGACATAGTTTTATTAAATTGCAATTAGAGGAAGTAGGTAGCAGTTTTGTCATACCTTTGCTCGAAATGGTCTTCACCTCTGTTTGATGGTGACTCCCCCGTAAGACATGTCTTTTACCATTGACTGTAAATTCCATTCTCAAGTTCTTAAAATCCCATTGGATGACCCCTAAGGTCTCTAACCATTGTATGCCAAGGACCATGTCACAGTTTCCTAAGGGAAGTAAGAGCACATCTGTTGTGAATGTAGTTCCTTGCAAGACCCAGGTCAGGTTCTTGCATAGTGCTGCACATGTGAGACTGCTACCATCTGCCACATCGACTCGCATAGGACCAACATTCATGATCTTGCACCCCAGCTTCTTGGCCATCTCTATATCCAAGAAATTATGAGTACTACCCGAATCAATCAGTATGTGCAGAGGTCTTTTCTTTGCATGTACTGTGACTCTCATAGTCTTGTATCCCTTAGCTGCCATGCCACTCATAGCATGCACAGAAATTTGGGGATTTTCACTGTCATCTTCCATTTCCTCAGTGATATTGTCTTCTTCTTCCTCCTCAGTATCATTCACTTCTATAAGAAAGAGTTGTTTTGGTTTACACTTATGTCCAGGGGTGTACCTTTCATCACACCAAAAGCAAATTCCCTTGGCTCTCTTTTCATCGAACTCAGCACTAGTCCGGATTCTTTGGTTTCTGTCCAAGCCATATGGTTTCTTGGTAATACTGTTTGTAGGTTGGTGATAACTGGATGTTTTAGGTGGTTGAGGAGGTGTTGGCAGAAGTGGTGGTTTTCTATAGGAATTATTTAATTCCTTATGGAGGGTAGTGATTGTGGATTCTTGGAGTTGGGACAGTGTAAAAGCATGGTGCAAGGACTTGGCATGAACATTTTTACAGGCTTTTGAATGGTGTCCTTAAGACCATTCAGAAAAAAACTCACTGCATATTCCTCTGTGAGGTTTACCTTGCCCAGCAAAGCTTCAAAAAGATCATGGTATTGAGCAACCGTACCTGATTGTTTGAGGCTCAACAATTCTGTCATTGGATCTCCATAAAGATGATCTCCAAAGCGTTCTTCCAAGGCTTGTACATACTGGTTCCAAGGAATTGCATCACTTCCTCCCTTGAATTTTGTCCAGTTTTGATGCCAATGCAGTGCCCTTCCCTCTAGATTAATGACTGCCAGTTTTACCTTGTTTTCTGGAGGTGTACCATCAATCTCAAAGAAGTGTTGGCATTTGTAGAGCCACCCATTGAGATCATCTCCATTGAACCTGGGGAAATCGACCTTGGCCTGTCTAGTAGCAAAGTACTGTCCTCTTCCCTGGTTTGCTGTTGCTGTGGTTGTGGTATTCATCTCGGTGGTATGGAGTTGAGCCATGATCTGATTTTGCTAGATGTTGAGGGCGGTGATATCATTTCGCAGTGAAGAAATGATCTTTTCTTGACTTTGCTCTTGCCCCTGAATTTTGCCAATGAGTTCCTTAAAGGAATCCTTGACAGATTCTTCCAATCTTCTGAAATCTTGGGATCGTGTGTTGTCTGCCATGGCTGCCAAGAAGGAAGCTCTGATACCAGTTGATATACGTGAAACAGTTGGAAGGAAATGGTGATGAAGTCGAGAACCAGTCAGGAGGTCTGAGAGGATGAGAACAAACCTAGAGAAGGAATCAACAATGGCGAACCAGAAAGAGAACCAGAAAAGAATAGAGAGAAAAAGGAATTACTTCAATACTTGTCTCCTCTGTATATTCCCATTCGTGTATATATACAATGAAGATTGCTTACTAGTAGTTTTAGCAGCTAACCAACTCCACAACTAACACTAACAGATTCTAACAGATTGTAACAACTTCTAACGGTAACTAACAGACTAACAGACTATAACAGACTATAATGACTATAACGGTTTACTGTCATTCTCCTATAACGGTTTACTGTCATTCTCCCTACATCAACTTGTTTTGTTCAGAACTTGTGTGCCTGTTGACTTCAGGTTTTTCTGTGTGGCTATTATGCTCACTGAAGATCCCAATTAAATGAATTTCCACTAAGCATTAAAGATTGATATAGACCAAGAAACATATGTGAAAGACAAATAGGCTGAAGAATCATGGAATATATAGTAGTTGGTTTCTAATGTCTGGCAAATGTCAACCAGGTCATTCACCAAACAATTAACCACCAGATGATCAAGAAGATACAGTAAGCAAATCCATGTTCATCTAGTTTTTGCTGAAAGAGGGAAATAGAGAATAAGAATTCTTCAGAGTATGGCTTTTTTGTATTCAGATTTTCAGGGAGAAAACAATCTTATAATCAGAATCTCAGCTTTCCTGCTAACATACATTGCGATCAAAGGGTTTAATGGGAGGGATAACGCTGGCAAGAGCTACCAGGTTACCTTTTAATATGCTGTTTTGGAAATGGTTTGGACTTAGGAATTGAAGGCATCCAATCGAATTTTATGAGCTTGCTTGTGGCGCAGTTGGTATTGGTTAGCAGATCAAAATTTGAAATTGTCCTTCAAGTAACAAACCACTTCTTGCTGCAGCAGGTCAAAGAAACACATAGAGCACATTACTACAGGGAATCTCAACATACGCTAAAAGTGTCAATAGAATGCTAAATTTCTTAAAAGGCCATTAATATGACCTATGTTACCCGAAATTTTCATTTTCGCTAAAGCATTCGTGTCTAACACCTATGTCATGCATATATTTGGACATAGATATGGGGGTATGATCCTCTAATTATATGAAAAACTTTTTTCTAAAATTGAGTATACCCCCAAATCCGGGTAACATAGAATTTGGCAAGTGGCCACAAAGGTTATTACTATAAGTCGAAGTTTTCAGTAAACAAGACGTAAAAGAAAACCTGGAAATTTGAACTCAGGTCATGTTAAGTGTTTGAAAATTCAAAATTCAGTAGGTCCTTTCCGATAAAAAAAAAAAGAAAAGAAAAGAAAAGCAGAGCCTATATTATGATCAAATGGAGTTCAAGGGACTGAAAAGAAGAGGAACTTACGATCAAAGAGAGGATGATACATCCGGCAGCACCAGGAAACAAAGCATACCAAAAATTTAAGTGATGTAACTTAACTCCATCAATGAACAGAATTGGCAAACTTGCAGCTGCATTGAATGCAAAATAGAATTTGGAAATTCTCAAATTAGCATCAGATATGCAAATAGATTGTCATGATTTAATCATTGCTGATTTTAATACCTGGTGGATGGGTGGAACGTGTATAGATCATGAAAGCTATGGATGCAGCAAGGGCAGCACTTCTAGCAAGCCAGCCAGGCCCAAATATAGAGAATGCCAGAACACCAATTGCTGCACAACCTATCTGAGCCATGAACATATTGTACTTCTGCAACATCATACAGGTTTTCATGACTTAGCAAAATTGTTCATCTCAAAAACATATAATTAGATACACAGTTAACTGGCCAACATATATATAGTAAATAAGCAGAGCATGGTGGGGAAAAAGAAAGAGATTTCTAGATAGTGGATCAGGTTGTGGTTTTTGTTAGAAAAAAGATTCTAAACTCCCCAAGTATGTGAAAGTGAAACAACTTGTTTTCCACAAGTTTCCAAGAAAAATTACAGCATTGTTTAAGCCTACTGAAGATGCAAATTTGCCAATAGAGAAATAAGAAATCTTCTGATAAATTTAGTGGTATTAATTAGGCTCTAAACAGATTTAAGCACTCGATTTCCACCATTACAAGAAATATACAGTGAAATGCTGCAAACAGAAAGTTAAAAAAAAAAAAAAAAAAGGATAATCTAAAACAAATTATGGATATTTATTACTCAACAAGCTTTTCTGTTCTACATGCTGACCGCTTAGACAAGAGAAGTAGGGAACCCAACCACCCATCCGGAAATTCAAGCTGATCAACAAAGGCTGAAGTCTATCTTAATTTTCTTAATCCTGTTAACAAGACATAATCCTTTAATCAATCTAGTTATAGTCTAATGTTACCTGGACTCAGGGATAAGTGTCGGATATGGGTATGTGTCTGACACGGATATGCTCAATTTTTTAAAAAAATTTCCATATATTTGGAGGATTATATCTCCATACCGTGTCCGAATATGAGTCGAACATAGGTGTCTGACACGAATACTTTAGGAAAAATAAAAAGTCCAAGAAACATAGGTTATAGTTTCTTAAAAAGAAATTTACTATCTGCAGAGAATGGAAAGGATTAAGTAGTTGAAGTTCAATATTACTAGTTCCAATGCTGGTTAAGTACTTATTGCAGCAGTGGAATCATCATCATAACCTGGTAGTCCATTCTGAGATAACTTGGGGAACATATAACTATGAAGTAATTACTTTTTAGGATTAACAACGATTTTTATCATTGAAACTAATTTGTATGTTGTTGGAATACAAGAATAGAACCATAGTGGAAATTTTCTTTAGAAATCCTGACTCTGTCCAACGGGTAAATTGAACCCAATTGTATACAAATTAGTCAAGAACTCACAATCTTAAGTATCTTTATCACACATTAGTTAAAATATATTAAAGTGTATGAAGCTATTTTTTTTCCACTACAAAAGCTTTGCTTTCGCAAATTATGGTTAAACTATTTCTTTCTCCCAATAATCATTGACCACTTCTACGAGGATAAAAGAAAATTAAAAGAGGAAAAACAAAAACCCTCTTAAGTGTGCTTTTCTGGCAATTTGCAGACAAAAAACCTACTTATATACCTAATCTCTCATTCCCTAATTTCTACTATCTCGGAACAGTGTATGCCTATGATTCATCATTTAGGTAATTTGCTTGACAGCCATACAAGAAATTAAGAGTTCTCAACTGTCCTAGAAACAATGTCCGTGTGAAAATTGATCACATAAAATGATCTGAAAATTTTGAACATAACACGAACACAACACGTTTAATAAATACGAAAACAGTATAATAAACAAAATAAGATATGTTAAACACGATTAACATGACACGTTTAATACACGTATTGTATTCGTGTTTAAAATTTTGACACGTTTAATCATTTGTATCATATTCATATTTACACGATTAATATAAAAAAATATATATACCAAACGCGAAACACATCCATAAGTTGCCCGATTGCCTTCCAAGAAACAGTGATAAGCCACTTGCATTACCATGTGACCTTTAAACTAATTTTATAATGTTAAATTAAATTACATGGAGTGTTAAAAAAAGGATAAAACCCCCAACGCAATGGGCCCAATTCGATGCTAAAAAGGTTTAAACCACTAAAATTAAAATGGGGAACAAGAGTGAAATACCCGAGCAGCAGGAGAGGAAGGAGAGGCAAACAGGACCGCACAAACAGCCCCTAAAGGCGCAATTGTCATTGAAATCCCTTTTGGTGCTAATATTTGATCCATCTTCCCCAATATCGCCA
This sequence comes from Fremontodendron californicum, assembly GCA_030761205.1. Taxonomy (NCBI): domain Eukaryota; kingdom Viridiplantae; phylum Streptophyta; class Magnoliopsida; order Malvales; family Malvaceae; genus Fremontodendron; species Fremontodendron californicum. The sequence continues at coordinate 4,836,061 of JAULJL010000008.1, forward strand.
TTGCTGCGAAGGCCCCTATTTCATTTTTTACTCAAAAGTCAAAACTTCAACATTAAGAAACTGAGAACAAAATATGCTACATTTCTTGGCAAAAAACTTTATCAACACCATAAAGCTACAAGTCATGGGATTTTCGTAAGAAATTAATGTTTTTTTCTTGTCAAAGTTTTGATCAGTAAACTGAAATTCTGTTCTGTTCTGTTCTTTCTATTGCATTTGCAGTTTATGTTTTACTAACCTGCAGAAGGCCAAAGGATGTCGCTGAGTGAAGGAGCAGAAGAGTTCTTCTCAGGTTTCCAAGAATCCCAGAAAGGTGCAGCCACGTTGCTGCTTGATGCAACCACCAACCCATATTCCCTTCCTTTCTTTCGACCTAACCTTGTTGTCCTTTCAAAACCAAGAGATCTCCCCAATGAAATCTTCTTGTTTCTAATGAAACTACTTCCGGCCTCGAACAACAATGGAGACAATGAATTCAAAGATGTTGATGTCAATGTTGTTTCTGCAGCTGCCATGACATTGCTTTGATGATAGTAGTAATTAACTCTCATCACTTGGGTAGCCATTAATTTCTTACTACTTTAAAACCCACCCCGAGTCTCCACTTTATGATCTGGTGGCTATGAATGAATGATACTGCAATGTTTTTATTAAGAAACAATTGAATATTTGAAGTGGTATAATGTAAGAGAGATAGAGAAGTAGCTGACCGTTGAAGAATGGAAGTCAAACGTTGGCTTTTGGAAGGTCCGAAAGGGCATTAATTGGATAAGGGGAGGATTTTGAGGAATAGATTTCCTCTGCGCGTTTGGTGCCTTTTGGTGTTTGTTATTTTTATATTTTTTTTATGTGTTTAAATAAAAAAAGGGTTTTGCTAACGAGTGCTCTTAGGTACTCGTTAAAGTTAGTTAATATGCTATTTATAATAAAAATATTATATTAAATACAAAAGCTGACAACTTTATTCATCATTTTCAATACATTGAATGAAGATATTGCTATATATAGTAACCTTAAAGAGTGCCCTTAGGACACTTGTTAGCAAAATTCAATAAAAAAAAACGTTAGTGTGTAATTATTTTTAAATAAAATATTATTTTGGACACATGTAAAAAAAATATTGAAGGAATATAAAGAGAGATCAAATCGGAGGTAGATAAAATCTATTCGATTTTGAGCTAAATAATGATTGAGAAGCAAATCTATGTCTTCTCACTCGTCTTATAATTAGAATTTGAATTAAAAAAATTTTAAAATAAAATCTTAAATTCTAATCATTGAACAATTTTTTTAAAGACTGAACATTAACATTATATAAATATAAGCTACAAATTTCATGTAACGTTATATAAATATGATTGAGAGCTACATAATGTTTTGTGCCACTTTCACATAATCTACATTCATATATCTTATCATTTTTTTTAATAATTTCTTTTGATGGAACTAGATTTGTTCATGACCGGATCAGACCGAACTTAGATAAAATACTAAAAGTATTTGTGTGTGTCCGATCCGACTCAAATATGAGCAAATTCTTTTACCAGGCCTGACCCATATTATCAAAATGAAATTCAGGCCCGACCTGACCCGCCCAAAATTTTCTTGCCATTGACACCATTCTCTTCATGGCTGTTGCCGTGGACATTTCCCTTGTCATCAAACCCAAGGAAGCTCCAAATCGATGAAAGAGTCCTCCCCTTCATCCAACTCATAATCTGAAACAATCAAAGACTTTGAACCTCGGTGGTGCTGCTGTTTCCATAACAAGATTGAGTTTGGTTCTCTTTGTGAGAGCCATAGTTAGGTCTCCAAAACCTGAGAAAATTGAGATTTGAGAGCTTCCATGGTAATGGAAAGCGAGAGAGAGAGAAAGAAATAATCTAAGAGAGACGAGTGTGATTTTTTACGGGTTTTGTTTGATGGGGTTTTAATCTTTTAACTCACTCTTGAGAGAGAGATACCTTTGTGTTTTATGGGTGTGTTGACAGAACTTGAAAATGGTGTTTCAGGGGGAGCAGAGTGATGTAAGCTTTTTATTTCTCTTTCATGCCTATAGTACTCGGGCGGGACAGGATCGGATTCGAGCCTAATTTTTTTTTTTTTTTAAAGTTCGGTCCATTTAAAAAATAACTTAAAATTTTATTTAGAGTTATTTTTTGAGTTTAATATTTTTTACAAGTTTTTTCAAATATCAAACGAATTTCGAATTTAGACAAATAATTCGATCCATGAAAAAGTTTAAATGCTACTATAAATAAAAATTCAAAATTTTTATTTTGGATCTTTTAACAATATGATTAATTTTGACTCTCAAACATTTTTATGGAATTCTTTTTTTAAATTATTTCAGCTGTCATAATTTTTTATCATCTTCAGTCACTTTCTGCCATTATTACAATTGTCTGTCACCGTATTTATTCTTCAAAATTTATTCCAATTACCCTCATCATCTCACACAATATTTCATTTTACTGATAACGTTTACTAATCTACCTAAATAACCTATATAAACATTAATCATCGTTAAAGTTGGCACTAGCGGGTTGCTTTTCAATATATTGATTTAAAGCTTATGGTGTCATAGTTGCATCTTTTCCATAAACAATTAAAGAGTATTAGGTGATAGGTGGTCACATATTATTACATCATATATAATATCATGTAGAAAAGTCAAATTGTCTATTCTATTGATTTAGTAGAAAGGGAAAAGGAAATTAAAATGGGAAAATGTTCAAGAAAATATGAAGAAAAAAAATTCTTTGAAGTACGTACAAAATCCAAAAAGGTACCTAGTCCTATAGATAATTCAAAGGGCAAATCAAGCAACTTCTAATTTAAGCCATTTTAATAGATTCTATGGCTACATGCACAAAGCTCAAATAATATCCTTGAGTAGCCATTGGTAACACCGGAGGGTCCATTTAGCAACTTGAAATCAAAGATTAATAATAAAGTACTTATTATTGAGGAATTTAAAGGCCTTTTTGACTTGAGAAATTGCAGATTACCCTCTTTGTCTACCAAGAAAGACTGCTTTTTGTCCATCAAGGCTGCACCCTGCTGTAAATTCAAGATATTTATATTGGTACGTATAAATATCGTATTAATATCAACGTGTTTCAATATATCATTATCAATTTATCAATTTATCAATTTTTAATTTTTTTTTCATATATATAACATATTTTAAATATTTTAATAATATATATTATATACAGACAAATGTACCTCTATTACATATATTTATATGCAAATATAAAAATTATAAATATTTAATATCTAAAATTTTTAAAATAAAAAAAAATAAATAGAAAAATATTAGAAAAATATAGTAAATTATTATTAATCAAATTCAATAACTGTTGTCGATTTTCACCACGCAAGTGCACATATCATAACAAGTAATATAGTTTAAAGTAAAAAGTCCAACCCACGAGGAATTGTCACTAGATTTGCTAAGTACTAAAATTAAAACAACCTAATCTTATCTAAACAAATAATTAAAGATGGTAATCAAAATAATTAAAAGAAACTAAAAATAAAAGCAAATAAATTAAAAAGATGGATTAAATCAGATGAGAAAAGCCTAGGATTATAATTTTTCTCAACACTTCGCTTGAACCTCTCTTACCCTCTTAATTTAATTAATGATCTTGAGTTGTTAACCTAAAGTTCTAATCTATTTATAAGGATCTTCCGATGGTCTTATAAAAATATCACTCTTAATGAATTAACTATATTCCTATGATAATTGAATTGAAGAAAAACTCATTAAGCTTAGGTTCTAACAATGGTTACACATGACATGTAAATATATTTCTACCCTACATGCAGATCAATTCATCCTAATAAATGAATATGAAACATGTGTCATTCAATCCATGTCTAACACTAAACTCCATTTTTCAAGTTTTATTTAGGTTACCAAATCAATCTAATTGGTGACCAGTCAACTAGAAGCATTAAGAACAAGATTGAACAAACAACTCAAAAACCATTAAATTAAGCTAGAGAGAGAAAACAAATTCAAACTACATGTTGAGTTCCATTGCAATCCTAGAAAGATAAATTTAGTTTATGATAATTAAAGAAAACAAATATCCAAAGAGTTTCACCATCATCATCAATACAAGAAAAATAAAGAAGAGAATAGAGAAAACTAAGGGGTGTCAAGTCTTGAGTTTTCAATCTTCACAAATCTTCTTATCTCCTTGAAAGCTTTTGGTGGCTACTCTTCTCTCAAGAGAATTAGGTTTTTAGAACTCAATTCCCCCTTATTTTAGTCTGAAAGAGTCCTACTTAAAGTGTCTAAGACCCCTGGAGTTCGAAACTTCGCGTACAAGCAAACCAGGTAAGAGCAGAATTGTAATTTTTTTTCCGTGATTCGGCGTCGCGACGCCAGCTTTGGGTGCCGCGGTGCCGACCCTGCTGACCTCTCCGGCGCCGCGGTACCAACCCCTCTGGTTAGTCGCCTTCTGATTCCTCCATTTTTTTGCACTTCTTTAGCTGATTTGGATAGGCAAATATCATTCGATTGTGACGAGTAAAATACCGTTGGAAAGGTATGGAAGTCATATTCAAAAGTCATGAAGGAAGTTTTCTCAAATGAAAACTTTAAGATCATGTTTTCCTTAAAACAAGCCTCGAAGGTCGAATCTGCTTGCACTTTGCTTTGCACCATTTTTCGTCTTTTCGCACCACGAAGCTCTTTATCACTTTGGACCTATAAAAACATATAAATGCTAACTAAATAACTATTTTAAACATGAAATAGATAAATAGAATTAATCTAAAGACATCTAAAACTAATCAAATTCGAATAAAAATATCAAGGACTTAGCCAATTTAAATGCATAAAAGGTGACAAAATAACTATATTTCCTAGAGTTATCAATAACCTAATTTAATGAACATATATATATATATATATATATATATATATTGAATGAAATCATGAAAAAATAAAATAATCATAAGAGAAAAAAATTAGAAATTTTAAAAGAATCAAATAAGTGACAAAATTTTAAAAAATTAAAATATTGTACCGATCTATACAGAGTTATACCGATCAATACGAATCGATGCATGCAATATGATCAATGCGAACTGATACAAAAATAAAAAAGATACAATATTAATACTATAATTTTTTTTAAGCGATATATACCGATCGATATAACCAATTCCAATACCATCAATTAACTTTAGGCAAATTTACTTCAATTAGAAAGTTATAGGCCTTTTTATAAAAAAGAAAAAAAGCGATGGACTGAAATGTCTCATCCAACCACCCTGTTTTTTTTTTGGCTCACGGTGATTGTTGTTATGTGGAAATGTGATGATTCTTATTCAAAACCAGATACATTAAAAAAAAAAACCATCCCACTTGTTAAAATGAAGTTTGATAAAGTAATTTAATGATAAAATGGGTGCTTGCTAAGACAGTAAGAAACTTAGATCTAAGAAAAAAAAAAAAACAAATGCAAGAGGCCAGCTTCTCAATCTTAGGATTTAGCCAAAAGCAAAATGCATAAAAGCTTCAATTGGGTTAATCAATGTGAGCCTCTTCCACTACTTGGTCGGCTGGTATTATCAGAACGGTTTGAGAGGCATATAGGTTTGGGTTGGAATTAGATCTATTCATAAATCGGGCTGGATTGTAGATCGATTTTTTTTTTTTTTTTTAAATTTAAGCTTGGTCTAAGCCGGTCTCAGATCGTTCCGTAAGTCCGTTTTACTGTTTAAAATTATTTTATATTAATATTAATATATTTTTATAATTAAATTTAAATAAAAAATATTTTTTTATTGAATAAACAGTAAATCAAGTCGGGGACGAACCAAATTAAAAAAAAAAATTGCCCATGCCCGACCCAATTTGGACAAAACCAATCAAACCAGACGAATAACTCGATTCTTAGACAGGTCTAATTCAAACCCAAAAAATTCCACATATTCCAAATACAAATCAAATTTTGTATAGATTTCATTTTATCAAACACATTTTCCTTGCAAAGTGATAAGCTCATAAAATATACATTTTATGCCTTTCTACCTTTAGTTTTTGTTATGTTTTCGATCTTTATCTTGTTTACTTATAATATGTTTTTGAATTCTAGGTACAATGAGGAGAATGAAGTCAAAAGATGTCAATAATGATGGTAAAGAGCATACAAAATCATAATCACAAGATGGAAGAAGACTTGGGAGTCAAAAATATCAATTTCTGGTTGAAAAGCAATCAGGCAGATTTGACCTCCGGAGCTTGTTTCAAGGAAAACATGATGTTAGAGTCTTTATTGGAAGAAACTTCCTTCTTCACTTTTGAAGCTGACTTGATTATCTTTCCAACGATATATTATGGGCCCAAATCGGATAAGAAATGGGCATTCAAAATGGCGCTATAAGATCTCCCTAAAGAACCCTGCGGCTAGAAAAACCCTAATCGCAAATTTGAAAAAAAGGCAAAAACGTGATTTTTCTGCCTCCAGGCTTACTTGTGCGGCAATGACTTATTCTCAGGGTTTTAAAGCTCTATAAATACCATCTTTTGAGCCACAAACTAGACATCTTTTGAGGAGACTCAAGGGATCATCATTATTCTTCTTCTTCTCCATTCTTTTATTTTTCTTTTTAGTTTTATGTATATATTATTCATGCTTATGTTATGCTAAATTTATTTGGTTAAGGGTGATTTCAAAGCCCTAGACATGTTATGTAATTAATTTTCAGAATCTATCTATCATTGTTTTCTATCAAAGTTGCTTATGTTCTTCCATAAAAATTGTTCATGGGGATGTTTTGATTTGTTTAGGTGGCCAACTAGATAAATCTTGATAATTTGTCTAATGCTAGTTTAGGAGTCTTGATTCGTGTAATTGTCTTTGTCGCAACCTAAAAAATAACGACGTCTCATCGCAAGACTTTATCATTCGTTAGGCGTGACATTAAAAAAAAATCGAGGAAAAGTCGACTTAATTCCTCTAGAAAAATGAAAGGTTTGAAAATGACCTTAAAAAAGACATGGAGTCGCCACCAATCTTTTTTAGCTAGGTGTGATCGGCCACCTATTAAAACCGGTTTTATAAAATATTTTAAAAATTAATTAAAACATTTTAAAAACCAATTTCAAGTCTGCGTTTTAAACCAGAGAAATCAAAGAAGCGGGTTCGGGAGTCGGTTACGTGTGGGGAAGGATTAGCACCCCTACAACGCCCGTATAAATCGGTACCTTATTAATCGTGTGTTATCTCAAGTCTCGGTAAAAAATGGTTTTAAATTTAGTATTTAAAATTAATTCCCAATTTAAAGAAAAATAATTCCATTTTTTTATTGAAAATGATCCGAAATTTATAAATTCAAAATTTTCCTATATCCCCCAACAAACGTGGCAAAATATAGAAATTTTTATTAGTTTTGGAAAACTTTCCGAATCATTCTCTTTTTTGAAAGAAAGATATTCCTTTATTAATGATAATTGATGATATTCCCTCCAGCAAACCCGGTAGAGAACTCATGAATTATTTTAACTCGGGAATATCTTTATATTTTTTATTGAAAACCATTATCTTTTTGCAAACATTTAAAATAAATGAATATGTATATGCATGACATAAATAAAATGACATAGCAAAATCTAAATAATATAATACAACCTAAATGACATGGCAAACATGAATGATATGGCATATAAATTAAATGAAATGGAATATGAAATAATGCTACCATATAATATGCATGAAAATAAAAATGGAAATAATAATGCATGAACATAGTATATGCTAAATAATATGACAAAAAAAATAACTAAATAAAAGCATGGGATATCATGAAATATTCCAAATCATATGATAAACCATATAACATCAAAAATATAAATCAAAATAATAACAATATCATAGAAATTATTATAACAAGAATCACATATTATATAAAATGCATGAATATAAAAATGCAATGCATGAAATGTATTTTTTCCTTTAATTAAGGAAATCCGTATATCTAAAAAGATATCCGGCTACCTTAGGAAAATATGTCAAATTAAATATTCTAAAACCAAAATACTTTGTGATTGTTTGAAAACAATTTTGAGAAGCTTGAATTAAAAATAAAAACTGGGCTAAAGTTTTTTAAATGGCTCTAATTTCTTAAGTTTAAAAAAATCCGGACTTGGCTACCCTTAACCCGGGACTTGAAAAAACATTTTTAGAGTTTAAAAAGGCTTAGAAATTATCCTAAGTCAGTAGCTAACCCTCCTAATCAGCCCACTCTAAGTAAATTAACCAAAACAGAAAAATGGTTTTTCTTTAAATTCAATTATGACTCCACTGTCCAGTATTAATCCATGATTTTTTACCCAATTTTTAAAACATCCAAAAATTCTAAAACAAATACGGGAGACTCAGGACATGTAAAACTACACGAAAACAAATCGGCTTAATTTTCTGATCAAAGATGAATTCCCAGAAAAATCATAGATGTACGAGTTTTTGGAGGAGAAAAAACTGCTTTGTTTTTCTTTAAATTCAATTCTGACTCCACTGTCCAGTTTTAATCCACGATTTTTTACCTAATTTTTAAAATTTCCAAAAATTCTAAAAAAAATACTGGAGATTCAGGACATGTAAAACTACACGAAAACAAATCGGCTTAATTTTCTGATCAAAGATGAATTCCCAGAAAAATCATAGATGTACGAGTTTTTGGAGGAGAAAAAACTGCTTTGTTTTTCTTTAAATTCAATTCTGACTCCACTGTCCAGTTTTAATCCACGATTTTTTACCCTATTTTTAAAAATTCAAAAAATTCTAAAAAAAATACTGGAGACTTAGAACATGTAAAACTACACGAAAACAAATCGGCTTAATTTTCTGATCAAATATGAATTCCCAGAAAAATCAGAGATGTACGAGTTTTGGGTGGAAAAAAAACTGCTTTGCCAACACATTTTTTTTGTCTTTGATAAAATCATTTAAAAATAAAAATAAAAATATTTGAAACTCATAAAATGACTTGAAAGCAGTAGCTAGGACTTTTTGAAAGTTAGATAAAAATTGGCTAAGTAAAAAAAATCACAAAGGTAGAATAATCAATTTGACAAACTTAATTTTCCACAAGTGTGCTCAAGAGAGCATGACTTTGAACCATTAATTGGCTCAAGTCATTATTCAAGTGGCATGAACATGAAATGCATGAAACAATGCAGCAAACATAATGCATGGATCTAAACCTAAATGTAAGGAAAATGCATGACATAAATAATATGGCCTAGACCTAACATGAACTTGCATGGCATTTAATGTAACCTAGACCTAAGACATGCATGGCATTTTCACAAACACAAGGCATGCTTAATTCAAAAATCCAACCAAATATCATGCAAATGCAAAAACCTAACAACTAGCATGACAAAAAATACAACACACAATGCAAAACACATGGAGTAGCCAAATGGCCCCAAGCTCCAACAAGCATGGCATTTTCACAAACACTTGGTATGCTAGCATGAAAAACTAAGTCATAACACAAAAATCACACAAGGATTTTCACAAACACCTAATATACCAAATCTAAAACATGCTCACTAAGATATAAAACAAGAATCATGCAAAGAATCACACAAGCATTTTCACAAACACTTAATATGCTAACTCTAAAACATGCTCAAATTTAAACAACATGAAAACAGAAAATTAAAAATGCAAAAACATGATATCTAAGACATAAATGGCAACAAACAAAGCAACCAAATTAAATATAACTTAAGAACATGAAATAACATAACACTTAAAACATCAAAAACAAAGAAAATAGCATAAACAATATGGTAAAATGAATTGAAACAACAACTTAAAATAAATAATGTAGGCCATTTGGCCATGGTGAGTTTATTGTAAAAACAAAATGTAAAAAAAATATACTTAAGAAAGGAAATGAAGGAAGAACAAGAAACATTATTTTAAAATGAAAACTCACCAAGTAGAGATTAAAATAGCAAAAAACAAGAATAGAAAATGAAAGTGCAAGAGTTGGTGCTCAAGAGCAACCTCAAGAAGCTAATATTTCAAGCTTTTCTCTTCAAACTTTCCTTTATTTCTAAACTTTTCTTTTTTTGCTCTCAACCTAGAAGATAAAAACTAAGAAAAACTAAGAGAAATCAGCCAAAATGGAAAAGAAGAAACCAAAATCTGCCTCCCCTCCCTTAGGGCTAGCCTTAATGCATGGTTATATAGCCTCCAAGATGTTGTCATTTTTGTGTAACCTAATTTCCATCAAATGGCCAATAATTCAAGATGAAAAGTCATGAAATTACCACCTTTAGATTAGCATCTCAGCCCTCTCAAATTACAGCTATGCAAAAATAATGTTGACATCTTTCTTAACCTATGTGGTTTAATCACCATGGCTTGATCAAAGAGAATGGTTAACTAACTCTTGATTTTTAACCACTTGATTAAAAAAAAAATTAGAAGCTTCCTCCTTTCTTTGGGCTTGGGCATGCCAGCACTTCTCTTTTCCAGCCCAACTCTGATTTTTTTGAAGGGCCAAAAAAGCCCTTTTCGGTTGCTTGGGTGAAATGACCATTTTGCCCCCCGGATGCAAATAAATATCAAACGGACTCCAAATTCAATTTTTCTTTTTTTAATACTTCCAAAATAATAAAATATTGAGTTCTGGAAGTTTTTAAAATTATCCGAGTCCGTTTGCTATTTATTTGGATTTTTTCTTCCCAAAAATGCCCTTTTATGCCCCTACATTTTACCATTTTTTAAACAAGCTCCAAATCAAGATTTTTCTTCACCAATCTCTTCAAAATAATTAAAAAGTGTGATCTGGAAGTTTTCATAATTTTTGGAGCTCATTTGGTATTTTTTTGGGATTTATCGGCTTGAATTACTGCATAGGAGGCCCGGGATTTGGCCATTTTGCAAACGAACTCGGAATCAAGATTTTCTTTCGCCAATCTCTTCCAAATAATTTAAAAATGAGATTTGCCAAATTTCAGAATTTTTGGAGTCCATTTGCTATTTTTCCAAGATTTATCTTTTTGAATTACTGCATAAGAAGCCCGGGATTTGGCCACTTTGCAAACGAACTCGGAATCAAGATTTTCTTTCTCCAATCTCTTTCAAATGATTTAAGAATGAGATTGACAAATTTTCCATAATTTTCAGAGTCCATTTGCTATTTTTCCCAAATTTTTCCAATTTTACCCTTTAACCTCCGAAATCCGGTTTTGCTCAAAACAAGTCCGATTTTCAGATTTTCTTCAATCTGAGCCTTGGGCCATCCTTTTTAATCATTCCTCATCCATTGGGGGCTTTGGTCTTACCAAGTCGGGCCATTTCTGTGATTCTTCCCGATTTCACCGAAATCCACTAAAAACCCTAATTCTCGGTTTTCTCCCGGATTGACTTTTTTTCGATTTTTCTTGCAAGTGACTTCTCCATTACCCGTAGTCAGTGCTTATCTTTCATTTGGAACCTTCAATTTCGACCAGTTTGATCGTTTAAGCACTTTTCCCCAAATTTCTCGGATTAGGGTTTCCTTTCTACTCAATCTCCAAATCCCAACTTCCGAACTCCATATCTTTCAATGTAGACCTCGGATTATCAAAATTCTTTCGCCATTTTTCAATTGAACTTAAAATCTTGATTTTGAAAGTGGGTTGACTTTTTCAGTAGTTGACTTTCTGGGGTTGACTTTTTCGAGGGTTGACTTTTTTTCAAGTTTGACTTTTTGTGCTCGCCCTCTTAAACTAAGTCTCGGAGTACCACCTGCAGGATGAAAACAGTCTTTTTACACTTGGGAACATCAATATGGGAAGAAAACATACCTGTTTAGTGGTCCGGACAAAATTAGGTGTCTACAGCTGCCCCTCTTTGGCTATTGCTGAGAATCAGGAATCAGGCAAAGATAAACCGACACTAATTTTGTACGGTCAGTGACATCACATGTGAAGGAAAGGGAAAGGGGTTTCTTTTTCATTTTAATTTTTTTCATTTTCTATTTTTCATTTTTTCTTCTTTCTTCTTTTTTTCTTTTTTCTTTTTTCCTTTTTTTTTTATTTTTTTTTTATTTTTTTTTATTTTTTTTTATTTTTTTTCTATTTTTCTCTTTTTTCATTTTTTTTTTAAAAACAATAAATTGAAGATTTTGTCCTTAAATTGAATTCCCTGCCTAAACAAGGCTCGATTCGTCTTAAGGGAATGAATTCGATTTCAAAAGAAAAATTTATGCTCGAAGGGCTTTAAAATTGGTGCCCGAAGGTCTTAAAATGGTGCCCGGAGGTCTTAAAAATTGGTGCCCGGAGGTCTTAAAAATTGGTGCCCGGAGGTCTTACCCCTGAAAAAAGTTATGCCCGGAGGTCTTAAAGATATTGCCCGGAGGTCTTACCTGTGATTTGAAAAATTATGCCCGGAGGTCTTAAAAATTGGTGCCCGGAGGTCTTACCCCTGAAAAAAGTTATGCCCGGAGGTCTTAAAGATGTTGCCCAGAGGTCTTACCTATGATTTGAAAAAAATTATGCCCGGAGGTCTTACCCCTAAAAAAAAATAATGCCCGGAGGTCTTAAAGATGTTGCCCGGAGGTCTTACCTGTGATTTGAAAAATTATGCCCGGAGGTCTTAAAAATGGTGCCCATAGGCCTTACCCCTGAAAAAAAGAGTTATGCCCGGAGGTCTTAAAGATGTTGCCCGGAGGTCTTACCTGTGATTTGAAAAATTATGCTCGGAGGTCTTAAAATGGTGCCCGGAGGTCTTAAAAATTGGTGCCCGGAGGTCTTACCTGTGATTTGAAAAAAATGCGCTGTATGCGACTTTAAAAATGATGCCCGGAGGTTTTAAGAATGGTGCCCGGAGGCCTTACCCGTGATTTGGAAGAAATGCGCTGTATGCGACTTTAAAAATGATGCCCGGAGGTCTTAAGAATGGTGCCCGGAGGCCTTACCCATAATTTGGAAGAAATGCGCTGTATGCGACTTTAAAAATGATGCCCGGAGGTCTTAAGAATGGTGCCCGGAGGCCTTGCCCATAATTTGGAAGAAATGCGCTGTACGCGACTTTAAAAATGATGCCCGGAGGTCTTAAGAATGGTGCCCGGAGGCCTTACCCGTGATTTGGAAGAAATGCGCTGTATGCGACTTTAAAAATGATGCCCGGAGGTCTTAAGAATGGTGCCCGGAGGCCTTACCCATAATTTGGAAAAAATGCGCTGTATGCGACTTTAAAAATGATGCCCGGAGGTCTTAAGAATAGTGCCCGGAGGCCTTACCCCTGAAAAAAGTTATGCCCGGAGGTCTTAAAGATGTTGCCCGGAGGTCTTAAAGATATTGCCCGGAGGTCTTACCTGTGATTTGAAAAATTATGCCCGGAAGTCTTAAAAATGTTCTTTGAAGAATTGTTGAAAATTACCCTAACGATTTTGAGAAGATGCGAATGCTTTTTGATGCAGATGCAGGTGTTGAATAAGACACGAAATGACTTAAACTGGTGCAAATGTCTTTAATGCAAATGTAAATGACTTGGATTGATGCCCATGTTTCATGATGCAGATGCCCCTACTAATTGTGTTCATGTAACTGGTTTATGAATGGTGTAACTACAATTACCACACAGTAATGAAAATGCAATGATTCTAGAAATGATGCAATTGCTTGAGATGACACAAATACGAATTCCATGAAGAATGTAAATGTAAAGGTAAAATACAGATGCTTATGGAATAATGCCAATGCAAATACCCATGAATGATGCAAATGCTTGCCGACACTGTGCAGATGCAAAAGCTCGATAAAGAGATGAGTGCTCATGAGTGATGCAAGTGCCCCCGGCTGTTTTTCTAGACTTTGGCTTAGCCTTTCAAATTCATTTTTCCTCTTCAAATCAGAGTATATCTTAATTCATTTTGGCTATTCTCTTTGCCCCAACAGTTTTTCAAACTTTCATCAACAGAGATCTGAACCGGGTTCTATTTCTTCTTCTCATATCTGGAAGTCAAGACCTATCATGGCAGTTCTACACCTTTGAGTTAGAAAAATCCTTGTCTCATGCCAACATCAAAATGGGTATTTCAAAAAAATCTTTTTATTTGTTTTCGCATTTTGAAAACTTCTGAACAAAAAATATTAACCCCACAATGTGTGATGTACAAATCTTTTGAAGACTGATGATCATTGTTAGAAATTTCTCTAAGTATCAATCTGGGTTTTTTCAACTGGATTGGCAAGGCTTGGTATAACAAGATTCTGGCTTTTCCAGGAAAACTTCATGACAAAAATGTATATCCCTTCTAGGCTCACAAATGGAACAGGTTTTATAAATCATGAATTCATTGAGAACCAAACAAATTCAACATTCTTTTAGTTTCCATATCAAGGCATTTTGTCAAGCATCAAGATTGGCTGGGATGTTTAAACCGGAAAGTTTAATCTTGGGAACAAAGTTTCAGTTTTTGAAGACAATCCTCCGAATGAGAGCTGACAATTTGGGGGGTTCAGGAATTCCTAGATGTTCCTCGATGACCACTCCTTTAATAAGATCTTTTCTTTTGGGGTATCGGCACTATCATCGATGGCATCGAAAATTCCCATTCTACTCTAGACCGCCCGTTTTTTTTGGGTTTTCGCCCTAGAGTCCCATTCTTTTCAATTTTTCTATTTTTTTTTTTTACCATGCACTTGAGAATTCTAAATTCTTCCTTAGTGAAATGAGAATTTGATAAGATGGGATAAAATCTGAGGAAAACCCTTCAAATTAAACATTCATGCTTGATCAAAATGGACTTTTAAAGCACGTAATGTAGGCCATGGCTCAGGATTCAGAAAGAAAGGATAAATAGGCCCAAAATATGTGTTTGAGGGTAATCAGATCAAGGATCCTTTCTTGAAGAGGATTTTCTTTGAAGCATGTGTCTCTTCTTGGACATTTCTTTCTTTTTGATTTTGCTATTTTTCTTCCTTGCTTTTGGCTTTCAATTTGCCATGTCTTTCACACACATTTTTTTATTGTGTTTTTTGTTTGTTTTTCTTGGCTTTCATTTCGTCATCTTTTCCTCTTCTTTTTTTCTTTGACAGAGTGCGCCCGTATTTATTCGGGGCTCCATTTGCTTTGTGTCTGTCCCTGAGCTGTCACTCATTTCTCAATGATCTTTGAAAAGATCTTTCCTCGCATTTGCCCCCCAGTGTAGAGGGTAATCCTTGATCAGGGTTCAAAGAATTAAGAATTCTTTTGGCTCAAAAGGGGTGACTATGGATAATAATTTTTTTCTTGTGAAATGGATATGAAAGATGGCCATTCATCATATCAAGCCCAAATATTCTCATTGAAAAGCCATCCTCAGGGGAAATAGATATTCAGAATTTCATTTTGCACTTTGGAATCATCCGAATTCTCATATGCATGATATCATGATTTTTCTTTTTCTTTTTTTTCTTTTTTTTTTGTTTTTTTCGTCGCATGCCCCCAATGATTCATGCATTAGCCCATCCTTCTTCACTATGTATCCATCATTTCCACATATGATGCCCCAATTTGATTATCCATGCGAATTTGTATCAACGAGGAACATGGCAAGTCTAGGTCTGTTTTGAAAAGGCTGAGTTTCCAATCTGAGTTCTTTGAAGAGACAAGGAAAACATGACCCAAAAGCAGGTTTTCTCTGTGACAAGGGATAATCTAGTTTAATCATTGTGCCCCAAGGTGTCAATCATGAAGTGATGTCTGGGCAATTAGTGTTTTGTGGTCATTGGGAAAGGTCATGAATGGTTTTAGCACAATCCTGACACACACCAAATTATCAAAATCTGGATTCTTGAAAGAATGTCTCATTTGTTTGATTTTCAAGGAATTCAAAAAATTTCAAAAAGTTTGTTCCTTTGTTCATAGCCTAGACTAGGATTTACATCCTTGCTTATTTTGCAATGACAATGCTTCTCTTTTTTCATTCATTTTTCCTTGAAGCATTAGGTCTTTCAAGTGTTATTGATTCAAGGTTTAGGTATAGAGAAGCCCAAAAAAGAGGGGGATGGTGTTGGGTCATTTCTAACACTGATCATCAATCTTCTTGAGACTATCCATTATTAAAACTTCCTTAATGCTTGTTTTTGTAAATTCACGTTTATTTAAAACACAACAAACACAAAGCATTTAAAATTCATTTAATTCATGTAGATGTTAACATGAGACAAGTGCTTTCATCATCACAGTGTATAAAACTACATGCGTCAAAAATGCTCCTATTGACATCCTTCAAAGGTAGTAATTCTCCCCCTAAAACCCTGAAAGAAATTGATTTAGGGCTAAGTGGCCTTCCATTGATCGATAAGCTCCGGTGTCAAAATACCATCACGGATAAAACTTTCAATCATTTCCTTCAGTTGTCTGCATTTTTCAGTTGAATGCCCAACTACCCCTAGGTGATAATCACACTTGCTGTCAGGGTCATAACTCCTTGCTGATGGATTCGGAGCTATTTTCAAAGGTACCGGGGTAAGGTACTGATTCTTTATTAGTAATGGCAGTAAGTCAGGGATGGGGATTGGAATTCTTTCTTGATTTTCTCGCGGTCGTTTTCTAGAAGTAGGCCTTGTTGCAAGGGCTGGTATAGGATTAGGTGTTTGGGTAGGTAGGTAAGGATAAAGGCTTGGAGATACCTCAGTAGGGTAACATGATTGGTGTGAGGGAAATTGGGAATATGGGATGAAATCTTCCATAGTTTGGACATCTTCCTCTTTCTTTCTTGGTGCCTTATTTCTCTCGGTATTGGATGTTCCTTCTCTTTCAAGTTTCCCATTCTTGATAGCATTCTCAATCATCTCCCCTGAAATTACCATGTCCGCAAAATTCTTCGAAGCATTGCCGACAAGTCTGTCATAGTACGGGGCGTGCAGTGTATTCACAAAAAGGATAGTGATTTCCTTTTGTGTCAAGGGCGGTTGTATTTGGGCAGCCAGGCTCATCCACCGTTGTGCATATTCTTTGAAGCTCTCAGTAGCTTTTTTCTCCATATTTTGCAAAGTGAGACGATCAAGTGTCTTGTCGGTCATATGCTTGTACTGGTTTAGAAAAGCCCCAGCCAAATCATTCTAAGAGCGAATCTGATCCTTGCTCAACTGACTATACCACCTAATTGCGGACCCGCTGAGGCTATCCTGAAAGCAGTGAATCAAAAGCTTATCATTATCTATCTGACTTGTCATCTTTCGGCAGAACATAGTGATGTGGGCTGATGGATCGGTCGTCCCGTCATATTTCACAAAGTCAGGGATCTTGAACTTAGGAGGAATGACTAAATCGAGGACCAAGCATCGTTCTTTCGCCTCCACACTCCCGAATACATCTTTTCTTTCTATTGCCCGGAGCCTTTCATCTAACAACTGATATTTCCCTTGGGAATCTGCCAACTCAACCTCATTTACTGCAACCCTTTTCAACTTTGCCTGTTTAGCTGGATCATCTGAGTTTAGGACATTGACGGGGTTAATAGTGTTCTGGGCATCACTTATTGCAACCTCATCTTGGCCCTTTTGTACTTCTAACCCTTCTCCGGCGACAAAGTTTTCGGTGTATCCTTTTCCCTTGATTACAGCAGACATTAGCTCCATCAGTTTAGTCATCTGATCCTTAGATTCTGCTTGAGATTTTGCTAGTTGTTCTCGCAATTCTCTCTGTTCCCTTTCCATTTTTTCCATTCGGGCAACTTGTTCATCCTCCATAGCACCGGCCTGTATTAAAAGTGTACTCAGTACTTCTTCTGATTTGAAATGGAAATTCTTTCAAAGACTCCTAAAGCCAAGCCAACTTCTATTTTATTTCCCCCAAATGTATGTCATGATGAATGAGCCATGAATGCAATTTCATGCATGTGAAGCCTAAACAATATGATGTATGGATATGTACAATGGAAACATGCTGACCATATATGTGATAAATGCAATCACAATGCCAACATGTTGCAAACAAAGAATAAACAAATCAACACATGGATATATGCAATGACTGATCATGTGCATTTTAGCATGTTTCCCAATGAATGATCATATATCCTATGAATGCAACACGGTGTCAATTATGATACATGCAAACAATGAATGGTTGATATAGAGTATATACAAAGAAAATCATGCTAACCATGTGTGTCATGAATGCGACCTAATGCTAACATGATGTATGTAATAAGCAAATTAATGCATGAACATATACAAAGAAATTATGCTGACTATGTTTGTTATGAATGCAACCTGACAAATAATTGATGGGATGCAAAATGCAAAGGGGAAGATATCACGGAGGAAATAAGAATCGGAGGAACTTAATCATCAACATCTTATAAATTTGAAGCATACTCAATTCATTCCCATATCAATGTTCACAATGGTATAAACCATGTTTTACAAAATTTGAGCAGTAGTTAAAACTGTCTTTACAAGCACTTTATTCTTCCTAGCATCCTAAGGCTATAAGAGCCGGCTACTGAAAAAGTGAAATCTTATTACATCATATAAGACCGAAGTCTTTCCACTTCAATGCTGTAAATCTCCCAATCCTAATGGCGTTTTCCCAGTCCTTTATCAATCAGTGTCGTTGGATCCAACCACTTGGCATCTATGAGAGCTTGCACTTTCCTTTTGACTGCTATACAATCTTCGATGCTATGGCCAACAATTCCACAGTGATAATCACATCTTTCATTTGGATTATACCACATTGGATATGGTGGTAACAGGGGTTTCAATGGGACACAGGCAACCATGTGATTTTGGATCAGTATAGGGAGGAGCTCTTGGTAGCTGATTGGAATGGGATCAAAATGCATTTGGGTCTTATTCTGGGATCGGTTCTTAGTCACACATGGCCTAGGAGTTGGGGCACTTGGTGGTAGCACTAAGGTTCGAACCGGAGTGTTTACATGGGGATGTGGCGGAACAGCATGGTAAGGGTATGGACCTAGAACAGTTTGCAGGTATGGTACTGGATTCGAGGTTTCTGTCTTTGGTATCAGGCTTTCAGGTTTAATTATTTTCGTGATTTTGTCCACAATTTCATCAGGATTGCAACCTTTGTGGCATTGACAAGTGCAGGATCCAGCAAGGATTGTATGTTCTGGACCTAATGGTTTTGGTTGATCCGAAGATGATGCGAAGCCCTGAGAAAGTTCACCTTTACTGTTACCCATATCCTCAACCATTTTCAGCAATTTGGCAAGTTGTTCCTTCACCTCTCGGATTTCATGTCCATATTCATCTTGATTGCGTTCCAAAGCACCCAATCGTTCCTCCGATTCATTCCTCATATCTCGAATCCCTTTCATGCAAATGAAAATGTCATGAGATTAGGAATACAATTATGAATGTACATGCTCTATTCCTATGTGCATGAATAAACTGATGATTAATGCATGAACATATACAGAGAAATTATGATGACTATGTATGCTATGGATGCAATTTAATGCCAGGTATATACAGATAATGACTATGCATGTCATAAACGTGTCCTACAATGAATGACCATGCATGCTATGATGTCAAAATGATACATGCTAAGAATAAATGAATTAATACAAAGGTAGGTACAAAGAATGACCATGTATATCACAAATGTATTCTACAATGAATAATCATGCATGTTATGACTGTAACACGATGTCAAAATGACACAAATAAATTAACCAATGATTACACGAAATTGGTGGGACCTAAATCTTGATTATTCAAAAATCTCATTATGCAAGATTTGCCTCCTAATTTATGATTTTTTTTTAACATGCTTTTTTTTGTGTTTTTTTTTTATTTATGAAAAACCAATCACATTATTTTCAAAAGAATTTTAGGGTGGATCCCACTATGGTACCATATGCAAATGTTCATGTGACACTACCGGTTTTATGAAATCATCAAATGAAATTACCAACTGTTTATTGCAAAGAATGAGATCAATAACACAACCAAAAATGTACATGCTCTATTCACACATGTATGAAATGTGCAACATGCAAAATGCTTGAAAAAAGATTTTTTTTTTTTAATAAAAAAACAGCTAATGAACATCTGCCCCAGCAATATCTGCTTATTTAGGCATCACGATGTCTTCGAGGCGGAGTATCACATTTATTACGGGCGATGTACGTACATCGTTGCCCGATCTACCACACTTATTCGGACTGTAAAATAGGTAACAAAAGGTTTAGAACTGTCCCTCTATGTGTTCCTATTTTCGGTATATCTAACGGAAATCCGGCATGGCTTCGCCTAGGTTCACTATATGAGGGTGAATCGGTTCTAAGGCTCCGAATTGTTCCTCACTGTCGCCGGTGAAGGCTAGTAAGACACCCCGATAAAAGCGGGTTCAATTCGTTAGAGTATATTTTCCTATGCCCATGCGGAGGATCATCACGAAGGCATTAGGTACTTTATACTCCGAAAGTGTTTCACTAGCCCATACGGAGGATCAATCACGAAGGCGTAGTTACTTTACTCCCACTTAAAAGGACGGAACCCGGGTATAGGATTCATGTTATGCAAATGCACGTGTAGTGTGTGTGGAGGAATAATAAACCTTTCACCACCTATTCTACAAACCTTATTCTAAATGCCCTAGCAATTAAAACATTCAAGAATAGTGTAACGCATTAACCAACAAGCAATTATAATATACAACCTTAAATAACTAGAGAACAAAAATAAAATGCATGCACATGAGTATGAACATATTTAAAAACAATTTATTATTTTCAAAATTCTCCTTATTAAAAAAATGTGGGAATTAAAATCAAATACCAATTAAACCAACAAAACCGAGACTTTGATAACACACGACTAATTCTAGGCCTGACTCTCTAATATGACCCCAGCGGAGTCGCCAAGCTGTCGCAACCTAAAAAAATAACGACGTCTCATCGCAAGACTTTATCATTCGTTAGGCGTGACATTAAAAAAAAATCGAGGAAAAGTCGACTTAATTCCTCTAGAAAAATGAAAGGTTTGAAAATGACCTTAAAAAAGACATGGAGTCGCCACCAATCTTTTTTAGCTAGGTGTGATCGGCCACCTATTAAAACCGGTTTTATAAAATATTTTAAAAATTAATTAAAACATTTTAAAAACCAATTTCAAGTCTGCGTTTTAAACCAGAGAAATCAAAGAAGCGGGTTCGGGAGTCGGTTACGTGTGGGGAAGGATTAGCACCCCTACAACGCCCGTATAAATCGGTACCTTATTAATCGTGTGTTATCTCAAGTCTCGGTAAAAAATGGTTTTAAATTTAGTATTTAAAATTAATTCCCAATTTAAAGAAAAATAATTCCATTTTTTTATTGAAAATGATCCGAAATTTATAAATTCAAAATTTTCCTATATCCCCCAACAAACGTGGCAAAATATAGAAATTTTTATTAGTTTTGGAAAACTTTCCGAATCATTCTCTTTTTTGAAAGAAAGATATTCCTTTATTAATGATAATTGATGATATTCCCTCCAGCAAACCCGGTAGAGAACTCATGAATTATTTTAACTCGGGAATATCTTTATATTTTTTATTAAAAACCATTATCTTTTTGCAAACATTTAAAATAAATGAATATGTATATGCATGACATAAATAAAATGACATAGCAAAATCTAAATAATATAATACAACCTAAATGACATGGCAAACATGAATGATATGGCATATAAATTAAATGAAATGGAATATGAAATAATGCTACCATATAATATGCATGAAAATAAAAATGGAAATAATAATGCATGAACATAGTATATGCTAAATAATATGACAAAAAAAATAACTAAATAAAAGCATGGGATATCATGAAATATTCCAAATCATATGATAAACCATATAACATCAAAAATATAAATCAAAATAATAACAATATCATAGAAATTATTATAACAAGAATCACATATTATATAAAATGCATGAATATAAAAATGCAATGCATGAAATGTATTTTTTCCTTTAATTAAGGAAATCCGTATATCTAAAAAGATATCCGGCTACCTTAGGAAAATATGTCAAATTAAATATTCTAAAACCAAAATACTTTGTGATTGTTTGAAAACAATTTTGAGAAGCTTGAATTAAAAATAAAAACTGGGCTAAAGTTTTTTAAATGGCTCTAATTTCTTAAGTTTAAAAAAATCCGGACTTGGCTACCCTTAACCCGGGACTTGAAAAAACATTTTTAGAGTTTAAAAAGGCTTAGAAATTATCCTAAGTCAGTAGCTAACCCTCCTAATCAGCCCACTCTAAGTAAATTAACCAAAACAGAAAAATGGTTTTTCTTTAAATTCAATTCTGACTCCACTGTCCAGTATTAATCCATGATTTTTTACCCAATTTTTAAAACATCCAAAAATTCTAAAACAAATACGGGAGACTCAGGACATGTAAAACTACACGAAAACAAATCGGCTTAATTTTCTGATCAAAGATGAATTCCCAGAAAAATCATAGATGTACGAGTTTTTGGAGGAGAAAAAACTGCTTTGTTTTTCTTTAAATTCAATTCTGACTCCACTGTCCAGTTTTAATCCACGATTTTTTACCTAATTTTTAAAATTTCCAAAAATTCTAAAAAAAATACTGGAGATTCAGGACATGTAAAACTACACGAAAACAAATCGGCTTAATTTTCTGATCAAAGATGAATTCCCAGAAAAATCATAGATGTACGAGTTTTTGGAGGAGAAAAAACTGCTTTGTTTTTCTTTAAATTCAATTCTGACTCCACTGTCCAGTTTTAATCCACGATTTTTTACCCTATTTTTAAAAATTCAAAAAATTCTAAAAAAAATACTGGAGACTTAGAACATGTAAAACTACAAGAAAACAAATCGGCTTAATTTTCTGATCAAATATGAATTCCCAGAAAAATCAGAGCTGTACGAGTTTTGGGTGGAAAAAAAACTGCTTTGCCAACACATTTTTTTTGTCTTTGATAAAATCATTTAAAAATAAAAATAAAAATATTTGAAACTCATAAAATGACTTGAAAGCAGTAGCTAGGACTTTTTGAAAGTTAGATAAAAATTGGCTAAGTAAAAAAAATCACAAAGGTAGAATAATCAATTTGACAAACTTAATTTTCCACAAGTGTGCTCAAGAGAGCATGACTTTGAACCATTAATTGGCTCAAGTCATTATTCAAGTGGCATGAACATGAAATGCATGAAACAATGCAGCAAACATAATGCATGGATCTAAACCTAAATGTAAGGAAAATGCATGACATAAATAATATGGCCTAGACCTAACATGAACTTGCATGGCATTTAATGTAACCTAGACCTAAGACATGCATGGCATTTTCACAAACACAAGGCATGCTTAATTCAAAAATCCAACCAAATATCATGCAAATGCAAAAACCTAACAACTAGCATGACAAAAAATACAACACACAATGCAAAACACATGGAGTAGCCAAATGGCCCCAAGCTCCAACAAGCATGGCATTTTCACAAACACTTGGTATGCTAGCATGAAAAACTAAGTCATAACACAAAAATCACACAAGGATTTTCACAAACACCTAATATACCAAATCTAAAACATGCTCACTAAGATATAAAACAAGAATCATGCAAAGAATCACACAAGCATTTTCACAAACACTTAATATGCTAACTCTAAAACATGCTCAAATTTAAACAACATGAAAACAGAAAATTAAAAATGCAAAAACATGATATCTAAGACATAAATGGCAACAAACAAAGCAACCAAATTAAATATAACTTAAGAACATGAAATAACATAACACTTAAAACATCAAAAACAAAGAAAATAGCATAAACAATATGGTAAAATGAATTGAAACAACAACTTAAAATAAATAATGTAGGCCATTTGGCCATGGTGAGTTTATTGTAAAAACAAAATGTAAAAAAAATATACTTAAGAAAGGAAATGAAGGAAGAACAAGAAACATTATTTTAAAATGAAAACTCACCAAGTAGAGATTAAAATAGCAAAAAACAAGAATAGAAAATGAAAGTGCAAGAGTTGGTGCTCAAGAGCAACCTCAAGAAGCTAATATTTCAAGCTTTTCTCTTCAAACTTTCCTTTATTTCTAAACTTTTCTTTTTTTGCTCTCAACCTAGAAGATAAAAACTAAGAAAAACTAAGAGAAATCAGCCAAAATGGAAAAGAAGAAACCAAAATCTGCCTCCCCTCCCTTAGGGCTAGCCTTAATGCATGGTTATATAGCCTCCAAGATGTTGTCATTTTTGTGTAACCTAATTTCCATCAAATGGCCAATAATTCAAGATGAAAAGTCATGAAATTACCACCTTTAGATTAGCATCTCAGCCCTCTCAAATTACAGCTATGCAAAAATAATGTTGACATCTTTCTTAACCTATGTGGTTTAATCACCATGGCTTGATCAAAGAGAATGGTTAACTAACTCTTGATTTTTAACCACTTGATTAAAAAAAAAATTAGAAGCTTCCTCCTTTCTTTGGGCTTGGGCATGCCAGCACTTCTCTTTTCCAGCCCAACTCTGATTTTTTTGAAGGGCCAAAAAAGCCCTTTTCGGTTGCTTGGGTGAAATGACCATTTTGCCCCCCGGATGCAAATAAATATCAAACGGACTCCAAATTCAATTTTTCTTTTTTTAATACTTCCAAAATAATAAAATATTGAGTTCTGGAAGTTTTTAAAATTATCCGAGTCCGTTTGCTATTTATTTGGATTTTTTCTTCCCAAAAATGCCCTTTTATGCCCCTACATTTTACCATTTTTTAAACAAGCTCCAAATCAAGATTTTTCTTCACCAATCTCTTCAAAATAATTAAAAAGTGTGATCTGGAAGTTTTCATAATTTTTGGAGCTCATTTGGTATTTTTTTGGGATTTATCGGCTTGAATTACTGCATAGGAGGCCCGGGATTTGGCCATTTTGCAAACGAACTCGGAATCAAGATTTTCTTTCGCCAATCTCTTCCAAATAATTTAAAAATGAGATTTGCCAAATTTCAGAATTTTTGGAGTCCATTTGCTATTTTTCCAAGATTTATCTTTTTGAATTACTACATAAGAAGCCCGGGATTTGGCCACTTTGCAAACGAACTCGGAATCAAGATTTTCTTTCTCCAATCTCTTTCAAATGATTTAAGAATGAGATTGACAAATTTTCCATAATTTTCAGAGTCCATTTGCTATTTTTCCCAAATTTTTCCAATTTTACCCTTTAACCTCCGAAATCCGGTTTTGCTCAAAACAAGTCCGATTTTCAGATTTTCTTCAATCTGAGCCTTGGGCCATCCTTTTTAATCATTCCTCATCCATTGGGGGCTTTGGTCTTACCAAGTCGGGCCATTTCTGTGATTCTTCCCGATTTCACCGAAATCCACTAAAAACCCTAATTCTCGGTTTTCTCCCGGATTGACTTTTTTTCGGTTTTTCTTGCAAGTGACTTCTCCATTACCCGTAGTCAGTGCTTATCTTTCATTTGGAACCTTCAATTTCGACCAGTTTGATCGTTTAAGCACTTTTCCCCAAATTTCTCGGATTAGGGTTTCCTTTCTACTCAATCTCCAAATCCCAACTTCCGAACTCCATATCTTTCAATGTAGACCTCGGATTATCAAAATTCTTTCGCCATTTTTCAATTGAACTTAAAATCTTGATTTTGAAAGTGGGTTGACTTTTTCAGTAGTTGACTTTCTGGGGTTGACTTTTTCGAGGGTTGACTTTTTTTCAAGTTTGACTTTTTGTGCTCGCCCTCTTAAACTAAGTCTCGGAGTACCACCTGCAGGATGAAAACAGTCTTTTTACACTTGGGAACATCAATATGGGAAGAAAACATACCTGTTTAGTGGTCCGGACAAAATTAGGTGTCTACAGTCTTGATTTCCTATTCATAAGTAGCAATTTGTGATTAATGATTATGATCAAGTTTTCAATAATTGCAAAGTGGAATATAACCTAAGTTGAACAATCCGAGCTTATGTGTTTGTTGCTTAGATCAACCTATCTTTCTCATCATAAAGCTGCCATTAAATTGAATTTAGAGAGCTTATTCTAGGTTGTTTGATGGTTAGAGATTAAATAGAGAGCTTGTTCTATTTAACGACGAACTAAAGAAAGATTGGGGTAACAGAGCTTGTTGTTATCTACGGTTGTTAACTTTGATAGCTAATTAATGTTGATAGATATGAAATTGATTCTTAATGATGTCTAGTGGGGGAGAATGAAACCTTAACCATATTTTTCATATTTGATTCTTCTTAATTACTTGTTTTCTCATTCTTATTGTTAACTTTAGTTTAAATCTGATTTCAAAATCCCCTTTACTTTTGTTTACTTGTTTTTAAGTTTTAAACTATTAACTTATAAACTAAAACTCAATCCATGTGGACTCGACCCTTGCTAATCACTATACTCTACAATTGATTTTTTTTAGTGCAAGGTTAAATAAGATACACTCTTTTGGGTGCATCAAGTTTTTGGCGCCGTTGCCGGGGATTGCTTTCTTTAGTTTATCTGGTACTTGGTTTATTCTTATTTTCAGTTCTAATTAGTGTTATTTTCTTGTACATACAGGTTTTTCTTTTCAAATTTTGAAAAAAAAAAAACGATGGAATTGAGCAATCTAACACTTGAAGAGTTGGTGGCATACATGAACATGGGGAATCAAGAAGCCAATCTCACCTCCCCAGTTCAACAATTGGCCATGGGAGGATGTCAAGGCCATCAAGGGTTCCAAGACCAATCGCATGATCATTACTCAAACACTTACCATGAGGGATGGTGGGATCGTACTAATTATGGCTACTCGAAAAATTTCCAAGAAGTAGATCCTTATGCCAATTACACTCATCCATCTAGCTTCAATCAATCATGGTCTCAAGAACCAGATCTTTTTCAACCATCACATATGACTCAAAACTCAGGTACTTCTTTAGAACATCTTGTCTATTCTCTTGTTACTGATACTTTGCAATTTCAACAGGAAACAAGGGCAAGCATCCAGAGTTTGGAAAAGCAAATGAGCCAATTGGCTAGTAGTATGGTGGGATGGGTTGCACAAAGATCTGAAGAACTCCCTGCCCAAACGATGATTAACCCAAAGGAGAATGCTACTATTGTGACCTTGAGGAATGAGGAACAAGATGAGGATGAGACAAAATTAGAGATGGATTCTATTCTTGAGGATAATGAAGCCACATATCCAAATAAGAGTATTTCGGCACTTGAGGTAACGTTTAAGGTTCCACTTTTTACTAATGTTTCTTCTCCACCTTTTCCTAGTAGATTTGCAAAGTTCAAGGAGGAAGAACATGAACAACACATGCCGGAAACCTTAAACAACTTGTTTGTGGATTCCATTCAACAAGTATCAAAATATGCTCCATTCCTCGATGAGATATGCACCACAAAGGATGATGGAATAATACTTGTAATTGAGAATGCATCCACTTTTGTGCAAAGAAAGCTTCCTATCAAAGGCTCAAATTTGGAAAGTTTCATGTATGAGCCTAACAAGCCTAAAAAGCCAAGAAGGGGTGTTGGTTAGGTTGGACAACTTAAATCAAGTGCTAATTGGGAAGGCAGCCCAATTAATGAAGAAATTAACAACCTGCCATACTCAGATTTGCTTTCTTTTCCTTTTTCTTTTATTATTTTTATTTATTTATTTTTATGTTTATTTGTTAATTTTTGTTTAGTATTTTAGGATTATTTAGGTTGCATGAATTTGTTTTGTTTTGAGTCTTAGTTGTTCCTATTCTTATGTTATTAGTTCTTTTCTCTTACACATGATTCTTTCATTTGGGTTAATAGACTTACATTGAGAACAATGTAAGAATTAAGTGTGGGGGGAATGATTTAGGATTTCTTTTATTTTTGTCTACTATTTTTTTTATGAGTCTTTAATATAATAATTATTATTATTTTTAGTGTGTTTTAGTTCCTTTCTAATACAATGATGAGATATGAATTGCATAGGTCTAAACTAGTTATTAGTGAGAAGATTTTCATGAGAATTGAGCTTGATGTCATTTTTTTGAGCCAATGTTAATATGATATGTTGATTGAGAAAGAAGCATGTTTAGACTTAAATCTGACTTGTATAATCATCCTTGTGAGTTTTTGAGCCTATATGATTGATGCATTATACATATCAATCTAATTTCTTTCTTGAGTGCTCTTATGATTACATGATTCTCTAGAACTTGCTTTAAACCGTTTGAGACTATATTGATGCATGTAACAACATGAATATGATAGAGGCATTAGGATTTTTAACCAGGGCCAAACAACCATCCCTTATTGATGTTCCAAGAGAACATCCCCCTAGTGAACCAATTTGAGCCTACAATGAATAAGCTATTTCTTTGGTAACCATATCCTACACCTGGCATAAATACATTTATATCTTTTCCCTTGTTTAAAGATGACTAGAATGCTTGAGACATATTGCAAAAACAATGGATACTTTTTGAAAATTTGGGTTAGAACAAAAGATAAGTGTGGGGGAGGAGAGAGGCAAAAGTCAAGAGAAAAAGAAAAGAGAACATTCTAAAAAGTACATTCCCATGAAAAAAAAAAATTTGAATCATCTCTTGAACTTTTGGTTAAAGAAAAGAAAAAGAATGTTACAAGGTTGGTTAGAATGAAGTAAAGGCTCAACATGAAATATTCAGCCTATGTGATTATGTACTTCTAAAGAATATTGAGAAAGTTTTATTTGCAAAATCTTATTTTGTCTCTAAATTCTATGAAGTCTTTGGAACGTTTGTGATATCTTTTCCTTTTTATTCTTTAACCACATTATTACCCCTTGGCCCCATTACAACCTTGATTAAAGACCTCTTGATTTATGAAGTTGCATGATCTAAATAGTGGAGAATAGGTGGACAAGCAAGCATATGGTATAACTGTTTTCATGAGATTGATTGAGTGTAAACACTTTACCACTACTTTAAAGAGTGAAAATCATGAGAGTATCCCATGTGAGAAGTTGAGATTAAGTTTGAATATGCACTATTTTGATTGAAATATGTTATGTTAATATTGGCTTAACTCATTTATTTATATTCAAGCATGATTTTTTGTGAAATTCTTTGAGCTATTGTTTATAAGACTTGTCCAATGATTATCTCTAATTTATATTGGAAGTATTAGTTGTAATTATTATTATTATTATTTTTAATTTTTTTAGTTTTTCTTATGTTTTCAATGTTTGTGGGTATCGTTCTAGTAAATCCTCACGAGACTAAACTCGTCCACTAGGGATACCTAGGGGTTTAAAGGCTTGTGTCACATGCTAAGTGCCACCGTGATTTCCTACGAAAGTGGATTAGATTAGATTTTCTTATTTTATTTTATTTTTATTTTGTTTTGCTCGAGGACTAGCAAAAAGCTAAGTGTGGGGGTATTTGATAAGCTCATAAAATATACATTTTATGCCTTTCTACCTTTAGTTTTTGTTATGTTTTCGATCTTTATCTTGTTTACTGATAACTCATATAATTATATAGTTTTTAGTTATGTTTTATTATTGTTTTGTGTCAAATACGAGTTATTATTGCTTAGTCTAATTGTGTTTATGATCTTTTATACTTTTATGTAATTTGGTGTTTTTTTACGAGTTTCTTTGAGTGATTTCAGATTACTAGGTTAAATCAACAATTAAGGGCAAATTCAGTTCAGTTCCAGTTCCGACACCTTTTGCCATATCAGCTATATCTGGAGTTTCCCTGAAGCAATAAGGCTGAAATTTTAACCGTGCAAAGTTAAGAGGCATATCTAACTTTTTCATGTTTTACACTTCTTGAAACGGAGTCGTTTTCCCTAGCGAAATCGACCATCAAGTTGGCTGATGAGCAATGACGTCTGTGCTGACCTGTTTTGGTATTTTGCCCATATCTTCTGATCCACATCAGAAAATGAGCTGATTTCAACAGATATGGATCACCGACTGATAGGGGAACATTTTTCTAGAAGACCATTTGATCAGAGCAAGCCTCCAATATTGACAAAATCGATCATCAAGCTGGCTGATCAGAATTGTCATACAATATGACGAAAATTGTTAGAAAAATGCACCCACCTATTATACCTACCTTTGAAATTTATAAAGCTTGTCTCTTGTCATTTAGCTCTACAAAATGTGTATAAATAGAGGGCCTTGGATGATTGTAAGAGGCATTGTAGATTGGTAGGATATTAGCCATTATAATAAAATTCTCTAAGTTTTCTTCTACTTTCCTTTCTCTACTTTTCTTTTTCTTTATTTTCTTCTTCTTATTCCTTTCTTTTATTTCCTTCTTAGATTCTCTTTAATTTTATGTTTATGTTTACAATACTTATGCTAGGTTAAACTTTTATTTGGTTAAGGGTGATTTCAAAGCCCTAGACATGTTTTATAATTGATTTTCAGATTCTATCTATCATTAATTTTCTATCAAAGTTGCTTATGTTCTTCTACAAGAATTGTTCATGATGTTGTCTTGATTTATTTAGGTGTACAACTACATAGATCTTGATAATTATCTATTGCTAGTCTAGGAGTCTTGATCCGTGTAATTGTCTTGATTTCCTATTCATAAGTGGCAATTTCTGATTAATGATTATGGTCAAGTTTTCAATAATTGCAAAGTGGAACATAACCTAAGTTGAACAATCCGAGCTTATGTGTTTGTTGCTTAGATCAACCTATCTTTCTCATCATAAAGCTGCCATTAAATTGAATTTAGAGAGCTTATTCTAGGTTGTTTAATGGTTAGAGATTAAATAGAGAGCTTGTTCTATTTAACGACAAACTAAGGAAAGATTGGGATAACAGAGCTTGTTGTTATCTACGGTTGTTAACTTTGATAGTTGGTTGATATTGATAGATCTGAAATTGATTCTTAATGATGTCTAGTGGTGGAGAATGAAACCTTAACCATATTTTTCATATTTGATTCTTCTTACTTGTTTTCTTACTTTTCTAGTTTGCTTATTTTTAAAAGTATATTTATTTTTATTGGCTGGTTATACCGCCTAATTTGTATATTAACTTTGTTTTATTTTTATTGGCTGGTTATACCGCCTAATTTAGTATATATATTTTTATTGGCTGGTTATACCGCCTTGCATCTTATTCTTATTATTTACTTTAGTTTAAATCTGGCTTCAAAAACCCCTTTTCTTTTATTGTTTTCTTTGAACGTAAGTTATAAACTAATAACTCATAGATTAAAACCCAATCCCTGAGGACTTGACCCTTGCTAATCATTATACTTACAATTGATCTTTTTAGTGCAAGGTTAAATAAGATACACTCTTTTGGGTGCATCAAATTTTTGGCGCCGTTGCCGGGGATTGCTTTCTTTAGTTTATTCTTTACTTGGTTTATTCTTATTTTCAGTTCTGATTAGTTTTATTTTCTTGTACATACAAGTTTTTCTTTTCAAATTTAAAAAAAAAAAAACAATGGAATTGAGCAATCTAACACTTGAAGAGTTGGTGGCATACATGAACATGGAGAATCAACAAGCCAATCTCACTTCCTCAGTTCAACAATTGGCCATGGGAGGATGTCAAGGCCATCAATGGTTCCAAGACCAACCGCATGATCATTACTCCAACACTTACCATGAGGGATGGTGGGATCATACTAATTATGGCTACTCGAAAAATTACCAAGAAGTAGATCCTTATGCCAATTACACTCATCCATCTAGCTTTAATCAATCATGGTCTCAAGAACCATATCTTTTTCAACCACCACATATGACTCAAAACTCAGGTACTTCTTTAGAACATCTTGTATATTCTCTTGTTACTGATACTTTGCAATTTCAACAGGAAACAAGGGCAAGCATCCAGAGTTTGGAAAGGCAAATGAGCCTCTATTGGCTAGTAGTACGGTGGAATTAGTAGCAGAAAGATCTCTAGCACTCCCTTCCCAAACGGTGATTAACCCAAAGGAGAATGCTACTATTGTGACCTTGAGAAATGAGGAACAAGATGAGGATGAGACAAAACCAAAGATGGATTCACTTCTTGAGGATAATGAAGCCACCATTCAAATTGAGAGTACTTTGACACCTCAGGTAGCTTTTAAGGTTCTTATTTCTACTAATGTTCCTTCTCCACTTTTTCCTAGCAGATTTGCAAAGTCCAAAAAGGAGGAACATGAACAACAATTTTTGGAAACCTTAAACAGTTTGCTTGTGGATGCCATTAGACAAGTACCAAGATATGCACAATTCCTCAAAGAGCTATACCCCACCAAGAATGATGAAATAATACGTGTGGGGGAGAAGGCATTGGCTGTTTTGCAAAGAAAACTTCCTCCAAAACGCAAAAATCCGAGAAGTTTCATGTCTAAGCCAAAAGATCCTAAAAAGCCAAGAAGGGGAATTGGCTAGACTGAAAACAATCAAGTGCTAATTGGGGGAGGCAGCCTAATTAGTGAAAGCATTGCCAAACTGCCATCCTCAGATTTGCTCTCTTTTTCTTTATCTTTTTCTTATGTTTCTTTGCTAATTGTGTTTAGTGTTTCTAAGTTCATTTAGGCTGCATAAGTTTATTTTGTTTATTAGTTCTTTTCACTTACACATGATTCTTTCATTTGGGATTAATAGCATTACATTAATGACAATGTAAGAATTATGTGTGGGGGGAAGAATTTAGGATTTTATTTAGAGTGTTTTGTTTTTGAGTCTTTTTATGTTGTTTTTCTTTCTGATCCTTGTTTTGAAAAGAACTAGATGTAAATATAATTTTTAATTTTTTTTAACCCCGGTTAATGGCGGATAACGGTACTCCGTGATTATTTAAGTCGGTTCCATCAGCTACCCATAAAACTGATATTGTATATAAATTTCTCTTTCAATTTTTTTTCATTTTTTTTCAGGATGGATGATATTCTCACACGATTGCAGAAACGATTTCCTCCTTTTCCTCGAAATATTTTACTGAAGCTTTACCAAGTTCGATTTGAAAGATTAAGAATGCTTATGCACAAAGGGATTCCTGAAGACATATGTTGGATAATTGAAGCCAAGGTACGTGAAGATGAATATCTGCCTGTTTTGCATTTACCAGGTACATGTAGAAGCACTTTTGCAAAGAAGCGACGAGCAAAGCGCATGAGTTCAAACTGCCACAAATGTGCACGATGGACGTGTAACGGTAAATGTCGTTCTATTGGGATTCCGTCCTCTAATCGAGATGATAAAATTGAATTCATTAAGGATGGACTGAGTAAGGAGAATTTGGGTAATATCCAACTTTCTCTTGAGACGCATCCTAGTGGAGACGTACAAAGAGAAATTCTTGATTTATGGCCGCAATTCCAAAGGGAATGGCAACATCTTGGGAATCTGATGTTAAAAGACCCTGTTTGCCAGCTTGTAAGAAAACTGGATGGGAAGCATATCCTCGACTCATAGAAGGCATTTAAGCCGTTTCTGGACGTAAAACCAGAGGAAGATGTGAGCCACAATCACAACTACAATAAATAACTTCTCAGCTTTTGGTTTGATTTGCAATAACTTCATTTCGGTTTAATTTACGTGTTGTTCGATTTGTGTAATTATTCTCATTTTTTTTTGGTCTTTTACGGTTGATTTTTCTTCTCTTTTTGATTTTCTTCCTGAAATCATGCAAAAATCTTTTGTTAGGTTAACATTTTCTTCTGACAGGTCAGATACACTTTTTGCGACATTATTACTCTTGTATGATTCACTACTCAGTCCTCTATATATTACACCATGTACTCATTCTCTTTCAGGCACTCGAAAAAAAAATGGAAAGTACTTCGTCCCAGCGCATTAAAATTTTTTTTGTCTTTGGAGGTGCTTATCCAGGGAAAAATAACATATTTGCTGATGAAGCCATAAGAGTTGGAGTAATACTTGCCCAACAAAAGATCCAATTGATTTATGGAGGTGGTAGTACGGGTTTAATGGGAGCAGTCGCTACAGCAGCACACGCCGGAGGAAGTCCAGTTCTAGGAATCGTGCCAAAACTATTCACAGATTTTTGTGGACCTACCTTGGGTAAGGAAATACAAGTCTGGAGTATCCCTGAACGGATAACAATCATGTACCATTCTGCCGATGCATTCATTGCTTTACCAGGAGGTCTGGGTACATTGGAAGAAATAGCTTGCGTGGCTTCTTGGTCATCTTTGGTCACAAATAAGAAACCCATTGGTTTGCTTAATATTAATGGTTATTTTAGTAATTTGCTTTCATATTTAGATAATGCTGTGGAAAATGGATTCATGTTTTCAGAGGCAAGGAGAACCATAATTTCTGCTACAACCATTGAAGATTTACTCAAAAAGCTCCAAGCTTATGAGTGTTTATCTGCTACGGTTGTTTCGCAAACGCTCGAAAAAAGAAAAAGAGATATGGACGAGCAAGGAGTGGATTGCACTTTGTCTTTGTGACATTATCTAACATTTTGCTTGTTGTGTCTCAATTATAATAAGTGGTTAGCAACCTCTGCAGGTAATATCTCCTAAATTCTACCTTTAAAATTTGACATTGGGGACAATGTCATATTTTAGTAGGGGGTAAGGGACATATTTTGCTAATTTAAAAAAAAAAAATTGTTGTGTTTTAAGACATTTAGAAGTATTCATTCTGAACAAGGTCTGAGTAAGAGAGACTTGAGACATACCTTGTCAGTTTGATTTAATCTTCTTCTTCTTCAAAAAAAAAATGTTTAGACTTAGTGTGTTTTAGTTACTTTCAATACTATGATGAGATATGAATTGCATAAGTCTAAAACAGATTTATTAGTGAGAAGATTTTCATGAGAATTGAGCTTGATATCAACCTTTTTATGAGCCAATGTTAATATGATATGTTGATTGAGAAAGAAGCATGTTTAGACTTAATCTGACTTGTATAATCATCCTTGTGAGTTTTTGAGCCTATAATGATTGATGCATTATATAAATCAATCTAATTTCTTTCTTGAGTGCTCTTATGATTACATGATTCTCTAGAACTTGCTTTAGACCTTGTTGAGACTATATTGATGCATGTGACAACATGAATATGATAGAGGCATTAGGATTTTTAGCCAGGGCCAAACAGCCATCCCTTATTGATGTTCCAAGAGAACACACCCTTAGTGAACCAATTTGAGCCTACATTGAATAAGCTATCTCTTTGGTAACCATAACTTGTCCCTAACCTAAATATACTTATATCCTTACCTTTGTTCCAAAGATGAATTAGCATGTTTTGAGACAAGTTGCAAAGACAAGGAAGATCTATTGAAAATTTGGGTTAGAAACAAGAAATAAGTGTGGGGGGGAAAGAAAAGAAAAGTCAAGAGAAAAAAAAAAAAAGAAATGGAATACTGGCAAATACATTCCTATGTAAAAAAAAATATGAATCATCTCTTGAATTTGGGGAAAAAGAAAAAGATGTTACAAAGTTGTTTAGAATGAAGAAAAGGCCCAACATGAATATTCGGCCTAGGTGACTATGTACTTGTAAAGTGTTTTGAGAAGTTTCTTTGTATGATCTTATTATGTCTCTAAACTTTATGAACTCTTTGGAACCCTTGTGATATCTTTATCCTTTTGTTCTTCAACCACATTACAAACCCCTTGGCCCCATTACAACCTTGATTAAAGACCTCTTGATTCATGAAGTTGTATGATCTAAATAGTGGAGAATAGGTGGACAAGCAAGAATATGGTAGAACTGTTTTCATGAGATTGATTGAGTGTAAACACTTCACCACTACTTTAAAGAGTGAAAATCATGAGGGTATCCCATGTGAGAAGTTGAGATTAAATTTGAACATGCACTATTTTGATTGAAATATGTTATGTTAATATTGGCT
This sequence comes from Fremontodendron californicum, assembly GCA_030761205.1. Taxonomy (NCBI): domain Eukaryota; kingdom Viridiplantae; phylum Streptophyta; class Magnoliopsida; order Malvales; family Malvaceae; genus Fremontodendron; species Fremontodendron californicum. The sequence continues at coordinate 4,871,879 of JAULJL010000008.1, forward strand.
TAACTCAAACAATTTACATTCAAGCATGATTTTTTGTGAAATTCTTTAAGCTATTGATTAGTTTATAAGACTTGTTCAAAGATTGTCTCTAATGTGTATTGAAAGGATTAGGAGTAAATATTTTTAGTATATGTAGTTTATTTATATTTAGTTTTTCAATGTTTGTGGGTATCGTCCTAGTAAACCCTCACGAGACTAAACTCGTCCACTAAGGACACCTAGGGGTTTAAAGGCTTGTGTCACATGCTAAGTGCCACCGTGATTTCCTACGAAAGTGGATTAGATTAGATTTTCTTATTTTATTTTTATTTGTTTTTGCTCGAGGACTAGCAACAATCTAAGTGTGGGGGTGTGATAACTCGTATAATTATATAGTTTTTAGTTATGTTTTATTATTGTTTTGTGTCAAATACGAGTTATTATTGCTTAGTCTAATTGTGTTTATGATCTTTTATATTTTTATGTAATTTGGTGTTTTTTACGAGTTTCTTTGAGTGATTTCAGATTACTAGGTTAAATCAACAATTAAGGGCAAATTCAGTTCAGTTCCAGTTCCGACACCTTTTTCCATATCAGCTATATCTGGAGTTTCACTGAAGCAATAAGGCTGAAATTTTAACCGTGCAAAGTTAAGAGGCATATCTAACTTTTTCATGTTTTACACTTCTTGAAACAGAGTCGTTTTCCCTAGTGAAATCGACCATCAAGTTGGCTGATGAGCAATGACGTCTGTGCTGACCTGTTTTGGTATTGTGCCCATATCTTCTGATCCACATCAGCAAATGAGCTGATTCTAACGGCTATGGATCACCGACTGATAGGGGAACATTTTTCTAGAAGACTATTTGATCAGATCAAGCCTCCAATATTGACAAAATCGATCATCAAGCTGGCTGATCAGAATTGTCATACAATATGACGAAAATTGTTAGAAAAATGCACCCACCTATTATACCTACCTTTGAAATTTATAAAGTTTGTCTCTTGTCATTTAGCTCTCCAAAATGTGTATAAATAGAGGGCCTTGGATGATTGTAAGAGGCATTGTAGATTGGTAGGATATTAGCCATTATAATAAAATTCTCTAAGTTTTCTTCTACTTTCCTTTCTCTACTTTTCTTTTTCTTTATTTTCTTCTTCTTATTCCTTTCTTTTATTTCCTTCTTAGATTCTCTTTAATTTTATGTTTATGTTTACAATACCTATGCTAGGTTAAACTTTTATTTGGTTAAGGGTGATTTCAAAGCCCTAGACATGTTTTATAATTGATTTTCAGATTCTATCTATCATTAATTTTCTATCAAAGTTGCTTATGTTCTTCTACAAGAATTGTTCATGATGTTGTCTTGATTTATTTAGGTGTACAACTACATAGATCTTGATAATTATCTATTGCTAGTCTAGGAGTCTTGATCCGTGTAATTGTCTTCATTTCCTATTCATAAGTGACAATTTGTGATTAATGATTATGGTCAAGTTTTCAATAATTGCAAAGTGGAACATAACCTAAGTTGAACAATCCGAGCTTATGTGTTTGTTGCTTAGATCAACCTATCTTTCTCATCATAAAGCTGCCATTAAACTGAATTTAGAGAGCTTATTCTAGGTTGTTTAATGGTTAGAGATTAAATAGAGAGCTTGTTCTATTTAACGACAAACTAAGGAAAGATTGGGATAACAGAGCTTGTTGTTATCTACGGTTGTTAACTTTGATAGTTGGTTGATATTGATAGATCTGAAATTGATTCTTAATGATGTCTAGTGGTGGAGAATGAAACCTTAACCATATTTTTCATATTTGATTCTTCTTACTTACTTGTTTTCTTACTTTTCTAGTTTGCTTATTTTTAAAAGTATATTTATTTTTATTGGCTGGTTATACCGCCTAATTTGTATATTAACTTTGTTTTATTTTTATTGGCTGGTTATACCGCCTAATTTAGTATATATATTTTTATTGGCTGGTTATACCGCCTAATTTAGTATATATATTTTTATTGGCTGGTTATACCGCCTTGCATCTTATTCTTATTATTTACTTTAGTTTAAATCTGGCTTCAAAAACCCCTTTTCTTTTATTGTTTTCTTTGAACGTAAGTTATAAACTAATAACTCATAGATTAAAACCCAATCCCTGAGGACTTGACCCTTGCTAATCATTATACTTACAATTGATCTTTTTAGTGCAAGGTTAAATAAGATACACTCTTTTGGGTGCATCATTTACTTATAATATGTTTTTGAATTCTAGGTACAATGAGGAGAATGAAGTCAAAAGATGTCAATAATGATGGTAAAGAGCATACAAAATCATAATCACAAGATGGAAGAAGACTTGGGAGTCAAAAATATCAATTTCTGGTTGAAAAGCAATCAGGCAGATTTGACCTCCGAAGCTTGTTTCAAGGAAAATATGATGTTAGAGTCTTTATTAGAAGAAACTTCCTTCTTTACTTTTGAAGCTGACTTGATTATCTTTCCAACGATATATTATGAGCCCAAATCGGATAAGAAATGGGCATCCAAAATGGCGCTATAAGATCTCCCTAAAGAACCCTACGGCTAGAAAAACCCTAATCGCAAATTTGAAAAAAAAGGCAAAAACGTGATTTTTCTGCCTCCAGGCTTACTTGTGCGGCAATGACTTATTCTCAGTGTTTTAAAGCTCTATAAATACCATCTTTTGAGCCACAAACTAGACATCTTTTGAGGAGACTCAAGGGATCATCATTATTCTTCTTCTTCTCCATTCTTTTATTTTTCTTTTTAGTTTTATGTATATATTATTCATGCTTATGTTATGCTAAACTTATTTGGTTAAGGGTGATTTCAAAGCCCTAGACATGTTATGTAATTAATTTTCAGAATCTATCTATCATTGTTTTCTATCAAAGTTGCTTATGTTCTTCCATAAAAATTGTTCATGGTGATGTTTTGATTTGTTTAGGTGGCCAACTAGATAAATCTTGATAATTTGTCTAATGCTAGTTTAGGAGTCTTGATCCGTGTAATTGTCTTGATTTCCTATTCATAAGTAGCAATTTGTGATTAATGATTATGGTCAAGTTTTCAATAATTGCAAAGTGGAATATAACCTAAGTTGAACAATCCGAGCTTATGTGTTTGTTGCTTAGATCAACCTATCTTTCTCATCATAAAGCTGCCATTAAATTGAATTTAGAGAGCTTATTCTAGGTTGTTTGATGGTTAGAGATTAAATAGAGAGCTTGTTCTATTTAACGACGAACTAAGGAAAGATTGGGGTAACAGAGCTTGTTGTTATCTACGGTTGTTAACTTTGATAGCTAATTAATGTTGATAGATATGAAATTGATTCTTAATGATGTCTAGTGGGGGAGAATGAAACCTTAACCATATTTTTCATATTTGATTCTTCTTAATTACTTGTTTTCTCATTCTTATTGTTAACTTTAGTTTAAATCTGATTTCAAAATCCCCTTTACTTTTGTTTACTTGTTTTTAAGTTTTAAACTATTAACTTATAAACTAAAACCCAATCCCTGTGGACTCGACCCTTGCTAATCACTATACTCTACAATTGATTTTTTTTAGTGCAAGGTTAAATAAGATACACTCTTTTGGGTGCATCACAAAACCCATAATATTGCTTCAAAATTGAAAGAAAGAAAGAAAAAACCATTAACCCCAAAATCAGTAGAACCTAAACGGAGGCCGAAAAGTTTCTTCCACATGAAAATTGTAGGAAAATTCAACACCACTCGTGTAAAATATCAAGCTCCATCCCTGCAACCACCACCACCTCCTCCACTATCACTGCTTGGCCAAGCACACGACCCCTTGAGACTAGCATTGAACGAGATGAGACTCGTCGGAAGTTCAGAAGATCCATTTCACCCAGAAACCGTGAACCGAACATTCCCAACCCGCAGAGAAATTACCTTGGTGGGTACTCACTCTCATCTGCCACCAACATTAGCCTGCCTGATCTTGCCACCTTCACTGCTGCAGTTGCAAGCTCCAAGCTCATCTCACTCAGCTCCAACATCATGGATCCCCCACATACCAGTTTACCAGCTTGCAACTCACCCATTGGAAGTTCACTTGCGCAACACACAGCCCACAGCCTTGAAGTTGCTAGTCAACGTGAACATCCATCTTCTGAAGCTTTATGCCAGCGCACTCTTCATCCAGGAAACACAATCTCTCCTTTACAAGATAGAACTTCTCCCGAAGATAGAGGAAGCTCAGGGACTCAACCAAAATAGGACCCACCAAATGGTCTTGCAACAGCCCAATCTTAATCCCATGTCCATTCTAATATGGAACTGCAGAGGTGCCAAGCACCCTAACTTTATTCGCACTGCTAGAGACCTGGTCCATATTCATCAACCGGATATTATGGTCATCAACGAAACAAAGGCCCGTGGGGAGGATGTCCGACACATCATTGATAGACTGCCCATTCGATGCTTGGAAGGACACCACAACCATTGGACTCAAAGGTGGTATCTGGATGCTATGGAGCTCAAATAATGTCACTATCCAAAATCTCTGTGATACTGAACAAGAGATACATGCTACTGTTAAAGTACTTTCCTCAAACCACTCTTGGCTATTTTCAGCTATTTATGCAAGCCCACGTTTTCATGAAAGAAAAACTTTATGGCATAACTTAGAAACTGTTGCTTCACATCACTCTCTCCCTTGGCTTGTTGTGGGTGACTTTAATGAGGTCCTTTCCTCACAAGATAAGCTTGGAGGTCTCCCTCTTTCGGCTTCTCGACAGAAAGCCTTTCATGACTGCCTTGACATCTGTCAGCTTACCGATCTTGGCTTCACTGGCCCCCGCTTCACTTGGTCGAATCTTCGAAACCAAAATTGTCTCATTCAGGAAAGAATTGATTTTGCCCTGGCAAATCCTTCTTGGAGAACCATTTACCCTGAAGCTTCAGTCAAGCACCTTACCAGAACCCACTCCGATCACTGTCCCATTCTTCTATCTCTCAAGACAAATCGTCTTCTCATTGGTGATTCCAAAAGATGTGGTTTGACCATCCAGACTTCTCCCATATTATCCCGTCACTTGGAACCTCTCTAGCTAATCTGACACAATGCCTCAGAAATTGAAACCGGTTTGTCTTTTGTAATGTGATATCTCGAAAACGCAGAACCCTTGCTCGACTAAATGGCATTCAAAGATTTTTAGCAGTGCAACCTAACCCATACCTGGTGAACCTTCAACTTTCCCTGACTGATAACTCGTATAATTATATAGTTTTTAGTTATGTTTTATTATTGTTTTGTGTCAAATACGAGTTATTATTGCTTATTCTAATTGTGTTTATGATTTTTTATATTTTTATGTAATTTGGTGTTTTTCACGAGTTTCTTTGAGTGATTTCAGATTACTAGGTTAAATCAACAATTAAGGGCAAATCCAGTTCAGTTCCAGTTCCGACACCTTTTGCCATATTAGCTATATCTGGAGTTTCACTGAAGCAATAAGGCTGAAAATTTAACCGTGCAAAGTTAAGAGGCATATCTATCTTTTTCATGTTTTACACTTCTTGAAACGGAGTCGTTGTTCCTAGCGAAATCAACCATCAAGTTGGCTGATGTGCAATGACGTCTGTGCTGACCAGTTTTGGTATTTTGCCCATATCTTCTTATCCACATCAGCAAATGAGCTGATTCCAACGACTATGGATCACTAACTGATAGGGGAACATTTTTCTAGAAGACTATGTGATCAGATCAGGCCTCCAATATTGACAAAATCGACCATCAAGTTGGCTGATCAAAATTCTCATACAATATGACAAAAATTGTTAGAAAAATGCACCCACCTATTATACCTACCTTTGAAATTTGTAAAGCTTGTCTCTTGTCATTTAGCCCTCCAAAATGTGTATAAATAGAGGGCCTTGGATGATTGTAAGGATCATATTGTACATTGGTAGGATATTAGCCATTGTAATAAAATTCTCTAAGTTTTCTTCTTCTTTCTTTTCTCTAGTTTTCTTTTTCTTTAGAAAGAGCAAGAGGTTGGATAATTAATATTCTTCTTCTTCTTCTTTCTTTCTTTTATTTTCTTCTTAGATTCTATTTAATTTTATGTTTATAATGCCTATGCTAGACTAAACTTCTATTTGGTTAAGGGTGATTTCAAAGCCCTAGACATGTTTTGTGATTGATTTTCAGATTCGATCTATCATTAATTTTCTATCAAAGTTGCTTATGTTCTTCTACAAGAATTGTTCATGATGTTGTCTTGATTTATTTAGGTGTACAACTATTGATAATTATCCATTGCTAGTTTAGGAGTCTTGATCCGTGTAATTGTCTTGATTTCCTATTCATAAGTGGCAATTTGTGATTAATGATTATGGTCAAGTTTTCAATAATTGCAAAGTGGAACATAACCTAAGTTGAACAATCCGAGCTTATGTGTTTGTTGCTTAGATCAACCTATCTTTCTCATCATAAAGCTGCCATTAAATTGAATTTAGAGAGCTTATTCTAGGTTGTTTAATGGTTAGAGATTAAATAGAGAGCTTGTTCTATTTAACGACAAACTAAGGAAAGATTGGGGTAACAGAGCTTGTTGTTATCTACGGTTGTTAACTTTGATAGTTGGTTGATATTGATAGATCTGAAATTGATTCTTAATGATGTCTAGTGGTGGAGAATGAAACCTTAACCATATTTTTCATATTTGATTCTTCTTACTTACTTGTTTTCTTACTTTTAGTTTGCTTATTTTTTATATTTATTTTTATTGGCTGGTTATACCGCCTAATTTGTATATTAACTTTATTTTATTTTTATTGGCTGGTTATACCGCCTAATTTAGTATATATATTTTTATTGGCTGGTTATACCGCCTAATTTAGTATATATATTTTTATTGGCTGGTTATACCGCCTTGCATCTTATTCTTATTATTTACTTTAGTTTAAACCTGGCTTCAAAAACCCCTTTTCTTTTATTGTTCTTGAATTTAAGTTTTAAACTATTAACTTATAAACTAAAACCCAATCCCTGAGGACTCGACCCTTGCTAACTACTATACTTACAATTTATCTTTTTAGTGCAAGGTTAAATAAGATACACTCTTTTGGGTGCATCAAATTTTTTTGATGCACCCAAAAGAGTGTATCTTATTTAACCTTGCACTAAAAAGATAAATTGTAAGTATAGTAGTTAGCAAGGGTCGAGTCCTCAGGGATTGGGTTTTAGTTTATAAGTTAATAGTTTAAAACTTAAATTCAAGAACAATAAAAGAAAAGGGGTTTTTGAAGCCAGGTTTAAACTAAAGTAAATAATAAGAATAAGATGCAAGGCGGTATAACCAGCCAATAAAAATATATATACTAAATTAGGCGGTATAACCAGCCAATAAAAATATATATACTAAATTAGGCGGTATAACCAGCCAATAAAAATAAAATAAAGTTAATATACAAATTAGGCGGTATAACCAGCCAATAAAAATAAATATAAAAAATAAGCAAACTAAAAGTAAGAAAACAAGTAAGTAAGAAGAATCAAATATGAAAAATATGGTTAAGGTTTCATTCTCCACCACTAGACATCATTAAGAATCAATTTCAGATCTATCAATATCAACCAACTATCAAAGTTAACAACCGTAGATAACAACAAGCTCTGTTACCCCAATCTTTCCTTAGTTTGTCGTTAAATAGAACAAGCTCTCTATTTAATCTCTAACCATTAAACAACCTAGAATAAGCTCTCTAAATTCAATTTAATGGCAGCTTTATGATGAGAAAGATAGGTTGATCTAAGCAACAAACACATAAGCTCGGATTGTTCAACTTAGGTTATGTTCCACTTTGCAATTATTGAAAACTTGACCATAATCATTAATCACAAATTGCCACTTATGAATAGGAAATCAAGACAATTACACGGATCAAGACTCCTAAACTAGCAATGGATAATTATCAATAGTTGTACACCTAAATAAATCAAGACAACATCATGAACAATTCTTGTAGAAGAACATAAGCAACTTTGATAGAAAATTAATGATAGATCGAATCTGAAAATCAATCACAAAACATGTCTAGGGCTTTGAAATCACCCTTAACCAAATAGAAGTTTAGTCTAGCATAGGCATTATAAACATAAAATTAAATAGAATCTAAGAAGAAAATAAAAGAAAGAAAGAAGAAGAAGAAGAATATTAATTATCCAACCTCTTGCTCTTTCTAAAGAAAAAGAAAACTAGAGAAAAGAAAGAAGAAGAAAACTTAGAGAATTTTATTACAATGGCTAATATCCTACCAATGTACAATATGATCCTTACAATCATCCAAGGCCCTCTATTTATACACATTTTGGAGGGCTAAATGACAAGAGACAAGCTTTACAAATTTCAAAGGTAGGTATAATAGGTGGGTGCATTTTTCTAACAATTTTTGTCATATTGTATGAGAATTTTGATCAGCCAACTTGATGGTCGATTTTGTCAATATTGGAGGCCTGATCTGATCACATAGTCTTCTAGAAAAATGTTCCCCTATCAGTTAGTGATCCATAGTCGTTGGAATCAGCTCATTTGCTGATGTGGATAAGAAGATATGGGCAAAATACCAAAACTGGTCAGCACAGACGTCATTGCACATCAGCCAACTTGATGGTTGATTTCGCTAGGAACAACGACTCCGTTTCAAGAAGTGTAAAACATGAAAAAGATAGATATGCCTCTTAACTTTGCACGGTTAAATTTTCAGCCTTATTGCTTCAGTGAAACTCCAGATATAGCTAATATGGCAAAAGGTGTCGGAACTGGAACTGAACTGGATTTGCCCTTAATTGTTGATTTAACCTAGTAATCTGAAATCACTCAAAGAAACTCGTGAAAAACACCAAATTACATAAAAATATAAAAAATCATAAACACAATTAGAATAAGCAATAATAACTCGTATTTGACACAAAACAATAATAAAACATAACTAAAAACTATATAATTATACGAGTTATCACACCCCCACACTTAGATTGTTGCTAGTCCCTAGCAACGACTCAATAAAAATAAAATAAGAAAATCTAATCTAATCCATTTTCGTAGGAAATCACGGTGGCACTTAGCATGTGACACAAGCCTTTAAACCCCTAGGTGTCCCTAGTGGACGAGTTTAGTCTCGTGAGGGTTTACTAGGACGATACCCACAAACATTGAAGACATAAGAAAAACTAAAAATAATAATTATAACTAATCCTTCCAATATAAATTAGAGATAATCATTGGACAAGTCTTAAAAACTAATCAATAGCTTAAAGAAATTCACAAAAAATCTTGCTTGAATGTAAATAGTTTGAGTTAAGCCAATATTAACATAACATATTTCAATCAAAATAGTGCATATTCAAACTTAATCTCAACTTCTCACATGGGATACTCTCTTGATTTTCACTCTTTAAAGTAGTGGTAAAGTGTTTACACTCAATCGATCTCATGAAAACACTTCTACCATATGCTTGCTTGTCCACCTATTCTCCACTATTTAGATCATACAACTTCATAAACCAAGAGGTCTTTATTCAAGGTTGTAATGGGGCCAAAGGGTTATAATGTGGTTAAAGAACAAAAGGATAAAGATATCACAAAGGTTCCAAAGAGTTCATAGAGTTTAGAGACATAATAGGATCACACAAATAAAACTTCTCAAAACTCTTATAAAGCACATAATAACATAGGCTAAATATTCATGTTGAGCCTTTGCATCATTCTAACCAACTTTGTAACATCTTTTTCTTTACTTTAACTAGAAGTTCAAGAGAAGATATATATTTTTTTTTTAATTTTTTAATATGGGAATGTATTTGACAATGATCCCTTTCTTTTTCTCTTGACTTTTTCTTTTCTTTTCTTCCCCCACACTTATCTTTTGTTTCTAACCCAAATTTTTAACTAAAAATATCCCTTGTTTTTTTGCAATATGTCTCAAAATATATAATCCATCTTTAGAACAAGGGTAAGGATATAAGTATATTTAGGCTAGGTGTAAGTTGTGGTTACCAATAAAATAGCATATTTAATGTAGGCTCAAATTGGCTCACTAGTGGGGATGTTCTCTTAGAACATTAATAATGGATGGCTGTTTGGCTCTGGTTATAATCCTAATGCCTCTATCATATTCATGTTGTCACATGTATCAATATAGTCTCAAACGGTTTAAAGCAAGTTCTAGAGAATCATGTAATCATAAGAGCACTCAAGAAAGAAATTAGATTGATTTGTATAATGCATCAATCATTATAGGCTCAAAAACTCACAAGGATGATTATACAAGTCAGATTAAGTTTAAACATGCTTCTTTCTCAATCAACATATCATATTAACATTGGCTCATAAAAAGGTTAACATCAAGCTCAATTCTCATGAAAATCTTCTTAATAAATCTGTTTTAGACTTATGCAATTCATATCTCATCATTGTATTAAAAAGGAACTAAAACACACTAAAAATAATAATAAAGACTCATAAAAAAAAATAGTAGACAAAAATAAAAGAAATCCTAAATCATTCCCCCCACACTTAATTCTTACATTGTCCTCAATGTAAGCTATTAACCCAAATGAAAGAATCATGTGTAAGAGAAAAGAAATAATAACATAAGAATAGAAACAACTAAGACTCAAAACAAAACAAATTCATGCAACCTAAATAATCCTAAAATACTAAACAAATAATTAACAAATAAAAATAATAAAAGAAAAGAAAAACACATGCAGATAATAAACGGACCAGATAGTTTTTTTTTTTTGAAAAGATTAAATCAAACTGACAAGGTATGTCTCAAGTCTCCCTTACTCAGACCTTGTTCAGAATGAATGCTTCTAAATGGCTTAAAACACAACAATTTTTTTTTTTTATTTTTTTTTTAAAAGATTAAATCAAACTGACAAGGTATGTCTCAAGTCTCCCTTACTCAGACCTTGTTCAGAATGAATGCTTCGAAATGGCTTAAAACACAACAAATTTTTTTTTTTTTTAAATTAGCAAAATATGTCCCTTACCCCCTACTAAAATATGGCATTGTCCCCAATGTCAAATTTAAAAGGTAGAATTTAGGAGATATTACCTGCAGAGGTTGCTAATAACTTATTATAACTGAGACACAACAAACAAAATGTTAGATAATGTCACAAAGACAAAGTGCAATCCACTCCTTGCTCGTCCATATCTCTTTTTCTTTTTCCGAGCGTTTGCGAAACAACCGTAGCAGATAAACACTCATAAGCTTGGAGCTTTTTGAGTAAATCTTCAATGGTTGTAGCAGAAATTATGGTTCTCCTTGCCTCTGAAAACATGAATCCATTATCCACAACATTATCTAAATATGAAAGCAAATTACTAAAATAACCATTAATATTAAGCAAACCATTTGTGACCAAAGATGACCAAGAAGCCACGCAAGCTATTTCTTCCAATGTACCCAGACCTCCTGGTAAAGCAATGAATGCATCGGCAGAATGGTACATGATTGTTATCCGTTCAGGGATACTCCAGACTTGTATTTCCTTACCCACGGTAGGTCCACAAAAACTTGTGAATAGTTTTGGCACGATTCCTAGAACTGGACTTCCTCCGGCGTGTGCTGCTGTAGCGACTGCTCCCATTAAACCCGTACTACCGCCTCCATAAATCAAGTGGATCTTTTGTTGGGCAAGTATTACTCCAACTCTTATGGCTTCATCAGCGAATATGTTATTTTTCCCTGGATAAGCACCTCCAAAGACACAAATTTTTTTTATGCGCTGGGAGGAAGTACTTTCCATTTTTTTTTCTTTTTCGAGTGCCTGAAAGAGAATGAGTACATGGTGTAATATATAGAGGACTAAGTAGTGAATCAGACAAGAGTAATAATGTCGCCGAAAGTGTATCTGACCTGTCAGAAGAAAATGTTAACCTAACAAAAGATTTTTGCGTGATTTCAGGAAGAAAATCAAAAAGAGAAGAAAAATCAACCGTAGAAGACAAAAGAAAAAAATAAAAAACGAGAATAATTACACAAATCGAACAACACGTAAATTAAACCGAAATGAAGTTATTGCAAATCAAACCAAAAGCTGAGAAGTCATTTATTGTAGTTGTGATTTTGGCTCACATCTTCCTCTGTTTTACGTCCAGAAACGGCTTAAACGCCTTCTATGAGTCGAGGATATGCTTCCCATCCAGTTTTCTTACAAGCTGGCAAACAGGGTCTTTTAACATCAAATTCCCAAGATGTTGCCATTCCCTTTGGAATTGCGGCCATAAATCAAGAATTTCTCTTTGTACGTCTCCACTAGGATGCGTCTCAAGAGAAAGTTGGATATTACCCAAATTCTCCTTACTCAGTCCATCCTTAATGAATTCAATTTTATCATCTCGATTAGAGTACGGAATCCCAATAGAACGACATTTACCGTTACACGTCCATCGTGCACATTTGTGGCAGTTTGAACTCATGCGCTTTGCTCGTCGCTTCTTTGCAAAAGTGCTTCTACCTGTACCTGGTAAATGCAAAACAGGAAGATATTCATCTTCACGTACCTTGGCTTCAATTATCCAACGTATGTCTTCAGGAATCCCTTTGTGCATAAGCATTCTTAATCTTTCAAATCGAACTTGGTAAAGCTTCAGTAAAATATTTCGAGGAAAAGGAGGAAATCGTTTCTGCAATCTTGTGAGAATATCATCCATCCTGAAAAAAAAAATGAAAAAAAAATTGAAAGAGAAATTGGAAGAGAAATTTATATACAATATCAGTTTTGTGGGTAGCTGATGAAACCGATTTAAATAATCACGGAGTACCGTTATCCGCCATTTAACCGGGGTTAAAAAAATTAAAAATTATATTTACATCTAGTTATTTTCAAAACAAGGATCAGAAAGAAAAACAACATAAAAAGACACAAAAACAAAACACTCTAAATAAAATCCTAAATTCTTCCCCCCACACATAATTCTTACATTGTCATTAATGTAATGCTATTAATCCCAAATGAAAGAATCATGTGTAAGTGAAAAGAACTAATAAACAAAATAAACTTATGCAGCCTAAATGAACTTAGAAACACTAAACACAATTAGCAAAAAAAAACATAAGAAAAAGATAAAGAAAAAGAGAGCAAATCTGAGGATGGCAGTTTGGCAATGCTTTCACTAATTAGGCTGCCTCCCCCAATTAGCACTTGATTGATTGTTTTCAGCCTAGCCAACACCCCTTCTTGGCATTTTAGGCTTGTCAGGCTCATACATGAAATTTCCCAAATTTATGCGTTTGAGAGGAAGCTTTCTTTGCACAACAGTGGATGCATTCTCCATTACAAGTATTATTCCATCATCCTTGGTGGTGCATATCTCATCGAGGAATGGTGCATCTTTTGGTACTTGTTGAATGACATCCACAAACAAACTGTTTAAGGTTTCCAGCGTGTCTTGTTCATGTTCATCCTCCTTGAACTTTGCGAATCTACTAGGAAAAAGTGGAGAAGAAACATTAGTAAAAGTTGGAATCTCAAACGTTACCTCAGGTGCCGAAATACTCTTATTTGGATCATTGGCTTCATTATCCTCAAGAATAGAATTCATCTCTAATTTTGTCTCATCCTCATCTTGTTCCTTATTCCTCAAGGTCACAATAGTAGCATTCTCCTTTGGGTTAATCATCGTTTGGGCAGGGAGTTCTTCAGATCTTTGTGCTACCCATCCCACCATACTACTAGTCAATTGGATCATTTGCTTTTCCAAACTCTGGATGCTTGCCCTTGTTTCCTGTTGAAATTGCAAAGTATCAGTAACAAGAGAATAGACAAGATCTTCTAAAGAAGTACCTGAGTTTTGAGTCATATGTGATGGCTGAAAAAGATCTGATTCTTGAGACCATGATTGATTGAAGATAGATGGATGAGTGTAACTGGCATAAGGATCTACTTCTTGGAAATTTTTTGAGTAGCCATAATTAGTATGATCCCACCATCCCTCATGGTAAGTGTTTGAGTAATGATCATACTGTTGGTCTTGGAACACTTGATGGCCTTGACATCCTCCCATGGCCAATTGTTGAACTGGGGAGGTGAGATTGGCTTGTCGATTCTCCATGTTCATGTATGCCACCAACTCTTCAAGTGTTAGATTGCTCAATTCCATCGTTTTCTTTTTCTTTTTTTTTTCTTTTTTTTTCAAAATTTGATAAGAAAAACTTGTATGTACAAGAAAATAGAACTAATTAGAACTGAAAATAAGAATAAACCAAGTAACAAATAAACTAAAGAAAACAATCCCCGGCAACGGCGCCAAAAATTTGATGCACCCAAAAGAGTGTATCTTATTTAACCTTGCACTAAAAAGATAAATTGTAAGTATAGTAGTTAGCAAGGGTCGAGTCCTCAGGGATTGGATTTTAGTTTATAAGTTAATAGTTTAAAACTTAAATTCAAGAACAATAAAAGAAAAGGGGTTTTTGAAGCCAGGTTTAAACTAAAGTAAATAATAAGAATAAGATGCAAGGCGGTATAACCAGCCAATAAAAATATATATACTAAATTAGGCGGTATAACCAGCCAATAAAAATATATATACTAAATTAGGCGGTATAACCAGCCAATAAAAATAAAATAAAGTTAATATACAAATTAGGCGGTATAACCAGCCAATAAAAATAAATATAAAAAATAAGCAAACTAAAAGTAAGAAAACAAGTAAGTAAGAAGAATCAAATATGAAAAATATGGTTAAGGTTTCATTCTCCACCACTAGACATCATTAAGAATCAATTTCAGATCTATCAATATCAACCAACTATCAAAGTTAACAACCGTAGATAACAACAAGCTCTGTTACCCCAATCTTTCCTTAGTTTGTCGTTAAATAGAACAAGCTCTCTATTTAATCTCTAACCATTAAACAACCTAGAATAAGCTCTCTAAATTCAATTTAATGGCAGCTTTATGATGAGAAAGATAGGTTGATCTAAGCAACAAACACATAAGCTCGGATTGTTCAACTTAGGTTATGTTCCACTTTGCAATTATTGAAAACTTGACCATAATCATTAATCACAAATTGCCACTTATGAATAGGAAATCAAGACAATTACACGGATCAAGACTCCTAAACTAGCAATGGATAATTATCAATAGTTGTACACCTAAATAAATCAAGACAACATCATGAACAATTCTTGTAGAAGAACATAAGCAACTTTGATAGAAAATTAATGATAGATCGAATCTGAAAATCAATCACAAAACATGTCTAGGGCTTTGAAATCACCCTTAACCAAATAGAAGTTTAGTCTAGCATAGGCATTATAAACATAAAATTAAATAGAATCTAAGAAGAAAATAAAAGAAAGAAAGAAGAAGAAGAAGAATATTAATTATCCAACCTCTTGCTCTTTCTAAAGAAAAAGAAAACTAGAGAAAAGAAAGAAGAAGAAAACTTAGAGAATTTTATTACAATGGCTAATATCCTACCAATGTACAATATGATCCTTACAATCATCCAAGGCCCTCTATTTATACACATTTTGGAGGGCTAAATGACAAGAGACAAGCTTTACAAATTTCAAAGGTAGGTATAATAGGTGGGTGCATTTTTCTAACAATTTTTGTCATATTGTATGAGAATTTTGATCAGCCAACTTGATGGTCGATTTTGTCAATATTGGAGGCCTGATCTGATCACATAGTCTTCTAGAAAAATGTTCCCCTATCAGTTAGTGATCCATAGTCGTTGGAATCAGCTCATTTGCTGATGTGGATAAGAAGATATGGGCAAAATACCAAAACTGGTCAGCACAGACGTCATTGCACATCAGCCAACTTGATGGTTGATTTCGCTAGGAACAACGACTCCGTTTCAAGAAGTGTAAAACATGAAAAAGATAGATATGCCTCTTAACTTTGCACGGTTAAATTTTCAGCCTTATTGCTTCAGTGAAACTCCAGATATAGCTAATATGGCAAAAGGTGTCGGAACTGGAACTGAACTGGATTTGCCCTTAATTGTTGATTTAACCTAGTAATCTGAAATCACTCAAAGAAACTCGTGAAAAACACCAAATTACATAAAAATATAAAAAATCATAAACACAATTAGAATAAGCAATAATAACTCGTATTTGACACAAAACAATAATAAAACATAACTAAAAACTATATAATTATACGAGTTATCACTGACCGCAGATTACCAGTCTATTCTCAAGCACGAGGAAGACCTTTGGGCTATGAAGTCTCGTGTAAATTGGCTTATTGAAGGAGAGAGGAACACTAGCTTCTTCCACACCACAGTTATGATAAGAAGGAAATACAACAGAATTTCTGCCCTTAAAGACAGCTATGGCAACTGGATCTCAAATGCAAACTCCCTAGGGCTTTTAATCAACAGTTTTTTCAAGGATATCTTCACCACAACCAAAGTCCTCGATTCCTTCTCTATTGAACAGACTTCTTTAAACTGGGCTTTCCTGTCAACTGACGATAAGGTAACTCTCGGACAACCAGTTACTGATATTGAGATCCAAAAGGCCCTATGGTCTTTCAAACCCCTCAAAGCCCCTGGCCCTGACGGTTTCCATCCAATATTTTTTCAAAGATGTTGGCCTATCTTGCAGAACAAAGTCTGTGCCGCTATCAAAGCAATTTTCACCACAGCAACAATGCCGAGCGACCTTAACCATACCTTGATCTCCCTTATTCCTAAGTGCCAAAACCCAGCCTCTATCACCCAGTTTCGCCCGATAAGTCTCTGTAATACCACTTACAAGATTGTTACGGAGATACTCTCTCTTAGATTAAGACCCTTTCTGGACAAACTGATCCCCCCTCTCCAATCCAGTTTCATCCCAGGCAGGCAAACGTTCGATAACTTTATTGTGGTCCAAGAAGCCATCCACTCGATGAAGAACAAAAAAGGAAAATGGGGTTCTATAGCGATTAAACTTGACCTGGAAAAAGCCTTCGACAGGCTTGAATGGGGTTTCATCCGAAAGGTCCTCACCTACTTCAATTTTCCTTCAAGCTGGATCAAGCTTATTATGAGTTGCATCTCCTCCTCTTGCTTATCGGTCTTAGTTAATGGTGGCCAGCTCGAGAGTTTTTATCCCTCTCGTGGAATCAGATAGGGTGATCCAATCTCACCCTACCTTTTCATCCTGTGCATGGAATACCTTAATCACAAAATCTTGGAAGTTGTTGACAACAAAAAATGGTTCCCTGTCACCATTGCCCGATCCAGCCCAAAGCTTTCCCATATTTTGTTTGTAGATGACATTGTTCTCTTTGCAAGGACTGATAAAAAAACAACTCATACCATTATGAAGGTTCTCGAAGACTTTTGTAAAGAATCGGGTCAAAAAATTAGCAACCAAAAATCAAGAGTGTTTTTCTCTCCAAACACCACTGAAAATCAAAAGAGATGGATCTCGCAGACCCTCAGTTTCGCTGAGACAAATGACTTGGGGAAATATTTGGGCCATCCGATCCACCATAGGCGTATGAACAAACAAGATTATGCCTTCATCATTGAAAAAATCCGCTCAAAACTCGCTGGCTGGAAAGCAAGTTTGCTCTCCCCAGCAGGGCGCCTCACTCTCATCCAATCTACCACTGCTGCCATCCCTTCTTATTACATGCAATGTAAGAAGCTCCCAAGTAGTGTTTGTGAGTCTCTTGATAGAATTAACCGCAATTTTCTATGGGGCGACACTGAAAGATCAACCAAACTGAATCGTATCAATTGGAAAGTGGTTACATTACCAAAAGGTGAAGGGGGACTTGGCATTAGACAGACAAAAGCACAAAACCAAGCTCAACTTACAAAACTGTGTTGGAGGCTTCTAACGGATCAGGAGTCCTTATGGGCACGACTCCTCAAATCAAAACATCTTAAAAGGGAAGGGCAAAATAGTAGAGCTTTTGTTACTTGGCGAGCTTTGAGAAGTGTCCAACACTTTATTGAAAAAGGAATCAGATGGATTGTGAGAGATGGATCAAGCATAAGTTTTTGGCTGGACAACTGGACGGGTCTTGGTCCCCTTAGAAACCTTGTTGCTGGTCCGTTCAATATAAATGAAGAAGCTCTCACAGTCAAGGATTTTCGAACTATCTTAAATGATACTGGCTCCATCTCCACCTCTCTCCCTCTTCCGAGTAATATTGTTGATTCTCTCTTGGGAACCCTCTACTCCATTCATACTGGAGCTGATTCCATTTGCTGGAACTTCTCAAATAATGGCGATTTCACCCTTAGTTCTGCCTATCGCATTGCACTTGAATCTCGCACCCCTCCTTCCACTAAGGATACGATCAATTGGGATTGGGTTTGGAAACAATGCTTGATTCCTAAGCTGTCCTTCTTCCTCTGGGAATGTGTCCATCAAATATTACCAACAAAAACTCTCCTTCACAGACGTGGTATCGTCGACAATGTCCTTTGCCCCCTCTGCCAAAATGAACCCGAAACCCTCAACCACCTCTTTCGGGATTGTCCTTTTACTAATTCTCTGTGGCTTTCTCTCCACCTACCTTCACAGCTCTCCACCTCCATTAACCTTTCCCTTACTGACTGGATAAAGACCAATATGTCCTCCAAACTCTCCTTCCATGCACATAAAATTCCCTGGAGGTTGGTGTTCATCTATTTCCTTTGGTGTGTCTGGCTTACGAGAAATGCTGCTGTTTTTGGTAACCCCTATCACCACGATTCCATCATCCATAGAGCTGTCTCTTTGGCAGCTGAGTTCTTTGCCCTTACTTCTAGACCATATTCTCCCTCCCAATCTACCTTTATTCAAGTCAAGTGGTATCCCCTTTCGCATGGTTGGTTTAAGCTAAACACCGACGGTTCTGCTATTGGTAATCCGGGACGAGCTGGTGCAGGCTCCATCATCCCGGATCACGATGGACAGTGGGTTATAGGATCCCATAGATTCATCGGCCACACCACCAGTGTTATTGCCGAGCTCTGGGCCCTACGTGATGGTCTCATTTTGGCAAAACAAAAACATATCACCCACCTTGAAATTGAGCTTGATGCACTGTCTGTTATAAGCCTTGTTTCAAATCCATCGTCTGTTAATCACATACTTGATCCATTGGTTTCCGATTGCAGGACTCTGCTGAATGAGCTCCATCACAAGAAGATCCTGCATGTTTTCCGGGAAGGAAATAAGTGTGTCGATGCCCTCGCTAGAAAAGGCAGCGACCCTGCTCCTACCGTCTCTCCTCATAGCAGGACTAATGATTCCTCTTTTGGATTGTATTATGAAACTCCTGAGTTTATGTTATCTTTTGTTGCTGCGGATGCAACAGGACTCTCTATGTATCGTTCTATCCCTTAATCAAATTATGTTCTTTTTTCGACCCAAAAAAAAATCATGCTTAGATTCCACATCACTGCTACAGTGTACATATAGTAGCAATACTAGCAACCTAGGTTTTTATCTAAATTTGCTAATTTTGAACATAATTATATGTTATAAATATATCAAAATTTATATAACATATATAATATTTCAAATATAATTATAATATATAAAAACAACAGAAATATAATATAAATCAGATCTAGTTTTATCATCAGCAAATTACCAAGCTTGGAAGCCACCGTCAACGGCGATGTCATGCCCAGCCCAGTAATCAACTCTGACTCATCACTTGCAAGAAACAGCACTGCATCCGCCACATGTCCTGCTCTCAACGCAGCTCCTTTTAGAACCCTTCCTCCTGCCTCGTAAATTTCCTCAACCTCCTCCACACCCTTCTCATGCGCGTGGCATGTCATCGGCGTCGCCAGCCCATTCTGTGAGACCTAACCCTTATAGCATGCACCCCTAGCTGCTTACTCGCTGATCGGACTAATCCCAACACCGCATGCTACGACATGCAATAATCTGTCCGCCTTTTGGCTCCACGGCGGGCTAGCCGCCACACTCGCCGCGCGTGCATACTATACTTCCTCTCACGCGGTTCTCCACTATCGCCGCGGAGGTTAACTGCCGTCAACCGGTCAAACTGTGGGAAGTCAAGATCAAGAATGGTCTGATCAGACTTACTTAAAATCCCAGCATTGCTAAACATGATATCAAGCTGACCATAATTTTGGATGCTTGATTGAACCAACGCTTTTAACTTGATCTTCATCGGTAACGTCACAGTGCATGTAGATACTTGTTGACCTAGTTGATCTTGGATATCAGCGATGATGATCATACGAGCACCATTATCAGCGAAAAGACGTGCCGTGGCTTCACCGATGCCGCTTGCTACGCCGGTGACTATGGCTACTTTCCCTGCTAATTTCTTCTTGGTCAAGTCTCTCATCTTGCATTACACTATGAAATGGACTAGTAATTAAAAGTTAACTATCCAAATAGTTATTGGATTGGCAATATATACAAGACAAGCATAGGTCCCAACTCAACAACGTTTCAAAGTATTAAGAATTCCATCACGTTGAATTCTCTTTGATTCCCTACTTTTAGCCTTATCTTTATCATTGTGCTTAATTTCCTCCGAGCGTTGCCCATGTCAGCCATTATGCTTGATTTTAGCTAATGGTTACCTTTTAGGCTTTCTTGTGTTGGGTTTATCAATGTAATCAATTACCTTTATCTCCTCTAAGCTGATGGCAACCCAAAAGTATTGGGCCTTTCACGGTTTAAGCTCAGACTAATCCATTAAACTTAATTTGATTACTTAATTAATCAATTTCAATCCTATTATTATTAATTAATTAAATTGGTTTGGACTTAGTCTAAACTTTATTATGGTTAAATGTTTTAGTACAATTTTATGGATTATTTTTGTCTCAACAACGACTTTAAGATAACTTGAGTAGAGGATTAAATCCAAACAAAATCTAAAAACTTGTATTATAAAAAAAATTTACCTGGCATTTTTTGTGCACAAACAAATACAGGTTAGTATTTAAATCTACACATTTTATTAGAATCATTTTAAAAAGAAACAGACTTTTATGCAGCCAATTAAAAGCACTCTAGTTAATAACTTTTTTGACCACATACTATATAGTTCAACTAGTTCTAACTCTCCAATAACAAAGTAGCTCTGGTTAACTCAACCTTAACTCTCTTATATTAGTATTTAGTTACATGTATTTTTTTTTCTTCAAAAAAACAACCTTAACTCTCGTGAGTTTCTTCCCCAAAAAGAAAGTTGTTAACCAAAGTTTTAAAAAAAAAATAGGGTGGGAGGTCGATGTGATTTCCGATTGCTGGTTCGATCAGTTTGAATGAAAATAATTTTAAATATTAAAAAATATTTTTAATGTTAAATAAGTAAAAAATATAATAAAAAATTGATAAAAATATGTATTTTGACTTAGTGATATGGTATTTATTATAAATTTAAGAGGTTATATGAGTTCAAATCTCATCACTTACAAAAATATTTTTGTAAAAAATTAAAAAAAAACTAATTTTTTACCGGTTGAACCGATTTTAAACCGATTCAAGTAACACCTGATTCTACTACGTATAGCATTGGACCAGACAAATTTTCGATTTTCGATTAAACCGATCCAACGGAGAGGTTCAATCCGTTTTTTTTTCATCAATGTTGCTAACTAGACTTAAGAAAAGGAAATCAAAATATTAATTTACTTTTTGAGTTTAAACTTTTGTTTATTTGCTAAGGTGAAAATAAGAACTGATGGCACCCAATACGGAGAGGGTAAGTCCAGACTCCAGATGTTGTGGTTAAGTACGAGAGTCGCAAAACCTTTATTAGGCGGCCCTCACCACCTAAATTAAAGCCCAAAACTAGCAACTTTTATGTTCAGCCAGAGGCCTGAGCCTACATTAACTAACTAAGCTTACCAAACATTTAATGATTATTTGCTTAGAAACCCAGCATCCACCACCAAGTCATGCCCAGTAACAAGCTCAGAATCCTGAGACGCCAGAAATACCACAGCATCAGCAACATGTTTCACTTTCAGCACCGCCCCTTTCAAGATAGTTTTGGGCTCATACAACTTCTCAGTTCCCTCTACATCCTTTCCCCATTTACGACACAAAGCCGGCGTCGCCACCGCATATGGTGACACGCTGTTCACCCTAATCCCATGCACCCCAAGTTGCTTGCTTGCTGATCTTACAAAACCAAGCACTGCATGCTTTGACATGTAACAATCAATGTCGTTTTCGCCACCACAGCTCGCACACGTGCTCGTGGTGTACACGATGCACCCTCTCACGCGTCGCTCCACCATGGCAAGTGCCGCGTATTTCACACACGCACCCATGCCACGCACATTGACGGCGAAAATTCGGTCGAAAGCTGCAAGGTCAAGGTCAAGGATGGTCTGAGTTGAGTTGCTAATTATCCCGACATTGCTGAACATGATGTCAAGCTGCCCATATTTTTCCACCGTCCAAGAAACTAAATTTTTTACTTGATCTTCCTCCGTAACACATGTAGGTGCACTTTGTTAAGGAAACGTCATAATGACATGAATGTGCAATCTCTAAATTAAAGAGTCAATGATATACTTACTGCTCATGTGCAATCTCTAAATTAAAGGGTCAATGATATACTTGATGCTGTAATGTATTTACTGCTGTTTTTATTAGTTGCTGTATTTGTCATTCTTCCCATGTAATTAGTTTCTGTTAGAGCTGTATATAAACAACATAATGTCAATGAAAAAGGAATAAAAAAAGCATTCTCTCATTTTGTATTCGATTCTCTACACACTTGTGGGAACCGATTGATGTGGCTACTTTTTGGCCCAGTTCGTCTTGGATGTCAGCGATCACGACCGCACGAGCACCGTGAACGATGAAATTATGGGCGGTGGCTTCTACAATGCCGCTTGCTCCGCCAGTTATTATGGCTACTTTGCCTTCTAGCTTGTTGGACATTATGGAATCTTTTGTGGACAAGATATATAAGGACAGGTACAATGAAGATAGTCTTTTTTTTTTTATAAAAAAAAATTGTAATTAGGATAATTTTGAAAAATATGCTCTCTAAACCTGAATAATTGTTCAATAGTCTAATAAGTGAAAATTATTTATAGGAAGAAAATGAAAAATAAAAAAAAATTGTTAAAAAAAATGGTAAACACAAATATCTAATTTTATTCCTTTTTTATTTTGGGGCTTCGTGGGCAGGCCTTCCATCCAGACAATCCATTAACAAGCAAAGCAGTAAGTCCTTTGGTTAAAACAGAATCGAAATAAGCTTCATAGACAACATTCTTGTCTTTCTCAAGATAAGCATTGACCCAAACCTGAGAAACATAACCCTCAACTTTGTTGTCCTCGGTTTTGAATTGGGAATAAAGGGGTTTCAAGTTTTTGCCATAAAACATGAGCTACTCGTACTTAGCCTTGGGTTCTTCAACAAATTGGAAAAGTTTGATGATTTCTTGGAGCTTAGAAGGGAGTTCTTCCATGGATTGAAGTTGGGTGGAGCTTGATGAGGATGATTGGAGCGGAGGTGGTGATTTAGTTGGGATCTTTTGGAAAGAGATGGACATATTGTAGAAAAGGGAAAAATTGGAGGGTTTAGAAGGGAACGGAAAGGCTTGCTAAGTGGAAACAGATTGGGAATTTGGAAGTGAAAAAGCGAGTAGAAGAGAAGGAAAATGATGTGCGGATTCGAGATACAGGAGGAATGAGGAAATAAGGAAGGAAAGGTTTATTTAAAGGTAAATTTATCTTTACAATTTTTTTAATAATAATTTTTTTTATTTTATAAATTATTATTAATCATTAAATTATTTTTAAATTATTTTCAATAAAGAGCATATTTTTCAAATTTATCCTTCTAATTAATATGGTGAGAAACGTACATTTGATGAAAACATCTTCCATAAAATAATATCTTAACTCTTTTCTTAAAAGTATTTTAATTATTTTTTTACAAGCCAAATGTTTGTATATAATAGGATTTAAAGTTTTATACCCATGCCCTTAACTTTTAATTAATGTATTAATTATTTAATTAAATGTATTTTTTTTAATTTTTTAATCTATGTTTATAAGCATTTGTTAGAATAATTAATTAAAAGAAAAGGTTTCAAATATATATTTATATATAGCATAATATATTTTTTATTACAAACTATCTCTTTTGCTTTACACGTGTCTTTTAGGAGAAAAAAGAATTTTTTATTTTATTAAATATATTTGATAGATTTCATAAAAAAAATTAAGGAAAGAAAAAGAAAAAGAAAAAAGGAAGAAAAGAAAAAAAAATTGAATGTTTGTGTTTATGTTATTTTTGTGTGTTTAAAGTATTATAAATTTATATAAATTTGTACATGTTAATAATTCGTTTTATATATGTTTTGGCACTTTCATGTATTCGTGCAGTGTTCATATCATTTTTTTCGTGTTGTATTTTAATTATTTTTTTATACTGTGTTCGTGTCGTGTCTCAATTCATTTCATATTTTGCATAGTTTATTATTGTGATTTAATTTAGAAAAAATTTTGTGTGTTCCTGCCGTATTCGTGTCATGTCTCAATTCATGACATATTTTGCATAATTTGTCATAATAATTTAATTTAGAGAAAAATGTGTGTGTTCGTGTTCGTGTTTTTTTATGTGTTTAAAGTATTATAAATTTATATAATTTTTTGCACATTAATAATTCGTTTTATATAGATTTTGACACGTTCGTGTATTCGTATCGTGTTCATGTTATTTTTTATGTCGTGTCGTGTTTTAATTATTTTTTCATATTGTGTTTGTGTCGTGTCTCAATTCATACCATATTTTGTTCGTGTTATTTTTCGTATGTTTAAAGTATTATAAATTTATATAAAATATTATACGTTAATAATTCATTTTATTCATATGTTCGTGTCGTATTCATATAATTTTTCGTGTTGTGTTGTGTTATTATTATTTTTTTTTATTAT
The DNA here is from genome assembly GCA_030761205.1 of Fremontodendron californicum. Taxonomy (NCBI): domain Eukaryota; kingdom Viridiplantae; phylum Streptophyta; class Magnoliopsida; order Malvales; family Malvaceae; genus Fremontodendron; species Fremontodendron californicum. The sequence continues at coordinate 4,896,784 of JAULJL010000008.1, forward strand.
GTAGTGTTTGTTTCATATCTCAATTCATTTCATATTTTGCATAGTTTGCTATTGTGATTCAATTTAGAGAAAATTTTGTGTGTTCATGATGTGTTTGTGTTCGTTTTATTTTTTGTTGTGTTCAAAGTATTATAAATTTATATAAATTTTTACTCGTTAATAATTCATTTTATATAGATTTTGACACATTCACGTCGTGTTCATGTTATTTTTGTGTCGTGTTTTAATTATTTTCTCATGTTGTGTTCGTGTCATGTCTAATTTATCTCATATTTTACATAATTTGTCATAATGATTCAATTTTAACTCTAAATTCATTTACTTAAAATATTAAAACATAAAAAATTATTTAAAAAAATGATAACTATATAATATAATTCAACTTAAATTTATTTGTGATTATTAATTTAATTAAAAATTTATAAATAATAAAAAAAATCCCCGGAAGAATTCTAATATATATATATATGGTTAATAGCATCAATGGTCTCTAAACTATAGGGCATATTTTATATTGATTCCTAAACTTCAAAACGTATCAAATTAGTCCTTACTTACAAATATCATAACAAATTGGTTCCTTCCGTTAGCTTTTTCGTTACCTTTACTGTAGTAATCAGCTAGTGACACTTGTCACCAGCTGATTGCACCATATTTCTCTTTATTTTTTTCCTTTTTCTTTATTTCTTTATTATTTTTCTTTGATATTTTTAATAAATAAATGTAAATAAATATTTTTTATAAAATTAATGTAAATAAATATTTATATTTTATAAATTATTTAATTATTAAAAAATTAATTTAAATTATTATTTATCTTTTATATTTATTTATAAAGAATAATAAAGAAAAAGGAAAAATGAAAACATTAATAATACAAAAGATAAATAATAATTTAAATTATTTTTTAATAATTAAATAATTTATAAAATATAAATATTTATTTACATTAATTTTATAAAAAAATATTTTTCTTTTACTTTTACTTTTTCTTCTTTCTTTCTTTTTTTCTTTTTATAAATAAATTAATTTCGTAAAAATTAAATAATTTATAAAATATAAAATATTTATTTACATTCATTTATGAAAAATATATTTTTTACTTTTTTATTTTCCTTTTCTTTCTTTCTTTTTTCTTTCTATTCTTTCCTCTTTTCTTATAAAATTAATGTAAATAAAATATTTTATATTTTAAAAATTAATTTAAATTATAATATGAATTATTATTATTTTTTTTAATATTTATTTACAAACAAGAGAAAAAGGAAAAAGATAAGAAAGGAAAAAATAAAAAAAAACTTATAAATATAAAATAAATATTTTATATTTATAAATTATTTAATTTTTAGAAAGTTAATTTAATTTAATTTAATTTAAAATATAATATACTTATATATATATATATTGTATTCGTTTATAAAAAAGAAAAAAGAAGAAAGGGAAGAAACAAAAAAACAAAAAAATATATATTTATAAAATTAATGTAAATAAATAGTTTTATATTTTTTTCAATTATTTGATTATTACAATATTAATTTAAATTATTATGTAAATTATTATTTAGTTTTTAATATTTATTTATAAAGAAGAGAAAAGCCAAAAAAAAAAGGAAGAAACAAAAAAATTAAAATATTTTTTATAAAATTAAAGTAAATAAATATTTCATACTTTTTAAATTAATTATATTAAAAAAATCATTTTAATTTATAATATGAATTATTTTTTCTTTGTATTTATTTATAAAAAAATCAAAGAAAAAATAAAAAAGAAATAAAGTAAAAGGGAAAAAAAATGAAGAGAAATGTGGTGCAATCAGCTAGTGACACGTGTCACTAGCTGATTGCTACAGTAAAGGTAACAGAAAAGCTAATGGAAGGGACCAATTTGTTATGATACTTGTAATCAAGGACCAATTTGATACGTTTTGGAGTTTAGGGACCAATAAAAAAATATACCTTATAATTTGGGGACAATTGGTGCTATTAACTCTATATTATATATATATATATATATATATATATATATATATATATATATATACACGATTCACCGTACAAAGATTTGAGGAAAGAAATCTAATAATTTTACTATAAAAAAAAAAAGAGAGAGAGAGAAAAAAAATAATAAGATGAACCTTTATTAAATTAAAAAAGTTAATGTGAAAAAATCAGTTATATCTTATATGTATATTTGCATGTGTATTTTTATATACATATAACTTTTTTCAACAAAAAAAAAAGTATTAAACCAAATTCATAATAACATTTAATTGATTTTCATATAAAAGGAAAGAAATGTTTTTAATTGATTTAGTGTCCCATTTAAAAGAATATTAAAAACTAAATAGGTTTTGTCATTTAATAAATTTGAATTTTGCATTGGAAAAGCTTCAATATTTAAAAGAGGTAACGATTTTGTAATGCAATTTCAAATTAGTTTCTAATCGTCAATGAAGAGGTTATTAATTGGTGAAATTTTCAATTAATGTTTTTATACCAAGGTTAAAAAAATCGGATCGAAAGTTAAATCGATGTGATCTCCGATTATTGTCCAACCGATCGAATCATTTGGACGGACCAATTTGAATTAAAATAATTTTAAATGTTAAAAATATTTTTAATGTTAAATAAGTAATAAATATAGTAAATAATTGATAAGAACATGCATTTAGTTTAGTGGTATAGTTCTTAATATAAATCTAAGAGATTATTTGTTCAAATATCATCACTTTTAAAAATATTTTTGAAAATAAAATCGATTTTTTCTAGTTTTCTTCTATTTTTTACCGGTTGAACAAGTTTTAAAGCAATTCAAGTAACACTCGATTCTATATATAGCACCAAACCTGATAGGCCTCTAATTCCTGATTGAACCGATCTAACCGACTCATCTAATCCGATTTTTTAATCACTGTTTTGAACTTTCATTATTCACGATTTAAATATTTTAAAAGTTATTTTGTTTAAAAATATATCAAATAAAAATAACATCCAATAACACATAATGATGATTTAATAATGATTGGATTTTTTTTGCATATTATTAATATACGGTGGAGTAACTTAAAATGCTTCTCTTTTTTCTTGTTTTTTTTATCCAAATATAGCCAAAAAAAATTTATATATCAAAATACCGTTGTTTTCAGATTAATTCTCAAAATCCGGTTTTTTTTTTTTCTAGTTGGGAAATCGCCATCCCTCATGGCGATTTTCCAGTGTAAAAATTGCAATTTTTACAAAAAACACTAAGGGAAATCGCCATGGGGGGTGGCGATTTCTCTTGGTGTTTTTTGCAAAATTGCAAAATATACCAAGGGAAATCGCCATGGGGGGTGGCGATTTCCCTTGGTATATATATATTTACTTAAATAAAAAAAATTGTAAATTTATTTTTAAATTTTGTATTTTAATTTTTAAAATTGTAAATTAAATTAAAAAAATTTAAAATTTAAAAAAAATAATAAAAGTCCAACGATATATTTTTTTATTTAAAATTTATGAAAGATTTTTTTAAATTTTTTAGTTGATTTTTAGTATATAAAATTTAAAAACAAAAAAATTAAAAAAAAATTCAAATTTTAATCCCATCCCCTCCCCCCCACACACACCACTTTTCTATAAATACTCCCTCATTTTCTACAACTTATTTATATTTTCTTTCTTCTTTTTACAATCAAATTTCTTTCTACCAACAATTTTTTTTTCTACAACAATATTTAAAAATGGCTTTATCATCACTATTGAGGTTGCAAGAAAATCACATATCAGAGGTTATATTTAAAGAGGTAAGTAAATTGTTGTAATATTATTTGTATTACATTATCAATTTTTAGTTATTTTTTAATTATTATAATTTTGTAAATTTATAGTTTTATTGTTTTATAATTTTTATATTTTTAATGTTATAGTGCTTATTATAGTTTTATCATTTATTAATTAGTATTGTTTTTTCATTTCATAGTTTTATAATTATTTATTTTTTATATTGTTTAATTATTTATTATTATAGTTATTTAATTTGTTAATTATTTTTGTTTTTTCATTTTATAGTTTTATATAATTTTAATTTTGATATTATATTTTTTTATTATATACAATAATAATTTTTTAATTATTACTGTTTTTTCATTTTATAGTTTTATATAATTTTAATTTTTAAATTATATTATTTTTTATTATTATAGTTTAATAATTGTTTAATTATTATTGTTTTTTCATTTTATAGTTTTATATAATTTTAATTTTTATATTATATTATATTATTATTGTTTTATAATTTTATAATTATTATTGTTTTTTCATTTTATAGTTATTTATTTATTATATAATTTAATTATTTAATAATTATATAAAAAATTTTAAATCTTTTATTATTATTGTTTTGTTATTTTATAGTTTTAGAGTTTTTTTTTTAATTTTTAATTGTTATAGTTTTATAATATATTAATTTTTATTATTATTTGATTTAATTTAATTAATTATCAACAGGAAACTCGTCGCGTGTTACGTTTGAGGAAATTTACATTGGAGGACCCGCATCCATCTATTATCAACCACTTAAGAAGAGCCGAATTTATCATGCAAATCAAATTCGACGATTTTTGATACAACCCGACTTAATCAGTGCGTTGATCGAACGATGGAGACCCGTGACGCACACTTTTCATTTTCCATTTAGTGAATGCACGGTAACTCTAGAAGATGTTGCGCTTCAACTTGGACTTCCGGTCCATGGCGATGCAGTTACAGGCGGAAGCTTGCTAGATTGGAATGAAGTGTGTCAAAATCTATTGGGCTCGGTACCTCCAGATGAGTATGTATCTGGCTCAACGGTGAGACTAAATTGGTTGAAATCCTTTCAAAATCTTTCATTACACGCAACTGAACAACAGATACAATATGCTGCTAGAGCATATATTTTACGTTTGATTGGAGGATTACTGATGCCTGACAAATCGAGCAGTCGGGTACATTTAATGTATCTTCCATTACTACGTGATTTAGAGCATGCGGCAAATTATAGTTGGGGTTCTGCGTGTTTGGCGGTTTTGTATAGAGAACTTTGCTGGGCTACAGTTCCAAAAAGCCATGACATAGGTGGATGTTTAGTGCTTCTACAATCATGGGCTTGGTATCGGCTACCATTTCTTGCTCCGCGCGTGGACATTTCGGCTGTATACCCCCTTGCAAGCAGGTAATAATCTTTACTATTTTATTAATTTTATACGAACTTGTATTTTTATAGGTCATTAAGATATTATATGCATTTTAACAGGTGGAGTAGGAGTAGGAGTAGAGATTTTACAGAGACTCCGACCGACCTTGCAAGTATAAGAGTGCAACTAGATCGAGTAGGATATGATAAGGTAAATATTTCGATTGTTACATTCAAGTATTTTTTTATTTAATCCATATGAAACTAATAATTTGTAATAATTATTCGCAGTTTCTGTGGATGCCATATTCCTCAAGTGAAATTATGGCATGCCTCCAATCGGATGCCTACAATAATTGTAATATATGGAAACCAAACACAGCATTGATATGCTTTTCATATGTAGAGTGGCACCAAACTGACAGGGTGTTGTGACAATTTGGGATGCAACAACCAATTCTTGCAGCCCCGGTGAACCTTGATAAGCTTCACAAGATCGACATGCGTGGTCGTCATGAGGAATTCTGGCCTGCGAAGCATGAACATTGGATCCATTGGTGGAATATACGTTTTCAACGAATTCCGACAGGTTATCCGATTGTTGGTAATAATTTCAACCCATCTGATGATTACATAGGATGGTATAAAAATGAAGGTCGGCCTTTTGTTTGTCCACCGTCGATGTATGAAGATGTTAGGAGTATGCCATTTACCGGACGAACTTCAGCTCCAGTCCTTCCTACACAGGATATGGAAGCTCCTAGACCTAGCCGACAACGTGGGCGAACACGTCAACCGACCTCATCGGAGTTCACAGCATCGAGGATGTCATTTAATCATCCTGAACCTCAACGGGATCATGGAGTACCATCCAGTCATCGTTATTCCGTAAGTCACCCCGGATATGACGTTGATGAGTGTTACCGACCATCACCGCCAACAACGAGGTTAGATGACCAGCTCCCCATCCTAAGTCCAAGTTTAGCATATCTAACATCAATGTATCAGTTTGGAACCCCTTCGTCAGCATTTGATGGTACATCATTTCTGGGTCCATCTAGTAGTCAGGTTCTTGTTATGGGTGAACTAGGTGTTGGCTCATCCAGCAGTGGGTTTCAAATTTTTGATACGGAAGAAATGACTGATGACATACAACCGGAACCAGTGGCGGTTATAGCAGGAGGTCATGGTTGACCGCGAATACGTGCCACTGACGAGGTTGAACGACGGGTGCAACCACCACGCACTAGAAGAGCTCGACACTGTTGCTCTACACCACGCAATAATTAGAATAAATGTACTTTTATCAATATAACGAGAATAATGTATTTTAAATTTCTAATATATAAATTTATATGTTTTGCATTTCATGTTATTTATTTTAAATTTGTTGGGAAATTAATTGTTATTTTTTATTTTTTTATTCAGCATGTGTAACTAAAATCTTAATGTTGTTATTTAATTTATAAAATTGTAAAAAAAAAATATATATAATTGAGTTATATTTTTATAATTTTTTTTAATTTTAAATAAAATAATAATCCAAATTACATGATGAGTTGACAAAAACTTGCATAACATTTTCCCTTAATGGCAAAATATGTAAATATTACAGGTTATGAAAACATGTAATTAATTTATTGTTGATGCGAACTCTCCCCCAATGTGCCAGATTGATGCGGACAATTTCGACAGTTATGACCTTCATTTCTGCATAATCCATAACGTTTTGGTTGGCCTTTCTCCCTGAGGTCCATTTCATTACGAATACGACTTGATTTTGGCCGACCATGTGGATTTCTCCATATTTCTTGATTGAGACACACTTCTGGACCATCATATTGAGGCCAGTAACTTTCATCCAACAACTTCGAACTCATGTCTATAAACATTCAATATAGTTTCCACTCTATAGACTTTGTCCACATATTGCATGCAATCTACATGGACATGTGCACAAGCAACAACTACATGTGAACAAGGGAACCTTTGTGCTTGAAACTTTCCACAGTCACACCACATGTCACTAAGCTTGACTTTGTACTTCATTGCAGAAACACCCTCTTGTGGATCAACTAACTCTTCAACCAGAAAAGATTGATTTGCTCGCGTAAAATTACGAACAAAGTGCTAGTTAGCTTTCCTGCGATTTTCTTGCATAGCCTGTGTGACTGTTTCACAGTATGTGTGCCCTCCCTCCATCATTGCAATTTGCTTGTTCCCCATCTTAACAAAAAGTGCAGCCAACCTATAATATGTTGATTGCACTAAAGCAGTAATGGGAAGATGACGCGTTCCCTTCAACACCGAATTGATAGATTCAGCTAGGTTGGTTGTCATATGACCATAACGTCTTCCTTGATCATATGATTGGGCCCACTTCTCCTTCAGGATCCTATCAAGTAAATTAGCCGTCTCTGCATTTTCTTGTCTTAGATTCTCATACATGAAATGAAAATTCGGTCGCCTCAACTCGTATCCTAATAAAATTAAAAACAAAAGACTTGTGAATTTCAGTATTATTTTATATACTAAACGAAATATAAGAGATAAAATAACTATGATTCGATTCCATACCCATGTTAACAATGTGTCGACGCAATTCCTTATTGTTAAACTTTTTCATAAAGTTAGCTACAATGTGTCGAATGTAGTACACTGAATATGCATGTGGAGGATTCCATCCACTACCATCACGTCTAATCGCAGCTTTGATAGCTTCATGTCGATCAGACATCAAGCATATGCCAGGCTGTTTTGTCACGTGTGTACACAAGTTAGTAAGAAAGAATGACCAAGCCTCTGTTGTCTCACCCTCCACAATGGCAAAGACAATTGGCAGCATGTTTCGGTTGCCATCTTGTGCAATAGCTAACAATAATGTTCCTTTGTATTTTCCATATAAGAAAGTACAGTCTATTTGCATAATAAGTTTACAATACGGATACCCTTCAATGCACGACTTAAATGTCCAAAATAGTCGATGGAATATTCTCTTACCGTGGACCAGTCGATCACCGTGATATGCAGGTACCATTTGCAATTCCACAATTGTACCGGGCACGAAATGTTGCATTGCACCTAACCATTTAGGTAGCTCATTGTACGATCTTTCCCAATGGCCAAAAACTCGAACAATTGCCTTTTGTTTTGCTTTCCATGTTTTCTTGTAGGAGGTGATGTATCCATACCGGATTCGCATCTCAGCGATCAAAACTGAAACGGAGATCTCCGGATTTGCTTGGACCAATGACAGTATGCATGAACAGATCATGTTACAATCTAACTTGCAATGATCTTGTGAAATCCTCTCCGATGTGCAAGTATGAGGCCCTTCATATTTTCTAATCTCCCATGCCTGTTTCTTCTTCATAAAAGTTGCCTTTATTCTCCAATTACACCCTTTTCCATACATTACGCACTTGGCATAATATTTGGTCCACTCAGATTCAATTACTCTGTAATCTACAGAGTTTTTGATGTTATAGTGCTTAATAGCTGAAAGCACAACCTCTTTCGTTGGAAATTGTATCCCAACACACAGATCAACTGCAGATGGATCAAATGTTAGAGGCGTAGCTAATGTATGAGTATACTCAGGAAATTTCGGCACTTGCATTGCCTCCAAATCCAGGGTATGCATATGGGATGCAGCCTTATATGGGGGAAGATCTCCATGAGTGTTGATCTCAGCAGGGACGACGTCTGGGTCAGAATCACTATTGTCATCACTTGCGAATTCAACATCCTCTTCCTACTCACTAAATTCACCAACATATTCACCATGGACTCCACGTGGCGGAACATGATCAACACCAGCTGGCTCATCTTCGAGGGTAGTAGGAATTGTTTGTGAGACTAATGAAGTCTGAAACGTTGTAGCTTGAGATAACGGCACGACATCTTCTATGGGAACGTCGTATGCAGTGTGAACATAGAACGGCCCAGAATCATTATCTTCTATGGGAAAGTTTTCTGTTGTGCGAACATTTGAAGTCCCACAATCATCGTCAACATCCTCTATGTCAGCATATAACTCAAGTACACCAACATTTGCAAATGTCTCATGAGCATAAAACATGCATCTGACATCATCATCATCTTCAAGTGGAAATGTTCTATATCGGACACATCCTTCACCAATAGAAAGAGGATGCCTATACTTAACCTCTGAAACTCTTTTTCTATTTTCAGCTTTAATTTTTGTATGAATTTACAGCTGCAGTTCCTCTAATGTGACGTCTTCTTCAACACGAAAACATTTAGGACGTTCACAATCAAAGGTAGCACATTCGTCAGTATTATGAATTTGGCCATTATAGTAGACCAATGCGATCACTCTATTGCTCATGTTGTGTAGTAATGAAACTAAGAAGGACGAGAATGGAGGTATTATCACTCGTCAAAAGAAAGAAGAAATATAGAAGGATGAGAATGAGGAGGTTTTAGTACTCAGAAAAAATTTGATTGAAAAACTGCTGTAGGGGGTATTGTAAACCTTCATCAGTATTATGAATTTATAATGGTTCATTATGTTGTACCAGATGACAAATCCCATCCTTTGTATAGGATGGAATCTGATTCTCATATTCTAACTAGGGTTATTTGACTGAAAAAGTGATAACTCATTCAATGCAAAATCTGATGGATAAACCTCATCCTTTGTACTGGACTGTCCAATAGTCCCATCCATTGCAGAAGGAATCCAATTTCAATATTTTCTGCAGCATTTTATTGACTGAAAAATAGCTGAAACCTATCCCTAACCCTAAATCATTAGTCCCATCCATTGCAGAAGGAATCCAATTCCAATATTTTCTGCAGCATTTGATTGAATGGAAAATAGCTGAAACCTATCCCTAACCCTAAATCATTAGTCCCATCCATTGCAGAAGGAATCCAATTCCAATATTTTCTGCAGCATTTGATTGACTAGAAAATAGCTGAAACCTATCCCTAACCCAAAACCATCAGTCTCATCCATTGCAGAAGGAATCCAATTCCAATGTTTTCTGCAACATTTGATTGATTAGAAAATAGCTGAAACCTATCCCTAACCCTAAACCATCAGTCTCATCCATTGCAGAAGGAATCCAATTCAAATATTTTCTGCAGCATTTGATTGACTGGAAAATAGCTGAAACCTATCCCTAACCCTAAACCATCAGTCTCATCCATTGCAGAAGGAATCCAATTCCAATATTTTCTGCAGCATTTGATTGAATGGAAAATAGCTGAAACCTATCCCTAACCCTAAACCATCAGTCTCATCCATTGCAGAAGGAATCCAATATTTTCTGCAACATTTGATTGACTGGAAAATAGCTGAAACTGTAACACCCTGTCCGGATAATCTACCTAAAATCCGGCAGAGTTTCCTTTCTATCTCAACGATAATCCTCCTGCAAATAACACTCAATTCATATTCTCAACCAGCAATATTCCTCAATACTATTATCACATATATTCATATCTATTCAAAAAAAATTTCCATGATCAATTTATGCTCAAATCAAAACATATTGATCTATTGTCTCATATCTTCAAATATATACAATATATCCAAAAGTAAACCTATCTCAGCAAGGTTTACTAGATAAAAACATCAAAAGATCAAGATTTCAATAAATTTTTACTATGATGCCCACCACGTCACAATACTATTTGAAGCAGAGAATAGAGGAAGGTTGCAATCCCAACACCTAACTATCACCTGAAAATGAGAATATGAAATGGTGAGCTATATGAATATCTCAGTGAGTAAACAACTTTTAAAGCGTGTGAAAACTATAATGGTAGTCTGTAGAGCATAATTTACATTTTCAAAATAAATAATAGTAAAATCATAATAACTAATTCAAAGGCGTAGCAAAGTTTTGAAATGTATAACAATATTATAATATTAAATCAATTTATAAAATCTGTAAAGTAAATCAAGTTTCGTATAATTGGGCTCCAACTCCTTTAAAACAAAATAGACGTTTTCAAAATAAATAATAGTAAAACCATAATGAGTAATTCAAAGACGTAGCAAAGTTTTCAATTGCATAACAATATTATAATATTAAATCAATGTATAAAATCTGTGAAGCAAATCAAGTTACGTATAATTGGGCTCCAACTTTCTGTCGTGCACAAGAGTATATCCATGAAATAACCAGGCAATATCCATGTAGGCATACTAGTAGCCGGCCCTAAAGGCCAATACCACCATAGGATGCCCCAAAGGCATATGTGTCGCTATGATGTGCCCCCAAAAGGCAAATATAACGGGATAGGGACTCTGGAGGTGGCTCCCACCACAAAGGCGTAGCACGCAGCTCCCATACCCCAGTCTAATATCACGGAATGGGGACTCTGAAGGTGGCTCCCGCCACAAAGGCGTAGCACGCAGCTCCCGTATTCCGGTCTAATATCACGGAATGGGGACTCTGGAGGTGGCTCCCGCCACAAAGGCGTAGCACGCAGCTCCCGTATTCCGGTCAAGGAAATAATCTCATACATTAAGTCAGGTGGAGCCAAAACCATGTGCGTCAAATTCTATGTAAAATCATATTTCATAAATCAACCAACTTACTCGATATAATATTTCTTGAAATAAAAATACTTTAATAACAAATCAATTCATATGATTAAATATCGTATATACCTTTAATACGTAAAATAAATATATATATGCTAAAAATATATATATAATTATAATTAAAGAAATTTCAAATAACTATAGTTGTCGTCTACTCACAATCCTTGAGATGATCTCACTGTACACCTCGACCTGAAACTTCGGGATCCATAGGTGACGTCGGATCTACGCGGCCTAGAGATTAACAATAATTAGTATCTATACATGCTCAAAGCATTACACAATTTCGAATGCAACTTAAGTCTCATAATCTTCCCTCAAGGTCAATACTAATTCCTCATACTCAAAACAACATATCCCAAATTTTTAATATCATTTCCATAATCATTTTCTCCAAATATTCAACTCCATATTCATGTCCTTATCAAATTCCTTTCTAGTATTCCATGCCTTAGAGATTTTCATAATCCATAACCATCAATAGTACTATATTTCTCTTAAGCAATAAATTCCTTAATATCAAGTTAGATTAGAAAATCATAACTTGAGTTTGGTACCAATAAGTCTAATTTATGAAGAAAATAACTAACTTAGACAATTAGAACAAAATCTTGATCAAATTTGATAAAACCCGTAACTATGCTGAAACAGGGGTTACACTGAACAGCCAACTTCACCGAATTTTATCTTTTTAACCGCTTATCGGTTTTGGGTGATTCAAAAACCAAAATTCTAGTATTGAAGTCTAGTTTCTAGGAAAAATATTAAAAAAATATAAACCCAACTGTGCCGAACCCAGAAAATCCGAACAGCAAGCATGCTCAGATTCCCCTGTTTTGCTTTTTCTTTCTATTTTCTTGTTCATGCTTTCAAATCCTTTTAATACATACCAAAAATGAGTAAAATTCATACTTAATAGATGGATTTCAGACCTTAACATGTTTATGGAGATAAAATCTTAGCATGCCCAAGTAGAATATCTAAAGAAAATGAAGAATTTATCAAGAAACTAACCTTGGATGAAATTTTTGTTGAGATTATGGTGGAGTTCTTGAAAAGAAATGGAGGAGATGAAGAAATTTGAGAGGGGAGGCTGCCGGCTGCTCATTTAGCAAATGAAGATGTCTAGAGTTTTCGGGAGATAAAAGGAAGATAAGAGATATTTTTCTTGTTTTTGGGATAATTGCATATTAGTCCCTCAACTTTTATAAATAACCATTTAGCCCCTAAACTTTTTTAATATGTTCATTTTGATCATTTCTTCTTTTATTTCCTTCACTTATAACTTCTTACAAATTTCCAAGTTTGTCCTTAACAAATTTCGGGATTTAACTTTACATGATTATAGGTAACCTCGGTTGTTACAACTTACCCCCCTTAGAAAAATTTCGTCCTCGAAATTTACTTACCAACTTGATTGAACAAGTGAGAATATTGAGTCCGCATATCTTCGTCCCTTTCCCATATAGCTTCTTCATATGAATGATTCCTCCAAAGAACTTTCACTAATGGAATAGTCTTAGTCCTTAGAACTTGGTCCTTTCTATCCAAAATCTCAACCGGCTGTTCTTCATAAGTTAAATTTTCCTCAATTTCCATAGACAAGTCCTTCGATATATGTGAAGAATCGAAAATGTACTTTCAGAGCATAGAAACATGGAACACATTATGAATTCATGACAATTCTTCTGGTAAGGACAATCTATAAGCAACTAGGCCAATCCGTTCAATGATCTCATACGGCCCTATATATCGAGGACCCAACTTTCCTCGTCTTCCAAACCGGATTACTCCCTTCCAAGGAGTCACTTTCAAAAATATCATATCACCAACTTCAAACTCTAAATCTTTTCTCCGATTATCTGCATAGCTCTTTTGTCAATCTTGAGCTATTTTTATCTTTTTTTTTTCGAATTACCTTAACTTTGTTTGCAGTCATCATAACAATTTCTGGACCTAGTAATTTCCTTTCATCTGTATCATCCCAACACACTGGAGTTCTGCACTTCCTTCCATACAAAGCTTCAAATGGATCCATGTCGATGCTGGACTGATAACTATTGTTATATGCAAACTCTGCTAGAGGCAAGTGTTCATCCCAGTTTCCTTTGAATTCCATAATACAAGATCTGAGCATATCTTCCAAAATTTGAATTGTCCATTCAAATTGTCCATCCGTCTGAGGATGAAAAGCAGTACTAAACTTGAGTTTAGTGCCCATAGCATTCTGCAAACTTGGCCAAAATCGAGATGTGAATCGGGGGTCTCGATCAAATACAATCGATACTGGGGCACCATATAACCTAACAATTTCGTTCACATAAAGTTTAGCCAGTCTTTCCATGGAAAAAGTCTTCTTAACTGGCAAAAGGTGAGCTGATTTTGTCAAAGGATCAACAATCACCCAAATGCTATCATAACCAGACTGTGTTCTTGGCAATCCCGAAATGAAATCCATAGCAATATCTTCCCACTTCCATTGAGGAATAGGTAGGGGGTTCAATTTCCCAAAAGGTTTTTTGATGCTCGGCTTTAATTTGTTGGCATACCAAGCATCTAGAAACAAACTCAGCTATGTCCTGTTTCATATCTTACCACCAATAATGTTCTCTTAAGGTTCGATACATCTTCACACTACCAGGATGTAACGCGTATGGTGCATTATGAGCTTCCTCCAAAATCACCTTCCGGAGTTCTTCATCCTGAGGCACACAAAGCCTATTTTTCATTATCAATACATCCTCATCTTTTATTTAAAAGTCAGTCCTCACACTATCCTTTACTTCTTGCTTTAACTTTACTAGCATAGGGTCATTATTCTGTGCTTCACGTATCCAATCAATATGAATCGGTTTAACCTTCAAGTGGGCTATCAAGAGATCATTCTCATCAATCATTAATTCTAAAGGTAAAGACTTCAAATCATTTTATAAGGATTTCTGAATTGCTCGGATATGAGCAAGAGAACTAGAAGACTTTCTACTAAGAGCATCGACCACTACATTGGCCTTTCCTAGGTGATAGTCAATTACACAGTCATAATCTTTTATCAATTCCAACCATCTCCGTTGCCTCAAATTTAATTCTTTCTGATCCATCAGATATTTCAGACTCTTATGATCAGTGTAGATTGTACATTTTCTCCAAATAAATAATGCCTCCAAATTTTTAGTGCAAACACCACTGCCGCCAACTCCAAATCATGAGTGGGATAGTTTTGATCATGCTGTTTCAGTTTTCGAGAAGTATAAGCTATCACCTTCCCATGTTGCATCAAAATGCAACCCAAACCTCGCCTCGAGGCATCACTGTATACCACAAAGCTTCCAGTCCTTGAGCTCTTGGAAAGCTTACTCACATTCGTCAGTCCACTCAAACTTAGCATACTTCCTTGTTAGTTTTGACAAAGGAGAGGCAATCATGGAAAATTCTTCCACGAATCTTCGATAGTACCCTGCCAATCCGAGAAAGCTCCTAATTTCTGTGACATTAGTGGGTCTTTCCCAAGCAACTACAGTTTCTATCTTTTGTGGATACACAAAAATCCCTTTCTTAGATTTCACACTTGGAAAATTTAGCATAAAGTTGCTTTTCACGCATAGTCTGCAACACCGTTCTCAAATGGCTTACGTGATCATCCTTATTCCTGGAATAAACTAGGATGTCATTGATGAAAACAATAACAAACTTATCTAAGTAGGGCCGAAACACCCTATTCATCAAATCCATAAAGACTGCAGGTGCATTAGTTAGCCGAAAAGGCATAACTAAGAATTCATAATGACCATATCGAGTTCTAAAAGCAGTCTTTGGAATATCAGATTCTTTAATCTTCAATTGATGATAACCCGATCTTAGGTCTATTTTGGAGAACAAACTTGCACCTTGCAACTGATCAAACAAGTCATCAATCCTTGGCAAAGGATACTTATTCTTAATGGTGACCTTGTTCAGTTGCCGGTAGTCAATACATAATTGTAAAGATCCATCATTTTTCTTTACAAATAAAACCGGTGCTCCCCATCGTGAAGTATTAGGCCGAATGAAACCTCTGTCAACTAGGTCTTGCAACTACACTTTCAATTCCTTTAACTCCGAAGGTGCCATTCTTTAGGGTGCCTAAGAAATAGGAGCACTGCCAGGGATTAAGTCGACAGTAAACTCCAATTCCCTGTCAGGGGGTAAACCAACCAAAATTTTTTTTTTAAAAGATCTCAGGAAACTCTTTGACCACAGGTATAGTTTCCAACTTTGCCTCATGTATATCCTGGTTAATCACATAGGCAAGGTATCTGAATACCCTTTCTGCAAGTATCTATTGGCTGCCATCTTGGAGATAAGGCAAGAAGGTAAAACTTTCAATTCTCCTTAAAAGGTAAACTCTAAGTCTCCCGACTTCTTAAAAGTCACAGTTTTGGAAAAAAACAATCTATTACTGCATTGTTTGCTACTATCGATGGAGCAAATTCTGATAGTTCACTGAATTTTTGCTCATACTCTACTACTGACATACCACCCTGTTTTAAATTCATAAACTCAGTCCATTTCTTTTCCCGCAAGGCCCGAGAATAGTATTTTTCTTCAAACTCTTTTCGAAAGTCTGCCCAGGTTCTGGCAGGTTGTCCAGCATACCTTTGCACTGTAATTTTCCACCATGTGTGTGCATGATCCTCCAAAAATTTGCACTGCACATGGTAACCTTATAGGCTCGGGAATCTGAAGAGTAATGGAAGTAGTCTCAATTTTTTTTTTTTATAGCCATGACCAGACTAAATCTGATTCCAAAGACCCCGTGAAAATCTTGCAACCCATATTCTTTAGATCTTTACAGTAATCAACTATCCCCTTTTTAGTAGGGGCAGTCAAAGCGGGAATTACTCTTGCCAAGGCCGCAACTGCCTCAGCTAAATTACGATCAGCTGCTGGAGGTGCTGCTGAGGGTGCAGCAACTGAAGATGAACCAGCAGCTGAAGCTTGTTCTCCAATTTGCTCATCAATATCCACATTTTTATTCCTATCCCTATTTTGGGCTAAGGGATTGATTCTAAGCCTTCCTCTTCGACGTGGTGGCATCGTGTCTGATTTCCTACGCAAGTGACAATATTTTAATACTTCCACAAATAGTTTCTAAGTCTACAGGACTTATAACCTTGCTCTGATACCAAATTGTAACACCCTGTCCGGATAATCTACCTAAAATCCGGCAGAGTTTCCTTTCTATCTCAACGATAATCCTCCTGCAAATAACACTCAATTCATATTCTCAACCAGCAATATTCCTCAATACTATTATCACATATATTCATATCTATTCAAAAAAAAATTCCATGATCAATTTATGCTCAAATCAAAACATATTGATCTATTGTCTCATATCTTCAAATATATACAATATATCCAAAAGTAAACCTATCTCAGCAAGGTTTACTAGATAAAAACATCAAAAGATCAAGATTTCAATAAATTTTTACTATGATGCACACCACGTCACAATACTATTTGAAGCAGAGAATAGAGGAAGGTTGCAATCCCAACACCTAACTATCACCTGAAAATGAGAATATGAAATGGTGAGATATATGAATATCTCAGTGAGTAAACAACTTTTAAAGCGTGTGAAAACTATAATTGTAGTCTGTAGAGCATAATTTACATTTTCAAAATAAATAATAGTAAAATCATAATAACTAATTCAAAGGCGTAGCAAAGTTTTGAAATGTATAACAATATTATAATATTAAATCAATTTATAAAATCTGTAAAGTAAATCAAGTTTCGTATAATTGGGCTCCAACTCCTTTAAAACAAAATAGACGTTTTCAAAATAAATAATAGTAAAACCATAATGAGTAATTCAAAGACGTAGCAAAGTTTTCAATTGCATAACAATATTATAATATTAAATCAATGTATAAAATCTGTGAAGCAAATCAAGTTACGTATAATTGGGCTCCAACTTTCTGTCGTGCACAAGAGTATATCCATGAAATAACCAGGCAATATCCATGTAGGCATACTAGTAGCCGGCCCTAAAGGCCAATACCACCATAGGACGCCCCAAAGGCATATGTGTCGCTATGATGTGCCCCCAAAAGGCAAATATAACGGGATAGGGACTCTGGAGGTGGCTCCCACCACAAAGGCGTAGCACGCAGCTCCCATACCCCAGTCTAATATCACGGAATGGGGACTCTGAAGGTGGCTCCCGCCACAAAGGCGTAGCACGCAGCTCCCGTATTCCGGTCTAATATCACGGAATGGGGACTCTGGAGGTGGCTCCCGCCACAAAGGCGTAGCACGCAGCTCCCGTATTCCGGTCAAGGAAATAATCTCATACATTAAGTCAGGTGGAGCCAAAACCATGTGCGTCAAATTCTATGTAAAATCATATTTCATAAATCAACCAACTTACTCGATATAATATTTCTTGAAATAAAAATACTTTAATAACAAATCAATTCATATGATTAAATATCGTATATACCTTTAATACGTAAAATAAATATATATATGCTAAAAATATATATATAATTATAATTAAAGAAATTTCAAATAACTATAGTTGTCGTCTACTCACAATCCTTGAGATGATCTCACTGTACACCTCGACCTGAAACTTCGGGATCCATAGGTGACGTCGGATCTACGCGGCCTAGAGATTAACAATAATTAGTATCTATACATGCTCAAAGCATTACACAATTTCGAATGCAACTTAAGTCTCATAATCTTCCCTCAAGGTCAATACTAATTCCTCATACTCAAAACAACATATCCCAAATTTTTAATATCATTTCCATAATCATTTTCTCCAAATATTCAACTCCATATTCATGTCCTTATCAAATTCCTTTCTAGTATTCCATGCCTTAGAGATTTTCATAATCCATAACCATCAATAGTACTATATTTCTCTTAAGCAATAAATTCCTTAATATCAAGTTAGATTAGAAAATCATAACTTGAGTTTGGTACCAATAAGTCTAATTTATGAAGAAAATAACTAACTTAGACAATTAGAACAAAATCTTGATCAAATTTGATAAAACCCGTAACTATGCTGAAACAGGGGTCACACTGAACAGCCAACTTCACCGAATTTTATCTTTTTAACCGCTTATCGGTTTTGGGTGATTCAAAAACCAAAATTCTAGTATTGAAGTCTAGTTTCTAGGAAAAATATCAAAAAAATATAAACCCAACTGTGCCGAACCCAGAAAATCCGAACAGCAAGCATGCTCAGATTCCCCTGTTTTGCTTTTTCTTTCTATTTTCTTGTTCATGCTTTCAAATCCTTTTAATACATACCAAAAATGAGTAAAATTCATAATTAATAGATGGATTTCAGACCTTAACATGTTTATGGAGATAAAATCTTAGCATGCCCAAGTAGAATATCTAAAGAAAATGAAGAATTTATCAAGAAACTAACCTTGGATGAAATTTTTGTTGAGATTATGGTGGAGTTCTTGAAGAGAAATGGAGGAGATGAAGAAATTTGAGAGGGGAGGCTGCCGGCTGCTCATTTAGCAAATGAAGATGTCTAGAGTTTTCGGGAGATAAAAGGAAGATAAGAGATATTTTTCTTGTTTTTGGGATAATTGCATATTAGTCCCTCAACTTTTATAAATAACCATTTAGCCCCTAAACTTTTTTAATATGTTCATTTTGATCATTTCTTCTTTTATTTCCTTCACTTATAACTTCTTACAAATTTCCAAGTTTGTCCTTAAAAATTTTCGGGATTTAACTTTACATGATTATAGGTAACCTCGGTTGTTACAGAAACCTATCCCTAACCCTAAACCATCAGTCTCATCCATTGCAGAAGGAATCCAATTCCAATATTTTCTGCAGCATTTGATTGACTGGAAAATAACTGAAACCTATCCCTAACCCTAAACCATCAGTCTCATCCATTGCAGAAGGAATCCAATTCCAATATTTTCTACAGCATAAAATTAAAATTGTATAACAAATATAATTTTCTTTTTTAAATTTTAATAAGCAATAAAATTGTATATTTTATAAATTTTAATAATAAGTTAAATTTTATTTTTTATAAAATTAAAAAATTATAAGAAATAAAATTTTTGATATAAAAATTTAATAAGAAATATAATTTTATTTTTTAAATTTTAATAAGCAATAAAATTGTATATTTTATAAATTTTTAATAAAAAATTAAATTTTATTTTTTATAAAATTAAAAAAGTATAAGAAATAAAATTTTTGATATAAAAATTTAATAAGAAATATAATTTTCCTTTTTAAATTTTAATAAGAAATAAAATTTTATTTTTTATAAAATTTTAATAATAAATTAAATTATATTTTTAATATATATTTATAAAATAAAAAATATTTAAAATAAATAAATAAACAAACTAGATAATTTATTTAATTTAATTTACAATTTTTAAATTTAAAATAAAAAATTTAAAAATAAATTTATAATTTTTTTTAATTTAAGTAAAAATATATATATATTTATACCAAGGGAAATTGCCACCCCCCATGGCGATTTCCCTTGGTATATTTTGCAATTTTTGCACTAGGAAATCGTCATGAGGGATGGCGATTTCCCAGCTAAAAAAAAAACGAGTTTTGGGAATTAATCTGAAAACAACATTATTTTGGTATATAATTTTTTTTTTGTGCTATATTTGGATTAAAAAACCCTTTTTTCTTGTACAATCAATTAAAAACATATATAGTATAAAAACAAATCTCTTTACCTTCAAAAAAAAAAGGGAAAAAAAAAATCTAATCTTTCCGAATTAAAATTTATTTTTAATTTAAAGTGAATTAAGATAATCTGAATAGTAATTTATTTATTAAAAATAAGAATATTGATTATTCAAAAATAAATAATTGTAATTAATTTAGTCACAAAGTTATTTCTCAAATTAAAATATATTAATTAAAGAATACATGTCAAAAAGTTAGGTATGTACGATTGCCTCTTTTGTCAAAAAATTTTTTTGGCTTTTATATAATTTCTATACGATATAAGATGTTAAACATAGATTGATATACGGATTGAAATATTAAAATTTTTATTAATTATTTTTTTAATATAAGTATTGAATTGGATATTTTTTAATATTTCAAAGATTATATAAGATATTATCAGAAATTTTATAATTCACTAGAATGTTTCCCCGCTTCTCAAGGATTTGGATTTTTTAATATATTTTTAATTATATTAAATAGTAATTATTTATTTAAATATATATATTTATATATTAAAATAATATTATTGTTAATATAAAAATTAAATATTTTAAATTACACCTTCCTCACAAATAAAAAAATTTATTACTAAATCAATTTTAAATAAAAAACATAAAACTATAAATTTAACTTTTTTTAAAAATTAAGGGACAAATTCATCAAAAAATAAAACTTAAGTCGATTTTTTTATCAATCAGATTTCACTTTCTTCGATTGTGAGAGTCTAAACCGGCCAATTACTCCTACAAGTATTTATTTTCTTCTTCACAAAAGATAAAAAATAATTACAAAATCTTATTTTTACATAATTTTTTTATTTCCTTATTAATAATTACTTATTGTAATAATAGTAGATAATAAATATTTTTAGTTAATTGGTTCATTTTGTAATTCTTTCAATATTTTTTGTTTATTAGTTAATTTTGTAATTCTTCCAAAAAAAAATTTTGATCAAATATAGGGATTGCAGCGGATCGGGTATCTGTAATTTTTTAAATATCCGAATCGGTTTAATTTATCCAAAATTCAAATCTGTTTATTATCTGCTTACCATCCGAATCCGCATCCGATTTAAAGAGCAATATTCGTAGAATATTCGAATTCGTTAAATATGCAAATTTATTATATCATTTAAAAAAAAAAAACTAAAATTATAAAATTCAATAAGAACTAAATATGTAAATGAAGCGGATAATGGGTTCGAATATCCGAGTCAAAATTAAAGCATATTTGAATAACGAATATTTAAAGATTCATATACGAATCCATTTCGAATCTGCTGCGATAGTAAATTCAATATTCGAATCCAAAAATTATCCGAATCCATAATATCTGAATCCGAAAAAAAAAGATCGAATCACAAAAGTAAAAAACAAAATTATTTTCTCATTAACAATTATTTATTATAATGACTATAAATTTTAAATATTTTAATTTATTCAGTTGTAATTGTAAATATGTAAATGAAGTGGATAACGGATTCGAATATCCAAAACTATTTGAACTAAAATTAAAGCGGATTCGGATAACGGATATCCAATGATTCATATCTAAATCTGCTGCTGATAGTAAATTCAATATTCGAATATGAAAATTATCCGAATCCGAGAAAGAGGAACGAACCATAAAAGCTATAAAAAAAAATTCCTTATTAAAATTTATTTATTATAATAACTATAAACTGTAAATAGTTTTAATTAATTAACCCATTTTGTAAATTTTTTAACAAACTAAAAAAAACAGGTGTCACCGACTAAGCTTGCTACAGTATTTTATGGGATTCTTTTAATATAATAGGTATAAACTGTAAATAGTTTTAATTAATTAACCTATGTTGTAAACTTTTTAACAAATTAAAAAAAAAAAAAAAGACAGGTGTCGTTGCCTAAGCTTGCTACAGTATTTTATGGGATTTGTTTAAATATAATTAGATAAATGCCCGTATTTTATTGCGGGTATGTTATCGAATTTAAATTAATATTTTATAATAAATTTAAAAGATAAAAAAGCAAGAGGAGTAAAGATAATTTAGAAAAATAATAATTTATAATAAATTTATAAGATAAAAAAGCAAGAGGAGTAAAAATAATTTAGAAAAATAATAATTTATATCCTTATACGACACTTGGTATAAAATTAAGAGTTATTTGAATATGATCGATTAGATCCTACAATTTCAAACACAACATAATTATACGATACGAACATAACATGAAAAAAATAATTAAAACACGACATGACACAAAATTTAAATGAACAAGATACAAATATACGAACGTGTCAAAATCTACATAAAATGAATTATTAACGTGTCAAAATTTATATAAATATATAATACCTCAAATACGATTATGACAGAAAAAATAACACGAACATGACAACACGCGACATAAATTTGGGAGTTGTTTGAATATTGTCATTTAGACTTGGCAATTTCGAACACAACATGATTATGCAACACGAACACAAAATGAAAAAATAATTAAAATACGATACGAAAAATAACATGAATATGATACAAATACACGAACGTATTAAAATCTACATAAAATAAATTATTAACGTGTAAAAATTTATATTAATTTATAATACTTTAAACACACGATAAAATAACACGAACATGTTACTAATATACAATTTTTCTCTGAATTAAATCATTATGACAAATTATGAAAAATATGGGATGAATTGAGATACGATATGAACACACAATTTTCTTTAAATTGAATCATCATGGCAAACTATGTAGAATATTTATATGAACTGAAACACGACACGAAACATGAAAAAAATAATTATTAATATGTAAAAATTATATAAATTAAAATACGACATGACACGAAAATAACATGAACATAACACAAATACACGAACATGTCAAAATTCACATAAAACGAATTATTAATATGTAAAAATTATATAAATTTAGAATATTTTGAACACACGAAAAAATAACACGAACACGACACAAAAAATAATATGAACACGAACGAATATCCAAACGTATCAAAATCTACATAAAATGAATTATTAACGTGTAAAAATTATATAAATTTATAATATTTTGAACACACAAAAAAATAACACGAATACAACACGAATACTGCGAACGTGTCAAAATCTATATAAAATGAATTTGTGTAAAAATTGTATAAATTTATAATATTTTGAACACACAAAAATAAGACGAACACAAAAATAATACGAACATACAATTTTATCTCCATTTTTTTTTCTTTTCTTTCTTTCCTTCTTCATAAAAATAAAAATATCCAAACTAACCCCCAACATCCTTAATTAATATGCTTAGTTGTCACTTAAATCATGATCCAAAATTTTCAATTGAGCATTCTCATGCATTTGGGGATAACTTTTATAGTTAGTAATAGATAGAAAATATTTACCCAATCACAACAGTAAATAATTAAATCTAATTTTGTAAAATAAATCCATTTTTTTCTTGCAATCCAAGTTTTCAGGTTTTTTTTTTTTCCTATAAAAGGGTAAGAAAGAAACGCAGTTTATACAATGTTTGTATCAGAAACAGAGAAGCTGGAGGCAGAGGATATAGCAGGTTAGTCTCTCTACAACAACAGTAAGGTAAAACTTATATTTTAATATCAAGAACAAGAATTTTAAGATTATTTCTTGAATTGTTCAATCTAGCTGAAATAATTTGTTTTTCTATTTTCATATATTGAAAAATCTAGTAGAGTGCTATGTTATTTGGACTCTGGATTAGTGTCGGATACGAGTAAGTATCCGGTAAAAATATACTTAATTTTTAGAATTTTTTTTTTATATATTTGAAGGATCATATTTTAATATTTATGTCTAAATATATATCGGATACAGATGTCCTACATGGATATTTTAAGAAAAATAAAAGTACGGATACAAAAGGTAAAGTGTTTCCTTCTTTTCTCATAATGAATCACTATTCAGTAGCGATATATCTTCCTTAAACTTCGGTAGATTGACAGAATCAGGTATATTTTACGTTTGTTTTTGTTTAAATTCTTTCCTGATTTTGTTCTTGTCACAGCAAAGGAGTGTGCCCCAGTGACGAAGAATTTGATAGATCATCCAGTAGTAGCCATGAGACACGTAATCCAGAGACGAAGGAAGTTCTAATTTTAGGAAAGGAATCAACAGATCATGAGCAGGAAAGTTCTGATTCTGATTATGATGCGGAAGCTGAGTCGAAGAAAATACTGCAAGAGATGGAGACAATCTCAAAAGAAGTTCGAGAATTCGAATTTCACTTGGAACTTCACAAGCAGATTAAGAGGTAGGAATTTCAAAGCCAATTAACTCGAGTCCTAGGCTCTCAATGGTGATTTATGCATTAGGTAGCTTGGAAAGCACTTCTTCAAAATATCAATTGGCATTTGCACTTGCACTTTTATTACAGCAAGACTTCTCAAACTGGATAAGTAATAGAATAGAAGTGTTTGATCCAGTGCTATCTCCGGCAGACATTATTGTCTTGGAAAAATTCGGATGCACTGTTTTATCAGTTGATGAGGAGTGCCAGCGACGGATCGAGAGGCCGACATTGTTTTTCATGCCTTATGCATCTAAATATCTCGAATGAAATTTACTGGAAGCAAATTGGTTACCTTCACCATGTGATTCTTTTGACAACAAAATTGAGTGAATATGTTGAATGTTATCAAGATTTGCTAGAAAATGGAGAATTTTATGGTGATTCAATGATCAGTTTCATGGAGAGAATGGAATATCTAGAGGCTATTCAGAAATGTATCCAGGAAATCAAAATCCACCTGAGTGATCTTAAAGATGTTACTGAATTTTTTTTTTTTTTGTGTAATCAAATTTTTGATCTGCTCTATATGGAGAAGATGCAGTATCTGGAGGCTATCCAAAAATATACTGAAGAGATGGGGATTCCAAGCCTTGGAAAACCTATTAACAACTTTGCCTTTCATTTCTTTAATTTGGCACCTGAGATTGATATGCAGACATTCATTCAAGGTATTTAGTCCTTTTTTTTTTTTTTTTTTTTTTTTACAAAAGAGATCCTAACTTAGGAATAGAAAGGGTTGCAGATGTTGAGATTCGAACTTTAAACCAGCTGAATGCCACCTCTTAAAGAATAGTTGCATGAACCAACTGGGTTAAGTCTAGGGTTCAAAATGTCAAATTTAGTCATTTTTTGTTTTGTTCAAATTCTTTTTTAAAATTTTGAATCCGAAGTTTAGTCTAGTTGGATTATGCTCTCACCATTAAGAGGTGTTATCTTGGGTATAGGGAAAGGCGTTACAGATGCTGAGATTCGAACCCCAAACCTTCTAGATGCCACCTCTTAAGGAAAGTGCATGAACCAACTGCGCTAAGCTATGGGTTAAAAATGTCAAATTTAGTTTTTTTTTTTTTTTTCAAATTCTTTTTTAAAATTTTGAATTCGAAGTTTAGTTCAATTGAATTATGCAATTATCATTAAAAGATGACATCCAACAAATTTAAGATTCAAATCCCAATACCTCTCAGACTATGACCTCTTTGTACCGTTTTTATTAAGTTATTGTGTCTTGAATTAATCAGAATGAAATTTCTCATAATGCATGTGAAGAACAGATACGACTAAAATTCGAAAGGCAAGTTGACAAGCTATGGAAGCTAGAACAAGACCAAATAATTGCTATAATTGAGTCATTGATTATTGAGGCATGGCATGACCAAACGGCTGAAACAGAAAATTAATTGCTTTGTGAAAGTTTGATAATTAGGGGCATCATCTTTGCTTAATTCGTTACTTAATAAAACAGAAATTTTCTGCAGTGATTTATATTTTTTGCTGTGTAATACTTTCATTTTTAAGTTTTAGAATGCAAGATTTGGACCATAAGATTTAGATGAAATTAGGGAAAACACGCATATAAATTCATCATAAAGAAACCAAAAAAAAAAAAAACTTAATCTACACAATTTGGGAGCTAAAATTTTCTTTTAATCATAAGAATTCAAGAGAGGAAGATCAAGACTCAAGAGTAGACCTATTCATGGGTCGGGCCGCGTTAGGTTGCGGCTCGATTTTTTTTTATTTTTTTTACTCAAGCTAGAGCCGGTTCGAAAGTCCGTTTCATTCTTCACAAAAATATTAAAAAATTATTTTTATATTAATATTTATATATTTTATAATTAAAAAATATATATTCATAAACAGTAATTCGGACCGAGTCGAGTCAGCTCGAATTAGACAAACCTATGTCCAAGTCCGACCCAATACATACTAAGTCTGTCGAACCAGACGAATAATCTGACCTTTGAACATGTCTAATAAAAATAGAAGATTTTTAGATTCAATATCTATATATACTACAGGCATTTGGTTCAAAGAATTTGGTTTCAAAATTCGAAATATTGTTCCTCAAAATAAAAAAATAAATAATTTTTTATTTATAAAACGGGTTGATAAATTCAGTCCTAAGAGAAATATAGAGTTAACCCTAATTAAATTAAAAATCTTGATGGGCTCTATTAGGGATTCATATAAAGATGATAAAAATCTTGATGGGTCTATTATAGTTTTATATAAATATGATTAAAGTCCTTTCTTCACTCCGGCACACGAATTCTACCCATTGAGAACCGCCTAAAAGGAATCACACGCATTGTTCAATATTAAAGTTTGCAAAATCAAATTTCGCTTACTCTTGACTGAAACTTTTACTGCTACCAAATTTATTGTCACAATCTACTATAATAATTTTTGAGTCCTTGAGACTCAAGAGGTATTTTTGAAATAGGCTAAAGATAATTTTGTCCTTCGGGTTTAAGTTTTTTTTTTTTTCAAAATTTTTAGTTTTTTTTTAATGATATATTTAAAAGTGTTGGTCCATACGTTCACTTGCGGGTCAATTTAGGATCCTTACCCGATCCGTTTAAAAAAAATTTAAAAAAGATTTTTATTTTTTTTTTATTTTTTTTAAATCATGTATTTAAAGAAGTTGGTCCGCATGTTGACTCGCAGGTCGATTTAAGATCCGTACTCGACTGGATCGAGAAAAAAATTAAAATTAAAATTAAAATTTTATTTTATTAATTATTTTTAGTTTTATTTAGTTTTTTATTTTATTTTTAAATGATGTATTTAAAGAATTGGTCTGCATGTTCACTCGGGAATCAATTTAGGATTCGTTCTCAACCAGCATGAAAAAAAGTTAAAGAAAGGAAAAAAATTTATTCTTTTTTTTTTTAATTTTAAATTATGTATTTAACTGGGTTGGTCTGTAAGTTGACTCGCGGATCGATTTAAGATCTATGCCCGATCGAAAAAAATAAAAAAAAATTATTTTATTAATTATTTTTAGTTTTAAGCTTTTTTATTTTTTTAAATGATATATTTAAAGGGGTTGATTCGTACATTGACTCGCGGGTCGGTTTAGGATTCGTACTCGACCCGCACAAGAAAAAGTTAAAAAAATAAATTTATTTTATTAATTAGTTTTTTATTTTATTTTTTAATAATATATTTAAAAGGGTTAGTCTGCACGTTGACTCGCGGATCGGTTTAGGATCCGTACCCGATCGATTTGGAGAAAAGGTTAAAAATTATTTTATTTTTAAATGATGTATTTAAAGGAGTAGGTCTGTACGTTAGGTCGCGGGTTGATTTAAAAATCGTATCCGATCCGCTCGAAAAAAAAAAGTAAAAAAAGAAAAAAAAACGAATTTGCTTCTAACCTATATGAGAAAATCAATCCTACGAGAGAATAAAATACAAACCATAATTTTATTTTTTTTATTTATTATTTTTTACCTCTTATAAATAAAAATATACGGCATATAATAAAGTCTAAAGATTTTTAAATATATATAGAAATAACATTTGAAAATGTATTTATATTACGTAATTTATAAATAAACAATTATCATAAATTTAATTTTTATAATTAACAAAATATAATTATATTATTATTATTAAAATTTAAAAATAAAAAATTAAATAAAATATAATTCTTTAATAAAATATAATTTAAAATTAATTTATTATTATTAATTAAATAAAAGATTATATAAAAAATTAAAAGTATCCCGACGAAGCGAGGTCTTTTTTCTAGTCTACTATTATGAAAATTGAGTCCTTAGGGACTCATAGGAAATTTTTTAATTTAGTTAAAGGATTTTGTTGTTCTATTTTATTATTTTTTATGGGTATTTTTTATTTTTCACAGAGGTTGCGATTGGGAATTTGGATTTTAAAAGATGGATTTGAATTTCAAAATAGTATAAATTGTGTAATAAAACACATGTAAATGTAACATTGATGATTATTTTTCAAATCCATGGATTTGTTGGATGTGTATTTAGTGGTGAATTTGAAATACCTATAGCTATTTGTGAATTTGAAATTCATGTTTTTATACCTTTCAAATATATAATCATATTGAATCTTAACTAATTTATACATAATGTATGCATCTCATTCTCACAGTTTATATAGCAAATGAAATCCAAATCCAAATCCAAATTTTCAAATTCATGTTTCCAAACATAGCAAAAGAGTTTTTAGGGACTTAAGAGATATTTCTTTAAATGTTCAAGATTTGTTTATCCTATTTTGTCATTTATTTGGAGCAAAAGTTTCTTTTAGGGCAAAAAATTAATAAATATATTATTATTAATAAATATACATTCCAAAAAATATTTTTTTCTTAGGTCGATTTAGGATTTAGGATCCATATCTGACTCACTTGAGAAAAAAGTTATTTTATTAGTTATTTTTTTATTTTTATTTTAAATTATGTATTTAAAAGGGTTAATTCGCACATTGACTCGCAAGTCGATTTAAAATCCGTACTCGATCCGCTCGGAAAAAAAAGTTAAAAAAAAAAATTAATTTTACTAATTAATTTTATTTTAATTTTAAATGATGAATTTAGAGTGGGTAATCCGCACATTGATTCACGGGTTGATTTAGGATTCGTACCCGACCCGTCAAAGGCCGGACTACTCATCCAAACCGGAAGGTCTGCCCATATTTGGGAGGGTTTGGACAAAAATATTAGACCCGAAAAATTGGCTTGGACAAAAAAATAAGGTCCGTTTAAAAAATGGGTTGAGCCTTGACTCCAACATTCAAGGCCCGAGCCTGGCCCGGGTCGACCCGGCCTGAGCCGTTTTTCTAATTAAATAATATAGTATTTTTATTTATATATATTATATAATTTATGTCATATAAAGATTAAATATATATAATATTATAGTGTAAACATTAAAAAAATATGTTAAGTTGTCTATGTTTATAAACTTAATAAAAGAAAAATATATATAAAATTTCTAAAATTAAATAATAAAAATATATATTTTAAAAAAAAATTAGAAAAAAAATAATATAGGCGGGCCTAAACGGGTTTGGACTATCCATTTACAAATATGGGCTGGTTTGGACAAAATTTGAGGCTCATATTTTGGGTCGGGCAAGACTTGGTCAAGCAAATATAGTGTTGATACCATACATGAGTCGGGCCCATGGATACCTCTAAAAATAAAATACAAACCACAATTTTATTTTTTTATTTTTTATTTTTTACCTCCTATAAATAAAAATATACAATATACAATAATATCTAAATATTTTTCAAAAATACATATAAATAACATTTGAAAATGCATTTGTATTATGTAATTTATAAATAAACAGTGATCATAAATTTAATTTTCATAATTAAAAAATATATATTTAATATTATTACAATTTAAAATAAAATATTTAAATAAATTATTATTTAATAAAATTAAAAATTTATTATTAATTAATTAAAAATTTTATAAAAAAATTAAAAACATCTCGCAAAACGGGATCTTTTTTCTAGTTAGGACTGTAATTGAATCGAACTCAAACAGTAAGAAGTTCGAACTCAACTCAAAATTTGGGGTTTAAGACTCGGCTCGAGTTCGATCGAGTTTTATTTTTAAAACTCAAGCTCGATCAAAAATAAAAATTGAACTACTCTAACTCGCTCGATTAAGCTCATTTACCTAGTAAAAAATGAGCTTAACTTTTATGCTCGACTTCGAACTCGGTTTTTTTGTTTGAGTTCGAATTAATTTTTTTTTATACTAATTAAAAATATTAAAAATAAAAAAACTTAATTAAGCTCACGAGTTACTTGAATCAAGTATTAAGATACTCGAATTCGACTTGTTCGATAGCTCGAGCTACTTAAGCTCGACTCGACAATGAACAAGCTGAATTCGAGTTTTTTTAGTCAAATCCAAATAGCTTACGAACATAGATATCTCATTTATACCCCTAATCACAACTAGATGAGCTAAAATGTATGACTGGCCTTCGATCTAGTGTACTATTCGTTTTTAAGTAATGGAATACCCTGTTTTCAGAGCAAATAAAAATTGCACAGCTATAGAGTTTAAACTTGAGAAAGAATTTCCTCCACAATCCCCATGGTCATGCATGTACCGTCTCTTGGGGAGGAGATTGTCTACAGACCAAGGTTAAAAAAGCCATACTGAAAATCTAACCGATAAGGTCTTCGATTCCAATCGGAAAAATAATTTTATTATTAAATATAATAAATAATTAATAAAAATATGCATTTAAAGTAATGATATAGTTTTTACCGATTCCTGTACAACCTGCCGATCCGATCGATTTTTTCATCAGTGTTGCAGACCGAAATTATAAATGTTCCAAAAATTGAAAATTGCCTACCAGGTCCAGAAGAGAGAACTTTCTCAACATTAGCATGGATTCAGTTTCAGCTTGTGCTATGAGCTGAACAATTGGAAACACGAGTGTCCTACTGAAGAAATAAGACAAGCAACTTAGCTAAGGGAAATGCTTACACTATACAATCTTCCAAAAAACATTTTCAGAAAATAAGAAATATTCCTTTCCCAAATGCCTCAATCAACAAAGCATTGAAAACCTATGTTACTCGGATTCGGGTGTGAGTGTCGGACACAAGTATGTTCAGTTTCTTTTAAGATTTTCATGTATTTGAAGGGTCATTGGAAGATCATATCCCTATACCCATATCCGGATATGCGTCGGACACGGGTATTTCAAGAACAATGAAGAATCAGAGCAACATAGATTGAAATAGCATGAATAGAGGGAGAAAAAAAAAGACAAAGGACTGAAGCTTCATCTGGTAATAAAACTGATGGTTAGGCAAATTGCAATTGCTAACATGGCTACAAATCATCATGAAGCTGTTTTTGCACCTATGTTTCAAGCAATAATGTTTTTGCACCTATGCTTAAGGGTAGAACCCTGCTGCAAATGCCAATATCACAGAACAACAGCTGGAGCTGGAGGAAGTTGATGAAGATGAGAAGCATGGCTATGCAAGTTGTTCATAACCTTGCAGGGCAGAAATTCCCAGTGAGCAAAGTTTGGAATGAAGTAAGAATGAAGAAGGAAAAGGTCACATGGAACAGACTCATCTGGTTTCCTCTCTATGTACCAAAACATCTCTAGAAGGATGAATATAGAGGGCAGTTGTATCCTCTGCCACTCTGAACAGGAGTCTCGAAGCCATCTATTCTTCGAATGTGATTACTCGAAGGCTTTATGGAGAGAGGTGCTCCAACTCTGTCTGATACAAAAGCCAGTGATGAATTGGCAGCTTGAACTACAGTGGGCAGTATCCAAGATGAAAGGGAAGACACTAATCTCTGTCGTTATACGTCTGGCTTGGAATGTATATGTGTATCTTATCTGGACTGGACTGGCTTGGAATGTATATGTGTATCTTATCTGGAAGGAGAGGAACAATCGGCAATTCAACAACACTCAGTCAACAACCTCAGAACTGTTGGGCAACATTAAGGAGATAGTGAGGCTGAAGCTCACAGGCACGCGGATAACAACTGATCCTGTTAATACCAGGATATGTGCAGCTTGGAGGATAAGTTGATTTCCATGACAAACATGTATAGATTTTTTATTCATGATTGTAAATAGCTGGCTGAAGCCACTGATATAGTGTATATGTAGCAGAATTCTGCTTTTCTGGATAATGAAAACAAGCTAATCCAAAAAAAAAAAATATATTGTTTTCAGCACTGCAGTTTCAAGTCAATGTCACAGCAGAACTGACAGGTATTCATAAGCTTGTGAATTACGTTATACTCTTAAAGAAATACAGAAAAACCGTTCAAGTTGAAGAGGTGCAAGACAACATGCACATCCATCAATTGCTAGATAATATATAAAAGCTCCGCAGAGTGGGGCAAAATCACAAAAACACTTGAGAAAAATTGAGGGGTAACAAGGCATGTATGTAGCAGATCTTATGTGCAATTAGCCATTTTACTCAATATTTATGTTCATTTAACAATAATCTGAATGAGACTCGTAGAAATCACTCGGGCAAGGTGACATGACCTCTTGTTCGAGTAACTGAAGTACCTGGCTCATTGCTGGCCGTTCATCTGGATTTGCATCAGTACATTTTGCTGCTATTTCAAGAATTGCTTCTATAGTTTCCATGTCAGCATCGGTACACCTTTTATCAACGTCTTCCAATCGGTTCTCTTTCTCTCTCAATAGAGTGTTCATCTGCAAATGTTCGAGCAAAACAGAAAAAAGTTATATCTAGCATATTCTCAGACAAATGAAAATTATTATTTTTCTGCCAAAATCAAACAATTCATTGTCTTAAGATACATCATAATAGGAGAAAAACTTTGAGGAGCTTACCCAGCCAACAACATTCAAGCCCCTCTTTACAAAAGTTGGATCAGTTGGCCTTTTTCCCGTTACAAGCTCCAGCAGGAGAACTCCAAAGCTATAGACATCGGACTTTTCCGTGGCTCTCCCACTTTGCAGATATTCTGTTCCATAGTACATAATAATAAGTCAATAATTTCTATTTTCTGGGAATGACAATGTTGGTGATGATCAATAAGTTTGAACAAAAGCAATGCTTTATAACCTACACATAAATTGGTGAAACTTGCGAGGCTTACACATGCGTACATGATTTTAAACATGCCGAGAGGCACCAGTTATGTGCAAGAGGCAGTTTAACTGAAAGGGCAGGTAGTGGCTCTCATTGTCGGGTCTATAATATATTTTTCAAGGAAACACTAAAAATACACCGAGCAACTCTGCTAATCACCCAAAACTCTTTTCCCACTTCAGAGAGATGAAAATCAGGTAGTGGCTACAACAATAATAATTGAAGTTCTGATTCAGATAATGGCATCATGCAAAAACCTAAAACATGTATGATTGCAATATGTTAGCTATATTAGCTTTGAATTGATCTTAAATTTGTAAAGACAAACTCTTAAGTTTAATTAGCTTGAGATTAAATGTTTTCATTTTAGCATTTTTTCTTTGAATTATTTAAAAATATTTTGAAAAAATGTTAAAATACTTTAAATTCCTTAGCTTTCTCAAAAATACATGTTCTTAAGTATATATATTATCAAAACATTTTTGAGACAAGTTAACCTCTTTTCAAAACCAAAGAAAATAATTTTTTTACGAATTTTTGAAAAGAGGATCAATCTCTTTAGATAGAGGATTGATCCCTAGTCATAAAATTGGGCAAGAATCGATCCCCAGGATCGATCCCAGCAAAACAGAATCGTTTTTCACTTTGCAGGACAGTAGAGGATCGATCCGCACAATGAGAAGATTGATCCCATGGGCTCCAATGGTCAGATTTTCAAATTGGAAGGAGGGGATCAATCTGATGCACTACAAAAATATCACAGAGAAAACAGAGAAGAAATATAGAAGAAGATAGAAAGGAAGAACAGAAAAGAGAATAAAGGAGAAGAATCCAGAGAGAATTTTGGGAACACAAGAATAATGTCTATTTGTGTATATTCCTCCCCTTTCATCACAGTATCCGTCTTTTATAGGTTGTTACAGAATTGCCAATTCCCATGTAACCGTTTCAGTGATAAGCTCATAAAATATACATTTTATGCCTTTCTACCTTTAGTTTTTGTTATGTTTTTGATCTTTATCTTGTTTACTTATAATATGTTTTTGAATTTTAGGTACAATAAGGAGAATGAAGTCAAAATATGTCAATAATGATGGTAAAGAGCTTACAAAATCATAATCACAAGATGGAAAAGGACCTGGGAGTCAAAAATATCAATTTCTGGTTGAAAAGCAATCAGGCAGATTTGACCTCCGGAGCTTGTTGCAAGGAAACAGGATGTTAGAGTCTTTATTTGAAGAAATGTCCTTCTTGACTTTTGAAGTTTACTTGATTATCTTTCCAACTATATATTATGGGCCCAAATCGGATAAGAAATGAGCATTCAAAATGGCGCTAGAAGATCTACCTAAAGAACCCTACGGTTAGAAAAACCCTAATCGCAAATCTGAAAAAAAGGCAAAAACGTGATTTTTGCACCTCCAGGCTTGTGCGGCAATGACTTATTCTCAGGGTTTTAAAGCTCTATAAATACCATCTTTTGAGCCACAAACTAGACATCTTTTGAGGAGACTCAAAAATCATCATTCTTCTTCTTCTTCTCCATTATTTTATTTTCTTTTTAGTTTTATGTATATATTATCTATGTCTATTCTAGGCTAAACTTTTATTTGGTTAAGAGTGATTTCAAAGCCCTAGACATGTTTTGTAATTGATTTTCAGAATCTATCTATCATTGTTTTCTATCAAAGTTGCTTATGTTCTTCCATTAAAATTGTTCATGATGATGTTTTGATTTGTTTAGGTGGCCAACTAGATAAATCTTGATAATTGTCTAATGCTAGTTTAGGAGTCTTGATCCGTGTAATTATCTTGATTTCCTATTCATAAGTAGCAATTTGTGATTAATGATTATGGTCAAGTTTTCAATAATTGCAAAGTGGAACATAACCTAAGTTGAACAATCCGAGCTTATGTGTTTGTTGCTTAGATCAACCTATCTTTCTTATCATAAAGCTGTTATTAAATTGAACTTAGAGAGCTTATTCTAGGTTGTTTGATAGTTAGAGATTAAATAGAGAGCTTGTTCTATTTAACGACAAACTAAGAAAAGATTGGGGTAACAGAGCTTGTTGTTATCTACGGTTGTTAACTTTGATAGCTAATTAATGTTGATAGATATGAAATTGATTCTTAATGATGTCTAGTGGTGGAGAATGAAACCTTACCCATATTTTTCATATTTGATTCTTCTTAATTACTTGTTTTCTCATTCTTATTGTTAACTTTAGTTTAAATCTGATTTCAAAATCCCCTTTACTTTTGTTTATTTGTTTTTAAGTTTTAAACTATTAACTTATAAACTAAAACCCAATCCCTGAGGACTCGACCCTTGCTAATCACTATACTCTACAATTGATTATTTTTAAGTGCAAGGTTAAATAAGATACACACTTTTGAGTGCATCATTCAGCAACAAAACAAAATAACAAACTATCACAATAACAAAACGACAGTTCAACAACACTATCATATTGCTCTAAACGCAGCGTTTAACTACTAATAAGGAAAAAACAACAGAATTAACTAACTTTGAAATAATCCTGCATCAATACCCTCCCTTTCAAATAATCCTTGTCCTCAAGGATTAAATCCAGGAAACCGGTGTCGAAGATCATGAGGAATCTCCCACGAAGCATCCTCTGGAAAAGTATTCGACCATTGGACTAAAACCTCTGTGACTGCTCGATTACCACGTTTAATCATTCGTCTGGCTAGCACCTGAGTAGGTTCTTTAACCATAGTACCATCAGTACCCAGCACAGGTAAGTGAGATTGAGATGGGCTCGGACCAATGTGTTTCTTTAACTGAGAGACATGGAAGGTTGGATGAACCTTAGAGCCAGGAGGGAGCTGCAGCTTATAAGCTACTTTCCCTATCTTCTCAAGTACTGGATAAGGACCAAAAAATTTTGGGGCTAGCTTCTGGCAACTTCTATGCTGAACAGACTGTTGTCTGTAGGGTTGCAACTTTAAATAAACTAGATCCCCTGGAACGAACAGCCTTTCACTCCTTCCCTTATCCGCCAGAGTCTTCATTCGATCCTGGGCTCGCTTCAGATAAAACTTAAGCATTGAAAGGGTTGCTTCACGTTGTTGCAGACTGCGATCAACCGTAGCCACCAATGATTCACCTGCTAGTTAGGGTAGATACATAGGTGGTGCTTGTCCATACACTGCCTGATACGGTGTAGTATGAATGGCAGAGTGGTATGAAGTGTTATACCACCATTCTGCCAACGGTAGCCAATGGCTCCATTCCCTTGGTGTCTCGCCAGACATGCAGCGAAGGTAAGTTTCAAGGCATCGATTCACCACTTCCGTTTGTCCATCAATTTGAGGGTGATGAGCAGTGGACATTTTCAAGGTTGTTCCAAACCTTTTAAACAATTCTTGCCAGAAGGTACTCATAAAAATCTTGTCTCGATCAGAGACAATACTCGTAGGCATACCATGGAGCCGAAAGATTTGGTTCATAAACTCTTGAGCCACTGTGATAGCAGTGAAAGGATGAGAGAGTGCAATAAAGTGAGAGTATTTGGTCAATCTGTCAACCACAACCAGTATAACCTCTTTACCCCCAGATTTTGGCAAGCCTTCGACAAAGTCCATACTAATATCTGACCAGATCCTGTCTGGAATTGGAAGTGGCTGCAATAGACCAGGACTGGCTGAATTATCAAATTTGCAACTCTGACAAATATGACATTCTCGCACCATTCTACGAACCTCCTTCCGCAAACCTTTCCAATAAAACACTCCAGATAATCTGTTGATAGTCACATGAACACCTGAATGACCACCAGTTGGACTTGCATGAAAATATTGGACAAGTTCTTGTTTCAAATCTGGTTGGTTTCCAACCAATAATTTTCCCTTCCTTCTCAATTGCCTACCATCCCATGTATACTTAGGATGTTGAGCAGGGCAACACTCCAAGGAAGTAATAAGGTCCTTCAACTTGTCATCAGCTTGCCAGGAATCGTGGACTCGTTGCATCAGATCAGTGGTTATCACTAAAATAGTTAGCAGTTGAGGTT
This sequence comes from Fremontodendron californicum, assembly GCA_030761205.1. Classification (NCBI taxonomy): domain Eukaryota; kingdom Viridiplantae; phylum Streptophyta; class Magnoliopsida; order Malvales; family Malvaceae; genus Fremontodendron; species Fremontodendron californicum. Next base: position 4,934,256 of record JAULJL010000008.1, read on the forward strand.
GGATAACGTCTGGTCGTCGAGAGAGCACATCAGCGACTGTATTACCTGACCCCTTCCGATAACAAACCTCATAATCGTAGCCCATCATCTTTGTAACCCATAACTGCTGGGCAGGAGTAGAAGCTTGTTGATCCAGAAGAAACTTCAAACTCTGGTGATCAGTTCGAATTTTGAAATGTCTGCCAACCAAATACGCATTCCATTTTTTTACAACCATGAGCACAACCAACATTTCTTTTTTACATATGGACAATGCCTGGTGTCTGGGTGCCAGTGCCTTGCTGAAATAGGCAAGTGGCCTGCCTTTTTGTGTCAAAACAACACCTACACCAACTCCAGAAGCATCAGTCTCCACTACAAATTCAGAAGAGAAATCTGGGAGAGTAAGTACTGGTGCTACAGTCATCGCAAGTTTCAACTGATCAAAAGCTTGGGCAACATTCTCATCCCGTCTCCAGCCTGCCTTCTTCAAAAGATCAGTGAGAGGTTTAGCAATAATCCCATACCCCTTAATGAAACATCGGTAATAACCAGACAATCCCAAAAACCCTCTAAGCTCTTTCAAAGACTTTGGAATTGGCCAATCCAAAATGCACTGTATCTTACTTTGATCCATAGCAATGCTTCCTTTGGAAATAACATGTCCCAAATAGTCAATTTCTGTGGCACCAAACTCACATTTACTCATCTTGGCAAACAGTGTATTTGTTCGAAGGACATCAAAGACCTATCTGAGATGAACCAAATAAGTATCCCAATCCTCAGAATAAACCAAAATGTCATCGAAGAAGACCAGTACAAATTTCCTGAGATACGGTTTGAAGAGAGTGTTCATTAAGCTTTGAAAGGTTGATGGAGCATTAGTAAGGCCAAAAGGCATCACTAAAAATTCATAGTGACCCTCATGAGATCGAAAAGCTGTCTTGTGAACATCTTCTTCCAACATTCTGATCTGATGATAACCCGATCTCAAATCCAGCTTAGAGAAATAAATGGCATGAACCAACTCATCCAACAGTTCTTCAATCAAAGGAATAGGGAACCTATCCTTAAGTGTCAACTGGTTGAGTTGTCGATAATCCATGCATAGTCTCCAAGAGCCATCTTTTTTTTTAACCATGACTATGGGAGAAGAAGCAAATGAACTATTGCTATTTCTGATGAATCCAGCTTCCAACAGTTCCTGAATTATCTTCTCCAATTCAGTTTTCTGTATGGCAGGATACCTGTAGGGTCAAATTCTGACGGTCTTCGATTCATCCTGTAGAGGTATCTTATGGTCATGATTCCTGCATGGAGGAAGACTCCTTGGCTGTTCAAAGATGTCTTTGAACTCATGTAGCAGCTGTTGCAAGGGAGTGTCAACCTGCAAGGATGACAACGTACCTCCTGAACTCATAATCAACTGAGACTGATGTTCAGCAGCCATTGAATAAGCGCAAGGCTGATGACCTGTCCCAGTAACCAAAGGCCTTAATACTTTCGAGGAATGCTTATCCTTCAAAACTTGCACAACCCCAGGCTGAATACCTTGAAACAGACACCACTGAGAGTTCCACTGAAATTGCATGGTTAAAGCAGCAAAATCCTATAGAATCGGACCCAATGTGGTTAACCATTGTATTCCCAACACCAAGTCACACCTCTTCAAGGGAAGAACCATCAAATCAGTTGTGAAGGAAGTTTCTTGTACTGACCAAAGCACCTCTTTGCACATGCCCAAGGTAAAAATACTGCTCCCATCAGCTATAGGGACTCGCATTTTACAATTCTTCTAAACTGGCAAACCCAACATCTTAACCGCAGAACTATCAATAAAATTGTGTGTACTGCCCGAATCGATCAGTACAATAAAGGTATGCTTATTGATAGCAGCTTGGATCCGCATTGTTTGAAAACCTGAGGTGCCCAGCATGGCATGAAGAGATACTACAGGGGAATCATCAGTATTCCCTTCCTGCATCATTAATTCAGGACTGTCAAAACAGTCAAAAAACTCCTCTGGTTCTCCTTCCTCATCACATCCTTCAGTCAAAATCTGATACAATTGGGACTTCATACACCTGTGCCCCACTGTATATTTGACTCCACACCAGTAACACAACCCTTTCCTCTTTCGATCCTCAATCTCAGTAGCTGAAGGACTCCTAATAGGCGGTTTATAAGTATTGGAATGAAGGTTTCTAGTATTCCCAGAGAGGTAAGGTTTACTATTGGATAAAGCTAATAGGTTGGAATTAGGGGGAGCCTTGGGAGTTGGTAGTAAGGGAGGTAATAGGTTAGGCTTCTGGTATTGGTTTTGTTGATTAGGAATAGTGTTTAGGAATGGTTGTTTGGTGAATGGTGTTGGAAGATTTCTCCTCACATTTGGATATAGAATGGTTTCAATCTATCTGGCTTGGCGCAAGGCTTCATTCAAGTTTTTGGGTCGAAATAACTTGAGAGTTTGTGAAATATCAAGCTTCAAATTACTAATGAATATACTTAAAGCGTAAGAATCAGAAAGCTGAAAAAGGTTGACTATACCTAGAAATTCATCATGGAAACGATCAACATTTCCCGTTTGTTTCAAAGCCACCAATTCAGACATTGGATCCTCATACTCCTCGGATCCAAAACGGTCCTTCATAGCACCCGAATAAATGTTCCAACTCAACTATTCCAAATCTCCTCGGTTTTTCACATAGTACTGGTGCCATTGTAAAGCTTTTCCTTCTAGATGCAGCATAACCGTGCTTACCTTAGCTGTCTCAGGTACCATCTCAGCCACAAAATACTGCTCCAACTTCATGATCCATCCTTTGAAGTCCTCTCCAGAGAATTTTGGACATTCAAGCTTATAAGTTCTGTAAAAACGATCCTCCTGATGAGCAGATTTCTCAGAAGAAATCACCAACTCCGATTCCTTCAGTAAGGTCTGGATTGGATCACCTTCAGACGAGCTACTTTTGGAAGGAGATTCTCCCAAAATGCCCTTGCTAGATGCAATACTTCCCTTCACAGTTAAGAGCTCAAAGAGATGTTTGAACTCTAACTTCATTTCCTCACGAAACCCCTGAAATTTCTCATCCAATTTTCGATCAACCTGTTGCATTTCCAATTGAAGTTTAGCAAGATCCTGCTGTGTCTGACTCACCTCCTTCTGTAAACGAGTAGTAATTCCATCAGCCATAACGCTAGTCTCGAAAGCTCTGATACCTTTTGATGCACTACAAAAATATCATAGAGAAAACAGAGAAGAAATATAGAAAAAGATAGAAGAAGATAGAAAGGAAGAACAGAAAAGAGAACAAAGGAGAAGAATCCAGAGAGAATTTTGGGAACATAAGAATAATGTCTATTCGTGTATATTCCTCCCCTTTCATCACAGTATCCGTCTTTTATAGGTTGTTACAGAATTGCCAATTCCCATGTAACCGTTTCAGCAGCAAAACAAAATAACAAACTATCATAATAACAAAACGACAGTTCAACAACACTATCATATTGCTCTAAACGCAGCGTTTTAATACTAATAAGGAAAAAACAACAGAATTAACTAACTGTGAAATAATCCTGCATCACAATCCCTACAATGAGATTATCGATCCCAGGCATACTGTACTGTTTTCCAAGTACGATTTTTTAAAGAAATAACGGCTCTTTTTCATCCCAATCCATTCCTAACGATCATAAATCATATCCAAGATATTAAAGGGACTCTCCAACACTTCCGAGAGCAAGAGACACCAAGGAAGAAAGATCAAAGTCATATTTTTCATCTCTCTCAAGCTTTCAAGTGTTTTTCAATGTTCTAAGCTTAATCCTTCCATTTTTCTTGTATTCCTTTGTAAAAGCACCATTGTATAGTCTCTATTTATTGTGTTAAACCTTGTAACACAAATAGCTTTGTAAAAGGGGAGGTTACTACTTTAGTAGAGAGATTCTATCTAAGAATCAGGAAAAGATAGGGATTGTAAAAATTATACATTGTCCTAGAAAAAATAGCAATTCAAGATAGTGAATTGGGAACTCCTTGGCAATGAAGGCTAAGGGAGAAGATGTAGGCACGAGGCCCAACTTCTATAAACCACTAGTGTTTGATCTTCTTTCCCTACCCTTTTTACATATTTTATTTGCTTAACTTGCTAAATTGAGTATATTGTTTAAATTTATCAATATTATTATTTGTGCTTTAATTTCGCAATTAATTTTTAAGAAATCAATTCACACCTCTCTTGATTTAATCACCACTTGAGCTAACACAATATTTCCCAATCCTTAGTCTAGCCCCACTAGTCGATTCTCTAGAACTAAGAAAAACAAATGCATTAAAGAGCTCGATATTATAGTTATGGATCCTGTAGTGAAACTTTTCTGGAAGAAAGTAAGTAAATTAAAGGTGAAACAACAAAAAATAAGGACAACTGAAACATTCTAGATGATAGGTCATAACAAAGCAAGATACACCTGGAGCCAAATAGCCAAAAGTGCCAGCAACCACGGTAGTGACATGGGCATCCTCATCCACCAAAAGCTTGGCAAGACCAAAGTCAGATACATGGGGCTCCAAGTTTTCGTCAAGAAGAATATTGCTGGACTTTATGTCTTGATGAACTATCATTGGACGACAGTCATGGTGCAAGTATGCTAGTCCTCTGGCGGAACCAAGGGCTATTTTTAAACGAGCACTCCAGTTCAATGGCCTCCCTTCTTCTTTGCATTCTAAAAATGTAAATGACATACAAGAGCACACAATTAAAATTTAAGAATTTCATTATCCTGTTAATGAATGCATATTATCTATTCAGGTGCATTCCAGAAGTTCTGATTCACCATACTTTAAGGTGATGGGATGGGTGCATTATAAATGAATGGTTGGGCAGGTAGAATATTATACAAAACAAATTGACAAAATAGAAATATGGTAAACCCTGCTCTTCCACCCACCCCTTTTTGCATTAATAAACTGGTATGGTAAAGTTTAGTGAAAACATCCCCAAGTAATGCAAATTCAGAAAAACTACGTAGTGGTTTGATAACTGTCGAGTGCTTGCTATTTAGGTAAAAATTGAAGAATTGTACAGATCATGACAAACTGTGAGAATGCCACCTCAAATTTTTTATGCCCATGCAATTCTCCATGATACAACTTGTAGTAAAAACTGATATATTAAACATCGCTAAAGCATACCGTGCAGAAAGTCATCCAAGTTGCCCATAACAAGATAGTCATAGATAAGAAGCTTCAATGCTGGGAGCCTGCAGTAACCTCGCATGTTTACTAAATTAATGTGTTTAATGCTGCCCAAGATCTCTAGCTCTCTCTCAAAGACTTGATCAGATCCTTCACGACTTCGGTCTATTATTTTAACGGCAAATGTTCCACAATCATTCATGACCATTCGAAATACAGTTCCAAATCCCCCTGACCCCACGACATCCTCTTCATCAAGGGACTCCAGCTTTTCTATAATCTCACATGATGGATATGGCAGATCCCCATGAAAAGTGATAAGTTTAGTGCCTACAAAAATAAATAAAAAATAAAAAAAGTTAGGAGCAAGTATTTGACACAGAAAAGGGTTGGTTGGTTTGGTAAGGGGCAGAGGCTGGAAAAGGCAGGGGATTTATACAAATGCCAAATTTTAATAAATAAACCAGCTTACTCATATCTTTGTGGACTTGCTTTTTAACTTCTCTGTATCTTGTAGCAGCCCTTTCCTTCTTTGATAGTAGGCATATCCAGAGGAACGCAAGGAGCACAAGGGCCATTGTGGAAATTGCACCAATCAGCACACCTTTTATGTAATGAGATGATCGCTTCGTAGGGACTGTAGTGCAGAAGCCAAAAAGGATAATCCCATATTATTACATGCATAAAGCTTTTAAGAATATAGCAATTATAGCCACACATAACAACAAAACTTGCCTGCTACTTCATCACTTTCAGCATGAGGTAGGACTGTTGGGAATCCCAGTGAGGTTCGACAAGGCTTGTGAACTTGTCGGCCACATAGATCCAAATTGCCAATAAACCTGAACATAAGCAAGGCAATATTCTGAACAAGCTATACTGGTGAGGTAGCAGATTATTTACTTCCAATTACGTTGATGTGAAAAGGTTTTGAAATCTGGAAAATTTCCAACATCTTTCGGCTCCCCTGTGAAGCCGCCAAGATTAGATGTTTGGTAGAACTTAGATTCAAGATACCCTATTGACTTATCCGATGAGTAATTTTTATTGAATGGAATGACCATTTCAAAATTTTCTAATACAAAGAAGCTCAAATAGCTTTTATGCTGCAAGAAGCAAAAATCCTTAACATATGTTTTAGCAGTAGGTTACAGTTTTTTTTTTTGCCAGAATGTTTTGTTCAAGTTTAACTGTAAATATATGCTACTTCTTCCATTTTTTTTCTGATTTTTCTATTTCTTTGATGCTCTTTTCCATTGTGTTTTATGGTTGCTGAGTTTTAAATCTTTAAAAACCATTTCTCAAATAAAATAGACTTGTTTTCTTGTGAATCAACAGCCTAAATGGCTGTTTGTATTTTGTTTTTTTAGCTTGCTGATTTAGATGCCAATGCAAGCTTTGAATCAAGCCAATGGATAAAAACTTTTTTGATATAAACCTGGTTTGATTCAGCCAAGATCAAATCCATTGATCTTTGGTCGTTTCTGATTTTCATTATATCCCAGTAAACAAAAGGGAAAGGAAAGGGGATTAGCTTCTGAAATCATAAGGGATTAAGCAACCAATGCTTTCTCCCTATCTAATCAATGAAGGAAGAGTTTGAATAACAAAAACCAAGGCTTTCAAAAAAAAATTAAATGAAGAGACTCCCTATTTGAGCTAATAATTCTTAGGATTTGCTTCCACTAAGTTGTCATTAGCTTTGTTTTGAGAGAATAACATCATTTTTTAACTTGACTTTGAGAAGTCTACAGAGTTGTTTCTAAAATGCAACAAAGGGCATTCGATTCGAATGTCCCCTTTATGGCATTTGGATGTCCGATCTTGAAACTCAAAACTACCCCATAAAACTTGAATTTAGCCAAACTTTTATTTTTCAAAACAGAATGTCCCCTTTATGGCATTTGGATGTCCCTTAAGGTTCATTTGTTTGTCCCTCTTTGCTCATTGCTGAGAATTAGGAATAGGTTAAAGACAATAGACTACAATTTTATCCGACTACAATGATTGATTTTGGGGAGAGACTCTTTCTTCACAGCCTCAAAGTTTTGAGGAAGAATCGATAAATTTTTTGTGTGGATAGTTTGGGGATGGGGGGATTCAAACCTTGCTTTTCTGAGCAGGGAGCATGCACCAACCATTGAGCCAAAGGCTCAGGTGCTATAAATTTTTTTTTATTACAAAGCAACGAATTAAAATTTTGATAAAAGAAGTTTTTGGAAACAAGTTCAATTTAAAAGAGAAAATACCTTGACTCAAACCAAAGCTCGAGTCATTTAGAAAAAACAATTTCGACTTTGAAAACGAAAAACAAAAATAAAATACCTTGACTCCATGCCAAGGCTCAAACATTTTTTTATGCAAGTACAATTGATTTTGAGGCAACAACTATATATCAATATCCTTTAAACAATTTGGTTGCCTTATGGTTAGAAAAAGGCAGGTAAAACCCTTTCAGTACATAAGATTCAAAAAAAGAAAAAATTAGAGCATTTCAGCTTATCATTAACATGTTGATTTGATCCGCATATTATAGCATGCATAGACATAAAAGTTGGTCATGGTGAAGGGTACTCACGACTTGTTCCCAAAAGTGCCGAGGACTCCAATATCTGGGATTTCACCGGAGAAAAAGTTGGTGGACAAATTGCTGCCACAAATAGCAATCATCATAGGGTTAGAAAACCTCATTTTCTTTGCTTACAATTGCATTATTAATTCAATTCTAAAACAACCCAAATTAATATTGGCAAGCAACAATTCTTTGTGAACTTACAGGTAATCAATCTTGTAAGACGGCCTATCGATGAAGGTATAACACCTTTTAGCAAATTGCTCGATAAATCCCTAAATACAATTTTCCAGCGGACAATAATGAGAATTAGCCCAGAAAAACTACACTAAAGTGCCAAGTAATTTTACTTACCGATAAAAATGTAAATAAATAAAATGCTAAACAAATCACATTTATGCCATCTGCCTAAAGAAACAGTAGCATATTTAGGGATCTTACAGTATAGTGAGAAAAGAAAGGTTTCCAATATTTGATGGTATGCCTCCTTGTAGATAATTAGTTCTCAAGTAATTGTGCAGACAGTCAGTTGCAACATGTAAGTGTATCTAATTTAATGCCCCAGATAGTGGGAAAAAAGGTGAAAATGAGAGAAAAATAAGACAACTATCAAAATCTATGTTGCTCGGATTCGGGTGTGAGTGTCGGACACAGGTATTTGTTGGACACGTGTATGTTCAATTTTTTCCAAGATTTTCATGCATTTGGAGGGTCCTTGGAAGATCAAAACCTCATACCCATGTCTGAATATGCGTCAGACACGAGTACTTCAAGAAAAATGAAGAGTCAGAGCAACATAGATCAAAATAGCGGAAAAAACATGAACTTCTTTTGCTTACAGGGCTCTAACTCAGTACAATTGGTAAGTTCATTAGGAATTAGTCCATGTAAATTGTTCTGGTGCAGTGCCCTGTATTACCCACAAAAAGTGGGGAAAGAAAAGAAGAAACAAGAACCAGAATCAGCCCACTATTTCTTACATTACTTTCCTATGTGTTGAACAAATTGAACTCACAGTCTTTGCAATCCATTGAGTTTACCAATGCTGGGAGATATTGACCCTCCTAATTGCATGTATGGTAGGTTTCTGAAGAACCAACCCGTAAGAAAAATATCAGTATTTAAGACTGAAAAGAGCTAAAGAGAAAATAAACAAAGTAAAGCAGTAAATGATAGAAGAAAGAAAGAAAGGATGTGGTTTTACATTGAATGGACTCTTTGATCATGAGGGTAACAAGAAATGCCAGTCCAACTGCAGGGTGACTCATCAGTCATTTTCCAGTTTCCAAGAAAGTTTTTACTGTCATTCAATGTGCTTTTGATCTCCAACAATGTTAGACCTTACAAAATCAACATCAAATCAGATCAAAGAAAACAAAAGCTCAACCCCATTTCATTTTTAAGCGATTTTTTTATAAAAAAAAAATCAAAACATCAAGCTGAAATTTAGCACTTTCCCTCTACTTTCCCATCATCAGCAGTAGCCAACAGAAATAGAAAAAAGAAAAACTTCAATTAAAAAAAAAACCCAAAAACAGTGATGGGTTTTTAGTAATTACCATCTTGAGTGAGAGCAAAAGAACTAAAGCTCTAAAGGGTCACAGCAAAAATCATAGAGAATAGCCAAACCAACACCCTCATTTTCCAACTCTCCTTCCAGCTCAAGCATCTGGGAAGTGTTATCAGAGAGAAAAAGAGAAAAAGCTATGAATTTTTTATAATGAAAGAGGGAAAGAGTTGAATGTGGGAAATGAAAGTGACAAGATTCAAGAACTAGTGTGATTAAACTAATAATTATTTGAAGCACAAGAGGAAGAGAGATGTTTTTTTTTCCACCAAGACGAATATTGAACACAAACTAAAGACACCCTTTTTTTTTATAAATTTTCATGGAAAGTTGTGCAGACAGAAGTAGCCGTTGTTGTCCCCCAAATAAAAATTTAAACAGATTCATAAAACAACAACTCTAGTGGCTAATTTTTGAAGGTTTTTTTTTCTTTCTTTTTAGCGGCAAAAAAGCTGAAACATATGCATGTGTCAAAGGGTGGGTGGAGAGCAGAGTGAGTGAGTAAAAGTGGGGCTTTTGAAGGTAACTTTGGCTTGAAAAAAGCCTGAGACTGCTTTGAAACCTGTCTGACTCACTGACAAAGTTCCAACAATGCACGGAGCTGTGTTTTCAGGAAAATTCTAAGGAAAGTCTTTTAATATAGGCTTTCCATAGGCTCCAACAAATATTGATGGTTGGATGAAAAATAATTCATCCGAATCGTTAAAACAAAAAACAAATAATAGATTTGATGAAACTTGTTAACCGGGTAGCTTTCATCCCCTATACCCAAACCTCTCTTTTCCAAAATCATCAAAACAAAAAAAATTGAAACCCTAACCCTATTCCTCTAAATCGAAACACCAACCCGATATTTCATCTGCCACTTCCGCTTCAGTCTCCACCTCCATCTGCTCCTAAAATCATCAACCCCAAGTTTAGAAAAAAAACCCTCACCCCGATTCTCTGAATGGAAACCCCAAAAATGTTAAAACCCCAAACTTGGTTTCCAGAGTTTCTTCTATGTTCCATCACCGCCTGCCTCTAGTCCGTCCAGTAACTCCAAAGCCAAAATCTGTCTAACAATCTCTTTTCTCTCTCTACAACTTTCTTTATCTCTCAGTTTTTTTGGATTCTCTCTTTTGAATTAGAGAAAACCCTAATTATTTTTTTGTTTGATTTGCATGATAGCTACTAGTTTGAAGTTTCAGTTTGTATACCTATTTGATTTGCTGAATTGATCTTTGCTCCAATCAGGTCCCACTATGTGTAGAGGGTTGGGATGAAGCACTTCAGGAGATAGGCTGGTTGTCACATGAAACAATCCTTTCACCACAAAACGCGACGTCTCTGCTAAAAGCTGTTGAAGAGATGTCGGTATTGGTCATTGCTGGTGCTGAAGATGCCCATATTTCTCTCAAATCTTCCCAGGCCATGGCTTCAAAACTTGTAAATTCCGTAAGTAGTCTGCTTCAATTTGTATCCTAGGTTCTTAAATTTTGAATTCAACAAAGATGGTTAATCTTCTTGGCATATCGCTCTTTATTCTGAGTGGTAGTTTTCAAGAAATTGAAAATCTGGTACACATAAACTCTACTGAAATTCCTTGTTCGAGTGTTCACATCTTAACAGTGTTCTTGTTTTGAAAGAATGTTTACCATTTCCGGGTTTTGTCGCGATATTTCAAACTGAGCTTGTCGAGTACTTTGAATGTCTTGTTTACAAACAACTATCGTCCTGTTTTCTTGATGTTTGCTACATTTGTTGCAATTGCAGAGACTGGTTGCAATATCTTGGTGTGGCCATCTTCCGCATGAGGAATGCCCTAAGGCATTACTTGCAGCTATTTCACCTTTCATAAGCAGATTGCTACTCAAACCAGAATTGCTAAAAGACAGTAGGACACCTCCTTTTCCCTTCGATATGTCAGAATGAGATTTTAAGTGGAAGTTAGTTAAAGAGTCTTTGATTGTTGGCATAGTACTCTTGTGTTGAACTTGAGAAGTTGATGGGCTTCATACATAATAACAGTCCATCTCCTTGCTCATTTGTGCATACTCTTCAGCCAGGGATCATATGTTTTGATTCTTTCAGAGTGTTGTCTTTGTGATTATACAACTATAAAAAACATGTCCTATGAACAAGAAGTATCTAGGCTTGTGATTATCCATGAAGGAGATATGAAAGAGCATATTATTCATAGAATTTGAGTGATTTCAGTTGAAATGTGTAGTTTTGAGATGGAATTGTCATTTGATGGTAATATAGAGGATAAAATGAAAAAGAAGTTATCTATATGTTATGAAAAAACAGTGAGAATTAATTAGGAGAACGACAGGGCAGATAGTTTTCTGTGCACTATACAAATGATGATTTGCAGCCACAAGAAGGAAAAAAGAAGAGAGTTGAGTTTAAATGATGATTTGTCCGTCCTGTTGCAGATGTTGAGAAAGTTCCATCCACTGGTAATGCTTTTAGGCTGTCATTTTGAATTAGTTAAATATGTTGCTTTAATGTCTGATATTCTTTTTGTGATATTTGTGTGATAAGATGTCCAAATATTGAGGATTCTCTCTCTCTCTCTCACCCCCTCCTTTTTTTTCATGAAAAGGGTCTGGGGATTGTGTGATGTGAATTTTTATGTTTATATAGTTCTCACCCTACTTTGATATAGTTATTAAGAAGCATAAGAGTAAAATGATGTTCTATATGTGGGTTTTATTAGGAAGCACAAGTGGGTCAACTTGGGGTATTTCATCAATTTTTGGTGGCAATGATAACCGCTCATCAGTGAAAGAGAGCTCAACAAACAAACCATATAGTGAACCTGCTCAAAATATGGAACACCCCTCTTCCATGATCCATTTGAGAGAGGTCAACAAACAAGATAATCCATCAAGGATCCTGTTTTAAATTAAAAAATGTGTTAATTTGATATTGACAAGCATGTTTTTTATTCTTTTCAGCCCCCAGCTGTCTTGAGGCCTTCAGAATGTTCAGAAACTGAAGCTATTGAAATTGCTATCACCAAATTGCTCTTAAGATCATACTATGACATTGTTAGGAAGAATATAGAGGACTCTGTGCCTAAAGCAATTATTCACTTCTTGGTAAGTTTTAAACTGAGTAGATTTGCTAATTACATTTCATTGTGCCTTTTTTCTATTTTATCCATGCTCACAGTCAAGTTCCTGATAACTATGAAATTCTGAAAAGCATTATGGTGCTCCAATTAGGAGATTGTATATCTTTCTGGCCAAATTAATTTCCATTTTCACCTTTATATCAGGTTAGCAATTATGTGGCTTGACCTAAACAGTATTTGGTGCTAAGTATGTTGATTTCCATCCTCCACTATTTTAATCTGGAGAGAAGCATATATCATGCATGCTGAACAAGGTTACTGTTTATTTTTGTGTGGTTGATGTGTTTTAGTTATAGACTTATAGTAGAATAGCCACGAATTACACGATTGTATGAATGTTGTATGCTTGTCCAATTAAAACATGGAGCTAGCCAGTTGGTCAAAAAGTTTTCTCGAGCTTTAAGAGGTTATATTTGCCATATGTTTCTTATATTGGAACCTGAAACTGTTGTAATTTTGTGTAAGTACAAGCCTTGTATTGCTAACAATAGTTTATGGTGCAATATTGCATTGTTAAGCTGAAGCATTACATGAGTATTGATCTCTGTCTGTTGATAATATCTATATCCAGGTAAACCATTCAAAACGTGAACTTCATAATGTCTTTATCAAAAAGCTTTACATGTGATACTGAGCTGTGTGCCATTTGACTTGATTTCAATTATTTATCCTTTTGACAGTCTCTTTGTTGACCAGAACTAATAACATGGGGCCAAATTGACCCAAATAAAAGAATAAGGGCCAAAATGATTTAATTTGCATAGTTCGAGGGCCAAATTTATATTTATCCCTATATTAAAACTGTTTAAATATAGCTTAGATCTGATGTCTGTGATATTATAATTGCACAATCAATTTGTTGAATTTTTTCCAGGCTAGCTATACAGAGGCTTGAAATCACAAAGAATGACCTGCAACATCGTCTAGCGAAAGAGGTAGCACTACATTTTTGAAATCATTCAATGCCCAAGTAGAGAAATACTTTCTGTTTCCACTGACAGATTGCTCCTTACCTGTTGTAGGCTAGAGGAAATGCAATTCTACAAGCCAGCTTGGAAAGAAGAAAAAAAGCTTTGCATGAACGTCGCTTGGCGCTTGAACAAGATGTATTTCTTTCTTACCAATTGAACACTTATTTTTCATCATAAATTTTTATCTCTTAATCTGCTTGCTGATTTTTGCACTAAATGTTTAGCAAGGAATTTAATCTTGGGAACTTTTACTTAGACCCGTTTCTATACATTTTCTTGGTTGTTTTTTTAGTTTAATGAGGAATTAGCTTCTAAACTTTATTTGATCACAATTGGTAGGATACATACTTGGATTCTAAAATTTGTTCCTATTATCAAGAATCACAACTGTGTCATTCTTGTGTTTCCTGCTTCTGATTATTCTATTTGGCCTTACTCTTCAACTTGATATTGAAGACGTTAGATTTCTGAACTTTCTTAGACCTGTTTGAAAGAGAAGGTTTTAAAATTTTCTGGTGACTACAACCCAATGGGCTCATGCAGTTGTAAATGTCTTTTTTGTGCTGTTTCTTAAGTACATCCAATATAAAATGCTTTTGAGTAGTGAAGGTTTTTTAGCTGATAATGGCTGCTTAGACGATTGGATAAAGTTCAGTCTGCTGAGAGCATGCTAACTTGAAGATTTTGTGGCTTGCATTGTCATTAAATAGTTATAAACAAGTAACACTTGGAGAGTTGAATTTCTTTTGCACAACTTTGCAAACTTTAGAACAACTAAGGGGGTAACAATTTTGATACTCTATGAACTAAAAGTGTTGTGCAGGATCTCTAACAGAGAACATATATCTATCTTCTTTCTTGTTAAGAAAATGATTTTTCATATACAGTTATCTAACCTTTTATTGAAGAATTATGTTCCCGAAGTTGTCTTCCTACTTACCTGTAAATGACTCTATAGGTCTCTAGATTGCAAGAGCAGCTACAAGCTGAAAGGGATCTTAGAGCAGCACTTGAAGTTGGATTGAGCATGTCATCTGGACAATTTTCTAGTTCCCATGGAATGGATTCCAAGGTTTGTACAGATGTCAAGAGAACCAATTTTCTTTCTAAATCTAGCATTCTGCATTCTTATAACTTAAATTAATGTAAAGACGAGGGCTGAGCTTGAGGAGATTGTTCTTGGCAATTAAAAGTTTGGCCTACTGTGAGTTAAAACTTTTAATTACCTTAATATAGAGCTGGACTCTATATGTACATAAATTTTTCTCTTTTTTTTTTATTCTTTCTGTGAGTTGCAGTCCCGTCTGTTTTTAAAAAACCAGAAGAAGTTTGGCCTACTGGTTGATCCTCTAATTCGAGGATGTTATCCTTGCCGTTGCTTGAACTATGCAATTGCAATTACTGCTATATGTGTCAATGAAGAAGCCAACTTTCGGCCACTTATTGGTGATTAGAGCTGTCAAGAAACTTCGATCATGTAAGCTGCAACTCATTTTTATTGCAGATTTTAGCATATTTTAGAATGCTCTCTTATGCAGTTTGCTTTTTTTTTTTTTTTCATTGTCACGAGAATTGAACAAAACTTATTTTTTATTCCTTTTCATATGGTTTGTTGAGAATATGTTCTGAAACATAGTAGAGAGTTGGTTTTGATTCCTTTAGATCCTTCTTTTCCCTCTTTGATAAATGGTGCTTGATAGTTTTTAACTCTTTTTCTTCCTTTGCTTTAATCAAACAGAAAAGAAGGATAGAATTAGCATTTGACTAATGTTGATTTTGCTATAAATTGTTGTAGGTTATTACCTCATCGAGCATGAAAATTATTTCGAGCATAAATATTTTCAAATGTTGTTCTTTTCTTAATCAGTTTTTAGTTCTTTAGACTTTGAGAGTCTTGGTTTGTCAATTTTACAGAGTTTTGAGATCTGAGTTGAAACTGCAGATGGTGATATACGGTATTGGTAGCATTGAGTCTCATGAAACTCCTCGACTTCAGCTTAGCCTTGCAGTTTTAATGAAAAGAAAGTTCAGTTGGATTAGAGATATAGAGGTGTTTGATCCAGTTCTATCTGCTACTGAGTCTCGGGTTTTAGAGTCCCTTGGCTATTCCATTCTATCTCCAATATTTTTGTATAAAACGAAGTTTTTATGTACTCTTTGTGTTCAATATTCATAATTAATTAAGCAGCAAATTCCTTAGTGCCAAGGCTGGTGCCTGCACATAGGTAAAACTTGACTGAATTTCGTCTTCTTTCTACAATGCCGGACATGTTTTCAGTAATTATATCTAGTTCTTGGCGACGATTAGCATTCAGCTTTGATAGATTGGCTCGTGTTCTTGTATCAATATATTGCTTTCTAATATTAGCAATAATACTATCTGCAAGCCAAAGTAGAATAGGAGACAAGAAAAAAGAATCAAACTTATCTAATTATGATCATCAATACTGTCTAATTTCCATATTGCTTAATGTTGAAAATAAAAAATTGGAAACGTGAAAGCAATATGTTGATACAATTAATTCTTAGATTATATTTCCTTAAGTTTCCTCTGGTTATTTAACAATCAAATGCCATAATTGCTTCAAACTTGTTAATATAAGCTATAAACCGATTATTGGGATATTACCAAATCTAATAAAGCTGTATGGTCTTGTAATTTTCTTTATGAGGCTATGATCAAACTTGTCAAACTCCTTTTACAAATCCTGAAGATAATGGAAAGCTAGTTTTCTTGGATAGGAAGAATCGCACAAAGTGATGAAGCAGATTCCATTCACGACCAAATAGCTTAAGGGAAAAAGAAAAAAGATCAAGCAAACTAGTAGTAAATGATTTAGAGGACGATGAAGCGATTGTCCAAAGATATTGAAAATTTTAATTGTCACGTTTATTAGCGGCTTTGGCTAGCTCAAATTAAATATACTAATTATTATATATTTTTTATGTTACCCGAATTCGGGATGAATGTCAAATATGAATATGTGTCTGACATGGGTGTACTTATTTTTTTTTAAAGTTTTTTCATATACTTGGAGGATCATATTCTATATCCATGTCCGAAATGACTTCAGTATTGGAGTCTACATAAAAAAATGTAAATTTTTAATTTAATGAATACAAATAAACATTTTATATAAATAAAAAATTACATAAATACATGAGAACTTTTGATTCATTTTTTTTCCAGTTACATAAATACATGACAATATCCTTTAATAATTTATGTAATTTGTCATGTTTATATGTAATTTCGATCATGTTTATATGTAAAAAAAAATTACATAAATATATGATAACTTTTGATTCCCTTTTTTCAATTACATAAATACATAACATTATTCTGTAATGATTTACGTAATTTGTCATGTTTATATGTAATTTCGGTCATGTTTATATGTAATTTTTCATTTATTATGTTTATATGTAATTTGTCATATTTATATGTAATTTCTCATGTTTATACGTAATCTGTCATCTTGATATGTAATTTGTATTTGATCATGTTTATATATAATTTGTCATGTTTATATGTAATTGGTCATGTTTATATGTAATTTCTCATGTTTATATGTAATTTGTCATCTTCATATGTAAGTGTCATTTGGTAATATTTATATGTAATATTTCATGTTTATATGTAATTCGTCAAGTTTATATCTAATTTGTCATGTTTATATGTAATTCGTCAAGTTTATATGTTTATATGTAATTTCTCATGTTTATATGTAATTTCTCATGTTTATATGTAATATGTCATGTTTATATGTAATTCGTCATGTTTATATGTAATTTGTCATGTTATATGTAACTCGTCAAGTTTATATGTAATTTGTTATGTTTATATGTAATTCGTAAATTCGTCAAGTTTATATGTAATTTGTCATGTTTATATGTAACTCGTCAAGTTTATATGTAATTTGTCATGTTTATATGTAATTTGTCATGTTTATATGTAACTCGTCAAGTTTATATGTAATTTGTCATGTTTATATGTAATTCGTGAATTTGTCATGTTTATATGTAATTTGTCATGTTTATATGTAACTCGTCAAGTTTATATGTAATTTGTCATGTTTATATGTAATTCGTGAATTTGTCATGTTTATATGTAATTTGTCATGTTTACATGTAACTCGTCAAGTTTATATATAATTTGTCATGTTTTTATGTAATTCGTGAATTTGTCATGTTTATATGTAATTTGTCATGTTTATATGTAACTCGTCAAGTTTATATATAATTTGTCATGTTTATATGTAATTCGTGAATTTGTCATGTTTATATGTAATTTATCATGTTTACATGTAACTCGTCAAGTGTATATGTAATTTGTCATGTTTATATGTAATTCGTGAATTCGTCAAGTTTATATGTAATTTGTCATGTTTATATGTAACTCGTCAAGTTTATATGTAATTTGTCATGTTTATATGTAATTCGTGAATTTGTCATGTTTATATGTAATTTGTCATGTTTATATGTAACTCGTCAAGTTTATATGTAATTTGTCATGTTTATATGTAATTCGTGAATTTGTCATGTTTATATGTAATTTGTCATGTTTATATGTAACTCGTCAAGTTTATATGTAATTTGTCATGTTTATATGTAATTCGTGAATTTGTCATGTAAACATATGTAATTTGTCATGTTTATATATAACTCGTCAAGTTTATATGTAATTTGTCATGTTTATATGTAATTCGTGAATTTGTCATGTTTATATGTAACTCGTCAAGTTTATATGTAATTTGTCATGTTTATATGTAATTCGTAAATTTGTCATGTTTATATATAATTTGTCATGTTTATATGTAATTGTTCATGTTTATATGTAATTTGTCATCTTCATATGTAATTGTCATTTGGTAATGTTTATATGTAATTTTTCATGTTTATATGTAATTTGTCAAGTTTATATGTAATTCGTCATGTTTATATGTAATTTTTCATATGTAATTTGTCATGTTTATATGTAATTTCTCATGTTTATATGTAATTTCAGTTATGTTTATATGTAAAAAATGGTGACCTGGTAACCTGCTACTCAAGTTTCTTAATTTGGAGCCTACCAAAAGCCTTTTCTAAAGAACTCAGGGTAGAACTCCCCGTGTTTTCATTATTACGTACGTATGAAGGATTTGTATTTCAAACATATTTATAATTTTTATAAAAATTTATTACCATGTCTTAACAATATTTTTATTTAATATATTAAAAATAATGAATATAATTATCAATTATATATTATTATTATAAATAATATATAAATTTTGCTAATAAATATCTTTAAACATTTTTTAAAATTAATTAATATATTATTTATAATAATAATATTATATTAAATGTAAAATTGACAATTTTATTAATTATTTTTAATGCATTGATTATAAATATTATTATGTATAATAACTTTAAAAAATATTCTTAAAATACTTGTAAACAAAATTCATAATATATTATTATTATTATGTATAAAAAATTTGGCAATACCCACATGTAACGTTGAACCACGAAATTATAGCTGCAGTTGAAGGGTCCTACACCTACTGGAACTGAATCACAATTTAGATTTTGGATGGTATTTGTTCTAACCAATTAAGGTTCAAAATTAACAGCTTGGGATGGATGCAGATAACAGACAGGATTGGGTTGAAAAAGAAGAGGGAGAAACCAACTTCACTGGATCCATATATTTCAAAGGCCATAAGGCTTTACTAAGCTAATAAACATAAAATGCCATACACTATTGTTAATTGAAGATGAGACAGTAAAAATACATAGATAAAGCTACAACTGCAGCACTCCTTTATCTGTGCTCCAAATATGATATCTTCTCATCTCACAAGATGGGCAAACCTTGAACATGCCAATTAATTTTGTCTTTCACACCGCAGGTAAATGCTGCCATTACGTATACTACGAGTATGCCTTTGGATGATTCATTCCCCTACACTGTGTAAGCTTGCTGAATTGTGTCTATGTCTAGGTTCTTCAATCTCACCACCGATTCGACGTGACCTTTCAGTGTGTGGAGTTCTCTCAACCTGTATGGAGGCAGAAAATAAAAACAGATCCTGCGCTATGGTCGAGATAAACAAGGCAATCGCGACAAGCGCAAGGAAACATCCCATGTCTGCGAGGCAAGCACATGGGATGTGTCTCAACTTGTCTACAAGTAGAATACTTCATATGCACACTCAGGAAACCTTTTGCAGTTAAATCTTCAATTTGGAGGAGATAACATAAACTATGTTGCTCCAACTCTTCATTTTTTTTGAAGTACCCATGTCCGACGCATATCCGAACATTGATATGGGGATATGATCCTCCAATGACCATTCAAATACATGAAAATCTTGAAAAAAATTGAACATACCCATGTCGGGACTCACACACCGAGTCCGAGTAACATAGGTCCCCAGGACACACACGTATACGGTTCCAGCAAGAAATCAATGATACTAAGAAACTCAACCAATAAACAGAAGAATATTGCAAGATAAACAACAAGCTGGGTTGAAGAATTGCTTACCTAGCAATATCAGCTCTCCTTTTGGCTTCCTCAGCCATTTGATTGAGCTCTGTGAAATGGGTTCTCTCAGTAAACATCTTGGTATCAGGTGCCTGCAAACCATGCAATGTTCTCTGTGCATGTGCCCATTGAAGCTCGCGTTGTTCTTTTCCGAAATCTTTTTGCCTTGTGAATGCAATCTAAAACAAAGGAAAATCCATCAGAGGGAGGACCCAATATAATGAAGAAGATGATAATGGAGAGGGTAGAAAAGGCAAAATTTCCAACAAATCAGTAAGGACACATACCCTCTGCTCGATAACAAGATCCCAGGCCCTTCCACTCAAAGCATAGCGGATGAAGAACTTGATGAAATCAAGTGGGATGTAGAAGATTATGTTATAGAGCCAGATCACACCAGCCCAACCCCAACCAATCCCTTCAATTGCAGCAAAGCTCCAATTTGCATAGACCGCAATAAGAGTAGCAATCTATTCAAAATCAATTAGAATGATCAGTTTTCGGTGCTACCTACTAGAAAGATCAGCAATTCAAACAAACAGATAATTGACTCACCAACTGAGCTACCGCAAAGGCCACCACTAGTAGTATACCTGGACGCTCAACATAAGACCAACTTCTAGACCGTGTTACAAATATTAAGGCCTGACTTATAATGCTCACTTGCAAATACACAGCTGCGGCAAGCTTTCGGTAGTCATTATGAGCTGTTTTCTCAAGAGTTGGCACCCCAAATATACGCTGGCAAGTTAAAACAAGTCGATGATCAACTGTGTTATTCACCAGAAGTTCACAACTAATGCTACCCAAAAGAAAAAGAAAAAAGATCAATGACCATCCAATGCAACAAACATGTTAAAAATGTGTTGCTAAGTCTTGATTTCCAGCAAGCCACAAATGGAAAAGTAAGAAATCAAATAAATGCCAAAATCAGCCATCAAATATTGACACTCTAGTATGAAGTGATAAACCAAAATGGGAGAATAAGCAGGCAACAACAACAAAATAAACAGCCACAAATAACAATTTCTACCATCACCAGAACTTCTATCCTATTTCAGTCAACACCATATAAACCTCCCATAATTTGTACCCGCTAACTCATATGGAAAGGGATATTTCTATCTTAACTTCCTCCAGTCATCCAGTTCGACCCCATGGGCAGGACTCTAGTCAGAGAAGAGGTTTCTAGGCACAAAGCTACTCCAGGAAAGAGTCGACACCAGGGATTTCGGACATCACTTTATGCTAATTCAATCCAGACCCCTCAGTGGATCTTGAATTGAGTTTGAGTTAAAGGAGATGCCTTCCTTGTTTCTGAGTTATTGAGTTAGAAGAGAGACAGGAGACGAGAGCAAATTCAATCGAGTTGTTCTTGTTTGAGTTGCTTGACCCGATGGAAGGGATCTGTAGCGAGCCCTCGGCGATTGAGAGGATAGCCCTCTTGGATTTTGAGTACCTTTCATCCACTCAGTAATCTACCCGAAGTAGAAGAAAAGTCTATTCAAGCCTATCTTTTTCTATCCCGTATTCTGTCATCGTCGCTTATACTGGCATTTCCCTATCTCTTCTCAGATACTAGTTATTTTCTCTGAGGCCCACAAAAACAGGAATGGTGGGGTTGCCAACTTAATAACATTATACACGAGTGTATTTCTGAGATGGTTTTACAAACCATTAAATATATTTCAAACTTCAAGCTGAAGTAAATCTTCCAAACCTGAGGCAGGTCATCATACCGGAAAAAAGTCTGTTTTGTATGCAGCCCAAAAGAATATAACCGTCATCACTGCCAAGTAACTACCAAGAATAATTCCAGTAGTAAAAATTTCCGCCAGCTTCCAGCTATCTGGTAGAGGTGATGGTTTGACCCTGTCCTTGGATATCGTCATAATGGTACCTGAATTTAATGAAACTAGTCAGTTGACAAGCATAGTCACAGTCAGCTGATACCGATATAAAACAACAAAAAAAGCGAAAACATCAGCAACAACAATCAACATTAAGGTTTATGAATGCTTGAAGAAATTATTGCATTTAATAAAACCTATAGCAACTAAAAATGGAGCATAAATGGACAACTGGAGGAAAAATAGACCTCCTTTCCCAGGAGAGCTAAGATGAAAACTTATCATTGTTTTGTTAAGTTTTCAACTTTTCAAGTTCTTTTACATGTGTAATAAGACAGTAAATAAAAGAGAGACAAAGAGAAGTTTTAGTTAGAATGAGAGAACAGACCATCATTTAGGATCGCAATGATAAGCACCATGAATGGCGGAAAGTCAAATTTCCAGATGAGGGCCAGCAGCATGAATCCCAACTGTGATATCAAGCAATAATGCAATAAATTTAGAAATTTAATAATATCCATCTCAACAATCTTAAGCTCAAAGAGAAAAAACAAGAGATAGGAGAGAAAACAAATAATAAGAAATAAAAAGCTCTTCTTACCACAATACGGATTGTGATAGAAACTGCATAAATCTGTCCAGGGAAAAGACAAAAATAAGCACATTCACATGAAGTAACCACATCCTGCCGATAAAGGACTGGCAGACTACAGGACAAATTTATGATCACTGCCAAGGTTATCACTAAGTGACAATTACATCAAATTGAGGAATTTAACACACATCAAGGTCAATGAGAACTTACGGTGTAATTTTTCATCCTCTGGAAAATGGCACGACTGGTCAAGACAGCACTGATGATGACACTAAGTCCGGGTTCAGTAAGGACAATGTCAGAAGCACTACGTGCTGCATCAGTTGCATCAGCAACAGCTATGCCAATGTCAGCCTTCTTAAGAGCAGGAGCATCATTAACTCCATCACCAGTCATGCCACAGATGTGTTTCCTGGCTTGCAAGCGTTTTACTATTTCATATTTGTGTTCTGCACCAACACACAAATTAGGGAAATCAAATAAACCAAAGAAAACTAAGAACAAGCTTAGGGAACCCAGGAAACAATGTCATCAATCAAACATCAAATCTCAAACAATATATACCTGGGAAAACACCAGCAAAGCCATCAGCCTTTTCTATTAGTTCATCTACTGGCAAGGCAGCTATAGATTCATCCTTGTTTTGTCCCAACAAAGCAGATGAAGGATACATGTTGGTTCCCATGCCCAAACGGCGTCCTGTCTCCTTTCCTATTGCGAGTTGATCTCCTGAGAGAAGTCACAAGGCTCGGCAACAGTGATTACTAAGGAATAAAATTCAATATACCTCGGAATAAGGGTCCTAAAAGCTTAAAACACTAAAGGGCAACCATATCAGTCTTTAGAAACTGGTCCTTTTTTTTCTTAAATTCACTTTGACAATTCCATTGCTCTGTTTCTGCTAAAGTATCTATGCCATCTTGGCATAAAACATGTAAACACTAAGCAACAATCTAAAATCATTCTGTCATCCAACATGTACAATGACACCAGATTCTAACCCAATTACATCCTTAGAGAGATCTGCCCCAACTCTTGCACCTTATTTGGGCTATGTTAATGAGACCAAGAGGTGAGCTCCAAGTTTGGACCTAGACCGGAAAAGTTCTGATGAAACTTAGGGCCCATTTAGCCTTAGAAAATGTTTTCTTTTCCATTTTCAATTTATACTTTTAATATGAGCAATACAATAAGATAAATAACTAAATTTGGAAAACTATAAAAAAAAGGATTCTAGAGAAGTTAAAAATTTGGAAAACCATTTGTAGTATAAAATTCGAAAACAAGGGTTTCCAAATTTAGTTATTACCCTTATCCCATTGATCAATTAAACGTAAAGATAGAGATGGAAAATGGAAAAGATTTTCTAAAATTAAACAGGCAATTTAACTTTTTCACTGGCAGTGGAAGTTGCCAGCCAATAATCACATTGAAAGGTCAAGCTTGTGCTCAACTGCAATAAGAAACCCACCTGTAATCATTTTGACGTTCACTCCGAGGTTCAAAGCCCTCCTAATTGTCTCTGCACTGTCATGCCGAGGGGGATCAAAGAGAGGCATGAGACCAATGAACTGCCATGGGCCACCAGAACTCTCTTTCCTTCCATCTGGAACTTCCTGCAGTGAATAACAGAATGCCACATTTCGGTTAGCTATAATTCGATTAGAAAAGACTGAAGCCCCGTTTAGCATTGTTGTTGGCACAGCTTTTGAGGTCAAAAATTGTGTTTCACCACAAACGAATGCTACACGGGTAAAAAATTTAGGCTTTTGCGATTGAAATCATGGTTTGACAATCCAAACCAAAAAGCCAAGAAAATGGAGCTTTTGGACTTTAGAAGCTGGCTTTTGGATAAAATAACTTTATTATCCTCACATCTCTAAACTTTTATTATATTAAACATATCTTTTTTTGACATTTCAATTCCTCACAGCAATACCAAACACTTAAAAGTTCAAAAGTTCTTAAACCATATTTTTTCACCACTTTTTAAACACACTTTTTGCAACAGCAATGTTAAACTAGCCCTAAAAGAAAGAAAGCAGCTTAACACTAGACATATAATGCTACAGGAGTATCAACGAAAACATAACTAATTAGAATTACCTGGTATGCCACAGCAAGAGATCGTAAACCTCGCTCTGCAAACTTATCAATGATCGCGTGAACTCTTCGCTCAATATCTGACTTATTGTGTGCAAGATTTAAGATCTAGAAAGCATTTTGCAAGCAAGGATTAGGATTAGGATTAGGATTAAATCCTGATAAAAAATGGGACAAGCACAGGATTAAAGGTGGTAAGAAAAAGCTACCTGCTCAGGTGCACCTTTACTGACTCTGTGCATTTTACCATCACTTTCAATATAGGTTAGAGCTGTTCTCTTATCTGTAGGATTGAATGGAAAGAAGTGTACTTCTCGAATGCCAGCACGTGCCTGTCAAAACCAAAAAGAAGATAAAAACTGTGCAGGAAAAGATGTTTTGTTTTGTGGAAAATTAATAACCCAATGGTTATGGCTCATAAGAACAACAGAGGATTGGACTAATTACCTCCTTTGGATCAGCCAGCATCCCAACTATTGCAGAATCTATTGCATCCTGGTTCTCTGTTCTAGAGGCTCGGGCTGCCATCAGAACTACCATGTCTGCATCTACTCCTTTGGCAAAGACCTGATACATTAATTCAGAAACAGTTACAAACAAGAAATTACCTTCTGAACAAGGAGGAAGTAACCAATAAATAACATCATCCGCCAGCAGACCTCAATAAGATTTTTGTCAACTGTAAGTTTGTTCAGTGTCAGAGTTCCTGTCTTATCACTGCAAAGAACATCCATGCCTGCCATTTCCTCAATTGCAGTCATTCTCTTTGTGATAGCCCCCTGTAGCAATTATAAACAAACCTTTAATGATTACAAATACCTAAGCACTGAGGTCGATTGAAAATGTTCCAAAGAATCCAACCAACCTGCTGAGAAAGCCTATGAGAACCAATAGCCATAGTAACTGACAAAACTGTAGGCATGGCAATCGGGATTCCACCAATGAGAAGAACAAGAAGATTGTCAATTCCAGGACGGTACTGCCGGTCTTGAATTGGATACATGACAATTATCTCTATTATCATCCCCACTGCAATAGAGCATATGCAGAAATTTCCTATAGCCGTCAAGACCTAAAATATATAAAGGAGAAAATTAAGATCATAGAGAAAAAACCAAAAGTTCCACATAGTAAAAAAAGATAATGTAAATATCTACTTACCTTTTGGAAATGACCAACTTGGTTAGTAGTATCAACAAGGTGAGCAGCCTTCCCAAAGAAAGTATGGACACCAGTGGCAATAACCACTGCTTCAATCTCTCCTTGTTTGCAGGTAGAACCGGAGTAAACACCGTCACCAGGTCCTTTTGTCACAGGGAGGGACTCTCCAGTTAATGCAGACTGCAAATACCACAAAAACACACTCGGTAAAAACAACTAAGGTTTCAATAAATCAACATGAATACAGTAAGCCAAGCAACTGTTATACTAGACCTACCTGATCAATTTTAAGCGGATCACCCTCAAGTAATCGAGCATCAGCAGGAATAATATCACCTAGTTTGATACTTATTACGTCTCCAGGAACCAAAATAGCAGCATCTTGCTCACTCCACCTTCCATCTCGAAGAACCTTTAATTAAGATTTCATTAGTGAATAACAACAACGAAGAAATAATCAAACAAATCAATATGAAAACTGCAGTATATTGCATATAACAAATATACAAAGCTCATCTAAAAGAGCTTCAAATTATAAACCGCTAACAAGGAAGTCCAACAATACCTTTGCTTTAGGAGCAAGACCAGCCATTAGAGCAGCTGCTGCATTACCAGCATTGTTTTCCTCAATAAAACTGATGGTAGAGTTGATGATAAGCAGAGTAATGATACCAACAAAGTCTTGCCAATCTGGCGGCTTCCCCTGCAAGAGATAGAAGATAAAATTCATTAAAAAGCCTAGAAGGGCAAAGATCTTCTAATGAAATTTGATATAATAACCCATTAAAAGAAGCACTCACTCCTCCATTTGCAAGAGCAATGGCCATGATAGCAGCAACTTCCATAACCCATGAGAGAGGATTCCACATAAAGCCCAAAAATTTCAAGAATTTGCTCTCCT
This sequence comes from Fremontodendron californicum, assembly GCA_030761205.1. Lineage (NCBI taxonomy): Eukaryota > Viridiplantae > Streptophyta > Magnoliopsida > Malvales > Malvaceae > Fremontodendron > Fremontodendron californicum. The sequence goes on from JAULJL010000008.1 coordinate 4,960,814, forward strand.
GAATAAAGCAACCAAGTGGATAAAGTGTTGGGCAGTAAAGAGACCTAAATCAGAATTGAGAAAACAAAAGGGAAAACATGAATTGTAAAGAACTAAAGATAAATAAAGTACTGTTTTCTCTTCAAGCTTGTTGTGTCCAAAAATGGCAAGCCTTTCATCAGCAGCTTCAGTAGTAAGACCTTCTCTGCTACATCTCAGATTCTCGAAAACTTCCTCAATGGGTATATTTTCCTGCTCACAACAAATAATAGCTCAAAAAAACCGATCAAAAACAAGACAAACCCAAGTAAACATGAAACATAAAGTAGTTTACAAACAAAATGCTTCAAAGTTTGCTCAGATCTATTTACCAAATCCACAGTTTCCTTCAACACAGCCTCCAAGACTTCATTTTTGTCCCCCATCTTTTCTTCCTCTAAAGCTCAAAACTCCCAGAATGTAAAACTTTACGTTGCTGCAAAGAACCAAAAACAGACAAAAAAAAGTTCCATTACACAACCACCAAGAAAAAATAACTACCAAAAGTGGAAGAAACCTTAAATAAACAAAATGAAACAAGTGATACCCAGTTTCAAAGACTTGCTCTTGAACTTAGATTGTTGTTCAGGAACCAAAATGAGAACAACCCAACAACTCCAAATCTACAACTACAACAAAACGAAAAACAAGAGGACCAAACAGAGAAGAGGAACCGCTAAAAGAGTAGTTCAGTGTTGTTGTTGTTGATATAAATATATATATATATATATATATATTTCACTAAAACTAAATTAATTTTAAATCTTTTTCATAATTTTTTATACGATTTATAATTTAAAAAATTGACGTTGAATTTACAATATAATTATACTCGTCATGCATGTAACATTTCAAATCGATCTGATATCTCTATCATGTCGATCGAGAATACTGTCTTTTTTAATATATATTTATCGGTTAAAAGTTTTTTATATTAAATAGATAGTTAGATATTTTTAATTTATTTGAAACTCAACATGTATGATTTACGTGAATAAAACATAAAATACGACGATCAGATTGAACAAATGTAATTCGTATAAAAAGTTATGAAACTGTGTAAAACTAATTTAATTTTAGACTAATATAAGTGGATCGCTTCCCATATATATATATAAAGGTCATAAGATTAAATTAGTTTTACATAATTTTTTATATTATTTATATTTTAACAAATCGATCGCTAGATATAACAAACTCGTCGTGCACATAAAATTTTGAATTGAACCAATATATTTATCATATCGATTAAGAATATTATATTTTTCAATATATATTTAACGATTAAATTTTTTTTTTATTGAACAAAAAATTACATATTTTTAATTTACTCGAAATTCAACGTGCATGATTTAAGTGACTAAAATATAAAATACGATTGTTGAATTAAATAAATATAAATCGTATAAAAAATTATAAAAATATATAAAATTAATTTAATTTTATGTAAGTGAATTTTACTTATATATATATATATCCGGTAACAGTCCCTTCTCATTTCTACTTTTGCCTTTATGTAAACTTTTGGTAAAAATTCACAAATCCATAGCCACCCACCCTCCCATGCTTCTCATATGTTGTACCGTAAAAAGTGCCGATGGGATGTTGTAGCCTTTGGGTTTTTCTGCATTTTTAAACGTTTTCAAGGGATTGGTTGGGAATTTCAGGGTATCTGCTTTAATAACTTTAGAGGTTGTTTTATTTTTTAATTTGCTAGGATTATCTAAATATACTTTTTAAAATTATTATATATAATAAGAAAATGTTAATTAATGTTTTGAGATATTCATTAAGTTAATATTTAAGAAAAGCATTGATCTCGTCTAAGATGCTCTTAAACATAAGAATCCCCCTAATTTGAATCAATTAGTACTTTAATAATGATCTCTAATAAAAACAAATTCCATATTCTTCTTCCAATCTTTCCCCATCTCTTTATTGTTTTTGTGATAATAACTTCTCATTATTGGCTTTTCTCAATTGTCAATTTGCCATGGCCGGTCCATTCAAGATGCCCCCGTCAAAAATTTAACTAAGCATATGATATAGGATTTTTTTTTTGGATATTAATATAATATAGGATTTTGATAACGAGCGTTTTTAGTAGATCTGATAATACTAAACATGATATGATTACACGACACGAACACGACACAGAAAAAATAATTAAAAACACGACACGAATACACGAATGTCTCAAAATCTATATAATACGAATTATTATCTTATCAAAGTTTATATAAATATAAAATACCTTAAACATGATTATGACACGACAAAATATACGAACACGACACGGATACACGAATTGCCAGGTTTGTTTTTAGGATATTTTTTAAAATTAACATATTAGATAAGTTACAATTTTAATGCATTGAAAATCATCAAATTAATTATTAATTGTTGCATTTAATATAATATTATTACTTATGTTACAAGGACTCTTTAGTTTTTCTAAAATATCCATGAACAACACCTATGTTCGACACATATTCGAATATAAGTATGAGATATAATTTTTTAAATATATAAAAAAAATTTAAAAATTGAGTAAACATGTGTGGGATACATACATATATCTAACACTCACCTTCGAATCTGAATAACATATAGTATCATTATAAATAATAATTTAACTAACTTTAAAAAATGTCTTAGGATCGATTTGGATTGACAGTGAGATTAAAAACAGCGGTGGCGGTGAGATTAATTACTGTAGCGGTGAGATTGAGTATTGTAATGGTGAGATTAAAATCAGTGGTGAGATATATGTTTGGATGCAAAAACAGCGGTGACAGTGAGGTGAATTATTGTGATAAGAAGAAATGATCATTAAAGACATTAAATTAAAATGTGTATATATAATAAATAAATAAAATCATTAAAATTATATTTATATTTATATTAAATAATAAAATATATATTAAAATTATATTTATGTTAGATAATAATAACTAAAAATTATTAAAAGTATATTTTGTTAAAAATAAATAAATTAAAAAATAAATCAATAATTTTTTTGACTAAAATTAAAATTAAAAATAAAAAAAAAAACCGTTGAAGTGAGTAAAAGGAGATTTTTCCCTCTGCTGAGAGTTCAATTGAGAGTTCAATGAATCACTGAACGAGCTCTAGTCTCCGGTCTAGTGGAAATTCACTGGACTGGCAATGAGAGTGCATACCGAATGGTAGAGCATCATTAATAAAATCTTATAATATAATAATACTAATAATAATATCTATAAAGTATGTAGGTCTTTTTTTTTTTTTTTTAATGTGGATGTGACCTAAAATTGAGCCACAGCCCATGTGGCACATGTCCTATTGGTTGGACATTGGTGTTTTGTTTGGATGCACTCCACCCAAGAGCAAAAACTCATTTTTTTAAATAAAAGGAAAACTTAATTATTTTCTTTTGAGTTTTTGACACAACAAAAGGGCAAAGGCATTATCTACAAAAGAATCCAAAAGTGTAAATCAATGCTAGAGCTTAGATGAGATTTGTCCCCTTTCGCTTTGGCTTAGGCTAAGGTATAAATCCGTACGACCGTACCCCAGACCGTAACACCTCACCCCCATTCTGTTTTTAACTTTTTATAGTGAAAAAATCCAAAAGATGCAGAAAAAAGGAAAAAAAATATTTGTGGATGAAGATAATTACAAAGTAATCAAAATTTGTCTCGTTTTGTGGATAGGATTTCTTTTTCTCTTAAATGATAAAAGTGAAATAGTAAAATTGAGTCTTAAGAGTTTCATAAAGAATTTTTGAAATAATGAAATAATGAAATAATGTGTTTGGACGAAGGAATTTAAAATTTTGAAAAAATTTGAAATGTTAGTATTTTAAAATGTATCAATTCAAATATTAGTATTTGTAATTATATTGTTTGGATTTAGAAAGAAATTTTGAATATTAAAATTTGATGAGGTAAAAAAATAATATTAGAGATAAAATAAATAAAAAATATTGAAAAAAATATGTAATATGAATATCATTAGATTTGTAAAGATATATAGATATTACTAATAACATGAAAAAAAAAATTTAAATGAGTTTTCGTAGTTAGAATTGAAAAAAATAAAAGTTGTGTAAAAAAAACATAATAAATGTTAATATCTTAGTAAAAAATCAAAAAAATTCACAAATTCCACCTTTTGAGGTGGAATTTGAGAAGGAAATTTGAGGCTTTTTTCAAATTTCAAGAATTTTAAGAATTATAATTTTTATTTTGCCAAACAAGGTAATTCTATTTTAGAATTTTAAAAGTCTCTCTACAAATGAATTCCCTCTTTGAAATCTCTCATCCAAACGCACCTTCAAGGATTTTGTTATTTTATTTTAGAGTTTGTATTTGATGCACTGTCAGTGTATAGGTCTATACACTGATAGTGAATCATACACTGACACCTCATTAAAAAACTAACCACTAACCATAACCACTAACCTTAACTCCTAACCCCTAATCACTAACCCTAACCACTAACCTTTAATCCGAGAGGTGATATCGTAGGATGCACCGTCAGTGTATAGACCTATAAACTGACAGTGCATCAAATATAAATCCTTTATTTTATTATCTTTTATAGGTATTTTTGATTTTTCACAATAAATTTTTAAGGATCCAAAAGGTATTTTTTTTTAAATGTCCAAGATTTGTTTATCTTATTTTGTTTTTTATTTGAGGCAAAAGGTTTTTTTTTTTTTTTTTTTTTAAAGATAAGGGGTATTTCTGTACATGTTAAGGGTATTTAGGTCCTAATTTATCTTTTTTGTGAGGGTAGAAAAACCTTTCGACAGGACAAAGGGGTAATTTTTAAAATGTTGAGGGCGTTTCGATACTAATATATATTTTTTTTGTTTTTATTAGTGTTGTTTTAATTTTTATAATTAAGAAGAATAAGGGGAAGATAGAAAAAAAATAGTTGCAGTTTTTTTATTTATTATTGTTTTAATTTTTGATAATTTATTATTTTTACAAAATATATATATATATATTTAGTAAAAAAAAATTACATAATTTTATATTTTTATGTATTAAAACAATTATTAATATTTTTTATTATTCTCTTATCGTTTTTTTGAGGAAAATATGATTTAAAATAATTATAATAGTTTATTTATCACTTTGTATTTATCAAATTAAATTTAAAAATATTAAAAATTATAAAGGTATAATAGGAGAAAATAAATATTAAATATTTTTTTTCTTTTTTTTCATTCATTTTATATTTTTAAAATAATTTTAATTTAAATTTTTTTATAAAATTACTCATGTATATTTTAAAAAAATATATAACTCTCGTAGTATCACGCGAGTAAAATTACTAGTTTAAATAAAATTTTAAATTTGAGTCATAGTATTTTTTTTGTAAACGAAAATTGTTTTTCTTTAATTGTAAAAAAAAAAAAAAAAAAATCTTAATGAGTAGAATTTGAATGAAATAAAATAAAATTTATGAAAATTAAAAAGGTTATCTCCCTTTTAAATTTTAACATAAAATCATAAGTACCACTCACGAGAATTAATGCAATTAGTGAGGAGATGAACTTTTTTTTTTGTGTTAATTATGTTTCGATTCTGATGATGAATATTTCGAAAATAAAATTTTAAATGTATTAAATCGATGTAGAGAAAACGTGCTTTTAAAATCGCTAAAAAGATATTAAATTAAACAAAATTTGAAAATATTTTTGATCATATTATTAAAAATAAAATCATAGCTATAAAAAAAAAATTGGCTTTTTTTTTTATGTGAACTTAAGAATTATAAGAAACAAGAAGTTATAGAGCTTTATAACTAAGAAAAAAGAATAATAAGAAGTTATGGAGCTTTATAACTAATAAAAAAGAATGAAGAAGAAAAATACACCTAGTTTGACTAGTGGAGAAGTAAGGTTGAAGTGTCATTGTTTTTAGGATAATTTATATTTTGGTCACTAAATTTAGTATTAATTTTCATTAGGTCACAAACATTTAATTTCATCAAATTACATTACTGAACTTTTATTATTAATAAATTAAGTCACTTATGTTAATTCCGTTAAGTAATTTTAACGAAAAAGCAGACTCGGTGTGAATTTTTTTTACTTAAAATACTAGTCAGGTATTATCTTGATAAGATGTAAGAAGTATATGCATGCTGAGTCAACTTTTTCGTTAGAATTACTCAACGGATTTAGTATAAGTGATCTAATTTATTAATAATAGAAGTTCAGTAATGTAATTTGATAAAATTAAATGTTTGTGACCTACATGAAAGTTGATACTAAATTCAGTGATCCAAAAATGTAAATTACACTTATTTTTAATTGTCTTACAATTTATTTGGATGTACAATAAGAGATCTTTTATCGCATTATCGTGTCATTTTAATATTGAATTTTTAAAATTCAATAAATAAAACAATAATTACGACGTGATGAAATTAAATTAATTAGTCATTAAATATATTTGTATCTAAAATTTACATTCCAAGGGAATAGACCATTAATTTTAAACTTTGAATTAAAAATTGTTATTATACTATAACTCAAGTCAGCATATTTTTAGCTCTGGACACAAAATAACGGGATTAATAAAAATTTATCATTTGTATTAATATAATATTTTATTATTTTTTGTTCAAAAATCAATAAAATTAAAAGTATAATGGTAAATTTTATGATTTGCATTAATATTATTCTGTGAAATATTTTAATTTTATTATTTTTGTCCAAATATTAATAAAACTAAAAGTACAGTGATAAAATTTAATAAATTTGAAGTATAATGGTAAAATTTGATGCACTCTAAAAAGTATATCTTAATTAAAATCTTGCACTAAAAAGATCAATTGTAAAGTATAGTAGAAGCAAGGATCGAATCCACAGGGATTTGTGTCTAGTTTATAAATTATTAGTTTAAAATTTAAATTCAAAAAAAATAAAATAAAAAGGGGTTTTTTGAAATCAGTTTAAATTAAAGCAAACAATAAAAGTAAGAAAGCAAGTAAATAAGAAGTAATCAAATATAAGAAAAGTATGGTTAAAGTTTCATTCTCCACCACTAGACAATGTTAAAAATCAAATTCAGATCTATCAACATCAATTAGCTATCAAAGTTAACAACCGTAGATAACAACATCTTGTGTTACCCCAATCCTTCCTTAGTTCGTCGTTAAGCAAGACGAATGCCACTACTTAATCTCTAACTATCAAATAACTTAAGATAAACATCATTAGATTCAAAGTGACAGCTGCTTTATGATAAGAAAGATAGGTTGATCTAAGCAACAAACACATAAACATGGATTCATTCAACTTATGTTATGTTCCAATTCATAATTCCTGAAAATCCAACATAATCATGAATTACAAATTGCCGCTATTGAATAGAAATCAAGATAATTACACGGATCAAGATTCCTAAACTAGCATTAGATAATTATCAAGATCTATCTAGTTGGTCACCTAAACAAATCAAGATGATATCATGAATAATTCTTGTAGAAGAACATAAACAACTTTGTTAGAAAACTAATATATAATAGAATATGAAAATTAATTACATAACATGTCTAGGGCTTTGAAATCACCATTAACTAAAGAGAAGTTTAGCCTAGCATAGGCATAGACATAGATAATATATACATAAAACTAAAAAGAAAATAAAAGAATGGAGAAGAAGAAGAATGATGATCTTTGAGTCTCCTCCCAAAGATAATGATAGTTTGTGGCTCAAAAGATGGTATTTATAGAGTTTTAAAACCCTGGGAATAAGTCCTTGCAGCACAAGTAAGCTAAAAGGCAAAAAATCACATTTTTGGGCCTTTTTTTACGGGTTTTCCCGAATTGTTGGTGCCTAGGCGCATGAATTTGGCGCCTAGGCGCCGAGCATACTGTTTTCATTTTTCTACTACACCTTTTTTCACTTAATCGGCTGATTTGGATGCCCATTATTTGTCCGATTTAGGCATGTAAAATATCGTTGGAAAGGTATTCAAGTCAGCTTCAAAAGTCAAGAAGGAAGTTTCTTCAAATAAAAAATTTAACATAATGATTTCCTTGCAACAAGCTCCGGAGGTCAAATCTACCTTCTTGCTTTGCAACCAGAAATTTATCTTTTTGACTCCCGAGTCTTCTTCCATCTTGTGATTATGATTTTGTAAGTTCTTTACTATCATTATTGACATCTTTTGACTTCATTCTTCTTATTGTACCTTGTAGACACCTAATTTTGTCCGGACCACTAAAACAGGTATGTTTTCTTCCTAAATTGATGTTTCAGAATGTAAAAATACTTTTTCATCCTGCAGGTGGTACTCCGAGACTTAGTCTAAGAAGGCGAGCATAAAAAGTCAAACTTAAAAAAGTCAACCTCGAAAAATCAACCCCGAAAAGTCAACTACTGAAAAAGTCAACCCACTTTCAAAATCAAGATTTGAAGTTCAATTGAAAAATGGCGAAAGAATTTTGATAATCCGAGGTCTACATTGAAAGATATGGAGTTCGGAAGTTGGGTTACGGAGATTCAGTAGAAAGGAAATCCTAGTCCGGGAAATTTGGAGAAAAGTGCTTAAACGATCAAATTGGTCAAAATTGAAGGTTCCAAATGAAAGATAAGCACTGACTACGGGTAATGGAGAAGCTACTTGGAAGAAAAACTGAAAGAAAAGTCAATCCGGAAGAAAATCGAGAATTAGGGTTTTTAGTGGATTTCAGTGAAATTTGAAAGAATTATAGAAATGACCCGATTCTCTAAGACTAAAGCCCCTAATGGATGAGGAGTGATTAAACAAGGATAGCCCAAGGCTCAGTTTGAAGAAAATCTGAAAATCGGACTAGTTTTGAGCAAAACCGGGTTTCGAAGGAAAAATGACAAAATTGGAAAATTTGGGAAAAATAGCAATGAACTCCAAAAATTCTGAAAAATTGAAGATCTCATTCTTAAATCATTTCGAAGAGATTGGCGAAAGAAAATCTAGATTCGGAGTTCGTTTGCAAAATGCCCAAATATCGGGTCCCCTATGCTGAAATTCAAGAAGATAAATCCCGAAAAAATAGCAAATGAACCCCAAAAATTCTAAAAATTTTCAGATCTCATTCTTAAATTATTTGGAGGAGATTGGCGAAAGAAAATCCAAATTCGGAGTTCGTTTGCAAAATGACCAAATCCCGAGTCCATTATGCAGAAATTCAAAAAGATAAATCCCGGAAAAATAGCAAATGAACCCCAAAAATTTTGAACATTTGCAGATCTCATTCTTAAATTATTTGGAAGAGATTGGCGAAATAAAATCCGGATTCGGAGTTTGTTTGCAAAATGGCCAAATCCCGAGCCCACTATGTAGTAATTCAAGCAGATAAATCTCGAAAAATTACCAAATGAGTTCCAAAAATTATGAAAACTTCCAGATCATACTTTTAAATTATTTGGAAGAGATTGGTGAAGAAAAATCTGGATTTGGAGCTCGTTTAAAAAATGGTAAAGTTTAGGAGCACAAAAGGGCAATTTTGGAAGAAAAAATCCAAATAAATAGCAAATTGGCTCGAAAATTTTTGAAAACCTCCAGAATTCAACTTTTTTATTATTTTGAAGTATTTAAAAAAGAAAATATGAATTTGGAGTTCGTTTGCTATTTATTTATGTTCGGGGGGCAAAAAGGTCATTTTACCCAAGAAATCGAAAATGGCTTTTCTTGCCTATTGAAAAAATGGAGATTGGGCTAGAAGATGAGGGGTCAGCTGGCCAAGGCCCAAGGGTGGGAAAATATTTTCTGATTTTTAATCAAAAGGCCAACAATGAAGAGGAAGGTAGTTATTTTTTTGATCAAGCCTTTGTAATTAAGCCACATGGACCAATGCATGAAGAGGGAGAATGTCAACATAATGGCTTAAGATTCTTGAACAACTGTAATTATGGATAGCTGATTGCCTAATCTAAGGGTGATAAATTCATATTTTAAACATCTTGGATCAATAGCCTTTGGATCAAAATTGGTTGAAAACAAAATGACAACATCCTAGCTCTAACAAGCCATTGGCCACTACTAGAGGGGGTCTCTCTCTTTTCATTTTTAGCTATTCACTCTCTATTCACTCTTGTTTTTGGCTGGTTTTCTCTCCATTGTTGAAAGGCAAAAAGAAAAGTTTAGAAAAGAAAAGAAAGTTAGAAGAGAAAAAGCTTGCAATATAGCTTCTAGAGGTTGCTTTAAGCACCATACTCTTGCACTTTCTTTGATTTTCCATTCTTGATTTGCTGTTTTCATTTGATATTTGGTGAGTTTCTTTTGATTTTTCTTTTTAAAATAAGTGTTTTTAATATTCTTCTTTAAGTTCATTCTTGATTTTTCTTGTAAAAAGCTTTTGAAAATTTTTTTCCTCTTATTTTTGAGTTGGCCGAATGGCCTATTGTTTTTGGTAGTTGCTGTTTTGCTTCTTTATTTCATGATTCTAGTGATGTTTAACAAGTTTGGATGCTCTAAATCTTCTTCAAATATATAAACATGAAGCTTGTTTTGATTTGGTTGCTTGCTTGTTTCCATTTTTGAGTCTATTATCTTGTTATCATGTTTATTTTACTTGTCTTGCATTTTTGATTTTCTGTTTTCAAAATGTTTAAGTTTGTTTATGTTTTACATTTTGTTAATCCATGTGTTTGTGAAAATGCCTATTGTTTTTTATGCCTTTACTTTATATTTGCATGATTTGAGTATTATTCTTTAGCTATGCATGTTAGTATATCATGTGTTTGTGAAAATGCCATGCTCATTTTTATGGGACCATTCAGCCACCCCTCATATTTTATGCTTTGCATGTGCATTTTCATGATATTTGGTTGTGTATTTTATTTAAGCATGCTATATGTTTGTGTTATTGCCATGCATTCTTTAGGTTTAGGATTGGTTTGCTTTGCCATGCATATTCATGCATTTTAGACCTAGGTTGCATTAAATGCCATGCAAATTCATTTAGGTCTAGGTCATTTTATTGATGCCATGCATTTTTCATGTCATTTAGGTTTTAAATCATGCATTTCATGCATCATATTTGCTGTATTTTCATGCATTTCATGTCTTTGCCACATGATTTATGACTTAGGCCAATCAATGGTTTAAGTCATGCTCACTTGAGCATACTTGTGAAAAATTAAAGAGTTGTCAAATTGATTATTCTACCTTTGTGATTTTTTTTACTTAGCCAATTTTTGTCTAACTTTTCAAAAGTTTTAGCTACTGTTTGTGGGTCTTTTGGAGAGTCTCTAACATTTTTACTTTGATTTTTAAATGATTTTATCAAAGGCAAAAAAATGTGTTTTGGCAAAACAGTTTTTTCACCTAGTACTCGTACTTTCCCGATTTTTCTGGGCAGTCATCTTTAATAAAAAAATTAAGCCGATTTTTTCCCGTGTTTTTTACATGTCCTGAGTCTCAAATATTTTTTTTTATATTTTTTTGAATTTTTTAAAATAGGGTAAAAGATCGTGCTTTAAAACTGGACAGTAGAGGCAGAATTGAATTTGAAGGAAAATCATTTTTCTGTTTTGGTTAAGTTACTTAGAGGGGGCTGATTAGGAAGTTTAGCTACTGACTTAGGGTAGTTTCTAAGCCTTTTTAAACTCTAAAAATGATTTTTTAAATCTCGGGTTAAGGGTGGTCAAGTCTGGGATTTTAAACTTAGAAAATTAGAGCAATTTAAAAAGGGTTTAGCTAATTTTTATTTTTAATCTATGCTTTTCAAAATTATTTTCAAACAATCACAAAGTATTTTGGTTTTAGAATATTTAATTTGATATATTTTCCTAAGGTAGCCGGATATTTTTTTAGATATACAGATTTTCTTAATTAAAGGAAAAAATACATTCTCATGCATTGCATTTTCCATATTCATGCATAATTATATAATATGTAATTTTTGCTATGTTAATTTTCATGTTGGTGTTATTGTCTTTGATTTAAAATTTTGATATTATATTAATTGTTATATGGTTTTGAATATTTCATGATATCCTATTCTTTTTATTTAGTTATTTTTGTTATATTATTTAACATATACTATGTTCATGCATTATTATTTTTATTTTTATTTTCATGCATATTATATGTTAGCATTATTTTAATTTCATGTCATTTCATAACATTTCGATTATATATATCATTTATATTTGCCATGTTATTTAAATCATTTCATTTCATATAGAATATATTATGTTACCTAGGTCATTTCATTTCATATAGAATATATTATATTACCTAGGTCATTTCATTTCATATAGAATATATCATGTTACCTAGGTCATTTCATTTCATTTAGAATACATCATATGACTTAGGATATTTCATTTCATTTAGAATATGCTAAGACATTTAAATTTTATCATACCATTTAGGTTGCATTATATTATCTAGACTTTGCTATGTCATTTTATTTATGTCACACATATTCATATATTTTTTAAATATTTTAAAAAAGGTAATGTTTTTCAATAAAATAAAGATATTCCCGAGTTAAAATAATTCATGAGTTCTCTGCCTGGTTTGCTAGGGAGGATATCATCAATTATCATTAATAACGGAATATCTTCTTTAAAATAATAATGATTCGAAACGTTTTTCAAACTAATAAAATTTCTATATTTTGCCACGTTTGTTGGGGAATATAGGAAAATTTTGAATTAATAAATTTCAGATCATTTTCAATTAAAAATGGAATTATTTTTCTTTAAATTGGGAATTAACTTGAAATATCAAATTAAAAATTGACTTTTTACCGAGACTTGAGATAACACACGATTAATAAGGTACAGTTTTATACGGGCGTTGTGGGGGTGCTAATCCTTCCCTACACGTAACCGAGTCCCGAACCCGCTTCTTTGATTTATCTGGTTTAAAACGCAGACTTGAAATTGGTTTAAAAAAATGTTTTAATTAATTTTAAAATGTTTTATAAAATCGGTTTTAATAGGTGGCCGATCACACCTAGCAAAAAAAGATTGGTGGCGACTCCATGTCTTTTTCAAGGTTATTTTCAAAACCTTCATTTTTCAAGAGAATTAAGTTGACTTTTCCTCGGTTTTATTTAATGTCACGCTTAACAAATAACAAAGTCTTGCGATGAGACTTGTTATTTTTTAGGTTGAGACAACTTGGCGACTCCGTTGGGGACTATTAGAGAGTCAGGCCTAGAATTAGTCTTGTGTTATCAAAGTCTCGATTTTGTTGGTTTAATTGGTATTTAATTTTAATTCCTACATTTAAAAAATAAAATAAGGATAATTTCAAAAATAATAAAATATTTTTAAATATGTCCATATTCATGTGCATACATATTATAATTATTCTCTGGTTATTTTGGTGCATATATTCATTTATTGATTAATTGATGACTTATGTTGTTTAATCTTGTTGGGGCATTTAGAATAAGGAATGTAGAATAGGTGGTGAAAGGTTTGTTATTTCTCCTCAAATACTACACGTGCATTTGCATATCATGAGCCCTATACCCGGGTTCCGTCCTTTTAGGTGGGAGCAAAGTAACTAAGCCTTCGTGATTAACAATCCGCATGGGCTAGTGAAACACTTTCGGAGTACTAAATTACCTAAGCCTTCGTGATTAACAATCCGCATGGGCTAGGGAAATAGACTCTAACGAATTAAACCCGCTTTTATCGGGGTGCCTTACTAGCCTTCACCGGCGACAGTGAGGAACAATTCGAGGCTTTTAGAACTAATTCACCTTCATATAGTAAACCTAGGTGAAGCCATGCCGGATTTCCAATTAGATATCTCGAAGTTAAGAACACATGGAGGAATATTTCCAATCCTTTTACCTTCTATTCTACTTTTCGAATAAGTTTATGTTTGAAAATCGGACAATGATGAACGTACATCACAATGCCCGTAATAAGTGTTGGCGTGTCATCCCAAGGGTGTTATAATGCCGAAATTTTGTTGGCATCCTCAGGGATAATTATTGTTCTGAATTATATGTTTTTTGTATTATTCGAATTTATTCCCGTTATTAATTCATTTTCTTTTTGTTTTTGTTTTTTGTTTTTTTTGCATTCTTGTCATCATTTTTTTCACATGGAAGGTTATTGGTCTCGGGATAATATTCAACCAAAAGGGCTTCCATGGAGGGTCAGGAATGTCTCAATGGTCAAGAGGCATTTAGAGGTTAGGAAACAGTCCGAGAAAGGTCAGCAAGATAATGGGGATTGTTTGAAAATGGGATATGTGTCAGTATTGCCAGCCGAGGTTGATCTTACTATCAGGCAAAATGATCTTCGGGAATTGATGGATATATGGAATCAATGGAACATATCAGAAAAAAAAGCCTTCACTCGGACTTATGGGGACATAGCATTGTTAGTTCAGGTTAAGGTCAGTGGTAAGGTGATCCGGGCTGTGGTGCAATTCTGGAATCCCGCTTATCCGTGTTTTACCTTCAACCGAGAGGATATGACTCCAACCATAGAGGAATATTCGACCTTGCTGCATATTGAGAACGTTATTCCCGACCGTATTTATTTGAAGGATACAAAGACGCCGAGTTTCAAGAAAAAGGTGTCTAAGATTCTAGGAGTGGAAAGAAATTGGGTCGAAAGCCATGTTGTCCGAAAAGGGGTAAGCTACTATATATCATGGGATATTTTATGGACCTTAATCTATAGCCATTCAAGTAAGGAGACAGTTAGGAATATTTTTGCTTTGGCTATCTATGGTTTAGTTATCTTCCCAAAGACATTAGGGTATGTGGATGTGGCGGTATTTGATGTTTTTGAGAGGCTTGAGCAGAGGATAAACCCAGCCCTGACAATTATAGCAGAAACAATCCGATCGCTGAATTTCTGTAGACGGGAAGAAAAAGGGCGTTTTATAGGTTGTATACAGCTTCTTTACATATGGGTTCAGAGCCATTTTTGTAAACAAGAGAATTTCCCTCTCCGCTTGTATTGGAAGTCTTTTACACCAATTGGTGAATTTCTTAAGAGGGATTGGCTTGAAAATAGGACTGAGGAACAATGGATCAATATATTCTGAAATATCAGGGGTGAGATGATAATTTGGAGAGCTCCATGGATAGCTCCTATGCTGACGTTGTACAAGTGCGGAGATAAAGCTTCTGTTCCATTATTGGGAGTGTGGGGAGGAGTGAGCTATGCACCACTGCTGGTACTAAGACAATCGAAATCTCGTCAGTTCACTCCTATGACCCATGACCTTAGTAATTTGGAATTTGCTTATGGAGAAGATGGATACTCGGGAAAGGTACGTGAGATTGTAGTAGCATGGAAGGAAACTCATTGGGTGGAGGTAGCTAGATATGCCGACATCGTCACACCTGATTACCTGGTATGGAGGGAATTGAGGGTTAATGATAGGTTGTTGACATCAGATGGAAAAGAGGTCCAGTTCATGAGTTCACCACCTAAGGAAGCGCCATCAGAGTTAAAATTTGCAAGGGTAGAATTAGAAAAAGAAAAGGCCCAAATGAGCAAGGAAATTGCCCGATTGCAAGAAGAGCTTGAGGATATGAAAAATAGGGAATCAGCTCGAGAAAGAGAAAAGGAAAAGATCAAGAGAGAAAGGGACACTGCTAAAAGCGATCTTCAGGAATTACACTTGGAGAACAAGAGGTACCGCTTCGAGCTCAGATTTGAGGGGACCCTCAAGACTTTCGGGGAATAGGAACAAAAGGTCAAAAACCTCAAGAAGGAGAAAAAGTATTGGAAAAAGAGAGCAAAGCATGAGGAAGCCTGAGCCAATCAACTGGAGAAACAAGGTAAGGAAAGCTTACACGGTGATGCTTCTGCTGACATGTCAAAGGGCTGTGAACAAGTAGGGGTCAGATTGAAGAGCAAGGCAATCAAAAGAGGACAGTAAAAACGGTTCAAGATCCGAGGGAGTTACTATAGGACCGGTGTTTTGTAATAGCATTTTTAAATTAGGATAGAAAGATTATCAGATTGTCTTAAGCAGTGATCTTTTTTCTTTGATGTATTTAGTTCCAAGAAATCAATGAAAGACCGTTTGGTTGGAATTATCCCGGGGCCAATACTTTTAAATGCATTCATCATTCATTTGTTCTTTCCTTTATATATTTTGTTTGTTTGTTTGTTTGTTCATTCATTTATTTATATTTATAATCATTCATTCATTTATTCTTTATAGATTATTCATACACTTAGTCATTTATTTATTTGTCCATTCATTTATTCTTTATAATTAGTCATTCATGTTCATACACTTAGTCATTTACTTATTTGTTCATTCATTAACATTTAGTCATTTATTCATTCATTCATTTTTTATAAAATAAAATAAAAAATGTGTCAATAATTTATAATCCATGGTTTTTAAAACTAAAGGTACAATTGGTCGCACTCAGAAAGAAACAGACTTTCGACACCCTTACAATACTCAATCTCAAGTAAGAGCTATGGAGAACGATCAGCTTGCTAGAATTGAAAGGATGGAAAGAATTCAAAAGGAACTGCAGGAACAGTTGGCTAAGTCTCAAGAGGAGTCACGGGAACAAATGACCAAACTCATGGAGATGATGAATACCGTGATGAGGCAGAAATGGCCAGGGGAAAATTCAGTTACAGGAATGGGGGCAATAAACCAGGAAGACCGACCAGTGGTGGTACAGAAGAATGGCCAGACATCCCAGCATGTGGGAAATAAACTTCTGACTGGGGCAGCATCCTATATTTACATCCAACCAGCGGCTGAAGCACAAAACTTTGGTCCTAAAAAGGGTAATATTGGGGTTGATCCAATTGATGTGGACATTCCAGACTTTGAGGAATTGGCTGAAAAGGAAAGAACAAAGATGACTGAGCTAAAGAGGGTTTGAAATGGCAGAATCCCAGAAAAAATATCAGCTACTGGAGGAAAGATTGAGGGCAGTTGAAGGAGCGGAGCTATTTGGCAGTCTGGATGCCAAAGAGATGAGTTTAGTGCACGGTCTGGTGATTCCTCCAAAGTTCAAAGTACCAGACTTTGAAAAATATAACGGAACTACTAACCTATCAGCACATCTGACCATGTATTGTCGGAAGATGACCGGACATGATGAAGACGAAAAATTGCTTATCCACTGTTTTCAAGATAGCTTGATAGGGTCCGCAACTCGATGGTAATACCAGCTTACCCGTACTAAGATTCGTTCTTGGATGGATCTAGCCAAAGCTTTCATGGAACAATACAAGCATGTGACAGACATGGTGCCTGACTGTCTAACTCTGCAAAACATGGAAAAGAAAGCTATTGAAAGCTTTAAAGAATATTCTCAGAGATGGACAGACCTAGCTACACAAGTACAACCTTCTTTGACCAACAAAGAAACTATAGTGCTTTTCGTCATTACCCTGAAAGCACCTTATTACGATAAATTGGTGGGGAGTGCCACCAAGGACTTTGCAGATATGGTAATATCTGAGGAGATGATAGAGTCTGCCATTAAGAACGAGAAAATATAAAGGGGTGAGTCTACTACCCCGAAGAGGGTGTTCCCTGCAAAGAAGAAGGAGGAGACACATGCAATCAGTTTCAATCAATACCCTTGTGCACCTCCTACACCATACACACCTCCCAAGCCCTATACTCCTACTACATCTTATGCACCTCCTACACCTTACACATCTTACCCGGGGTATAATCCTTACTACCCCAATGTTAACCACCTTACCCAAAATCCATTCCCCTATACCAATATACCACAACAGCCGTTTCCAACTGGTATTCCCCACAGATAACCCTTCCTCGAAACACTGTCCCAAATACTCAAGGTCCCGCCGCAATGACTATCGTTCACCAAGGAACGATCAAAAACCCTAGTTTGATCCCATTCCTACCACCTATGGTGAGCTATATCCCAAATTATTGCAAGGCCAACTTGTCGCGCCCGTATATCTTAAACCTTTGACCCCACCATACCCAAAGTGGTACAATGTAAATACCAACTACGCATATCATGCAGGAATTCAGGGGCATTCGACTGAGGATTGCATTGCCTTAAAAAAAAGTCCAAAGTTTAATCAATATCGGAGTTGTGAAGTTTGGGTCAAAAAATGGGCCGAATGTAGCAGGAAACCCATTGCCCGATCATGCTGAGAATCGGGTAAATGCAGTATTGATAGGGGAAGCAGAAGGATAAAAAAGGATGCCAGGGAAGTTAAGACTCCAATATTAACAGTATGGGTCGAGATGGTTAAGGCAGGAATGGCGGGGGATGCAGACAGTTTAAAAATGGTTGCAAAGAGGGTGCAGAATTGGTGCTCGTTCCATTATTGTAGAGGTAATATCATACAGGATTGCAGGGACTTTCTGGATAAAGTCCAAAAGATGATGGATGATGGAGAGGCCCAGTTTTACGAGGAGACAGAGGAGGAAGTAGAGGTTATTGAAAATAAAGTTGGCTATGGAATAGGAAGACCTTTGATCATCTATTATGATGAACCAGAGAAAACTACTCCGGTTGTTGAGGAAATTGCGCCCAAGATAATCATAGATTTTCCTTCTTCCTTTTCATACAAGGAAAACAAAACTACACCATGGAAATATGACTACAGCATGGTTATGCCCTGGTCATCAAGTCAGCAAGATATTATAGGTGTGGGGCACTTAACACGAAGTGGAAGATGTTATGCCCCTGAGGTTGTTGAACAGGGATCAACAAGAAAGAATGAAGGACTGGACAAAGGGAAGAAAGTAGCTGAACCAATCCATATTGAGATGGATTTGTCAAAAGAAGCAGAGAGGGGATCAGCCCCGGTAAATAGGATAAAAGAGCCGGTGAACGAGAAAGAGGCCTGCAAGTTTTTAAAGTTCATAAAACATAGTGAGTATAGTGTGGTTGAGCAATTGCAGCATTGATGGAAACTCAATTAAGAGTTGTAAACCCAAGTGCAGGTTATGTTCAAGTAATAAATTCTCGGGTGTCCGAGGTCGAACCACAGGGAAGCGTATTAGTAAGTATAAGTTTATAAATATATAAGAAAAAGAAAGTAAACAAGATATTAGGGAATCAACAACAAAACAAAATAAACAAGATATTAGAGAACAAAATAAATAAAATAACATAAAAGAAATTAAACAAAATATAAAAAACAATAAGAAAGGATGTTGAGGTTAGAGAATCCACTCTTGGTGTTATGCTAAGATTAATCTTGTTTTATTACACAATTGAAATTCACACATAAGGGAGATTCCAATCGAAAGGTTTAGCAATTCAGTCCAAATTGTCCAACGTCCATAGCATATGATATTATGTTCATTTGGTATCCTCAAAACTCATAAAAAGAGTCCAAGCATTCCTTATGCCAAGGTATATGTCTACAACAAATCAAGGTTATGAAACCAAGCATTTACTGTGCCATTTTCATTGTCAATAATGAATCAAGATCTCTACTTTGCAAGTATGATTTTAAACCAAAAGAAAATATTATCTATACTAGTGTTTATAAATGATGATTCATTTTAGCTCATGTTTAAGAGACTAACCTTAGCATTTACCAAGAGCTTCACCTCATCACCTCAACAATATGATTAGAAACACATACTAGATATGAATAAAATGAAAAGAAATATAAGAAGAAAAAGAAAACTAGAGAAAGGAAAGAAAAAGAAAACTTAGAGAATTTTATTACAATGGCTATCCTACCAATGTATCAATGTATCCCAATACTCATCCAAGGCCCTCTATTTATACACATTTTGGAGGGCTAAATGACAAGAGACAAGCTTTACAAATTTCAAAGGTAGGTATAATAGGTGGGTGCATTTTTCTAACAATTTTCGTCATATTGTATGACAATTCTGATCAGCCAGCTTGATGGTCGATTTTGTCAATGTTGGAGGCTCGATCTGATAAAATGGTCTTCTAGAAAAATATACCCCTATCAGTTATGGATCCATAGCCGTTGGAATCAGATCATTTGCGCACGTGGATCGGGAGATATGGTCAAAATACCAAAACGGTGCAGAACAGACGTCATTGCACATCAGCCAACTTGATGGTCGATTTCGCTAGGGAAAACGACTCCGTTTCAAGAAGTGTAAAACAGGAAAAAGATAGATATGCCTCTTAGCTTTGCAGGGATACAAAGTTCAGCCTTATTGCTTCAGTGAAACTCGAGATATAGCTGATATGGCAAAAGGTGTCGGAACTGGAACTGAACTGGATTTGCCCTTAATTCTAGTAATCTGAAATCACTCAAAGAAACTTGTGAAAAACACCTAATTACATAAAAATATAAAAGATCATAAACACAATTAGACTAAACAATAATAACTCGTATTTGACACAAAACAATAATAAAACATAACTAAAAACTATATAATTATACGAGTTATCACACCCCCATACTTAGATTGTTGCTAGTCCCTAGCAACGACTCAATAAAAATAAAATAAGAAAATCTAATCTAATCCATTTTCGTAGGAAATCACGGTGGCACTTAGCATGTGACACAAGCCTTTAAACCCCTAGGTGTCCCTAGTGGACGAGTTTAGTCTCGTGAGGGTTTACTAGGACGATACCCACAAACATTGAAGACATAAGAAAAACTAAAAATAATAATTATAACTAATCCTTCCAATATAAATTAGAGATAATCATTGGACAAGTCTTAAAAACTAATCAATAGCTTAAAGAAATTCACGAAAAATCTTGCTTGAATGTAAATAAATGAGTTAAGCCAATATTAACATAACATATTTCAATCAAAATAGTGTATATTCAAACTTAATCTCAACTTCTCACATGGGATACTCTCTTGATTTTCACTCTTTAAAGTAGTGGTAAAGTGTTTACACTCAATCAATCTCATGAAAACACTTCTACCATATGCTTGCTTGTCCACCTATTCTCCACTATTTAGATCATACAACTTCATAAATCAAGAGGTCTTTATTCAAGGTTGTAATGGGGCCAAAGGGTTATAATGTGGTTAAAGAACAAAAGGATAAAGATATCACAAAGGTTCCAAAGAGTTCATAGATTTTAGAGACATAATAAGATCATACAAATAAAACTTCTCAAAACTCTTATAAAGCACATAATAACATAGGCTAAATATTCATGTTGAGCCTTTGCATCATTCTAACCAACTTTGTAACATCTTTTTCTAGAAGTTCAAGAGAAGGTTTTTTTTTTTTTTTTTAATATGGGAATGTATTTGACAATGATCCCTTTCTTTTTCTCTTGACTTTTTCTTTTCTTTTCTTCCCCCATACTTATCTTTTGTTTCTAACCCAAATTTTCAACTAAAAATATCCCTTGTTTTTTTGCAATATGTCTCAAAATATAAAATCCATCTTTAGATCAAGGGTAAGGATATAAGTATATTTAGGCTAGATGTAAGTTGTGGTTACCAATAAAACAGCATATTTAATGTAGGCTCAAATTGGCTCACTAGTGGGGATGTTCTCTTAGAACATTAATAAGGGATGGCTGTTTGGCTCTGGTTATAATCCTAATGCCTCTATCATATTCATGTTGTCACATGTATCAATATAGTCTCAAACGGTTTAAAGCAAGTTCTAGAGAATCATGTAATCATAAGAGCACTCAAGAAAGAAATTAGATTGATTTGTATAATGCATCAATCATTATAGGCTCAAAAACTCACAAGGATGATTATACAAGTCAGATTAAGTCTAAATATGCTTCTTTCTCAATCAACATATCATATTAACATTGGCTCATAAAAAGGTTGATATCAAGCTCAATTCTCATGAAAATCTTCTCACTAATAAATCTGTTTTAGACTTATGCAATTCATATCTCATTATAGTATTGAAAGTAACTAAAAAAACACACTAAGTCTAAACATGCTTTTTTTTTTTTTTTTTTTTTTTTTGTTTTTTTGAAGAAGAAGATTAAATCAAACTGACAAGGTATGTCTCAAGTCTCCCTTACTCAGACCTTGTTCAGAATGAATACTTCTAAATGTCTTAAAACACAACAATTTTTTTTTTTTAGCAAAATATGTCCCTTACCCCCTACTAAAATATGACATTGTCCCCAATGTCAAATTTTAAAGGTAGAATTTAGGAGATATTACCTGCAGAGGTTGCTAACCACTTATTATAACTGAGACACAACAAACAAAATGTTAGATAATGTTGCCGAAAGTGTATTTGACCTGTCAGAAGAAAATGTTAACCTAACAAAAGATTTTTGCGTGATTTCAGGAAGAAAATCAAAAAGAGAAGAAAAATCAACCGTAAAAGTCCAATGCAAAAAATACGAGAATAATTACACAAATCGAACAACAGTAAATTAAACCGAAATGAAATTATTGCAAATCAAACCAAAAGCTGAGAAGTCATTTATTGTAGTTGTGATCGTGGCTCACATCTTCCTCTGGTTTTACGTCCAGAAACGGCTTAAACGCCTTCTATGAGTCGAGGATATGCTTCCCATCCAGTTTTCTTACAAGCTGGCAAACAGGGTCTTTTAACATCAGATTCCCAAGATGTTGCCATTCCTTTTGGAATTGCGACCATAAATCAAGAATTTCTCTTTGTACGTCTCCACTAGGATGCGTCTCAAGAGAAAGTTGGATATTACCCAAATTCTCCTTACTCAGTCCATCCTTAATGAATTCAATTTTATCATCTCGATTAGAGGACGGAATCCCAATAGAACGATATTTACCGTTACACGTCCATCGTGCAGACTTGTGGCAATTTGAACTCATGCGCTTTGCTCGTCGCTTCTTTGCATAAGTGCTTCTACCTGTACCTGGTAAATGCAAAACAGGAAGATATTCATCTTCACGTACCTTGGCTTCAATTATCCAACGTATGTCTTCAGGAATCCCTTTGTGCATAAGCATTCTTAATCTTTCAAATCGAACTTGGTAAAGCTTTAGTAAAATATTCCGAGGAAAAGGAGGAAATCGTTTCTGCAATCTTGTGAGAATATCATCCATCTTGAAAAAAATGAAAAAAAAAAAAATTGAAAGAGAAATTTATATACAATATCAGTTTTGTGGGTAGCTGATGGAACCGACTTAAATAATCACGGAGTACCGTTATCCGCCATTTAACCGGGGTTAAAAAAAATGTATTTTTTTTTTTTTGAAGATTAGTAAAAATTATATTTACATCTAGTTATTTTCAAAACAAGGATCAGAAAGAAAAACAACCTCTTCTTGAGTAACATGATTTTCCAAAAAGAGTTTGAGTCTTTGTCCATTTACCTTGAATACGTTACCATTTTGAGGATTCTCAATGTCAACTGCTCCATAATGATACACATGCTTAACCACAAATGGGCCAGTCCATCTTGATCTCAACTTACCAGGAAATATGTGAAGTCTAGAATTATAAAGTAGAACTTTTTGCCCAACATCAAATATTTTTCTTGAAATTAACTTGTCATGAAAGGCTTTAGTTCTTTCTTTATGAATTTTAGGATTCTCATATGCATCATTTCTGAGTTCCTCAAATTTTTGTTTCCAACAATGCTTAACCTGAAAAGAATTTAACAAAGAATCAGTGTGTGAAATTTCTGAAGCATTATCAAACTCACATTCAATTAAATAAGCTTCTAAAGGATCATGAAATGTGGTAGTGGTGTTATGTTCATGAACAAGTTCTTCAATGAAATCCACTTCATGTACTTCTGAATCATCACCAGGTTGCTTGCAAATGTTGAACACATTTAATTCTAAAGTCATATTTCCAAAAGAAATGTTCAAAATACCATTCCTGCAATTTATCAGAGCATTAGAAGTTGCAAGAAATGGACGGCCTAATATAACAGGAATTTGAACATTTGGATTTGAAACAGGATGTGTGTCCAAAACAATAAAATCAACAGGGAAGTAAAAATTATCAATTTGAACCAAAACATCTTCAACTATCCCTCGAGGAATTTTTACAGAACGATCAGCTAGTTGAAGTGTAACAGGTGTTTCCTTGAGTTCACCTAAACCTAACTGTTGATAAACAGAAAAAGGCAAAAGATTAACACTAGCACCAAGATCAAGCAATGCACGTTCTATTCTAGTGTTTCCAATGATGCATGAGATTGTTGGACATCCAGGATCTTTGAATTTTGGTGGAGTAAGGTGCTGAATGATTGAGCTCACACTTTCCGTCAAAAATGCTTTCTTTTGTACATTATGTTTCCTTTTAACTGTGCACATGTCCTTCAAAAATTTAGCATAAGATGGAACTTGTTTGATTGCATCCAATAAAGGAATGTTAATCTTAACTTGTTTGAAAAGTTCATAAATTTCTGCATTTTGATTCAAATTCTTTATTGTTTGCAACCTTTGAGGAAAAGGAGCAGGATACATACCTTTTTCTTTGTCCAAATTTTCAAGAAGTTCAGACTTACCATCATCCTTACCATTACTTTTCGGAGGGGAAGAAGGATCTTGGTCTTTTGAAGGAATGTTTTTGTCAATTGCCTTTCCACTTCGAAGAGTTGTGATAGAACTAGCATTTTCCTGTTGAGTTTCATTGGAGCAAGAAACAAAACATTGAGTAGAAGGGTTAGGCTGAGGTTGAGCAGGAAACTTACCTTTTTCTTGAGTGCGTAATGAAGCTGTCAATGTGGACAAGGTGTTTTTGATCTCATTGATGTCCTGTGAAGTTTGGTTATTCACATTTGCTTGTGTTTGCATGAATGCTTGCAATGTCTCTTCCAAGGTTTGTACACGTGAAGGTTGATAGGAAAAAGTGTTGCCCGGCTTTTGAGATTGTGGTACCTGAACATGATTATTATTCCGCCAACTGAAGTTGGGATGATTTCTCCATTCAGGGTTATACGTTTCAGAGTAAGGAGAAGGAAAAGGCTTTTTAAATGTGTTTATGGAATTTACTTGATCATGCAACACTTCTTTAAGAATGGGAATATTTGGACATTCAGAAGTGGGGTGTCCCATGATTTCACAAATTCCACAACTTTCTTCATTTTTAACCGTTTTTACTTCTCTAAGTTCCATGGCTTCAATCTTTCTAGCCAAATTAGCTACTTTAGCTTTTGTCTCATCTTCTTGACTAAAATGATATTTACCTCTGTTAGAAACAAGATTAGATCTATTGGAACTTTCAGAGGAATTATCTGTGTGCCAGGCTTGAGAGTTATCTGCCAAATGGTCTAGGTAGTCAAAGGCTTCTTCAGGTTCTTTTTCTAGAAACTCACCGTTACACATTGTTTCAACAAATTGTTTAGTTTCGGGAGTTAAACTTTCATAAAAGAAACTAATAAGACGCCATTTTTCAAAACCATGATGTGGACAAGAACTTAACAAATCTTTAAAACGCTCCCAGCACTGAAAAAATGCTTCATTTTGATTTTGATTGAAATTTTGAATCTGTCTTTTCAAAGCAGTAGTTTTATGTGCTGGGAAAAATTTCTTTAGAAACTCAGTTTGTAATTCTTGCCATGTGCCAATTGACCTTGGTTTTAAATTATGAAGCCAAATTTTTGCTTTATCTTTTAAAGAAAAAGGAAATAATTTTAGCTTGACAATTTCATTTGTACATTGTTGGTCATTAAAGGTGACACATACATCTTCGAAGTCTTTTAGAAACGAGTAAGCACTTTCCGATTCTAACCCATGGAAATTTGGAAGCAAAGCTATCATACCTGGTTTAAAACGAAAGTTGTTTGCATTGAAAGGAAAAATAAAACAAGAGGGTGATGAGCTTCGAGTTGGTTGCAAGTAGTCACGCATGGTGCGTACTTGTCTGTTCTCATCTTCAGCATGAACACTTTCATTGTCAGCCATGGTAGGAGTTGTATTAGAAAGATTACCTGAAAAAGTTTCACAATAAAATCTAACTAAACGACGAGATCTAAAATCACGTCGCCAAACAAGCATAAAACAAAGTTAATATACAAGATTAGGCGGTATAACCAGCCAATAAAAATAAATTAGGCGGTATAACCAGCCAATAAAAATAAATATATACAAATTAGGCGGTATAACCAGCCAATAAAAATAAATATACTTATAAACTTATATACTTAGTATTGCTTCCCCGGCAACGGCGCCAAAAACTTGATGGAAACTCAATTAAGAGTTGTAAACCCAAGTGCAGGTTATGTTCAAGTAATAAATTCTCGGGTGTCCGAGGTCGAACCACAGGGAAGCGTATTAGTAAGTATAAGTTTATAAATATATAAGAAAAAGAAAGTAAACAAGATATTAGGGAATCAACAACAAAACAAAATAAACAAGATATTAGAGAACAAAATAAATAAAATAACATAAAAGAAATTAAACAAAATATAAAAAACAATAAGAAAGGATGTTGAGGTTAGAGAATCCACTCTTGGTGTTATGCTAAGATTAATCTTGTTTTATTACACAATTGAAATTCACACATAAGGGAGATTCCAATCGAAAGGTTTAGCAATTCAGTCCAAATTGTCCAACGTCCATAGCATATGATATTATGTTCATTTGGTATCCTCAAAACTCATAAAAAGAGTCCAAGCATTCCTTATGCCAAGGTATATGTCTACAACAAATCAAGGTTATGAAACCAAGCATTTACTGTGCCATTTTCATTGTCAATAATGAATCAAGATCTCTACTTTGCAAGTATGATTTTAAACCAAAAGAAAATATTATCTATACTAGTGTTTATAAATGATGATTCATTTTAGCTCATGTTTAAGAGACTAACCTTAGCATTTACCAAGAGCTTCACCTCATCACCTCAACAATATGATTAGAAACACATACTAGATATGAATAAAATGAAAAGAAATATAAGAAGAAAAAGAAAACTAGAGAAAGGAAAGAAAAAGAAAACTTAGAGAATTTTATTACAATGGCTATCCTACCAATGTATCAATGTATCCCAATACTCATCCAAGGCCCTCTATTTATACACATTTTGGAGGGCTAAATGACAAGAGACAAGCTTTACAAATTTCAAAGGTAGGTATAATAGGTGGGTGCATTTTTCTAACAATTTTCGTCATATTGTATGACAATTCTGATCAGCCAGCTTGATGGTCGATTTTGTCAATGTTGGAGGCTCGATCTGATAAAATGGTCTTCTAGAAAAATATACCCCTATCAGTTATGGATCCATAGCCGTTGGAATCAGATCATTTGCGCACGTGGATCGGGAGATATGGTCAAAATACCAAAACGGTGCAGAACAGACGTCATTGCACATCAGCCAACTTGATGGTCGATTTCGCTAGGGAAAACGACTCCGTTTCAAGAAGTGTAAAACAGGAAAAAGATAGATATGCCTCTTAGCTTTGCAGGGATACAAAGTTCAGCCTTATTGCTTCAGTGAAACTCGAGATATAGCTGATATGGCAAAAGGTGTCGGAACTGGAACTGAACTGGATTTGCCCTTAATTCTAGTAATCTGAAATCACTCAAAGAAACTTGTGAAAAACACCTAATTACATAAAAATATAAAAGATCATAAACACAATTAGACTAAACAATAATAACTCGTATTTGACACAAAACAATAATAAAACATAACTAAAAACTATATAATTATACGAGTTATCAAGCATCAACTAGCAAGAATCTCCATCTTATCTTTGCTATTAAACTCGGAGCCACACAGAAATGCCTTATTGAGAGTGTTGAATCAGGCATATGTGGCTAACAACATATCGGTAGAAAAGTTAGACAGGCTGGTGGGAAACATTGTGACAGACGATCATATATATTTCAGTTATGATGAAATGCCACCCAATGGTATTGGGTCCACAAAGGCCCTTCACATAACAACCACCTGCAAGGGGCATATACTACCAAGGGTGCTTATAGATAATGGTTTTTCATTAAATGTAATATCCTTGGCAACCCTGTCTATGTTGCCAGTTGATATGTCTTATATGTTACCGAGTTGTACAATAGTCAGGGCTTTCGATGGTACCAGGAGAGAGGTAATGGGAACTATTGAGGTTTTTTTGGAGATAGGCCCATGCACCTATACAGTGAACTTTCAGGTCATGGATATTAATCCGTCCTATAATTGCTTGTTGGGAAGGCTGTGGATACATTCAGCAGGGGCTGTACCCTCGTCTCTTCACCAAAAATTGAAATTTGTGATGGAGGGCCGTTTGGTCACTGTATCAGGAGAAGAAGATATAGTAGCCTTTACATCTACTGAATCTCCTTATGTTGAACCCAATGAAGATGCTGAAGAATGTTCTTTTTGATCTTTGGAATTCGTAAATGCGGTTTTCGTCCTTGAAGGACGAAAAATTCCAAAACCAAAGGTTGTCCAAGAACACAAGGTTAGGAGTAAGAACCACAGTGGAAAGGGCTGCAGGGCTGGAAAAGGTCTTGGAAAATATCTTCAAGGGATGGCCCGAGCAATGGAAGCAGTGGGAAAGAAAGATCGGTTTGGCTTAGGGTATCTTTCGAAGGCCCATGAGAGGAGAAAACAAGTTGAAAGGAACCGACAAAGGAAGATGGCCCGTTTCGCAGGTATGGATATTGAATGGGAACCCATGACTTTCCCACCAATCCTTCACAACTTTCGCTCTTCTGGTTTTCTATTCAGAGAAAAGAATTCAGAGGATGTACTCATAATGATCGAACAAGCTTTTGAAAAATTCCATGTGAATAAAGGGGGGCAGATTCATGATATGGTAATTTGCATGACTAGGAAAGAAGGGATGGAAAGTGACAGTACGAACTGGATGGTGCGACCTTGTCCACCAGGATATAAACTGACCAATTGGAGTGCGACTGAGTTGCCCATTGTTTTTAAGTCTATTCCAACGTAATACTTTAAAAAACAATCTTAATTATCTTTAACCAAAGATATTAAGAGGTTTTTTTTTTTTTTTTTTTTCTTTCTGTAATGGGCTTTTTGTTTAAACATTTTCATTCAATAAATAACAAGCACAATGCATTTGATTCATATTGATGTGTCCATATTCTTTCATTTTTGCTATTTATTTTGTTTTCATTATATATATTTTCCTATATTATTTTTTCTCCACCTATTTACAGGTGTACGAATGCGGAATATGAGGACCTTCCTATCAGTAATTCTGAAATTAATTTTGAAAGACCTATTTGCACGGGTGGTTTTGAGGCTAACGAAGATACTGAGGATTATGGTCTACCTCCGGATCTATTAAAGAAAATAGAACAAGAGGAGAAACAAGTACTTCCTCATAAGGAATTATTAGAAATGATAAATTTGGGAAATGGTGAAGAGATAAAGGAAGTCAAAATCAGTACTTCATTGTCATCATCAATAAATGGTGAATTGATAGCCTTGCTCCAAGAATATGTGGATGTATTTGCATGGTCTTACCAAGACATGCCAGGGTTGGATCCGGATATTGTGGTTCATAAGCCCCCTTTAAGGCCAAAATGCAAGCCAATTCAGCAAAAGTTGAGAAGAATGAGGCCGGACATGCTGTTAAAGATAAAAGAGGAGGTGAAGAAGCAATTTGATGCTGGATTCTTAGAGCTGGCAAAATATCCAGAATGGGTGGCAAATATTGTTCCAGTACTAAAGAAGGATGGCAAGGTGCGGATGTGCATTGATTACCGAGATTTGAACAAGGCCATCCCTAAAGATAATTTCCCTTTGCCCCATATCGATACTCTGGTGGATAATACGACGAAGAGTTCTTTATTTTCTTTCATGGAGAAAACTAAATTTGTTACAATATGGGGAACCTTCTGCTACAAGGTAATGCCATTTGGGTTGAAGAATGCTGGGGCAACATATCAGAGAGCCATGGTGACCTTGTTTCATGATATGATGCATAAGGGAATTGAGGTCTATGTTGATGATATGATCGCAAAATCACAAGAAGAAGAGGAGCATATTGCGAATCTTAAGAAGCTCTTCGAACGACTAAGAAAGTTTTGACTCAAGCTAAATCCGACAAAATGCACTTTTGGAGTCATATCGGGAAAATTGCTGGGTTTTGTCGTCAGCAAAAAGGGAATTGAGATTGACCTGGATAAAGTGAAGACCATTTAGAATTTGCCACCACCTCGTACTCAAAAAGAAGTAAGAGGCTTTCTGGGGAGATTGAATTACATTGCTCGGTTTATTTCTCAGTTAACCGACAAATGTGATCCAATATTTAAGTTACTTCGAAAACATGATCCAGGAGAATGGGATGAAGGTTGTCAGATTGCATTTGAAAAGGTTAAACATTATCTATCCAACCCACCAGTATTAATGCCACCTGTTTCGGATAAACCAATGATACTGTATTTATCAGTATTTGAGAGATCCATGGGTTGTGTTTTGGGGTAGCTTGATGATATTGGAAAGAAAGAATAGGCAGTTTACTACCTCAGCAAAAAGTTCACAGATTATGAGTTGAAATATTCGTCGGTAGAAAAGTTGTGTTGTGCCTTAGCTTGGACTGCTCGAAGACTCAGATAGTACATGTTGTACCACATAACGTGGTTGATTGACAAGCTAGATCCAATCAAGTACATGTTGGAAGCACCTTCTTTGTCAGGGAGGACGGCAAGATGACAGGTTTTATTGTCAGAGTACGACATTGTATATGTAAGTCAAAAAACTATCAAGGGCAGTGCAGTGGCTGAATTCTTAGCAAGCCAGGTAGTGGAAGATTATGAGCCGTTGAACTTTGACTTCCTGGATGAAGATTTGATGTATGTTTCGCAAGCAGATGAGATTCCCCTGAAGAAGAAAGTATGGAAAATGTACTTTGACGGCACATCTAATGCCATGGGGCATGGAATCGGTGTAGTGCTCATATCCCCAGAAGAAGATTATTATCCTTTCACTGCTAGATTGGATTTTGTTTGTACAAACAATAATGCCGAGTATGAAGCGTGTACTATGGGCGTTCGTGCTGCAATAGACAGAAAGATCAAAGTATTGGAAGTTTTCGGAGACTCAGCCCTAGTGATATACCAGCTATGGGGAGAATGGGAAACCTGAGATACAAAGCTAATCCGATACTGAGAACTCATATTGAGTTTATTGGAGGAATTTGAAGAAGTGAATTTCAAAAACTTTCCTCAAGAAGAAAACCGAATAGCAGATGCTTTGGCTACTTTGTCATCAATGTTTAAAGTGAATAAAGGGGCTGAAGTTGTGCCAATAAAGATGAGTATATATGAGTCTCCTACCCACTGTCTGAGTATTGAAGAAGAAGCAGATGGCCTCCCTTGGTATAACGACATCTTGCAATACATCAAGAGTTAACAGTATCCAGAACAAGAAATAGAAAATGAAAAAAGGACTCTGAGAAGGCTAGCAATAGGTTTTGTTCTAGACAGTGAGATACTCTACAAGAAAGGAAAAGACGAAGTCCTGTTGAGATGAGTCGGATCTGCTAAAGCTTGGAGAATTATAGAAGAGGTCCGTGAAGGGATATGTGGCACTCATGCTAATGGTCACGTGCTTGCTAAGCAGATTATAAGGGCTGGGTATTATTGGTTGACAATGGAAGGAGATTGTATCAGTTATTTCCGGAAGTGCCATAAATGCCAGATATATGCAGATGAGATTCATGTGCCGCCATCGTCATTGCATGTCATGACTGCACCATGGCCCTTTTAAATGTGGGGAATGGATATGATTGGACCTATTACCCCGAAAGCTTCAAATGGACATCGTTTCATCTTGGTGACCATAGATTATTTCACAAAGTGGGAAGAAGCTACTTCCTATGCGAATGTAACCAAGTCGGTGGTATGCAGATTTGTTAAGAAAGAAATTATATGCCGTTATGGATTGCCAGCAAGAATTATTTCGGATAATGCTCTCAATTTGAACAATAAGATGATAAGAGAAGTGTGTACTCAGTTCAAGATCACACATCATAATTCGGCACCTTACCGTCCGAAGATGAATGGGGTAGTAGAAACAGCCAATAAGAACATCAAGAAGATTGTTGAGAAGATGATTGATGTGTACAAGGATTGGCATGAGATCTTGCCTTTTGATCTTCATGCATATCGTACCTCAGTTCGCACATCTACAGAGGCAACACCATTTTCCTTGGTATACGGGATGGAAGCGGTGCTACCTATTGAAGTTGAGATCCTTTCACTTCGGGTTTTGATGGAGGTTGGCCTAGAAAAGGCAGAATGGGTTAGAGCTCGTTATGAACAGCTGAATCTCATTGAGGAGAAAAGATTGAAAGCAATTTGTCATGGGCAGTTGTATCAGAAAAGGATGATTCGAGCCCACAACAAGAAAGTTCGTCCTAGACAGTTCCGAGAGGGGGAGTTGGTACTGAGGAAAATTCTCCCTATAGTAAAGGACCCGCGAGGAAAGTGGGCTCCGAATTGGGAAGGACACTATGTGGTAAAAAGAGCTTTTTCTGGAGGAGCATTGATTTTAACTCGGATGGACGGAGAGGATTTCATAAATCCCGTGAATGCTGATGAACTGAAGAAGTATTATGCTTAAAAAAAAAGTGTGATGCTGTGCACATGGAAATTCGAATGATTCCAAGTGTAAAAATGGAAATTCTATATATCTATCTCCCCTGTGGATTACTTTTTAATGAGAATATTCATTCTTGATATGATGAATGACCATCTTTCATATTCCTTTCACTAAGAAGAAATTATCTTTAGTCACCCCTTTGAGCCTTAATTATTTCTTTCTTTAAACCTTGATCAAGGATCACCCTCTACACTGGAGGGCAAATGTGAGGAAAAATAATAAAAAATCATGGCAAAAAGAAAGCCATCAAAAAATGTGGCAAATGAAAGCCAACAAAGCAAAAAAGAAAAAAAAGAAAAGAAAGTCCAAAAAAAGGACAAATGTTTCAAGAATGAGTTCTCCTCAGGAAATGATCCTTAATTCAATCACCCTTAAACACATTTTGGGCCTATTTTATCCTTTCTTTCTAAACCCGAACCTTGGCCTACATTACGTGCTTTAGAAAGTCCATTTTGATCAAGCATGTATATTTAATTTGAAAGGTTATTCTCAGAATTCATCCCATCTTTTGAATCGATATTTTTACCTTGGAAGCATTTAGAATTCTCAGTTGCATGGTAGAATACAAAAAAAAAAAAAAATGAAAATGGAAAAAAGAATGTAAAAGGAGAGGTTTAAGCCGAAAACCCACAAAGGGTGACTTAATACCGAATGGAGGACACTTGAGTTCAAAACCTGCAAAGGGCGGCTCAGGTACTGATTAAATTTCGAATTAGTGCTCCGTGTAAAGGGGGAGAAAGTATCTGAAAATTAGAGGAAAGGGGACTACGAAAGCCGAGAGGTTTCCCAAGTAAATTGCTCGTTCAAGAGAAATTTCAGACGGTTTGAAAAAGGAGGGGTCCAAGATATTCCGCATTCGGGGCATCTACAACCTATAATATTACATTTGTTTCTTATATCCTTGATATTCACTTTTACAATTTAAAAAAAAACATTTGTTGCAATAAATTCTTGTTATCCTTTTCATGACATTTTTGCTTGATTCATATTTTCTTTCATACATTTTTGAGATGCATCATGATTGTTATTAAATTCAATGATGATTAGTAATAAAAAAAATCTTTAAATAAAAGGATTTCAGAGCATTACTAAGGAATAGATTTAAATCTTGGGAAATGTTTGGAAAGTTCACCAAGAAAAGAAAACAGTGAATGTGTTGGAGATTCCATCATAAAGTCAGAAAATTTGTAAATTTCAGCAAAGTCAGAAACTGAGACTGATTGACAAGTTATCTTGAGTGAAGGATTCCTTAAGTAGGGCATCAGTGAACAATTGAAGACTCTGTCATGAAGTCGGATAATCTGTGAACCCCAAAGAAACCATGGATTAGAAATCATGACACAATCATTTGATTGCATTCATTCTTAGGAAACATACAAGCATTTGCAAAGCATGTCATTCTCATCATTGCATTTAGCTAACATTGCAGAAATCAAGAAAACTTGGAGTTCCCCAAAGTGAACTCGTTCTACTTCTCAAACGAGTCGAGCCCTGAGATCACCATCGAGGTACGTTCCTTTCCAAATCAAACTCGTTTTGCTTCTCAAATGAGTAGAGCCCCGAGACCGCCGACGAGATATGTTCCTTTCATTTTCAAGTTAAATTTATTTTTTCCAAATGAACCAAACCCAGAATCATTCTTAGTATTTCATTTTGTTTTAAATCAAACTCATTTTGTTTTATCAAATGAGTCGAGCTCCGAGACCATCGTCGAGGTATTTCCTTTTGTTTTAAATCGAATTCATTCTGTTTTATCAAATGAGTCCAGTCCCGAGACTATCGTTGAGATATTTCTTTTGTTTTAAATCGAATTCATTCTTTTTTATCAAATGAGTCGAGTCCCGAGACCATCGTCGAGGTATTTCCTTTTGTTTGAAATCGAATTCATTATGTTTTATCAAATGAGTCGAGCCTTGAGATCACCATCGAGGTATTTCCTTTTGTTTTAAATCGAATTCGTTATGTTTTATCAAATGAGTCAAGCCTTGAGATCACCGTCGAGGTATTTCCTTTAGTTTTAAATTGAATTCATTCTGTTTATCAAATTAGTTGAGCCTTGAGATCGTTGTCAAGGTATTTTCAAATCATGGGTAAGGCCTCCGGGCACCATTTTTAAGACCTCCGAGCACCATTTTTAAGACCTCCAGGCATAAGATTCCAGAGTTTTTATAGTTATAAACAATGAACAAGTCTTTGGTGGTGATAACCAAAGCCTCTGATGGAGATATCCAGAGTTTTTCAGAGGATTTGTTGGTAACCAAGTCCCCAACCACGCCTTATGTGGAGGTAGCTGATGAAGCGCTAGAGTGTTCATTCAGATCTTTTGAGTTCATCAATGCCACCTATGTGGGTGAAGGGTCCAAAGTACCTGCTGTGCGTTACTCTCGGATTGTCAACCTATTATTCAAACAGACCGTTGGAATGGGTTGGCGTGTTGGATTTGGATTGGGGAAGGATCTCCAAGGAATCAGGAAGATGCCAGAGATACAAGAAAATAGAGAAAGGTTTGGGTTATGTTACAGGCCAACCAGGAGGGATTGAGAGATGATTGAGTTTGAGAAGAAGAAGAAAAGATTGGCTCGTGTGAAGGGGTATGAGTGGGAGCCGAGGAAGATGGTTTTTCCTTATCGTTATTCCATTTTTCGTTTGGGGGATGTATTTATCCCGATGCACCTCCACCAAATTTAGAAGAAGCGTTTTCTGAGCTTTCTATTCAAATGGTAGGGAAAGCAGGAGTGAAGTCTGATGTTGAAGAAGAGTTGTTGGTGTACTCATGCTCACCTGAAATGGAGCTGGGTAATTGGAAAGTGACGAAGCTGCCGGTTATCTTTGAATCTCATAAAATGTAATGCAGTGAGTCAAGTCCCTAGTTGCTCATGCCCAAAGGCATTAGGGATGGTCTTTTATGTATAAGCTAGTTTATTCTTTATTATTTTAATAAATTAGGAACAAGAGGCATTTTCATTCCCTCTTTTTCATTCATGGTTGTCATTTTTCTTTTCTTTCATTGTTGCCATTCTTTCTTCGTATACCAATATATATTCTTTCAATTCAATTCTATTTCAGGATTCCAAGTAATGAATACAAAGACAATCTTAATAATAATTTGGGATTCGATTTTGAAAACACAGTTCATGTTGATGAATTTGATAATGAAGAAGAATCAAATGATTATACTTTGTCTCCGGATTTGTTGAGATTAATGGAACAGGAAAAGAAACCGATTGAACCACATCAAGAGGTTACTGAGATGATCAATTTGGGAGATGAGGAAAATAAGAAAGAAATAAAAATTTGCGCGTCATTACCACCTGCTCAAAAGAAGAGATTAGAAGATTTGCTTAGAGAATTTGTGGATGTGTTCGCATGGTCATACAGAGACATGCCGGGTTTGGATACAGATATTGTAGAGCACAAATTGCCTTTGAGGCCAGAGTGCAAGCCAATGCAACAAAAGTTAAGGCGGATGAAGCCAGAAATGCTGTTAAAGATTAAAGAAGAAGTAAAAAAACAGTTTGATGCAGGCTTTTTGGAGGTAGCAAAGTACCTGGAGTGGGTAGCCAACATAGTCCCAGTTCCTAAGAAAGATGGGAAGGTGAGAATGTGCGTCGATTACCGAGATTTGAACAAGGAAAGTCCAAAGGATAACTTTCTTTTGCCTCATATTGACACCCTCATGAATAATACTACTAGACATTCCACGTTTTCATTCATGGACGATTTTTCAGGGTATAACCAGATTAAGATGGCTTCGGAGGATATGGAGAAAACCACATTTGTTACAATGTATGGAACCTTCTCTTATAAGGTCATGCCTTTTGGGTTGAAAAATGCCGGAGCTACTTACCAAAGGGCAATGGTAACTCTGTTTCATGACATGATGCATAGAGAGATTGAGGTATATGTGGATAACATGATAGCAAAATCCCGTGAAGGTGAAGATCATTTGGTTAATCTCAAGAAGTTGTTTGAAAGATTGAGAAAGTTTTGGCTGAGATTGAATCCTGCCAAGTGTACGTTCGGTGTCAAATGCGGCAAGTTGTTGGGTTTCGTGGTTAGTGATAGAGGAATTGAAGTGGACCCAGATAAAATAAGGGCGATTTAGAATTTGTCTCCCCCTCGTACGCAAAAAGAAGTGAGAGGTTTCTTGTGAAGGCTGAATTACATATCACGCTTTATTTCCCTGCTCACCTTCAAATGTGATCCTATCTTCAAGCTTCTTCGCAAACAAGATACTGGTGAATGGACTGGAGAATGTCAGAAAGCTTTTGATAAAGTCAAAGAATACTTGTCAAATCCGCCAGTGTTAGTTCCTCCAATCCAGGAAAGCCATTGATTCTGTATTTGGCGGTGTCTGAGAAATCCATGGGATGTGTTTTAGGGCAACGAGATGAGACAGGAAAGAAAGAGCATGCCATCTATTATCTGAGTAAAAAGTTCACTGACTATGAATCTAGATACTCATCGCTAGAAAAGATGTGTCACGCTCTAGCATGGACGGCTCATAGACTCAGACAGTCCAGGTTTACAATACAACGTGGCTCATAGCAAGGTTAAATCCTCTGAAGTACATTTTTGAGAAGCCGTCGTTATCAGGAAGAATTGCTAGATGGCAAGTCACTTTATCCGAGTATGACATTGTTTATGTGACTCAGAAAGCAATAAAAGAAAGTTTGATAGCCGAATTTCTGGCAGATCGGGCTTCTGAAGAATATAAGTCAATGCAATTTGATTTCCCGGATAAGGATTTGATGGCTATTTCAAGAGGAGATGATGAAGAATGTGAAGAAAAATCCTGGAAGATATTCTTTGATGGAGCTTCTAATGCTTTTGGGCATGGAATTGGAGTAGTCTTGATATCCCCAAATGGTCAATATTATCCGGTTACTGCACGATTGGATTTTAATTGCACCAACAATATGGCTGAATATGAGGCATGTGTCATGGGCTTGCAAGCAGCGATTGAAAGAAAGATTGATGTGTTGGAGGTATATGGTGATTCAGCTTTGGTTATTTATCAGTTGAAAGG
The DNA here is from genome assembly GCA_030761205.1 of Fremontodendron californicum. Taxonomy (NCBI): domain Eukaryota; kingdom Viridiplantae; phylum Streptophyta; class Magnoliopsida; order Malvales; family Malvaceae; genus Fremontodendron; species Fremontodendron californicum. The sequence continues at coordinate 4,998,270 of JAULJL010000008.1, forward strand.
AGAATGGGAAACAAGGGATTCGAAGTTGATCCTATACACAAAAATACACAACTGAATTAATCAAGCATTTTGAGAAGATTCAATTTCAACACATGCCCCGGGAGGAAAATCAGATGGCTGATGCTTTAGCTACTTTAGCTGCGATGTTTAAACTGGATGCAAAAGCCGAGATTCAACCAATCAAGTTGGGTGTGAAAGGATCTCCGGCATATTGTTTAGATGTTGAAGAAGAAGTTGATGGTCAACCTTGGTATTTTGACATCATGCAATACGTCAAATATCAACGGTACCCGGAATACGCCTCGGATAATGATAAATGGCTCATCCAAAGATTAGCTATGGGTTTCTTCCTTGACGGAGAAATATTGTATAAGAGGGGCCGAGATATGGTGCTTTTGAGATGTGTTGACGCCGTAGAAGCAAAGAGGATACTGGAGGAAGTGCATGATGGAATTTATGGGGCACATGCGAATGGTCACATGATGGCTAGACAGATAATAAGGGTCGATTATTATTGGTTGACGATGGAGAAAGACTGTATTGATTATGCCCGAAAATGTCATAAATGCCAGATCTATGCGGATAAGATCAATGCTCCTCCTAATGAGTTGCATGTTTTGGCACCTCCGTGGCCATTCTCAATGTGGGGCATGGATGTGATTGGACCTATCACCCCAAAGGCGATGAATGGGCATCGGTTCATTTTCGTGATGATCGATTATTTCACAAAGTGGGTAGAGGCAGCCTCATATGCAAGTGTAACACAGGCAGTGGTTTGTAAGTTCATAAAAAAAGAGATAATTTGTCAATATGGACTACCAGAGAGAATCATTTCTGATAATGCTCGCAATTTGAATAGCAAGATGTTGAAAGAGGTTTGTGAACAGTTTAAGATCAAGCATCACAACTCAGCACCATATCGTCCAAAGATGAATGGAGCAGTGGAAGCAGCCAATAAGAACATCAAAAAGATTGTAGAAAAGATAACTGATGTCTACAAGGATTGGCATGAGAAGTTACCTTTTGCCTTGCATGCTTATAGAACTTCGGTTCGCACATCCACAGTGGCAACCCCGTTTTCATTGGTATATGGGATAGAAGCTGTGTTACTAGTTGAGGTAGAAATCCCTTCTTTAAAAGTGCTGAAGGAGTTGGATTTGGAAGAAGCAGAATGGGTACGGGATCATTTTGAGCAGTTGAATCTCATTGAGGAAAAGAGACTTGCAGCGTTGTGCCATGGTCAGTTGTTCTAGAAGCGAATGATGTGAGCGCATGATAAGAAAGTCCGTCCTAGACATTTCAGGGAAGGAGAGTTAGTCTTGAAAAAGATTCTTCCGTATCAGCATGATCATCGAGGGAAGTGGACACCGAATTGGGAGGGTCCTTATGTGGTGAAAAAAGCTTTTTCAGGTGGAGCCTTGATTTTGGCTGAAATGGATAGGGATGTTTTGCCAAACCCGATTAATTCAGACGCTATGAAGAAGTATTTTGCTTGAGAAAAAAAAAAGGAAAAAAAAGAAAAAGAAAAAGGAGGACTCAAATTGAAAACTCGAAAAGGGCGGTTTGGGTCAATAGGGGTTGTCTAAGTTGAAAACCCGAAAGGGCAGCTTAGATATGAGGAGGATCAGTGTCGCTTAGAAAATTTCATGAAGATGAAGACAATGTCTAGTTTGATGAACTCTGAAGGATTGAAGACATCGATTTGGATTGGTTTTTGGATGAGAATTTTAAAATGAACTGTTAAGGTTGTCTATGTATTCATTGTTTGGATACTGTTTTGTTATCTAAACACCTTCGTGATAAACCTTTTGAGATGCTCTTTTGTTCCTTAGATGAATTCTTTTCCTTATTTTTGTTAATAAAGATATTTCTTTCTAGATCATTTTTGCCTTCCATTTGTTATTCTTAATTTTATACCTTTGCATTGAATAGAGGGAATGCATCATGCATTGCGTTTGCTATGAAAATAGAATAATGATTGATAAATTGGAATATAATCTTAAGATATCCCTGCATTTATTTTTATGAGAAATCTATGGATAACTGAACAGAAAAGTAGGGAGAAGAAATGAGATGAGATGTGAATTTTAAAAGTGAAAATTTTTGAAGATGAGAATTTCCATGATGAGATTTTAAGCCCAGTTAAGCTGGCATAAGATGAGATATAGAATGATTGGTGTTTTGAAACCGTCGAGAAAAGAAATTGTTCATATTCAGCAGATTTTGAAAAGAGAAAAAGACAATAAGATTCGTTCTACCAGTTTGAAGCAAAGTACAAACAGAGGTGAATGATGAGCTTGAGAACCTTTTATTTTGATTAAGAGATTCAGGGAGTTGATATTATTTATTATAGAGCATTCATGACATCCATTGCATGATATGCATATGTATTCATGGCATTCATTGTACTGCATTGCATTCATGCATTGCATCCAAGAAAGATTATTGCAGATATTCAATATAATTTGGATAGGAATTTCAATTTGGAATGACAATTTGTGAGAACCATATCAAATCTTTTCGGGATCCAATGTAAGATTTTTGAAATTTCTTTTGAAGAAAGTATCCACTTTTGAGAATTTACGAATTTCGTTGGGTATTTAAAGTTGATGCCTCGTAGAGAGGAGTTTTTTATCGTTGGGAATTTAAAGTTGATGCCTCGGTGGAGGAGTATGTTTTCACGTTGGGTATTTAAAGTTGAAGCCTCGGTGGAGGAGTATGTTTTCATGTTGAGTTTATTTAAAGTTGAAGCCTCGGTGGAGGAGTATGTTTTTACGTTGGTTATTTAAAGTTGAAGCCTCGGTGGAGGAGTATGTTTTCATGTTGAGTTTATTTAAAGTTGAAGCCTCGGTGGAGGAGTATGTTTTCATGTTGGGTTTATTTAAAGTTGAAGCCTCGGTGGAGGAGTGATGCACCCAAAAGAGTGTATCTTATTTAACCTTGCACTAAAAAGATCAATTGTAAGTATAATGATTAGCAAGGGTTGAGTCCTCAGGGATTGGGTTTTAATCTATGAGTTATTAGTTTATAACTTACGTTCAAAGAAAACAATAAAAGAAAAGGGGTTTTTGAAGCTAGATTTAAACTAAAGTAAATAATAAGAATAAGATGCAAGGCGGTATAACCAGCCAATAAAAATATATATACTAAATTAGGCGGTATAACCAGCCAATAAAAATATATATACTAAATTAGGCGGTATAACCAGCCAATAAAAATAAAACAAAGTTAATATACAAATTAGGCGGTATAACCAGCCAATAAAAATAAATATACTTTTAAAAATAAACAAACTAGAAAAGTAAGAAAACAAGTAAGTAAGAAGAATCAAATATGAAAAATATGGTTAAGGTTTCATTCTCCACCACTAGACATCATTAAGAATCAATTTCAGATCTATCAATATCAACCAACTATCAAAGTTAACAACCGTAGATAACAACAAGCTCTGTTATCCCAATCTTTCCTTAGTTTGTCGTTAAATAGAACAAGCTCTCTATTTAATCTCTAACCATTAAACAACCTAGAATAAGCTCTCTAAATTCAATTTAATGGCAGCTTTATGATGAGAAAGATAGGTTGATCTAAGCAACAAACACATAAGCTCGGATTGTTCAACTTAGGTTATGTTCCACTTTGCAATTATTGAAAACTTGACCATAATCATTAATCACAAATTGCCACTTATGAATAGGAAATCAAGACAATTACACGGATCAAGATTCCTAAACTAGCAATAGATAATTATCAAGATCTATCTAGTTGTACACCTAAACAAATCAAGACAACATCATGAACAATTCTTGTAGAAGAACATAAGCAACTTTGATAGAAAATTAATGATAGATAGAATCTGAAAATCAATCACAAAACATGTCTAGGGCTTTGAAATCACCCTTAACCAAATAGAAGTTTAGCCTAGCATAGGCATCATAAACATAAAATTAAATAGAATCTAAGAAGAAAATAAAAGAAAGAAAGAAGAAGAAGAAGAATATTAATTATTCAACCTCTTGCTCTTTCTAAAGAAAAAGAAAACTAGAGAAAAGAAAGAAGAAGAAAACTTAGAGAATTTTATTACAATGGCTAATATCCTACCTATGTACAATATGATCCTCTACAATCATCCAAGGCCCTCTATTTATACACATTTTGGAGGGCTAAATGACAAGAGACAAGCTTTACAAATTTCAAAGGTAGGTATAATAGGTGGGTGAATTTTTCTAACAATTTTCGTCATATTGTATGACAATTTTGATCAGCCAACTTGATGGTCGATTTCGTCAATGTTGGAGGCCTGATCTGATCACATGGTCTTCTAGAAAAAGGTTCCCCTATCAGTTACGGATCCATAGCCGTTGGAATCAGCTCATTTGCTGATGTGGATAAGCAGATATGGGCAAAATACGAAAACAGGTCAGAACAACTTTGTAACATCTTTTTCTTTTTCCACAAATTCAAGAGATGATTCATATTTTTTACTTAGGAATGTATTTGCCAGTATTCCATTTCTTTTTCTCTTGACTTTTCTTTTCTTTTCCCCCCACACTTATTTCTTGTTTCTAACCCAAATTTTCGACTAAAAATATCCCTTGTTTTTTGCAATATGTCTCAAAATATATAATCCATCTTTAGAACAAGGGTAAGGATATAAGTATATATCATATGGTCTTCTAGACAAAGGTTCCCGTATCAGTTACGGATCCATAGCCATTGGAATCAGCTCATTTGCTGATGTGGATAAGCAGATATGGGCAAAATACGAAAACAGGTCAGCACAGACGTCATTGCACATCAGCCAACTTGATGGTCGATTTCGCTAGGGAAAACGACTCCGTTTCAAGAAGTGTAAAACATAAAAAAGATAGATATGCCTCTTAGCTTTTCACGGCTACAAATTTCAGCCTTATTGCTTCAGTGAAACGCCAGATATAGCTGATATGGGAAAAGGTGTCGGAACTGGAACTGAACTGGATTTGCCCTTAATTCTAGTAATCTGAAATCACTCAAAGAAACTTGTGAAAAACACCAAATTACATAAAAATATAAAAGATCATAAACACAATTAGACTAAACAATAATAACTCGTATTTGACACAAAACAATAATAAAACATAACTAAAAACTATATAATTATACTAGTTATCAAGGAGTATATTTTCACGTTGAGTTTTTTTAAAGTTTACGCCTCGCTTAGAGGAGCTTTTCTACGATGGGATTTTCTTTAAGTACATAGGTCTTTTTAATGTTTGAGAACTTAGTAGGGTGTCTACGTCTTTGCACATCCCCTGTTTCTCAGGGAATGCACAAAGAGGGGCAACTGTAGACATCGGATTTTATCCGGCTTTTAATTTTGTAATTTGAATTTTATTTATTTTCGAATAAAATATAAAAAAAAAGAGAAAAAAAAGGATAAATTCGAAATAAAAAAAATAAAAAAATGAAACAAGTTTGGGTTGAACTAAGACTCTTCTTTGGATTAGACTTGGACTCTAGGTGTTGTGGTTGGAACAAAAATCTTTTCTTGATCAGATTGAGACTTCTAAGTAGATTAAAATCTAAACTCTTTTCCTATATAAACAACCTAGCCTCAAGCACAAAAATAACATAAAAAAATATACAATTTTCAGAATAAGCAAGCAAGATCAGTAGAAGAAATTTTTTTATTTATTTTCTTGGTGTATTTCGAAATTCTTGATTCTTAGTGCTAGGAGTTGTTTCGAAGAGTTTTTAGTAGTGGGAAATCTTGGTTTTAATTAGACGAAGCTTAGGTTGAAGTTTGGTGATTGTTCGGCGGCCAACGGAGGAGATCGAAGAGGTTGAAGTTGCGACTTTCAAACTCAGATCTAGGATTATCGGGTTAGATTCGGCAAAAACTAAGTTGATTTTTGGAAAGAGGAGATCGAAAGTAATTTGTAGTGATTTTTTGGAATTTTTTTGAACTCGGTGTTCGACGACGGCGACGGAGATCGGTGACGGCGGCGACGTCAGTGACCGGAATCTCGAAAGTTTTTGGATTTGCTCTTGGTGTTCTTAAGGAGAGAGATTAGAGAAAAAGAAGAGTGTCTTTTTGTTTTTTTTTTAAAAGAGCTAAGAAAGTGAAAAAAAATTGTTATTTAAATGAAAGGGGGCCAGCAGTCGGGTCGGGTCAGACCCGCGCGCGGCCCGTGCCTGGGCCCGACCAGGTTGCTGGCTGTCTTATGTTATTATTATTTTTTTTCTCTTTATTTTGTCTCCTTTGCTTTTATTTCCTTTTGTATTTTTTTTTTGTTATATCTTTATTATTCCTTTTACGTTTTTTGTTTGATTTGAGTATTTTATATATATATATATATATATATATTATTTGTTTAAATGTCAATTAATTATTTATTGTGACTAATTTTATTTTTAGTTTTGATGTTTACAGGTATATTTTTACGAATCAACTTTGATTGGTTATTATGTTATTTTTAACTATTATTATATATATATTTTTTACTATGATTGTTAACTATTATATTATTTTTTTATTATACTATTATATTATTTTTGTTAACTATTATTTTATACTATTATATTTATATATTTTAACCATTATTATTTATTATTAATTATTTTTAACTATTATCTTAATTATATTTTATTATTATTTATTAATTTGATTTTATTAGTAAGATATTTTTTTAATTAAGTTTTTTTATTAATTGATGATTAATTAGTTTGAAAATAATAAATAAAGATCTTTTCCAATGATGAAATCCGAGGAGTTCACGTATGGTTGAATTCCAACGAATTTCTAGGTGAGAAAATTCTCTTAAATATTCTTCAGAATGAATGGAAGGATTTTTAAAGGATTATTTTCGATATCAGTAAAGGTCAAAATTTATTCTTTTTAAAATAATTAATTTTCAATGTCTCTTTTTCAAGATAATTTTCCATAATAAATGCCTAATTAAAACCGAATGATAAATTAAGATTTTTTTCGATGATGAAATTCAAGAGAGTCGCGAATGGTTGACTTTTAAGAAATTTCTAGGTGAGAAAAATTCTCTTAAAATTTCTCCAGAACGAAATGGAAGAATATTCTAAGGGATAATTTTCGATATTAAGATCAGAATTTATTTTTCGAACAAACATTAATAAAATGTAAACTAATTTTGGAAGATTAATTTAAGAGAAATAACTTTGTTAAATAATCTAACTTTTCCGATGACGGAGTCTCTTCAATAGAACGAATGGTTTCTTTTGAATACTCTCGAGGTGAGGAAACGTTTTTTAGTAATTTCTCCAGAATGAATGAAAGGAAGACCTAAAAAATGATTTTCGAGATTTGTAATTTTAACAATTAAAATGAAGATAGGATAGACAAGACCATTTAATTAAGACTTTTTAAGTATCACAAGACTAATTAGGTACTATCTCTTAGATAGGCGTTGTGAGGTTGCTAATCCTTCCTCACACGTAACCGTACTCCCGAACCTAGTTCTGATAAGCAGACCAGAACCTGTTCTTTTTAAGGTGCCTTAGTCAAGCTTAGGATTACATTAAATAGGATAGACTCATAAAGGTGACTAATCACACCTAGATTAGATGATTAGTGGCGACTCCATTGATTTACGTCTAGCATGCTGAATTCGTATTTGGCACGTTATGACACCATTGATTGGTCTAAGTCATAAATCATGTGGCAATGATATAAAATGCATGAAAATACTGCAAATATAATGTATGAAATGCATGAAATGACATGAAAAATGCATGGCATCAATAAAATGACCAAGACCTAACATGAACTTGCATGACATTTAATGTAACCTAGGTCTAAAATGCATGAAATGCATGATAATGCAAGCACAACCTAAAGCAAAAAAATGCATGGCAAATACACAAACATATAGCATACTTAAACAAAATACACAACAATATATCATGGAAACAAAAACCTATCAACTAGCATAACAAAAGTGCACACATAAAACATAAGAGAGGGGTAGCCGAATGGCCCATATGGACATGGCATTTTCACAAACACTTAACACACTAACATGTATAGCTAAAAATAATACTTAAATCATGCAAATATAAAGTAAAGGCATGAGAACCAATAGGCATTTTCAAAAACACATGTACTAACAAAATGTAAAACAAACTTAAACACTTTGAAAACAGAAAATCAAAGATGCAAGACAAATAAAATAAACATGATAACAAGATAAAAAAACTCAACAATGGAAACAAGCAAACAACCAAATCAAAACAAAACAAGCTTCATATTTATGTATTTTAAGAAGATTTAAAGCATCAAAACTTGTTAAATACCATGAATAACATGAAATAAAAAAGCAAACAGCAACTACACAAAATCAATAGGCCATTCGGCCACCCCTCTAAATCATGAAAAAAAATTTCTCAAAGCTTTTTCCAAGAAAGTAGAAAGAAGAACTTAAAGGAGAAACTTAAAAACACTTATTTTAAAAAGGAAAATCAAAAGAAACTCACCAAAATAGCAATCAAAACAGCAAATCAAGAATAGAAAACCAAGGAAAGTGCAAGAGTATGGTGCTTAAAGCAACCTCTAGAAGCTATATTGCAAGCTTTTTCTCTTCTAACTTTCTTTTCTTTTCTAAGCTTTTCTTTTTGCCTTTCAAAAAAAAAAAATATAGAGAATTCAGCAAAAATTAGAATGTGAATAGAGTCCAAATGAAAGAGAGAACCCCTCCCCCCCTTGTAGTGGCCGGCTAGCTCCTTGGAAAAACCTAGGAGGTTCTAGAATTTTTTTCAACAAACTTGATCCTATGGCCTTCAATCCAAGGTGCCTTCTATATAGGATTCTCACCCTTAGATTAGAATCATCAACCCTTGAATTATGATGTCATAAAGATGTCATAAGTATATTCTCTCTCCAACCATTGGTCCATGTGTTGCAAATTCAAAGGCTTGATCACAAAAATAACTACCTTCCTCTTCATTGTTGGCCTTTTGATTAAAAATCAAAAAATATATGCCCACCATTGGGCCCTGGCCGGCTGAACCCTCATCTTCCAGCCCATGCTTCATTTTTTTTTAAAAGCAAGAAAAGCCCTTTTCGATTTCTTGGGTAAAATAACCTTTTTGCCCCTCGAACATAAATAAATAGTAAACGGACTCCAAATTCAAAAATTATTTTTTTAATACTTCCGAAATAATAAAAAATTGAATTCTGGAGGTATTCAAAATTCTACGAGCCCATTTGCTATTTATTTGGATTTTTTCTTCCAAAATTGCCCTTTTGTGCTCCCAAACTTTACTATTTTTTAAACGAGCTCCAAATCCAGATTTTTCTTCACAAATATCTTCCAAATAATTTAAAAGTATGAACTGAAAGTTTTAATAATTTTTGGAACTCATTTGGTATTTTTTCGGGATTTATCTGCTTGAATTACTACATAGTGGGCTCGAGATTTGGCCATTTTGCAAACGAACTCCGAATCAATATTTTTCTTTGCCAATATCTTCAAAATAATTTAAGAAAAAGATCTGCAAATTTTCAGAATTTTTGGAGCTCATTTGGTATTTTTTCGGGATTTTTCCTTTTGAATTTTTGCATAGGGGACCCGAGATTTGGCCATTTTGCAAACGAACTCTGAATCTGGATTTTCTTTCGCTAATCTCTTCGAAATGATTTAAGAATGAGATCTGCAAATTTTCAGAATTTTTGGAGTTCATTTGCTATTTTGTCCAAATTTTCCAATTTTGCCCTTTTGCCTTTGAAATCCGGTTTTGTTCAAAACAAGTCTGATCAGATTTTCTTCAAACTGAGCCTTGGGCTATCCTCGTTTAATCACTCCTCATCAATTAGGGGCTTTAGTCTTATTGAATCGGGTCATTTATGTAATTCTTCCAAATTTCACTGAAATCCACCAAAAATCCTAATTCTCGGTTTTCTTCCGGATTGACTTTTCTTTCAGTTTTTCTTCCAAGTAACTTCTCCATTACCCCTATTCAGTGCTTATCTTTCATTTGGAACCTTCAATTTTGACCAATTTTATCATTTAACCACTTTTCCCTAAATTTCTCGAACTAAGATTTCCTTTCTACTGAATCTCCGTAACTCAACTTCCGAACTCCATATCTTTCGATGTAGACCTCGGATTACCAAAATTATTTCGCCATTTTTCAATTGAACTTCAAATCTTGATTTTGAAAGTGGGTTGACTTTTTTAGTTGTTGACTTTTTGGGGTTGACTTTTTCAAGTTTGACTTTTTATGCTCGCCTTCTTAGACTAAGTCTCGGAGTACCACTTGCAGGATGAAAAAAGTCTTTTTACATTCCGAAACATCAATTTAGGAAGAAAACATACCAGTTTTAATGGTCCGGACAAAATTAGGTGTCTACAGCTGCCCCTATTTGGCTATTGCTGAGAATCAGGAATCAGGCAAAGATAAAAAATACTAATTTTGTCCGGTTAGTGAAATCACATGTGAAGGAAAGAGGAAAGGGGTTTTCTCTCACTTCCATTCTTCATTCATTCATCATTCATCATTCATTTTTTTATTTATTTATTTTTCTTTTGAAAAAAGTTGTAAATAGAATATTTTGTCTTTAAATTGAATTCCCTGACTAATCAAGGCTCGACCCGTCTTAAGGAAACGAGTTCGATTTGCAAGAGAAGAAATGACCTTAATGATGGTCTCGGGGTCTTAACCTGTCTTGTTCTCAGCTATGTTTAGAATTCTGGGTATCTCCTCCGGAAGCTTCGGCTATCACCACCAAAGACTTGCTCATTTTTAAAACTGTAAAACTCTGAATATCTCCACCAGAGGCTTTGGCTATCACCACCAAAGACTTTCTACCTTTTCAAATTTTTTTTGAAACTCTGGATATCTCCACATAGGCTTCGGTTGTCCTCACCAAAGACTTTTTTTTTTAAACTATAAAACCCTGGATATCTCCTCAGAGGCTTCGGCTATCACTACCAAAGACTTTCTCCCTTTTCAAAAATTTTAAAACTCTGGATATCTCCACAGAGGCTTCAGTTTTCACCACTAAAGACTTTCTCTTTTTTAAAACTATAAAATCCTGGATATTGGTTCTTGAAAACATGTTGAAGATTATACCTGAAAGCTTTGAGAAGGGATGCAAATGCTTCTTGGTGCAGATGTAGACGTTAAATAAGATACAAATGTCTTTGATGCAAAGGTAAATGACTTGATTTGATGCAAATGTTTCTTGATGTAGATGTTGAATAAAATTCTGGGTATCTCCTCCAGAAGCTTCGGCTATCACCACCAAAGACTTGCTCATTTTTAAAACTGTAAAACCCTGGCTATCTCCTCAAGAGGCTTCGGCTATCATCACCAAAGACTTTCTCATTTTTTAAAACTGTAAAACTCTGGGTAACTCCTCTAGAAGAAGACTTCTCACTGTTCAAAAATTATAAAACCCTGGATATCTCCACCAAAGGCTTCAACTATCACCACCGAAGACTTGTTCACTTTTAAAAATTGTAAAATTCTGGATATCCCCTCTAGAAGCTTTGGCTATCACCACCAAAGGTTTGCTCATTTTAAAACTGTAAAACTCTGGCTATCTCCTCCAGACGCTTCGGCTATCACCACCAAAGACTTTCTCATTTTTTAAAATAGTAAAACTCTGGCTATCTCATCCATAGGCTTCAGCTATCACCACCAAAGACTTGCTCATTTTTAAACTGTATTGAAAATTATACCCAAAAGCTTTGAGAGAGGATGCAGATGCAAATGTCTTTAACAAGATGCTCATGCTTCATCGTGCAAATGTAAATGGCTTGGATTGATGTAAATGCTTCTTGGTGCAAATGCAAATGGCTTGGTTTGATGCACATGCTTGCAGATGCAGATATTGAATATGATACAGATACTTCATGATGCAAATGCGAATGGCTTAGATTGATGCACTTGCTTCTTGATGCAGATGCCTCTACTAATAATGTTCTTGTAAGTGGTTTATGAATAGGGTAACTGCAGTTACCACACAATAATGATAATGCAATGGTTCTAGAAATGATGCAATTGTTTGAGATGATGCAATATGCAAATATCCATGGAGGATGTAAATGTAAAGGTAAAATACAGATGCTTATGGAATAGTGCCAATGTAAATACCCATGAATGATGCAAATGCTTGCCGACACTGTGCAGATGCAAAAAGCTCAATAAAGAGATGAGTGCTCATGAGTGATGCAAATGCCCCCGATTGTTTTTCTAGACTTTGGCTTAGCCTTTCAAATTCATTTTTCCTCTTCAAATTAACTCATTTTTTCAACCTTTGGCTATTCTCTTTGCCCCAACAATTTTCAAACTTTCATCAACAGAGGTCTGAACCGGGTTCTATTTCTTCTTCTCATATCTGGAAGTCAAGTCCTATCCTAGTAGTTCTATGCCTTTGGGTTAGAAAAACCCTTGTCTCATGTCAACATCAAAAAATAGGTATTTCAAAAAAATATCTTTATTTGTTTTCTCATTTTGAAAACTTTTGAACAAAAAATATTAACCCCATAGTGTGTGATGTACAAATCTTTTGAAGACTGATGATCATTGTTAGAAATTTCTCTAAGTGTCAATCTAGGTTCTTTTCAACTGGGATTGGCAAGGCTTGGTATAACAAGATTCTGGCTTTTCCAGGAAAACTTCTTAACAAAAATGTATGTCCCTTCTAGGCTCACAAATGGAACAAGTTTTATAGATCATGAATTCATTGAGAAACCAAGCAATTTCAACATTCTTTTAGTTTCCATATCAAGGCATTTTGACAAGCGTCAAGAGTAGCCAAAATGTTTAAACAGGAAAGTTTAATCTTGGAGGGAAAAAGTCTCTGTTTTTGAAATCAATCCTCCAAAATGAGAGCTAACAATTTGGGAGGTTCAAGAATTCCTAGATGTTCCTTGATGACCACTTCTTTAAAATGACCTTCTCTTTCATGGTATCGGCACTATCATGGATGGTATCAAAAATTTCCATTTTACTCTAGACCGCCGTTTTTGGGTTTTCGCCCTAGTATCCCATTCTTTCCATTTTTTTTATGTTTTACCATGCACTTGATAATTCTAAATTCTTCCATAGTGAAATGATAATTCGATGAGATGGGATAAAATCTGAGGAAAAAACCCTTCAAATTAAATATTCATGCTTGATCAAAATGGACTTTTAAAGCACGTAATGTAGGCTATGGTTCGGGGTTCAGAAAGAAAGGATAAATGGGACCAAAATATGTGTTTAATGATAATCAGATCAAGGATCATTTTTTGAGGAAGATTCCCTTTGAAACATTTGCCCTTTTTGGACTTTTCTTCTCTTTTTCTTTTTTTACCTTTTGGCTTTCATTTGCCATACTTTTTTCACATTTTCTCTATTTTTCTTTTTCTTTTGCATCTTTATTCTGACAGAGTGAACCCATATTTACTCGGGACTCAATTTTCTTTGTATCTGTCTTTGAGTTAGGACTTATTTCTTAGTGATCCTTTCTCGCACTTGCCCTCCAGTGTAGAGGGTGATCCTTGATAAGGGTTTAAAGAAGAAAGAATTCTTTCAGCTCAAAAGGGGTGACTATGGATAATTTCTTTTTGTGACAGGGACATGAAAGATGGCCATTTCTCATGTCAAGCACGAATATTCACATTGAAAAGCAATCCCCAGGGGGAATAGATAATCAAATTTTCATTTTGCACTTTCAAATTATTTGAATTCTCATATGCATGATATCACAATTTTTTTTTTATTTTTTTTTGTCACATGCCCCACTGATTCATGCGTTAGTCCCATAATTTTTTACCATATATCCATCATTTCCACACATGATGCCCCAATTTGATTATCCATGAGAATTTGTATCAACGAGGAACATAGCAAGTTTAGGTTTATTTTGAAAAGGCTGTGTTTCAATTCTGAGTTCTTTGAAGAGACAAGGAAAATATGACCTAAAAACGGGTTTTCTTTGGGACATGGGATAATCTAGTTTAATCATTGTGCCCTAGGGTGTTAATCATGAAGTGATGTTTGGGCAATTAGGGTTTTGTGGTTGTTGGAAAAGGCATGAATGATTTTAGCACAACCTTGACACACATCAAATTTCCAAGATCTAGATTCTTAAAATAATGTCTCATTTGTTTGAATTTCAAGGAATTCGAAAAAAATTCAAAAAGTTCGTTCCTTTGTTCATAGCCTAGACTAGGATCTATATCTTTGCTTATTCTATAATGATAATGGTTTTATGAGGTTCAATCATTCATATTCCTTGAAGCATTAGGTTTTTCAAGTGGTCCTGGTTCAAGGGATTTAGGCATAGGAAAACCTAAAAGAGAGAGGAAAAGTGTTGGGTTATTTCTAACAATGATCATCAATATTCTCGAGGCTGTCCATTATTTCACGTGAAAACCACTTATTATTGTTTACCACAAATTTTCATGAAGTTTCATTCATTTTCTTTTTTCCTTTTTTTTTTGGCGAATTCAAATGAGTGTTAATATATAATGAAAACAAAACATTTAAATTCAAAATTTATTTATTTCATGTAAATGTCAACATGAGACAAGTGCTTTCATCATCATAGTGTATAGAACTGCATGCATAAAAAATCCTAATATGATTATGCACCATGTTTCTTATGACACTTGGCTTTCCCATCTTCAAAACTTATCGAACCAGCCTTGATGAGATCCCTAACCTTGTACTTCAAAGAGGGGCAGTTCTCTGTTGAGTGACCTTGATTGCCAGAATGATAACCACAACACTCATTCACATCATACCAGCTTGGATAAGGGGGCTTCAGAGGCTCTAATTGCATAGGTGTCACAAGGTGATTCTGGATGAGTTGAGGTAGTAGCTCACTGTATGTCACAAGAATCGAGTCAACCTGATTTCTTTTTCGTATTTTATGCCCTCTTCAATTATTCCCAATGGTGTTAGATTGATAGACAGATGTAAATTCTGGTGCGGTTGCAGTCATTGATTGGTAAGGATAAGCACCTTGAGAGACATTGTTCAGGGTAGGGTAGAATGGCTGATACGAGGAGAATTGGGGAGGTGGGGCAAAGCCTTCCACGACTTGGGCATCTTCTTTTTTCGTTTCAGATGCCCCATTTCTCTCAGCATTGGATGTTTCTTCTCTTTAAAGTTTCCCATCATTGATAGCATTCTCAATCATCTCCCCTGAAATTACCATGTCTGAAAAATTCTTCGTGGCGTTGCCGACAAGTATATCATAGTACGGGGCCTGCAGTGTATTCACAAAAAGGATAGTGGTTTACTTTTGAGTTAAGGACAGTTGTATTGGGATGGCCATGCTTATCCATCGCTGCGCATATTCTTTGAAGCTCTCAGTAGCTCTTTTCTTCATATTTTGCAAGGTGAGACGGTCAGGCGCCATGTCGGTCATATGCTTGTACTAGTTTAGAAAAGCCCTAGCCAGGTCATTCCAAGAGTGAATCTGATCCTTGCTCAACTGACTATACCACCTAATTGCTAACCGCTGAGGCTATCCTAAAAGCAGTGAATCAAAATCTTATCATTATCTATATGACTCATCATCTTCTGGCAGGATATAGTGATGTGGGCTGACGGATCGATCGTCCCGTCATATTTCACAAAGTCAGGGATCTTGAACTTAGGGGGATAACAAAATCGAGGACCAAACATCGTTCTTTCGCACCTAAACTCCCAAATACATCTGTATTTTCTACTGCCCGGAGCCTTTCATCTAACAACTGATATTTCCCTTGGGAATCTGCCAACTCAGCCTCATTCGACTCAACCATTTTCAATTTTGCCTGTTCAGCTGGATTATCTAAGTTCAGGGTGCTGTTGAGGTTAACTGTGTTCTGGCCATCCAACATCATGCCCTCACTCTAACCCTTTTGTGCCTCTAACCCTTCTCTGGCAGCCAAGTTTTCAGTGTATCCTTTTCCCTTGATTACGGCAGATATCAGCTCCATCAATTTAGTCATCTGATCCTTAGATTCTGCTTGAGACTTTGCCAGTTGTTCTCGCAATTCTTACTGTACCCTTTCTATTCTTTTCATTTGAGAAACTTGTTCATTCTCCATAGCACTAGCCTGTATTAAAAGGGTACTACTTCTTATACCTCTGATTTGAAATGGAAATTCTTTCAAAGACTCTTAAAGCCAAGCCTACTTCTATTTTATTTCCCCAAATGTATGTCATGATGAAAGAGTCATGAATGCAATTTGATGCACGTGAAGCCTAAACAATATGATGTATGGATATGTATAGTGGAAACATGCTAAACGAGTATGTAATAAATGCAATCACGATGCCAACATGCTACAAGCAAAGAATAAACAAATCAATGCATGGATATATACAATGAATGACCATGTATATTTCAGCATATTTCCCAATGAATGATCGTATACACTATGAATGTGACATAATGTCAAATATGATGCATGTAAACAATGAATGATTGACACAGAGTATATACAAAGAAAATCATGCTGACCATGTATGTCATGAATGATGCTAACATGATGTATGTAATAAGCAAATTAGTGCATGAACATATACAGAAAAATCATGCTGACTATGTTTGTCATGAATACCACCTGATGCTACCAAGATGCATGTATGAAAGTATGGTATGACAAATAATTGATCGGATGCAAAATGCAAAGTAGAAGATATCACAGAGGAAATAAGAATCGGAGGAACTTAATCCTCAACATCTCATAAATTTGAAGCACAACCAATTCATTCTAATATCAACGTTCACAATGGCATAAACCATGTTTACAAAATTTGAGCAGTGGTTAAAATTGTCTTTTACAAGCACTTTATTTTTCCTAGCATCCTAAGGCTTTAAGAGCCGGCTACTGAAAAAGTGAAATCCTATTAGATCATATCAGACCGAAGTCCTTCTACATCATTGCTGTAGATCTCCAAATCCTAATTACCCTTTTCTAGTCCTCTATCAATCAGTGTCATTGGATCCAACCACTTGGCATCTATAAGGGATTGTACTTTGCTCTTGAGTGCATTGCAGTGCTCAATGCTATGCCCAACAGTTCCACAGTGATAATCACATCTTGTGTTCGAATTATACCACCTAGGGTATAGTGGTGACAGGGGTTTCAATGGCACATAGGCAACCAGGTGATTTCAGACCAACATTGGGAAAAGCTCTTGATAGCTGATTGGAAGGGGATCAAAATGCCTTTGGGTCTTATCATGGGGTTGTTTCTTAGTCACACAAAGCCTAGGAGTTGGGGCACTTGGCAGTGGCACTAAGGTTCGAATCAGAGTGTTTACATGGGGAGATGGTGGAATAACAAGGCAAGGGTATGGATTTGGACACGGGGCCATTGGAGGTTGTACATAGCTCGAGGTTCCTATCCCGGATGATGGATAAGGTGATTGATGAGGGAAGCAATACGAACTGCCAATTGGTGGTAATGGAGTAGGATTCAGGGGTCCCGTAGTGATCATCCTAGTAGACAATTAGGCCATAGTAGGGTGAGGATATCGGTTTGGACCTAGGACCAATTACAAGGACTGTTTGGGATATGAGGTTTCTATCCTTGTTATCAGGCTCTCGGGTTTAATCATTTTCACGATTTTGTCCACAATTTCATCAGGGTTGCAACCTTTGTGGCATTGACAAGCGCAGGATCCAGCAAGGATTGTATGTTCTGGACCTAATGGTTTTGGTTGATTCAAAGGCAATGCAGAGCCCTGAGAAAGTTCCCCCTTACTCTTACCCATATCCTCAACCATTTTCATCAATTTAGTGAGTTGTTCTTTCACTTCTCGAATTTCATGTCCAAATTCCTCTTGATTTCGTTCCAAAGCACCCAATCGTTCCTCCGATTCTTTCCTCATATCTCGAACCCCTTTCATGCAAATGAAAACGTCATGAGATTAAGAATACAATTATGAATGTACATGCTCTATTCCTATGTGCATGAATATACTGATGATAAGTGCATGAACATATACAGAGAAATTATGATGACTATGTATGCTATGGATGCAATCTAATGCCAACATGATGCATTTAAAAACTGAATAAATTGATGCACAGGTATATACAAATAATGACCATGCATGTCATAAACGTATTCTACAATGAATGACCATGCATGCTATGACTGTAACATGATGTCAAAATGATACATACAAAGATTAAATGAATTAACACAAAGGTAGGTACAAAGAATGACCAGTGATTACAAGAAATTGGTGGGACCTAAATCTTGATTATTCAAAAATCTCATTATGCAAGATTTGCCTCCAAATTTAATCTATGATTTTTTTGAAACATGTTTTCTTTATGAAAAACCAAACATATTATTTTCAAAAGAATTTCGGGATAGTGAATCCTACTATGGTACAATATCCAAATGTTCATGTAACACTACCGGTTTTATGAAATCATCAAATGAGATTAGTACTAACTGTTTATTGCAAAAAATGAGATAAAAAATACAACCATGAATGTACATGCTCTATTCACACATGCATGAAATGTGCAAAATGCGAAATGTTTGAAAAAGAATGTTTGTATTTTGAATTTCAAAAGTTAGTGAACACTTGCCCCCAACAATATCTGTTTATTTGGGCATCACGGTGCCTTTGGAGCGGATTATCACATTTATCATGGGCGATGTACGTACATCGTTACCCGATCTACAATACTTATTCAGAATGTAGAGATACATGGTAAAAGATCAGAAGCATTCCTCCAAGTGTTCCTAACTTCGGTGCATCTAACGAAAATCCGGTATGGCTTCGCCTAGGTTTACTATATGAGGGTGAATCGGTTCTAAAGGCCCCGAATTGCTCCTCACTATCGCTGGTGAAGGCTAGTAAGGCACCCCGATAAAAGCGGGTTCAATTCGTTAGAGTATATTTCCCTAGCCCATGCGGATTGTTAATCACGAAGGCTTAGGTAATTTAGTACTCCGGAAGTATTTTGCTAACCCATGCGGATTGTTAATCACGAGAGTGTAGCTACTTTACTTCAACTTAAAGGGACAAAACCCGGGTAGAGAGTTCATGATATGCAAATGCGAGTGCAATGTGTGTGAGGAGGCACAACAAACCTTTCACCACCTATTCTACAACCCTGATTCTAAATGCCCCAACAAGATTAGACAACATAAATCATCAATTAATCAATAAATGAATATATGCACCAAAATAACCAGAGAACAATTATAATATGTATGCACATGAATATGGACATATTTTAGAGCATTTAATTATTTTTGGAATTCTCTTTATTTTTTTTTAAAATGTGGGAATTAAAATTAAATACCAATTAAACCAACAAAATCGAGACTTTGATAACACACGACTGATTCTAGGCCTGACTCTCTAATATGTCCCCAGTGGAGTCACCAAGTTGTCGCAACCTAAAAAATAACAAGTCTCATCGCAAGACTTTATTATATGTTAAGCATGACATTAAAAAAAAACCGAGGAAAAGTCAACTTAATTCTTCTTAGAAAATGAAGGTTTTGAAAATGACCTTGAAAAGGACATGGAATCGCCACCAATCTCTTTTATCTAGGTGTAATCGGCCACCTATTAAAACCGATTTTATAAAATATTTTAAAATTAATTAAAATATTTTTAAAACCAATTTCAAGTCTGCGTTTTAAACTAGAGAAATCAAATAAGCGGGTTCGGGACTCGATTACGTGTAGGGAAGGATTATCACCCTTACAACGCCCGTATAAAACGGTACCTTATTAATCGTGTGTTATCTCACGTCTCTGTAAAAAAATCGGTTTTAAATTTAATATTTCAAGTTAATTCCCAATTTAAAGAAAAATAATTCATTTTTATTTGAAAATAATCCAAAATTTATTAATTCAGAATTTTCCTATATTCCCCAATAAACGTGGAAAAATATAAAAATTTTTATTAGTTTGGAAAACTTTCCGAATCATTCTCGTTTTAAAGAAGATATTTGTTATTAATGATAATTGATGATATCCTCCCTAGCAAACCCGACAGAGAACTCATGAATTATTTTAACTCTAGAATATCTTTATTTTATTGAAAATCATTACCTTTTTCAAAATATTTTTAAAAAATATGAATATGAATATGAATATGTGTGACATAAATGACATAGCAAAGTCTAGATAATATAATGCAACCTAAATGGTATGATATAATTTAAATGTCATAGCATATTCTAAATGAAATGAAATATCCTAAGTCATTTGATATTTTCTAAATGGAATAAAATGATTTAAATGACATGGCAAATATAAATGATATGGCATATAATCTAAATGATATGACATGACAAGAAACATGAAATAATGCTAACATTTAATATGCATGAAAATAAAAATAAAAATAATAATGCATGAACATAGTATATGCTAAATAATATGACAAAAATAACTAAATAAAAAGCATAGGATATCATGAAATATTCAAAACCATATAATAAACAACATAAAATCAAAAATATAAATAAAAAATCTTAACAAAACCATGAAAATTATCATAGCAAAATCACATATATATAGTATGCATGAATATGGAAAATGCAATGCATGAGAATGTATTTTTTCCTTTAATTAAGGAAATCTGTATATCTAAAAAGATATCCGGCTACCTTAGGAAAATATATCAAATTCTAAAATCAGAATACTTTGTGATTGTTTGAAAACAATTTTGGAAAACTTAGATTAAAAAATAAAAACCTAGCTAAACCATTTTTAAATGGCTCTAATTTCCTAAGTTTAAAATCCCGGACTTAACCACCCTTAACCCGATATTTATAAAATTATTTTTAGAGTTCAAAAAGGTTTGGAAACTACCCTAAGATAGTAGCTAAACTTCCTAATTAGCCCTCTCTAAATAACTTAGCCAAAACAGAAAAATGATTTTCCTTCAAATTCAAATATGCCTCTACTGTCTAGTTTTAGAACATGATTTTTTAACCTATTTTCAAAAATTCAAAAAAATCTAAAACAAATACTGGAGACTCAAAAAATGTAAAACTACACGAAAAAAATTGTCTTAATTTTTTGGTTAAAGATGACTGCCCAGTTTAATTGGAAAAGTACAAGTACTGGGTGAAAAAACTGTTTTGCCAAAACACATTTTTTTGCCTTTGATAAAATCATTTAAAAATCAAAGTAAAAATGTTAGAGACTCTTCTAAAGACTCACAAATAGTAGCTAACACTTTTGAAAAGTTAGGTAAAAATTGGCTCTAAGTAAAAAAATCATAAAGGTTGAATAATCAATTTGACAACTCTTTAATTTTCCACAAGTATGCTCAAAATGAGCATGACTTTGAACCATTGATTGGTCTTAATAATAAATAATGTGGCAATGATATGAAATGCATGAAAATACAACAAATATAATGTATGAAATGCATGATTTAAAGCCTAAATGAAATGGAACTTGCATGGCATCAATAAAATGACCTAGACCTAACATGAACTTGCATGACATTTAATGTAACCTAGGTCTAAAATGCATGAAATGCATGATAATGCAAGCACAACCTAAAGCTAAAAAATGCATGGCAAATACACAAACATATAGCATACTTAAACAAAATACACAACAATATATCATGGAAATGAAAACCTATCAACTAACATAATAAAAATGCACACATAAAATATAAGAGAGGGGTAGCCAAATGGTCCATATGGACATGGCATTTTCACAAACACTTAACACACTAACATGTATAGCTAAAGAATAATACTTAAATCATGCAAATATAAAGTAAAGGCATGAGAACCAATAGGCATTTTCACAAACACATGTATTAACAAAATGTAAAACAAACTTAAACACTTTGAAAACAGAAAATCAAAGATGTAAGACAAATAAAATAAACATGATAACAAGATAAAAAACTCAACAATGGAAACAAGCATGCAACCAAATCAAAACAAGCTTCATATTTATGTATTTTAAGAAGATTTAAAGCATCAAAACTTGTTAAATACCATGAATAACATGGAATAAAAAAGCAAACAGTAACTACACAAAATCAATAGGCCATTCGGCCACCCCTCTAAATCATGAAAAAAAATTTCTCAAAGCTTTTTCCAAGAAAGTAGAAAGAAGAACTTAAAGGAGAAACTTAAAACACTTATTTTAAAAAGGAAAATCAAAAGAAACTCACCAAAATAGCAATCAAAATAGAAAATCAAGAATAGAAAATCAAGGAAAGTGTAAAAGTGTGGTGCTTAAAGTAACCTCTAGAAGCTATATTGCAAGCTTTTTCTCTTCTAACTTTCTTTTCTTTTCTAAACTTTTCTTTTTGCCTTTCAAAAAAAAAAAAAAAATAGAGAGCATTCAGCAAAAATCAGAATGTGATTAGAGTCCAAATGAAAGAGAGAACCCCTCCCCCCTTGTAGTGGCCGGTTAGCTCCTTAGAAGAACCTAGGAGGTTCTAGAATTTTTTTTTTTCAACAAATTTGATCCTATGGCTTTCAATCCAATATGCCTTCTATGTAGGATTCTCACCCTTAGATTAGAATCATCAACCCTTGAATTATGATGTCATAAAGATGTCATAAATATATTCTCTCTCCAACTATTGGTCCATATGTTGCAAATTCAAAGGCTTGATCACAAAAATAACTACCTTCCTCTTCATTGTTGGCCTTTTGATTAAAAATAAATAAATATATGCCCACTATTGGGCCTTGGCCAGATGACCCCTCATCTTCCAGATCATGCTTCATTTTTCTTAAAAGCAAGAAAAGCCCTTTTCCGTTACTTGGGTAAAATAACCTTTTTGCCCCCCAAACATAAATAAATAGAAAACTGACTCCAAATTCAAAAATTATTTTTTTAATAGTTACAAAATAATAAAAAATTGAATTCTGGAGGTTTTCAAAATTTTCCGAGCCTATTTGCTATTTATTTGGATTTTTTCTTCCAAAATTGCCCTTTTGTACTCCCAAACTTTACCATTTTTTAAACAAGCTCCAAATCCAGATTTTTCTTCACCAATCTCTTCCAAATAATTTAAAAGTATGATCTGGAAGTTTTCATAATTTTTGCAACTCATTTGGTATTTTTTCGAGATTTATCTGCTTGAATTACTGCATAATGGGCCCGGGATTTGGCCATTTTGCAAACGAACTCCGAATCAAGATTTTTCTTCAAAATAATTTAAGAAAGATATCTAAATTTTTTTAGAATTTTTGGAGCTCGTTTGGTATTTTTTCGGGATTTTTCCTTTTGAATTTCTACATAGAGGACACGGGATTTGGCCATTTTGCAAACGAACTCCAAATCTGGATTTTCTTTCGCGAATATCCTCAAAATGATTTAAGAATGAGATCTGAAAATTTTTAGAATTTTCGGAGTTCATTTGCTATTTTTTCCAAATCTTCCAATTTTTGCTCTTTTGCCTCCGAAACTCGGTTTTGGTCAAAACAAGTCCGATTTTCAGATTTTCTCAAACTGAGCCTTGGGCTATCCTTGTTTAATCACTCCTCATCAATTAGGGGATTTAGTCTTACCTAATCGGGCCATTTCTGTAATTCTTCTAAATTTCATCGAAATCCACCAAAAACCCTAATTCTCGGTTTTCTTCCGGATTGACTTTTCTTTCAGTTTTTCTTCCAAGTAGCTTCTCCATTACCCGTAGTTTATGCTTATCTTTCATTTGGAACCTTCAATTTTGACCAATTCGTTTAAGCATTTTTCCCCAAATTTCCCGAACTAGGGTTTCCTTTCTACTGAATTTCCCTAACCCAACTTCCGAACTCTATCGGATTATCAAAATTCGTTCACCATTTCTCAATTGAACTTAAAATCTTGATTTTCAAAGTGGGATGACTTTTTCAGTAGTTGACTTTTTGGGGTTGACTTTTCGAGGTTGACTTTTTCAAGTTTGACTTTTTATGCTCGCCTTCTTAGACTAAGTCTCGGAGTACCACCTGCTGGATAAAAAAAAAATTTTACATTCTGAAACATCAATTTAGGAAGAAAACATACCTGTTTTAGTGGTCCAGACAAAATTAGGTGTCTACAAGGGTTTTTTGAAATCAGTTTAAATTAAAGCAAACAATAAAAGTAAGAAAGCAAGTAAATAAGAAGTAATCAAATATGAGAAAAGTATGGTTAAGGTTTCATTCTCCACCACTAGACAATTTAAAAATCAAATTCAGATCTATCAACATCAATTAGCTATCAAAGTTAACAATCGTAGATAACAACATCCTGTGTTACCCCAATCCTTCCTTAATTCGTCGTTAAGCAGGACGAACACCACTACTTAATATCTAACAATCAAATAACCTAAGATAAACATCATTAGATTCAAAGTGACAGCAGCTTTATGATAAGAAAGATAGGTTGATCTAAGCAACAAACACATAAACACGGATTCGTTCAACTTATGTTATGTTCCACTTCATAATTCCTGAAAACCCAACATAATCATGAATTACAAATTACCACTATTGAATAGAAATCAAGACAATTACACGGATCAAGATTCCTAAACTAGCATTAGATAATTATCAAGATCTATCTAGTTGGCCACCTAAACAAATCAAGACAATATCATGAACAATTCTTGTAGAAGAACATAAACAACTTTGATAGAAAACTAATATATAATATAATCTAAAAATTAATTACATAACATGTCTAGGGCTTTGAAATCACCCTTAACCAAAGATAAGTTTAGCCTAGCATAGGCATAGGCATAGATAATATATACATAAAACTAAAAAGAAAATAAAACAATGGAGAAGAAGAAGAATAATGATGATTTTTGAGTCTCCTCCCAAAGATAATGATAGTTTGTGGCTCAAAAGATGGTATTTATAGAGTTTTAAAACCTTGGGAACAAGTCCTTGCAGCATAAGTAAGCCAAAAGGCAAAAAATCACGTTTTTGGGCCTTTTTTTACGGGTTTTCCTGAATTGTTGGCGCCTAGGCGCCGAGCATACTGTTTTCATTTTTTTGCTGACCTTCCTTCACTTCGTCAACTGATTTGGATACACATTCTTTGTCTGATTTGGACGTGTAAAATATTGTTGGAAAGGTAATCAAGTCAGCTTCAAAAGTCAAGAAGGAAGTTTCTTCAAATAAAGACTTTAACATAATTATTTCCTTGCAACAAGCTCCGGAGGTCAAATCTGCCTTCTTACTTTGCAACTAGAAATTTATCTTTTTAACTCCCGAGTCTTCTTTCATCTTGTGATTATGATTTTGTAAATTCTTTACCATTATTATTGATATCTTTTGACTTCATTCTCCTTATTGTACCTAAATTCAAAAGCATAATATAAGTAAACAAGATAAAGATCGAAAACATAACAAAAACTAAAGGTAGAAAGGCATGAAATGTATATTTTCTGAGCTTATCAAAATTTAATATTGATTTATACATAGTATAATAGCAAATTTTATCCTAATCCCGAATAAGTATTTTACATTAGGAACTAAGATCAAATTTGTCTCTGTACTATCAGTTTGTATTGAATTTTATCACTATACTTCATTTTATTGAACTTTACTAGTTTATATTTTTAATTTTGTTAATTTGTAAACATACACTACAAGAGAACGGACTTTTTTCGACGAAAAATTCCGTCGGAAAAAGCTCAATTTCCGTCGAAAATGAGTATTTTCGACGGAATTTTCCGTCGAAAATACTCAAGTTGATGATAGTTTTTCTTCGAAAATAATGGCATTTCCGACAAAAAATTCCATCGTTAAAAACAAATGATGGGTGTTTTTAGCATTCCGTTGCAAATTGTTATAACCAACGGAATATAATAATTATTTATAATAATTTAATAATAATTATTTATAAATTTAATAATAATTATTTATATAATTTAATAATAATTATTTATAATTTTATTTATATAATAATATAATCAAATTTTTCATAGGTTTAGGTAATATAATAATTAAACTATTATTATTGATTTTAAATCAAGTAATTATATATAATTATATATTAAATTTAAATATAATAATATAATTAATTATTATTATTATTAAATTAAAATAAAAAAACAAAAGAGAAAAGGGGAGAGGGGAGAAGGGGGAGGATGGGGCGAGAGGGAAGTATGGAGCTGAGGCCAAGAAGGGTGGTTAGGGAGCCAGGGAGAGAGGGGGGTCGAGGAAAAAGATAAAAAGAGAGAAGAAAAGAGAGAAGGAAATGGATTAAATAAGTCTAACTAATTTTTTAGCGACGAAATTTTTTATTTTTATCAACGGAAATTCCTTTGCTATTTTTTTTTGAAAATTTTAGTTTTCCGTAAAAAAAATAAGACATTATTATTTCCCGTATAAACTTTTTTCTGACGAAAATTTCGTCGGAAAAAGTTTTTCCATAAATAAATATTTAATTTAAATTTTTTTACAAAAAATATATTTCCAACGGAATTCCATCGAAAATAACAATTTTGATGGAAAAATTCGTCGGAAAATTCAATTTTTTTTTCCGACTGAATTTTTCGTCGGTATTGATATTTCTGACGGAAAATTCCATTGAAAATTATTTTGGGCTAAAAAATAATTGAAATTGTTTTTATTTTACTAGCGAAGAAAATTTTTGTCGCTAATAGACAAAAAATTTGTTGTAAAAAGTTTAGCGAGAATGAACAGTGTTCCCACCAAACTTTTAACGATGAAAAATTCCGTTAAAATTTTTTGTTGCAAATGTTTAATTTCCGTAGCAAAAAACCAAAAAAACCGTTGCTAAAATTCAAAACCTTTTTGGACGAAAATTCAGTAAAAAATAGACAAATTTTGTCAAAAAAAAGTTATTTATTTTCGATGTAATTATTCCGTCAAAAGTAATTCGGTCGCTAAAAAAGATTTCTCTTGTAGTGATAAAATAATGAAATTGATGAAAATTTTACATTTATATTGACACCAGAATTTGCACACCCACTATATATATATATATATTTATTTATTTATTTAGAGAAAATAGTTATTCTTTAAGAGAAACATGCTGTTTTTTTAAGTAATTTTCTAATATAAAATGAATAATTTTTGTAAATTTATTAAATAAAAAATATGTTTTATAAATACATTAAAAAGATATTAATATCCTTTATTCTATAATTATTATAATTTTTAATTTTTTTTGGTAATTTCGTCAACTGAGTTGGTGTCACTTGACTCGTGACACCAACTCAATCACTCTCATTATATATAGTATAGATAATATTTTGTAAAACATTTCAATTCAGTTACTTTTTATTCAAAAATCAACAAAATGATAAGTTAACATGTTTTGATATGATTAACCTTTATAGTCACAGTATCTTTAACTTAGATATACAGGGTTAATCTGCGTTAACACAAATAATAAGTTATTTTGAATATATTTTTTTGTCGAATTTATTTTGTATATTTTAAATATTAATAATTCAATAAATTAATGAGTTTAAAACATGTTAGATATGTTAAGTAATGTATGTTAATATGTTAACACAATAAATTAACATGTGTAAATATGTCATATAATACAGATTAGATGAATCAACCAGCATAAGACACAAATATTTTCATGTCATAAACTAGATGACATAACACGAATACGATTTTACAAAATCTAAACCCACTTAATTTTGTGTCTATTAATAATCAGTGTTTAAAATTATCAAATTTATCTGTAAATTTAAATTGAAGTGGAACCAATTATTACAAAATTAGAAGCAAGAAAAATTATTAAGCAATAAGACGAGTAAACAATAATAGACACGGGTTTGTTTTTGTTTATAGGGTCATGAAGCATATGTAAGCACTCGAACTTGTCCCTTGAGAAATCCATATCCTAGAAGGGGAAAAAACCCTAAGAAGAAAAAGATGACATCCTGAATTGAAGCATGGAATTAAATGCTAGCCTACACACCCACATGTAATGCTTGGCTTCCACTATGGATAGAATTAGACTTGATAATTTTGGAGACAATACGATAAGAAAAAATAATACTAACACGACACGAATATACGAACGTGTCAAATCTATATAACACAAATTATTAATGTGTCAAAATTTATAGAAGTATATAATATTTTAAATGCGATTATAACACATAAAAATATACGAACACGACATGAATACACGAATTATTATAGGGTCTAGATAGAACATTGTAACATGAGCTCTTTTTTTTTTTTTTTGTCTTAACCCAGAGTGTTCCCCCATCCCTATTTTATGGTTGATGAAAGACTAATCTCTGTCAGACCGGGAGTATAATAGTAAAGACCTCTCAACATTGATGATCAATCACAAATTTCACAACTTATTTTACTATTGAACAAAGTTGAGGATGAGAAACATCCTTAAATAGATTTATATTTAAAGTTAATAAAAAAGTGATTAGGGTTTCCAACTAATAATACAAGAATGTCTCAAAATTTATATAAAACGAATTATTAACGTGTAAAAGTTTATATAAATTTATAATACTTTGAGCACAAAAAAAATAATATGAACACGACACGAATGTGTCAAAATCTATATTAAACGAATTATTAACTTGCAAAAATTATATAAGTTTACAATATTTTGAACACAAAAAAAATAACATGAACACAAATACTTAAACACACGAAAAAAATAACACAAATATGACACGAAAAATAACATGAACACGACAAAGAATATTTGAAACCGAAATGATTTGAAATCGGAAAAATCCGAATCTGAAAAGATACGAACCCGAAAAAACCTAAACCTGATATGACCCGAATCTGAAATTATCTGAGATCCAAAATATATCATTAGTGTTAATCAAAAAACAAAACAAACACAAAAAATATTCAAAAATAACCTAATTAATCCCTAAATCATATAGCAAAAAATTCAAATATCATAATTACCTTTCAAACTATAACTAATGACGTAACTTATGTGATAAATACATGTTATTTTAAAATCCTAAATTTTTTATTCTCATGCATTTAGGAAATAGTTTTTATAATTAGTTATTGATTTGAAAGTAATTAATAAGTCGAAGTGATTAAAAACCAGATCGATTTGTCGGTAGAATGTTGGTGCTTTTTAACAGGTCATTAACGAAATTTAAATTCTTTAAATTTACAGTCCATTTAGTCTTATTCATTTCCTTTTTGGTTGTTTCCAAATACGTTTAAGTTTATGGAAGAAAAAAAATGGTAAAAGGCCCGAGGATGCAGAAGATTTTCTCTAATTGGAAGCTACAGTCGAAAAAAATACATAGTAGTAAATTCAATTTTTATAAAATAATTATGCTAAAATTGATGTTAAATTTAATTATATCAATTGCTTGTGTGATTAGATCTGTTCAAATGTCGAGCCTAGACAAGTATATTTTTTAATTCGGATCGGTCCGGTTCGGTCCGAATTATTATTTATTAATAAAAATATTTTTTTATTTAAATTTAATTATAAAAATATTAATGTAAAAGTAAATTTTTAATATTTTTTAAATAATGATTCGGATTTATAGACCGATCCAGGCCAGAACCAAGCTTAGATAAAAGATGTGAAAAATTTGTATCGTGGTCCGATTCAACTCATAAACAGATTTATGTGTGATCCATTAAAAATGTTTAAAATTTTAATTATTATAAAGATTAAGATTGGATCCTGACAACCTCACGTTTCAAAATTTTAACCGTCGCCAAAAAAAAATGAAAATGATTAAATGAGAGGAAGACAAGGAAGGTGATAAAGTGTAGGTAATTAATGAATTTTGTTAAAGAGTGTCCTTAAATATAAGGTTAGTTAAACTATTATTATTATAATAATATTTTATAGTAATTAATAGTTAATTTGATGAATTTCAATGCATTAAAAATAGTAATTGATCTAATATTGTAATTTAGAAAAATACTCTTAGAACACTTTAATTAATTAATGAGAAATTATCTCATAAATCGTCAGTGAAATTTTTAGACTCTACATATATGATTAGTAGGGTGTGATGCACCTAAAAAAGTGTATTTTTATTAAACCCTGCAATTAATATGATCAATTATAGTAAAGTAGCATGCAAAGGTCGAATCCACAGAGATTGGTTTTTAGTTTATAAATTACTAGTTTAAAACTTAAATTCGAGAACAATAAAAGAAAAGGGAGTTTTTGAAAGAGTTTTAAAAATTAAGAAAACAAGAAAAGTAAGAAGCAAATAAATAAAATGAAATCAAATATAAGAGAAATATGGCTAAAGATTCATTCTCCACCACTAGACATCATTGAAAATCAATTTCAGATCTATCAACATCAATTAACTATCAAAGTTAATAACCGTAGATAACAACCTCCCGTGTTACTCCAATCCTTCCTTAGTTCGTCGTTAAGCAGGACGAACGCCATTACTTAATCTCTAACTATCAAACAACCTAGGATAAACATCTCTAAATTTAATTTGACAACAGTTTTATGATTAGAAAGATAGGTTGATCTAAGCAACAAACACATAAGCTCGGATTGTTCAACTTATGTTATGTTCCACATTGTAATTACTGAAAACCCAACATAATCATAAATTACAAATTGCCACTTATGAATAGGAAATCAAGACAATTACACGGATCAAGACTCCTAAGCTAGCATTAGATAATTATCAAGATCTATCTAGTTGTGCACCTAAACAAATCAAGACAACATCATGAACAATTCTTATGGAAGAACATAATCAACGTTGATAGAAAACTAATGATAGATAGAATATGAAAATCAATTACAAAACATGTCTAGGGCTTTGAAATCACCCTTAACCAAAAAAAAGTTTAGCCTAGTATAGGCATAGATAATATATACATAAAACTAAAAAGAAAATAAAAGAATGAAGAAGAAGAATAATGATGATCCTTGAGTCTCCTTAAAAGATGTCTAGTTTGTGGCTCAAAAGATAGTATTTATAGAGTTTTAAAAACCTTGGAAACCCTTTCTTGTTGATCAAGAAAGCTAGGAGGTAAAATAGTGCAAATTTGGAAACTTTTGGAGTTTTTGTAGTTTTCTCGATTTTAGAGGCAGTAGGGTCGGCACGCGGCGCCAACCTTGCTGACTTGTGAGCTTTTGCTCGTCGAGTTCCCTGTCTTCGATTTCTTGGCTGCTGCATCTTCTCGCACTTCGTCGGCTGATTTGGATGACCATTTCTTGTCCGATTTGGGCGTGTAAACTACCGTTGGTAAGGTATTCAAGTAAGTTTCAAAAGTCAAGAGGAAGTTTCTTCAAATAAAGACTTTGACATAATGATTTCTTAGCAACAAGCTCCAAAGGTAAAATCTTCCTGATCGTTTTGCACTAAGAATTTGATCTTTTTAACTCCCAAGTCTTTTTCCATCTGATGATTGTGGCTTTATAAGCTCTTTAACATCATATTTGACATCTTTTGACTTCATCCTTTAACACCGATGGCTAGGAGTTTGAATTTGGAGGGTAACTCCCTTAAGGCAACAAATCAGGAGCATGATCATTTTTTCGAGAAAAATCAAGAATTTCAAACTAATGGGGGATTGGATAGCAATTATCTCGGAACTACTGATGTCTGTTATGGGAAGAATCCTTGTGAAGGTAAAACATTCAGAGGTAATGGGGTCAACAGGAATCAAAGTCAAATCCCAATTAATGAGCCTGATTACGTGGCTGCTGCTGAAGTGGAAAAAGATATACAAGCTACGGATAGAGTACCAATATTGAGTGTTCTACCAACTGACTAGGAAGGCTAAAAATCTGACTATAGTGGGGCAAACAGGATGATATCCACTTGGAAAAAGAAAGCTAGGAACCATACCCAAGTATAGATTGTGAAAGGATTAGTATTATGGAAAAGGAAAATAGATTCTGCAGACCATGAATGTGGGGATATGGATATTGAAACCCAGGGTAGTAAGTATCAGAAAATGGATCGAGTAGAGCCCGATCTGAATAACAATTGCCGAGGACTGGAGCCCAATCCCGTCGGGACAAATGAGGTGCATTGCATGGAACTGCCGTAGGCTTGGGAACCCACACGCAGTTAGGAGCCTTCGGCACCTTGTGAAAACAAAAGATCCCCATGTAGTTTTTTTTATTGAAACTAAGCTATATGAAAAGAAACTAGATAGGATACGAAGGAATTGTGGAATGAAGTTCAGTTTTGGTGTAAGTGCAAATGGAACTAGAGGGGGCTGGCTATGTTATGGAAAGATGAAATAACACTCAACTTGATAAGCTATTTAAAGAATCATATTTATATGGAGGTACAGGGGGACCAGGGTGAGCCAAACTGGAGGATCACTTGTTTCTACGGTGACCCAGATGCAAGGCGCAAAGAAGAATCTTGGCAACTTCTACGGCAATTGTCAGCACAGTCTGATAAGCCCTGGGTTTGTTTTGGAGATTTCAATGAATTGTTATGGACACATGAAAAATCAGGGAGTGTCTTAAGGCGTGAATGTCAGATGAAGGCTTTTAGGAAGGTATTAGAAAATGGTGCTCTTGAGGATCTAGGCTTTATAGGACCGTGGTTCACATGGGAACGGGAAAGATCAGTGGCAACCAACGTAAGGGAAAGACTTAATAGGGCAATTGGCACGCGAGAAAGAAGGGAGCTTTTTCCAAGATACACAGTTCATCATCTCACACCTACTGTTTCTGACCATTGTCCGATTATGCTTAACACTAAAGGCCAAGTTCCTAAGTAAAGTAGGCAGGGAAATAAGCGAAGAAAGCGATTTGAGGCGATTTGGGTTCAGGAACTCGAGTGTGAGGCCGAAATTAAATCTGGATGGACAAGCACCACCGGCAACCATATTCTATCTAAAATAGAAAAAACAGGAGAATGGTTACATGAATGGCAAAAACACCGATTCCATAACCGCCAAAGAGAAATTGGGAGCCTTCGAAAGAGATTAGAGAAACTCTCTTATCTTTAACCCAATGAAACCAATATCAAAACTGGCTTAGGCCTTCGAACAGATCTGAATAAGGCATTGGAAGCAGAGGAGACTTTCTGGGCTCAAAGAGCACGGGTTAGCTGGTTGAAAGAGGGAGATCGCAATACCGCTTTTTTCCATTCCATGGCTTCTCAAAGAAAACGGTTTAATGAAATTAGGGGTTTGGAAGATGATGATGGTGGTTGGCAGGAAGGTGAAATAGAAATTCAGAACATAGCCACTAGATACTTTCAACAATTATTCCAATCTCAGGGAGCTAACCACTACGAGGATATCTTGGATGGGGTGGCGGTTCGAGTCACAGATGAGATGAACGACCTCCTTCTATCGGATTTCAGAGCTAAGGAGATCACTTCAGCCATCAAACAAATGCACCCAACAAAAGTTCCAAGACCTGATGGTATGCCCGCTTTATTTTATCAAAAATATTGGAATATAGTAGAAGTTGATGTTATTAGTTTTTGCCTTGATTTCTTGAATGGGGATGGGGATCTTAGCACTATTAATCATACTAATATTGTTTTGATCCTTAAAACTAGGGGCCCTACAAAAATCACACAGTTCCGACCAATTAGCCTTTGTAATATGCTCTATAAAATAATTGCTAAGGTGATGGGATCCAAGATGGACCAAGTTTTCAAGAAGCAATGCAAGGATTCCACTTGGGCCGAATCAAGGAAGCAATGCAAGGAAATGACTTGGGTAGAATCTACAAGTCTTTTAAGCAAGGTCAAGACATTAAAGATGGGCTTGAATGAAGAGGAACCAACTTTGGTCCATGTGATCCAAGCTTTACAAGTGGCGGCATAAGAGG
Organism: Fremontodendron californicum; assembly: GCA_030761205.1. Lineage (NCBI taxonomy): Eukaryota > Viridiplantae > Streptophyta > Magnoliopsida > Malvales > Malvaceae > Fremontodendron > Fremontodendron californicum. Next base: position 5,031,950 of record JAULJL010000008.1, read on the forward strand.
GAATTGAAGTGGGTCTGACTTTGTTTCATTAATTGACATGGCATGTATAGGGGCCATCCTAATTCATTAATCGATGTAGCAAGAGTGGGCTTGTTTTAATTCATTAAAACACATAGACATGTAGGCCTATTTTATGTATTATGACCAATAGGCTTGTGGGGTCTACTTCATTAATCCTATTGGACCTATTTTAGTTATTATGTTTTTGACTTGAGCTTGTTCAGCCCATAGTTAAGCTTTCATTTAATTATGTAAGTAGTAAGCCTTGGCTGCCAAAGAGTTTCATTTGTACTAGGAGTTCTTAGGCTAGTTGAATTAGGGTTAGCAGGGAGGCTATAAATACACTTGTTTAGCCATCTACTTCAGCAACCATTATTAATCTATTGAGTTGATTTTATTCAAGTGAGTGTTTCATTCTTTTTAGTTTACTTCGGGGAAGTTCAAGTTTTCCTGATTTCTGCAATGTTAACTAAATGCAATTATGAGAATGACATGCTTTGCAAATGCTTGTATGTTTCCTAAGAATGAATGCAATCAAATGATTTTGTCATGATTTCTAATCCATGGTTTCTTTGAGGTTCACAGATTATCCGACTTCATGACGAAGTCTTCAATTATTCACTAATGCACCACTTAAGGAATCCTTAACTCAAGATAACTTGTCAAACAGTCTCAGTTTCTGACTTTCGCTGAAATTCACAGATTTTTTGACTTCATGATGGAGTCTCCAACACGTTCACTGTTTTCCTTTCTTGGTGAACTTTCCAAACCTTTCCCAAGATTTAAATCTATTCCTTAGTAATACTCTGAAATCCTTTTATTTAAAGATTTTTTATTACTAATCATCATTCAATTCAATAACAATCATAATGCATCTCAAAAATGTATGAAAGAAAATATGAATCAAGCAAAAATGTCATAAAAAAGATGACAATAATTTATTGCAAGAAATGTTTTAAAATAGTGAAAATAAATATCAAGGATATAAGAAACAAATGTAAAGTTATAGGTTGTAGATGTCATGGATGCGCAATATCTTGGACCCCTCCTTTTTCAAACCATCTGAAATTTCTCTTGAACGAGCAATTTACTTGGGTAACCTCTTGGCTTCCGTAGTTACATCAGACTGAGTTGTTCCCCTTTCCTCTGATTTTCAGATACTTTCTCCCCCTTTACATGGAGCATTGATTCGAACTTTAATCAGTACCTGAGCCGCCCTTTGTAGGTTTTCAACTCAAGTGTCCTCCATTCGGTATTAAGTCGTCCTTTGTGGGTTTTCAGCTTAAACCTCTCCTTTTACATTCTTTTTTCTTTTCATTTTTTTTTTTGTATTCTACCATGCATCTGAGAATTCTAAATGCTTCCAAGGTAAAAATATCAATTTAAAAGATGGGATGAATTCTGAGAATAACTTTTCAAATTAAATATCCATGCTTGATCAAAATAGGCTTTTAAAACATGTAATGTAGGCCAAGGTTCGGTTTTAGAAAGAAAGGATAAAATAGGCACAAAGTGTGTTTAAGGGTGATTGGATCAAGGATCATTTCTTGAAGAGAAATCATTCTTGAAACATTTGTCCCTTTTTTGGATTTTCTTTTTTTTTCTTTGTTGGCTTTCATTTGCCATATTTTTCGATGGCTTTCTTTTTGCCATGATTTTTGATTATTTTTCCTCGCACTTGCCCTCCAGTGTAGAGGGTGATCCTTGATCAAGGTTTAAAGAAAGGAATAATTCCTAAGGCTCAAAGGGGAGACTAAGGATAATTTCTTCTTAGTGAAAGGAATATGAAAGATGGCCATTCATCATATCAAGCATGAATATTCTCATTAAAAAGCAATCCATAGGGGAGATAGATATATAGAATTTCCATCTTTACACTTGGAATCATTCGAATTTCCATGTGCACAGCATCACACTTTTTTTTAAGCATAATACTTCTTCAGTTCATCAGCATTCACGGGATTTCTGAAATCTTCTCCGTCCATCCGAGTTAAAATCAATGCTCCTCCAGAAAAAGATCTTTTTACCACATAAGGTCATTCCCAATTCGGAGCCCACTTTTCTCGCGGGTCCTTCACTATAGGGAGAATTTTCCTCAGTACCAACTCCACCTTTCAGAACTGTATAGGACGAATTTTCTTGTTGTGGGCTCGAATCATCCTTTTCTGATACGTGGTGCAGTCATGACATGTAAAGGGCCATGGTGCAGTCATGACATGTAATGGCGATGGCGGCACATGAATCTTATCTGCATATATCTGACATTTATGGCACTTCTGGGAATAACTGATACAATCTCCTTCCGTTGTCAACCAATAATACCCTGCCCTCATAATCTGCTTAGCAAGCATGTGACAATTAGCATGAGTGCCACATATCCCTTCATGGACCTCTTCTATAATTCTTCAAGCTTCGGCAAATCCGACACATCTCAACAAGACTTGGTCTTTTCATTTCTTGTAGAGAATCTCACTCTCTAGAACAAAACCCATTGCTAGCCTTCTCAGAGTCCTCTTGTCATTTTTTGTTGCTTGTTTTGGATAATGTTGACTCATGATGTATTGCAAGATGTCGTTATACCAAGGGAGGCCATCTGCTTCTTCTACAATACTCAGACAGTAGGCAGGAGACTCATATATACTCATCTTTATTGGCACAACTTCAGCCCCTTCATTCACTTTAAACATTGAAGACAAAGTAGCTAGAGCATCTGCCATTCGGTTTTCTTCTTGAGGGAAGTAATTGAAATTCACTTCTTCAAATTCCTCCAATAAACTCGGTATGAGTTCTCGGTATCGGATTAGCTTTGTATCTCGGGTTTTCCATTCTCCTCGTAGCTAGTTTATCACTAAGGCTGAGTCTCCGAAAACTTCCAATACTTTGATCTTTCTGTCCACTGCAGCATAAAGGCCCATAGTACACGCTTCATACTCGACAGTATTGTTTGCACAATCAAAATCCAATCTAGTAGTGAAAGGATAATAATCTTCTTCTGGGGATATGAGGACTGCACCAATTCCATGCCCCATGGCATCAGATGCACCATCAAAGTACATTTTCCATACTTTCTTCTTCAGGGGAATCTCATCTGCTTGCAAAACATACATCAAATCTTCATCCGGGAAGTCAAAGTTCAATGGCTCATAATCTTTCACTGCCCGACTTGCTAAGAATTCAGCCACTGCACTGCCTTTGATAGCTTTCTGACTTACATATACAATGAAGTACTCTGACAATAAAACCTGCCATCTTGCCAACCTCCCTGACAAAGAAGGTGCTTCCAACATGTACTTGATTGGATCTAGCTTGGCAATCAACCACGTTGTGTGGTACAACATGTACTGTCTGAGTCTTCGAGCAGTCCAAGCTAAGGCACAACACAACTTTTCTACCGATGAATATTTCAACTCATAATCTGTGAACTTCTTGCTGAGGTAGTAAACTGCCTGTTCTTTCTTTCCAGTCTCATCAAGCTGCCCCAAAACATAACCCATGGATCTCTCAAATACTGATAAATACAGTATCATTGGTTTATCCAAAACAGGTAGCATTAATACTGGTGGGTTGGATAGATAATGTTTAAAATTTTCAAATGCAATTTGACAACCTTCATCCCATTATCCTGGATCACTTTTTCGAAGTAACTTAAATATTGGATCACGTTTGTCAGTTAACTGAGAAATAAACCGAGCAATGTAATTCAATCTCCCTAGAAAACCTCTTACTTTCTTTTGAGTACGAGGTGATGGCAAATTCTGAATGGCCTTTACTTTATCCGGGTCAATCTCAATTCCTCTTTTGTTGACAACAAAACCTAGCAATTTTCCCGAGGTGACTCCAAAAGTGAATTTTGCTGGATTTAGCTTGAGTCAAAACTTTCTTAGTCGTTCGAAGAGCTTCTTAAGATTCCAATATGCTCCTCTTCTCCTTGTGACTTTGCGATCATATCATCAACATAGACCTCAATTCCCTTATGCATCATATCATGAAACAAGGTCACCACGCTCTCTGATATGTTGCCCCAGCATTCTTCAACCCAAATGGCATTACCTTGTAGCAGAAGGTTCCCCATATTTAACAAATGTGGTTTTCTCCATATCTTCCGGTGCCATCTTAATGTGATTGTATCCTGAGAATCCGTCCATGAAAGAAAATAAAGAACTCTTTGCCGTATTATCCACTAGAGTATCAATATGGGGCAAAGGGAAATTATCTTTAGGGCTGGCCTTGTTCAAATCTCGATAATCAACGCACATCCACACCTTGCCATCCTTCTTTGGTACTGGAACAATATTTGCACCCATTCTGGATATTTTGCCACCTCTAAGAATCCAGCATCAAATTGCTTCTTCACCTCTTTTTTTATCTTTAACAGCATGTCTGACCTCATTCTTCTCAACTTTTGCTGAATTGGTTTGCATTCTGGCCTTAAAGGGAGCTTATGAACCATAATATCCGGATCCAACCCTGGCATGTCTTGGTAAGACCATGCAAATACATCCATATATTCTTGGAGCAAGGCTATCAATTCACCCTTTATTGATGATGACAATTAAGTCCCGATTTTGACTTCCTTTATCTCTTCACCATTTCCCAGATTTATCATTTCCAATAATTCCTTATGAAGAAGTACTTGTTTCTCCTCTTGTTCTATTTTTCTTAATAGATCCAGAGGTAGACCATAATCCTTAGTATCTTTGTTAGCCTCAAAATCACCCGTGCAAATGGGTCTTTCAAAATCAATTTCAAAATTACTGACAGGAAGGTCCTCATATTCCGCATCCGTACACCTTTAAATAGGTGGAGAAGAAACAATATAGGAAAATATATATAATGAAAACAAAATAAATAACAAAATTGAAAGAATATGGACACATCAATATGAATCAAATGCATTGTGCTTGTTATTTATTGAATGAAAATGTTTAAACAAAAAAGCCCATTACAGAAAAAAAAACTCTTAATATCTCTTTGTAAAGATAATTAAGATTGTTTTTTTAAAGTATTACGTTGGAATAGACTTAAAAACTATGGGCAACTCAGTCGCACTCCAATTGGTTAGTCTATATCCTGGTGGACAAGGTCGCACCATCCAGTTCACATTGTCACTTTCCATCCCTTCTTTCCCAGTCATGCAAATTACCATATCCTGAATCTGCCCCCCTTTATTCACATGGAATTTTTCAAAAGCTTGCTTGATCATTATGAGTACATCTTCTGAATTCTTTTCTCCGAATAGAAAACTAGCAGAGCGAAAGTTGTGAAGGATTGGTGGGAAAGTCATGGGTTCCCATTCAATATCCGTACCAGCGAGATGGGCCATCCTCTTTTGTCGGTTCCTTTCAACTTGTTTCCTCCTCTCATGGGCCTTTGGAAGATACCCTAAGCCAAACCGGTCTCTCTTTCCCACTGCATTTATTGCTCGAGCTATCCCTTGAAGATATTTCCCAAGACCTTTTCCAGCCCTACAGCCTTTTCCCACTGTGGTTCTTACTCCCAACTTTGTGTTCTTCGACAATCTTGGTTTTGGAATTTTTTATCCTTCAACGATGAAAACCGCATTTACAAATTCCAAAGACCGAAAAGAACATTCTACGGCATCTTCATTGGGTTCAACATAAGGAGATTCAGCAGATACGGAGGCTATTATGTCTTCTTCTCCTGATACAGTGACCAAACGACCCTCCATCACAAATTTCAGCTTTTGGTGGAGAGATGAGGGTACAGCCCCTGCTGAATATATCCGTGGCCTTCCCAACAAGCAATTATAGGATGGATTAATATCCATGACCTGAAAGTTCACCGTATAGGTGCATGGGCCTATCTCCAGAGAAACCTCAATAGTTCCCATTACCTCTCTCCTGGTACCATCGAAAGCCCTGACTACTGTGCAACTTGGTAACATATAAGACATATCAACTGGCAACTTAGACAGGGTTGCCAAAGGCATTACATTTAATGAAGAACCATTATCCAGAAGCACACTTGGTAATATAAGCCCCTTGTAGGTGGTTGTTATGTGAAGAGCCTTTGTGGACCCAATACCATTGGGTGGTATTTCATCATAACTAAAAAATATATGGTCGTCTGCCGCAATGTTTCCCACCAGCCTATCTAACTTTTCTACCTATATGTTGTTGGCCACGTATGCCTGATTCAACACTCTTAACATGGCATTTCTGTGTGGCTCTGAGTTTAATAGCAAAGAGAAAATGGAGATTCTTGCTGGCTGACGCTGCAATTGCTCAACCACACTATACTCACTATGTTTTATGAACTTTAAAAACTCGCAGGCCTCCTTCTCGTTTATCGGTTCTTTTATCTTGTTTACCGAGGCTGATCCCCTCTCTGCTTCTTTTGACAAATCCATCTCAATATGGATTGGTTCAGCTGCTTTCTTCCCTTTGTCCAGTCCTCTATCCTTTCTTGTTGATCCCTGTTTAACAACCTCAGGGGCATAACACCTTCCACTTCGTGTTAAGTGCCCCACACCTGTAATATCTTCCTGACTTGAAGACTCGGGCATAACCATGCTGCAGTCATGTTTTCATGGTGTAGTTTTGTTTTCCCTGTATGAAAAGGAAGAAGGCAAATCTATGATGAGCTTAGGCGCAATTTCCTCAACAACTGAAGTAGTCTTCTCTGGTTCATCATAATAGATGATCAAAGGTCTTCCTATTCCATAACCAGCTGCATTCTCAATAACCTCTACTTCTTCCTTTATCTCCTCGTAAAATTGGGTCTCTCCATTATCCATCATCTTTTGGACTTTAGCTAGAAAGTCCTCGCAGTCCTGTATGATATGACCTGAACATTTATGGAATGGGCACCAATTATGCACCCTCTTTGCAACCATTTTTAACTGTCTGCATCCCCCACCATTCCTGCCTTAACCATCTCGACCCATACTGTTAACATCGAAGTCTTGACTTCCTTGGCATCCCTTTTTAACCTTCTGACTTCCCCTACCAATACTGCATTTGCCCGATTCTTAGCATGATCGGGCAATGGGTTTCCTACTATATTCCGCCTATTCTTTGACCCAAACTTCACAACTTCGGTATTTGTTAAACTTTGGACTTTCTTTTTGAAGGCAATGCAATCCTCCGTTGAATGCCCCTGAATTCTTGCATGATATGCGCAGTTGGTATTTGCATTGTACCACCTTGGGTATGGTGGGGTCAAAGGTTTAAGATATACGAGTGGGGCAAGTCAGCCTTGCAGTAGTTTAGGATATAGCTCCCCATAGGTGGTAAGAATGGGATCAAACTGGGGTTTTTGATCGTTCCTTGGTGAACGATAGTCATTGCGTGCGGGACCTAGAGTGTTTGGGATAGTGTTTCGAGGAAAGGTTATCTGTGGGGATATACTAGTTGGAAACGACTGTTGTGGTATATTGGTATAGGGGAATGGATTTTGGATAAGGTGGTTCACATTGGGGTAGTAAGGATTAAACCCCGGGTAAGATGTGTAAGGTGTCGTAGGTGCATAAGATGTAGTAGGAGTATAAGGCCTGGGAGGTGTGTATGGTGTAGAAGGTGTATAGGGGTATTGATTGAAACTGACTGCATGTGTCTCCTCTTTCTTCTTTGCAGGAAAAGCTCTCTTCGGGGTAGCAGACTCACCCCTTTCCATTTTCCCGTTCTTAATGGCAGACTCTATCATCTCCCCAGATATCACCATATCTGCAAAGTCCTTGGTGGCACTTCCCACCAATTTACCATAATAAGGTGCTTTCAGGGTATTGATGAAAAGTACTGTAGTTTCCTTGTTGGTTAAAAGATGTTGCACTTGTGTAGCCAGGTCTCTCCATCTCTACGAATATTCTTTAAAGCTTCCAATAGCTTTCTTTTCCATGTTTCGTAGAGTTAGACGGTCAGGCACTATGTCCATCACATGTCCATGAAAGCTTTAGCTAGATCCATCTAGGAAAGATCTTAGTACGGGTAAGCTAGTTATACCACCGAGTTGCGGACCCTATCAAGCTATCTTGGAAACAGTGGATGAGCAATTTTTCGTCTTCATCATGTCCGGTCATGTTCCGGTAATACATGGTCAGATGCGCTGATGGATTGGTAGTTCCGTTATATTTTCAAAGTCTGGTACTTTGAACTTTGGAGGAATTACCAGATCGTGCACTAAACTCATTTCTTTGGCATCCAGACTGCCAAATAGCTCTGCCCCTTCAACTGCCCTCAATCTTTCCTCCAGCAGCTGATATTTTTTTTTGGGATTTTGCCGTTTCAACCGTCTTCAATTCAGTCATCTTTGCTCTTTCCTTTTCGGCTAATTCCTCAAAGTCTGGAATGTCCTAATCGATTGGGTCAACCCCAATATTACCCCTTTTAGGACCAAAATTCTGTGCTTCGGCCGTTGGTTGGATGTAAATATAGGATGCTGCCCCAGTCAAAAGTTCATTTCCCACAGGCTGAGATGTCTGGCCATTCTTCTGTATCACCTCTGGTCGGTCTTCCTGATTTACTGCCCCCATTCTTGTCACTGAATTTTCTCCTGGCCACTTCTGCCTCATCATAGTACTCATCATCTCCATGAGTTTGGTCATTTGTTCCCGTGACTCCTCTTGAGACTTAGCCAATTGTTCCTATAGTTCTTTTTAAATTCTTTCCATCCTTTCAATTCTAGCAAGCTGATCGTTCTCCATAGCTCTTGCTTGAGATCGAGTATTGTAGGGGTGTTGAAAATCTGTTGTTTTCTGTGTGCTACCAATTGTACCTTTAGTTTTAAAAACCATGGATTAGAAATTATTGACACATTTTTTTATTTTATTTTATAAAAATGAATGAATGAAAGAATAAATGACTAAATGTTAATGAATGAACAAATAAGTAAATGACTAAGTGTATGAACATGAATGACTAATTATAAAGAATAAATGAATGGACAAATAAATAAATAAATGACTAAGTGTATGAACAATTTATAAAGAATAAATGAATGAATGATTATAAATATAAATGAATGAACAAACAAAATATATAAAGGAAAGAACAAATGAATGATGAATGCATTTAAAAGTATTGGCCCTGGGATAATTCCAACCAAACGGTCTTTCATTGATTTCGTGGAACTAAATACATCAAAGAAAAAAGATGACTCCTTAAGACAATCTGATAATCTGTCTATCCCAATTTCAAAATGCTATTACAAAACACCGGTTCTTTAGTAACTCCATCGGATCTTGGACCTTTTTCACTATCCTTTTTTGATTGCCTTGCTCTTCAATCTGACCCCTACTTGTTGACGGCCCTTTGACATGTCAGTAGAAGCATCACCGTGTAAGCTTTCCCTAGCTTGTTTCTCCAGTTGATTGGCTCGGGCTTCCTCATGCTTTGCTCTCTCTGTCCAATAGTTTTTCTCTTTCTTGAGGTTTTTGACTTCTTGCTCCCATTCCCCGGAAGTCTTGAGAGTCCCCTCGAATCTGAGCTCGAAGCGGTACCTCTTGTTCTCCAAGTGTAATTCCTGAAGATCGCTTTTAGCAATGTCCCTTTCTCTCTTGATCTTTTCCTTTTCTCTTTCTCGAGATAATTCCCTATTTTTCATATCCTCAAGCTCTTCTTGTAATCGGGCAATTTCCTTGCTCATTTAAGCCTTTTCTTTTTTGAATTCTGCCCTCGCAATTTTTAACTCCGATGGCGCTTCCTTAGGTGGCGAACTCAAGAGATGAACTTCTTCCCCATCTGATGTCAACAACCTATCATTAACCGTCAATTCCCTCCATATCAGGTAATCAGGTGTGATAATGTCAGCATATCTACCTACCTCCACCCGATGGGTTTCCTTCCATGCTACTACAATCTCACGTACCTTTCCCGAGTATCCATCTTCTCCATAAGCAAATTCCAAATTACTAAGGTCATGGGTCATAGGAGTAAACTGTCGTGATTTCGATTGTCTTAGTACCAGCAGTGGTGCATAGCTCACTCCTCCCCGTACTCCCAATAATGGAATAGAAGCTTTATCTCTGCACTTGTACAATGTCGGCATAGGAGCTATCCAGGGAGCTCTCCAAGTTATCATCTCAGCCCTGATATTCCGAAATATGTTGATCCATTGTTCCTCAATCCTATTTTCAAGCCAATCTCTCTTAAGAAATTCACCAATTGGTGCAAAAGACTTCCAATACGAGCGAAGAGGGAAATTCTCCTGTTTACAAAAATGGCTCTGAACCCATATGTAAAGGAGCTGTGTACAACCTATAAAGCGCCCTTTTTCCTTCCCGTCTACAGAAATTCAAGGATCGGATTGTTTTTGCTATAATTGCTAGGGCTGGGTTTATCCTCTGCTCAAGCCTCTCAAAAACATCAAATATTGCCACATCCACATACCCTAATGTCTTTGGGAAGATAACTAAACCATAGATAGCGAAAGCAAAAATATTCCTAAATGTCTCCTTACTTGAATGGCTATGGATTAAGATCCGTAAAATATCCCATGATATACAGTAGCTTACCCTTTTTCGGACAACATGGCTTTCGACCCAATTTCTTTCCACTCCCAGAATTTTAGACACCTTTTTCTTAAAACCCGGCGTCTTTGTATCCTTCAATAAATACAGTCGGGATTAACATTCTCAATATGCAGCAAGGTTGAATATTCCTCTATGGTTGGAGTCATATCCTCTCGGTTGAAGGTAAAACATCGATAAGCAGGATTCCAGAATTGCACCACAGCCCGGATCACCTCACCACTGACCTTAACCTGAACTAACAGTGCTATGTTCCCATAAGTTTGAGTGAAGGCTTTTTTTTTTCTGATATGTTCCATTGATTCCATATATCCATCAATTCCCAGAGATCATTTTGCCTGATAGTAAGATCAACCTTGGCTGGCAATACTGACACATATCCCATCTTCAAATAATCCCCATTATCCTGCTGATATTCTCGGACTGTTTCCTAACCTCTAAATGCTTATCAACCACTGAGACATTCTGACCCTCCATGGAAGCCTTTTTGGTTGAGTATTATCTCGAGACCAATAACCTTCTATGTGCAAAAATGATGACAAGAATGCAAAAAAAAAAAAAAAACAACAAAAAGAAAATGAATTAGTAACGGGAATAAATTCGAATAATACAAAAAACATATAATTCAAAACAATAATTATCCCTGAAGATGCCAACAAAATTTTGGCATTATAACACCCCTAGGACAAAATACCAACACTTATTACGAGCATTGTGATGTATTTCATCATTGTTCGATTTTCAAAAATAAATGTATTTGGAAAGTGGAATAGAAGGTAAAAAGATTGGAAATATTCCTCCATCTGTTCTTAGCTTCTGGATATCTAATTGGAAATCCGGCATGGTTTCGCCTAGGTTTACTATATGAAGGTGAATTAGTTCTAAAAGCCCCGAATTGTTCCTCACTGTCACCGATGAAGGCTAGTAAGGCACTATGATAAAAGCAGGCTCAATTCGTTAGAGTCTATTTCCCTAGCCCATGCGGATTGTTAATCACGAAGGCTTAGGTAATTTAGTACTCCGGAAGTGTTTCACTAGCCCATGCGGATTGTTAATCACGAAGGCTTAGTTACTTTACTCCCACCTAAAAGGACGAAACCCGGGTATATGATTCATGATATCCAAATGCACGTGTAGTGTGTGAGGAGAAATAACAAACCTTTCAACACCTATTCTACATCCCTTATTCTAAATGCTCCAACAAGATTAAACAACATAAGTCATCAATTAATCAAGAAATGAATATATGCACCAAAATAACCAGAGAACAATTATAATATGTATGCACATGAATATGGACATATTTAAAAACATTTTATTATTTTTGAAATTATCCTTATTTTTTTTAAAAAAATATGGGAATTAAAATTAAATACCAATTAAACCAACAAAACCGAGACTTTGATAACACACAACTAATTCTAGGCCTGACTCTCTAATAGTCCCCAGCAGAGTCGCCAAGCTGTCGCAACCTAAAAAATAACAAGTCTCATCGCAAGACTTTATTATTCGTGAAGCGTGACATTGAAAAAAATCGAGGAAAAGTCGACTTAATTCCTCTTGAAAAATGAAGGTTTTAAAAATGACCTTGAAAAAGACATGGAGTCGCCACCAATCTTTTTTAGCTAGGTGTGATCGGCCACCTATTAAAACCGGTTTGATAAAATTTTTAAAATTAATTAAAACATTTTTAAAACCAATTTCAAGTCTGCATTTTAAACCAGAGAATCAAAGAAGCGGGTTCGGGACTCGGTTACATGTGGGGAAGGATTAGCACCCCCACAACGCCCGTATAAAACGGTACCTTATTAATCATGTGTTATCTCAAGTCTTGGTAAAAAAGTCGGTTTTAATTTTAGTATGTCAAGTTAATTCCCAATTTAAAGAAAAATAATTCCATTTTTAATTAAAAATGATCCGGAATTTATAAATTCAAAATTTTCCTATATTCCCCAACAAACGTGAAAAAATATAGAAATTTTTATTAGTTTTGAAAACATTCCGAATCATTCTTGTTTTAAAGAAGATATTTCGTTATTAATGATAATTGATGATATCCTCCCCAGCAAACCCGACAGAGAACTCATGAATTATTTTAACTCGGGAATATCTTTATTTTATTAAAAATCATTACCTTTTTCAAAACATTTTAAAAAATATGAATATGAATATGTATGACATAAATAAAATGACATAGCAAAGTCTAAATAATATAATGGAACCTAAATGGTATGACATAATTTAAATGTCTTAGCATATTCTAAATGAAATGAAATATCCTAAGTTATATGATATATTCTAAATAAAATGAAATGACCTAGGTAACATGATATATTCTATATGAAATGTAATATCCTAAGTCATATGATATATTCTAAATGAAATAAAATATCCTAAGTGACATAATATATTCTAAATGAAATGAAATGACCTAGGTAACATAATATATTCTACATGAAATGAAATGACCTAGGTAACATAATATATTCTATTTGAAATGAAATAATTTAAATGACATGGCAAATATAAATGATATGGCATATAATCTAAATGACATAAAACATAAAATAATGCTATCATATAATATGCATGGAAATAAAAATAAAAATAATAATGCATGAACATAGTATATGCTAAATAATATGACAAAAATAACTAAATAAAAAGCATAGGATATCATGAAATATTCAAAACCATATAACAAATAATATAATATCAAAAATTTAAATCAAAGATAATAATGTAACACCATCATGAAAATTAAACATAGCAAAAATTACATATTATATAATATGCATGAATATGGAAAATGCAATGCATGAGAATGTATTTTTTCCTTTAATTAAGGAAATCCGTATATCTAAAAAGATATCCGGCTACCTTAGGAAAATATATCAAATTAAATATTCTAAAACCAAAATACCTTGTGATTGTTTGAAAACAATTTTGAAAAGCTTAGATTAAAAATAAAAACTTAGCTAAACCCTTTTTAAATGGCTCTAATTTCCTAAGTTTAAAATCCCGGACTTGACCACCCTTAACCCGAAACTTAAAAAAATCATTTTTAGAGTTTAAAAAGGCTTAGAAACTACCCTAAGTCAGTAGCTAAACTTCCTAATCAGCCACCTCTAAGTAACTTAACCAAAACAGAAAAATGATTTTCCTTCAAATTCAATTCTGCCTCTACTGTCCAGTTTTAAAGCACGATTTTTTACCCTATTTTTAAAAAATCAAAAAATTCTAAAAAAAGTACTGGAGACTCAGGACATGTAAAACTACATGGGAAAAAATCGGCTTAATTTTTTTATTAAAGATGACTGCACAAAAAAATTGGGAAAGTACGAGTACTGGGTGAAAAAACTGTTTTGCCGAAACACATTTTTTTTGCCTTTGATAAAATCATTTAAAAATCAAAGTAAAAATATTAGAGACTCTCTAAAAGACTCAAGTGAGCATGACTTTGAACCACTGATTGGTCTAAGTCATAAATTATGTGGCAAGGACATGAAATGTATGAAAAATACAACAAATATGATGCATGAAATGCATGATTTAAAACCTAAATGACTTGAAAAATGCATGGCATCAATAAAATGATCTAGACCTAAATGAACTTGCATGGCATTTAATGCAACCTAGGTCTAAAATGCATGAATATGCATGGCAAAGCAAACCAATCCTAAACCTAAAGAATGCATGGCAATAACACAAACATATGGCATGCTTAAACAAAATACACAACCAAATATCATGAAAATGCAAACCTATCAATTAGCATGATGAAAATGCACATGCAAAGCATAAAATAGAGGGGTGGCCGAATGGCTTCATGCTTCAAAATGAACATGGCATTTCCACAAACACATGATATACTAACATGCATAGCTAAAGAATAACACTCAAATCATGTAAACATAAAGTAAAGGCATGAAAACCAATAAGCATTTTCACAAACACATGGATTACAAAATGTAAAAACATAAACAAACTTAAACATTTTGAAAACAGAAAATCAAAAATGCAAGACAAGTAAAATAAACATGATAACAAGATAATAGACTCAAAAATAGAAACAAGCAAGCAACCAAATTAAAACAAGCTTCATATTTATGTATTAGAAGAAGATTTAAAGAATCAAAACTTGTTAAATATCAAGAATAATATGAAATAAAAAATGCAAACAGCAACTATCAAAAAACTAGGCCATTCGGCCACCTCAAAAAAGAAAAGAGAAAGAAAAAGTTTCAAAAGCTTTTTACAAGAAAGAATCAAGAAGGAACTTAAAGAAGAATGTTAAAAACACTTATTTAAAAGGAAAAATCAAAAGAAACTCACCAAATATTAAATGAAAACAGCAAATCAAGAATGGAAAATCAAAGAAAGTGCAAGAGTATGGTGCTTAAAGCAACCTCTAGAAGCTATCTTTCAAGCTTTTTCTCTTCTAACTTTCTTTTCTTTTCTAAACTTTTATTTTTGCCTTTCAAAAATGGAGAGAAAAATCAGCCAAAACCAAGGATAATAGAGAATGAATAGCGAAAAGATGAAAGAGAGTGGTCCCCTCCTTGTAGTGGCCGAATGGCCCTTATCCCCAAGGATATTGTCATCTTTTCTTCAACCAATTTTCATCCAAAGGCTATTGATCCAAGATGTTTAAAAAATGAAATTATCACCCTTAGATTAGGCCATCAGCTATCCACAATTATAGCTGTTCAAGAATCTTAAGCCATTATGTTGACACTCTCCCTCTTCATGCATTGGTCCATGTGGCTTATTTGCAAAGGCTTGATCAAAAAATAACTAACTTCCTCTTCATTGTTGACCTTTTGATTAAAAATCAGAAAATCACTATCCATCCTTGGGCCTTGGCCTGCCCACCCCTTTTCTTCCAGCCCATGCTTCATTTTTTTAAAATGCAAGAAAAGCCTTTTTCGATTTCTTGGGTAAAATGACCTTTTTGCCCCCCGAACATTAATAAATAGCAAACGGACTCCAAATTCAAATTTTATTTTTTCAATACTTTCAAAATAATAAAAAATTGAATTCTGGAGGTTTTCAAAAATTTTCGAGTCCATTTGCTATTTATTTGGATTTTTCTTCCAAAATTGCCCTTTTATGCTCCCAAACTTTACCATTTTTTAAACGAGCTCCAAATCCAGATTTTTATTCACCAATCTCTTTCAAATAATTTAAAAGTGTGATCTGGAAGTTTTCATAATTTTTGGAACTCATTTGGTATTTTTTCGAGATTTATCTACTTGAATTACTACATAAGGGGCCCGGGATTTGGCCATTTTGCAAACGAACTCCGAATCAAGATTTTCTTTCGCCAATATTTTCCAAATAATTTAAAAATGATATTTGCAAATTTTTAGAATTTTTGGAGTTCATTTGCTATTTTTTCGGGATTTATCTTCTTGAATTTCTACATAGGGGACCCGGGATTTGGCCATTTTTCAAACGAACTCCGAATCAAGATTTTCTTTCACCAATCTCTTCGAAATGATTTAAGAATGAGATCTTCAATTTTTCAGAATTTTTGGAGTTCATTTGCTATTTTTCCCAAATTTTCCAATTTTGCCCTTTTGCCTTCGAAACCCGGTTTTGCTCAAAACAAGTTCGATTTTTAGATTTTCTTCAAATTGAGCCTCGGGCTATCCTTTTTCACTCCTCATCCATTAGGGGATTTAGTCTTATCGAATCGGGTCATTTCTGTAATTTTTTCCAATTTCACCGAAAACCCTAATTCTCAGTTTTCTTCCGGATTTACTTTTTTTTCAGCTTTTCTTTCAAGTGGCTTCTCCATTACCCATATTCAGTGCTTATCTTTCATTTGGAACCTTAAATTTTGACCAATTTGATCGTTTAAGCATTTTTCCCCAAATTTTTCGAACTAGGGTTTCCTTTCTACTGAATCTCCGTAACCCAACTTTCGAACTCCATATCTTTCAATGTAGACCTCGGATTATCAAAATTCTTTCACCATTTTTCAATTGAACTTCAAATCTTGATTTTGAAAGTGGGTTGACTTTTTCAGTAGTTGACTTGTCGAGGTTGACTTTTCGGGGTTGACTTTTTTCAAGTTTGACTTTTTATACTCGCCTTCTTAGACTGAGTCTCGAAGTACCACCTACAGGATTAAAAAAGTCTTTTTACATTTTGAAACATCAATTTGGGAAGAAAACATACCTGTTTTAGTGGTCCGGACAAAATTAGGTGTCTACATGGGAAATATTAGCAAAGATATGTTTGTATAGCTGGTGATGCTCTTCATCCCATGACCCCAGACCTTGGCCAAGGTGGATGTTCAGCACAGCTTACATGGTTATTTAATAAATAATTTAATATTTTGCATATATCAAAATTCACAAAGCATTTGATTTTTTGTTTTCGTTTATTATAGTATTTCATGAAAATAATATCAATATTAATGAATCATTTCAATTGTCTTTCTTTTTCCAATATTCGTTTCCATTTTAAAAAAAAAAAATAAGTTTTAAAAATGATTTTATTTCTTTCTTCATTTTTTTAAGAGCCATTTACATACTTGTAATTGTCATTTTTTGAAGTACTTTGCCGCAGCTAATCTCAAAAAATGATATAAACAAAACGTAAATATTAACAGAACTTAATCTATATGTTTTCAAGCTTATTAACAAAACTTATCATGAAGGGGACATATTGAGTTCCTAAAAGGTAACTATATATATAAATATATATATATTAATGTTTTATAAAACATTTGATAAAAATATATATTGGCAATTTTGTTAAAAATGTTAAATTGCTTAGTAAATTATAAAATAGGCCAATGAACTACAATTTTTTATAATATAAGGTCATTATAATAAATAATATTAAATTTTTTTTTGAACTTTTGTCATTTGATGATATCACAAAATCCAATACCGAAATAAAATCTGATATGTAACTTTGGATACATGTTCTTCAAATACACTTTAATTTTAATTCGGATAAATTATGCATTTATTAAAATGTATATCAAAATAATCATTGTTTGTTAAATTCATTATTTTTTTAGGGTATTGATAAAGCGATTTTGATGAATTTTTCAAAACCTTTATACCATCATTTTTATCAATAT
This sequence comes from Fremontodendron californicum, assembly GCA_030761205.1. Lineage (NCBI taxonomy): Eukaryota > Viridiplantae > Streptophyta > Magnoliopsida > Malvales > Malvaceae > Fremontodendron > Fremontodendron californicum. The sequence goes on from JAULJL010000008.1 coordinate 5,049,538, forward strand.
CTTTATACCATTATTAAATTGATCAATACTTTCATACTATCCTTTATACCATTATTAAATTTATCAATACTTTTATACTATTATTAATTTTATCAATACATTTATACAATTTTTTTTTTACACTGTGTATATTTACTATTCGTAAAAATTATATTAAGCATGAAATTTATTCCATCATCCATGTTGAAACATACATCCATTTGAAGGAAGAAAGAACACAAGTCTAACATAAAACATGAACATCTTCTATTACTAATTCTGAGTTCAGTATCCTGTATTCCAAAGATTATATATGCTAAACCCTGCAAACTGCGTTTGGTCTAAAGGTGACTTTCCATGGTTTTCCTATATATTAGACGAGGATAAGGATTTAATGATCGTTATCACTTCATGTCATTTCATGTTTTTAGGTTTTAGGGCGATATATTAGTTAGTGAAAGGGTTCAACGATACGGAGTCATAAAATGAAAGGTCTATATCAATTTGTGTTTTCGAAATGACCAAATGAACAAAGAGAATATTGACAGTTCTTTAATCTATACGTTTCTGGTGTTTTAACAAAAGTCCATTACCATTTTCTTTCATTTAAAAAAAGACAAATGTTACCAAGAAGGAACCATACCGAGTTGATACGAAGACCACCCACATAGCATATACATATATATATATATATATATTAACGACTCCCAGAGCAATAAATCAGCATATTCTTTTTACTCATGCGGCAGTTCATCAGATACCAGAGAGGGTATCATTCTCGTCATTTTCGGTCTCGCCCAGGAAGTTCTGTAAATTTTGAACAGCAGCAGAAAGTTGTTGATTCTCCAACAACAGTGCAATGAACTTCTCATGAAGTTCTCGGTACAGACGTTGAGAATATGTCCATTCGTTTAACAGCTGACGGTTATGAGCATTCACTTTCTCCACTTCGTGAAAGCATTCTTGGTATTTATGCTCATAAACATATTTATCAACATAGCCAATGTCAACAATATCCAACTTCAAAGTATCACGTAAAACATTAATGCACAGCTGGGCAGCTCGTTCAAATGATTGAGCCAAGCTAGGAGCAAAATGGCCATATATTCGAGAAGGATAATCATCAGTATAAACCTCAACCTAACCCCTTACCAGATTAGGCCCAAACTGCTGATGCACTCAAAAGAGTATATCTTATTTAATCTTTGCATTAAAAAGATCAATTGTAAGGTACAGTAGTGAGCAAGGGTCGAGTCCTCAGGGATTGAGTTTTAATTTATTAATTATTAGTTTATAACTTCGGTTCGAAGAAAATAAAAGAAAAGAAAAGAAAAGAAAAAGAGGGTTTTTGAAATAATTAAAAGTAAAATAAATCAGAAAAATAAGAATGAAGTAATTAAGTTGAAGAAGTCAAATATGAGAAAAGTATGGTTAAGAGATCATTCGCCACCACTAGATATCATTGAGAATCAATTTTAGATCTATCAACATCAATTAACTATCAAAATTATCAACCGTAGATAACAACCTCCCGTGTTACCTTATCCTTCCTTAATTCGTTGTTAAATAGGACAAAAGACACTACTTAATCGCTAATTATCAAATAATCTATGATAAACATCACTAGGTTCAAAGTAACAACAGCTTTATGATAAGAAAGATGGGTTGATCTAAGCAACAAACACATAAACATGGATTCATTCAACTTAGGTTATGATCCACTTTGCAATTAACGAAAAATTTAACATAATCATTAATCACAAATTGCCATTATTGAATAGGAAATCAAGACAATTACATATCAAGTCTCCTAAACTAACATTAGATAATTATCAAGATCTATCTAGTATACATCCTAAACAAATCAAGAGAAAGATAATGAACAATTTTTATAGAAGAACATAAGCAATTTAGATAGAAAATCAATGATAGATAGAATCTAAAAATCAATTAAACAACATGTCTAGGGCTTTGAAATCACCCTTAACCAAAAAGAATTTAGCCTTGCATAGGCATTGTTAACATAAACATGAAATAAAAAAAAATAATAAGAAGAAAACTAAAGGAATGAAGAAGAAGAAGAATAGTGAATTACTTAGCCTCTTGCTCTCTCAAACTCTCTAAGAAAGCAATAAAATCTGAATACTATAATATGTATAATGTGTGTTGCGGCTCCCCCTCTTCTTTCCTATTTATAGGTAGCCTCTAGGTCCCTTTTATCATGATTTGCGATTCCCAGGGTTTCAAATAGCTGATTTGCGGCTAAGGTTTTTAATAAGGAAAGGTGATTTACGGCTAGGGTTTTTCTGTCGTAAGGGTTGTTTAAGGAGATCTTCCAACGCTAATTTGGATGACCATTTCTTATCCGATTTAGGCCCATTAGATACTGTTGGAAGGTATTCAAGTCATATTCAAAAGTCAAGTAGGAAGTTTCTTTAAATAAAGCCATTAAAATCATGTTTTCCTTACAACAAGCTCCGGAGGTCAAATCTGCCTTCTTGCTTTGCACCAAAAATTTGATCTTTTTGACTCCCAAGTCTTCTTCCATCTTGTGATTATGATTTTATAAGCTCTTTAACATCCTAATTGACATGTTTTGACTTCATCTCTTCCAAAATACCTACAAAGAATAAAAACCTAGTAAAATGTCAAGGAACTTAAGAATCAAAGCACAAAGTAAAGGAAATTAAATAGGAAAATATATGAAATTAAGCACTTATCAACTGCTCTATATCAAAAACTGGTATGGGGATACGCAGTTCTTCAACAACCTCATCGAGGATTCTGAATGGTCCTGCTATCTGCATTTTCCATCCTTAAAAAATTGTTAAAAACAACAGGTGAAAGTTAGGTTATTGCAGAGAAAAACTATAAGAAAACAAGGTGTTGCAGTTGTCATTTTAAAGAACATGAGAATAATGACTACATAACAAATAAAGTAAGATAGAAAGAATAAATTGAAAAATTGGAAAACTACCTGGCGAATGTTGGTGCAATAGAAAGCGAAAGAAAAAGGAAATAATAAGAAATCAGAAGGAAAGCTGAAGGAGTAAAAGAAGTGGTGGTATGTGTGAAGTTAAAGATGGTGCAGTGATATATAAAAACAATAAAGAAGAAGTAGGTAACCCCATTAATTAAGTGAACCTATTAACTACCGGTTAAATGGATCCCTCCTCGATTAAAAGGCCACAACATGCATTAAATGAAAGCTTCACAAAATCTTCCAATATCTGCATGGGTTAGCAGAGGTTTAATGCCAAATGTTGGCAACCATCGGGTAAAGCTGGCTTTAGACTAAGAGGTAATAGTGTAAACTGCTTTAAATGTTAGGGATCAGTAATGAACAGGATAAAACGCATAAAAATGGGGGTTCTACAGTATTTTTTACAAGACATAAAATGACATGAAATACGAGAAAATAGCATGAATATCAAAAAAACATACAAAGTTGTAAAAAGTTTTAAGATGTGTAAAAAAAATTATCACTCATTGGTTTAAAAGATCAAGTGAGAGGAAATTCTTAAAAAAAGAAAAATAAATAAAAGAACTCTCAATTTTGTCGTGTTCATATTTTTGTTACTTTTTTCGTTTCATAATCATTTTTAAAGTATTATATATTTATATAAAATTTGATACGTTAGTAATTTGTTTGTATGTAGATTTTGATATATCAGTGTCTTTGTGTCGTGTTCGTATAATTTCTCGTGTCAATTAATGTTTTAATTATTTTCCAAATGTTATGTTCGTGTAGTATAAATATATAATCATGTTGTATCTAAAATGTTCAACTCTTTACTAATTTGGGCTAAAGATGATATGTAAACATGATATAAATACGACACGAATATATGAATGTCTCAAAATCTATATAACAAAATTATTAAGGTATCAGAATTTTGATTCTTTTTTTGTCTATTTAACTTTTCTTGGGTGAAAAATAATAAACATGAAAATTATTTAATAATTAAAAATTAAAAGCAATACAAATTATTAATAAAATACAGTAAGTCAATATACATTACGTGACGAATAAGAAAATTTAAAAATAATAAAACGCATTTGAAATGATAAATGCCACTTTCAAATACGTTTAGATTATATAATTTATGAATAATAACTTTTAATATTTGAAGATATAATAAAATAATTTTTTAAAAAAAGAATGATTTATATTTTTTTTAACTCTTACAACAACAATCCGATAATAACATTACAAAGTAATTATCAATAAAGTATTATTATTAATACTATTATTTTTTAAAAATCATTATTTATAAAAAGAAATTAAAACAAAATATATCGAGCGAAGGTGAGTTGGATTTTTTTTTTCTCCAAGGGGTCCCCACATGGTATTAATAGGTTTAGCAAACCTAAAATCTTTCCCACCTCATAACCCAACCGGCATAAAATTATTTGTTTCGTCCATTTAACTATTCCAGAGTACAAAAATTAAAATCATAGAAATTGTTTTGATAATAAAAATTAAAAAACACAGTAATTCAATATACATTACGTAACAAAATAGAAAATTTTAAAAATAATAAAATGCATTTAAATTATAAATTTTATTTTCAAATACATTTAGATTATATAATTTATGTATGATAACTTTTAATATTTCAAGATATAATAAATTTGTTTTTATAAATAATTATTAATAAAAAATGTTACTCTTGCAATAACACAACAAATAAAAAATATTACAAAGTAATGATCAATAATTAATTATTATGAATACAATTATTATATTTTTAAAAATTTATCTTTGTACAAAATAAATTAAAACAAAACATATCGGGCGAAATTTGGGCTAACTTTTTTTTTTTTACCAGTGGACCCACTTGGTATTAATAGGTTTAGCAAACCTAAGACCTTTCCCACTTCATACCCCAACCGACATAAAAAAGAGATGCCTAATTTGCTTTAAAGGAGCCCAACCGGCCAACCCCCCCTGTTTCAATCATCAATTATGTTCACCTTCCATCCTCAAACCCTTATTGCTGACATTACACTACTGATAAAAGCGAGTGGGAGGTTTAGAAATAGGAAACAACCAATCTTCAAAGAAAATGGCGCGCCAACATGCAGCGTCGAGAAGAATGAACAATGCACCAGACGATGCGCCTCGGTTTTTTAAAGTCTTGCATCAGTCATCTGTTGACAGCGATTTGCTGGTAAAACAAAAAAATACTTTGCTTTTTCTGTTTTTCCTTTCTCATATTTGTGGCTATCGTACGTATCGATTTTCAGGAAATACTTTGTGGTTTTTGGTTTTTCCTTTCTCATGTTTGTGGCTATCGTACGTATCAATTTTTAGGAAATACTTTGCATTTTTTGGTTTTTCCTTTTTCATATTTATGGCTATTGCACGTATCAATTTTCAGATGTTCATTATATCCATTGTTAGGGTGATGAAAAAAAAATTGAATCAGTAAAAATTGAACCAAGCCCATTCGACATATATCACTGTTAATGAAAGATTGTTAAGGCTTGAATAATTTCTAAAATTTAATGATGTATATTGATATATGCTTCAATTGTTAAGATTGTTATTTTCCGTCAAAGACATATATGTTTTTCTTTTAGATGCTTTGATGTGAACCCTTTGAACCCACTAACAATTCAAATATCCTAACCCAAGAAAGCCAAGATTCAGGTTGAAGATCTAGACCCAATGAAAATAAGTTTCAAGAACCTAGATTTCATTGTTGAACACCACAAAGGAAACCTTTGATAAGTTCGGAAGTTCTTTCAAGAACAATAAGAGAAAATCCTCTCAATTGAATAAAATTCATAATACTATTGATTATGGAGTAGGCGGCTAACACATGCATATATAGCCTCCCTACCAAGTCCTAGGTTTGATAAATGCTTAAATTCATGTATTTTCATATATCAATTCCTTATATTTTATGCTTAGTTCCTTGAAATTCTTGATAGTTTATTATGGTTTTGTGTTTTGCAGGTGTTTTGGAAGATAAGGATTGCTATGGAGTTGAAAAGAATGAATTTGGACAAGAAATGAAGCTTCAAGCACAAAGAAAAGCTGACTGCCAATCAAGGGGATACTATGTGGCTAAACCTAACCTAAAACCTTCCATTAATAAACTAGTGGTGTATCATATACTATTTATCCATAAAAACCCTAGTTGGAAAAACCATTCCCACCTTTCTTTAACCATGCATGGGATGCTTTAATTTATCCTTTGATAAACACCTTAGCTGAATTATGTCTTTCCTTGTCAAAGTAGGATTAGTGGCTGTCAACTTGCATTAATTGCAAGAATCTTTCCTTAAAGCTAATCCTTGTCAAAGTAGGAGAAATAAATCAGCCAAGACTTTCCTTCCTTACACTTACTTTGGCTGCAAGTTTGTAATCTCTCCTTATTAAAAAGTGCTTTGACTACAATTAATTATTTCTTTCCTTATATCTACATGCCTTGGCTGCCAAGTATTCATTCTTTCCTTAAAACACAAAAGTCAGCCACCTTTCCTTAACTTTAGCCACAAGTCAGCATTTATTGAAGGGAGAGAGCTGAAATTCACTTGTTTCATGCCCTAGTTATTGGCTATAAATAGAGAACAAGGGGGCAAACGAAAATCACACTTCTCCAAGCATCAAAGTTCTGATTTCTTCTTTGTTTCTTTGTTTTTGAGAGAGCAAGAGGCTGGATAATTAATATTCTTCTTCTTTCTTTCTTTTATTTTCTTCTTAGATTCTCTTTAATTTTATGTTTATGTTTACAATGCCTATGCTAGGCTAAATTTTTATTTGGTTAAGGGTGATTTCAAAGCCCTAGAGATGTTATGTAATTAATTTTCAGAATCTATCTATTATTGTTTTCTATCAAAGTTGCTTATGTTCTTCCATTAAAATTGTTCATGATGATGTATTGATTTGTTTAGGTGGCCAACTAGATAAATCTTGATAATTGTCTAATGCTAGTTTAGGAGTCTTGTTCCGTGTAATTGTCTTGATTTCCTATTCATAAGTGGCAATTTATGATTAATGATTATGGTCAAGTTTTCAATAATTGCAAAGTGGAACATAACCTAAGTTGAACAATCCGAGCTTATGTGTTTGTTGCTTAGATCAACCTATCTTTCTCATCATAAAGCTGCTATTAAATTGAACTTAGAGAGCTTATTCTAGGTTGTTTGATAGTTAGAGATTAAATAGAGAGCTTGTTCTATTTAACGACAAACTAAGGAAAGATTGGGGTAACAGAGCTTGTTGTTATCTACGGTTGTTAACTTTGATAGCTAATTAATGTTGATAGATATGAAATTAATTCTTAATGATGTCTAGTGGTGGAGAATGAAACCTTAACCATATTTTTCATATTTGATTCTTCTTAATTACTTGTTTTCTCATTCTTATTGTTAACTTTAGTTTAAATCTGATTTCAAAATCCCCTTTACTTTTGTTTACTTGTTTTTAAGTGATAAACTATTAACTTATAAACTAAAACCCAATCTCTGAGGACTCGACCCTTGCTAATCACTATACTCTACAATTGATTCTTTTTAAGTGCAAGGTTAAATAAGATACACTCTTTTGAGTGCATCAAGGTCGGCTAAGAATTCTAGCCCTACTAATATTCCTAAGTCAGCTACATTAAGAAAGATAAGGGCTGAACATGCTCAAGCTCAAAACCTAATGAATTAAAATAAGTTCAACTAGATTAATGAAATTTAAAATAAGTCCAACTAGATTAATGAAATAGGCCCCATACAAGCCTTTAAGAGTTAATAAAAAATTAGGCCCTATATGCCTAAGTGGATTAATGAATTAGAACAAGGCCCGCTCTTGCCACATCAATTAATGAAACAAAAGTTGGTCCACACCAATCCTCTCTTATGCCGCCACCTTGATCAGCTTGGATCACATGATTAAAGCTGGTATTTCTTCATTCAAGATAGAACAAGGCCCACTCTTGCCACATCAATTAATGAAACAAAAGTTGGCCCACACCAATCCTCTCTTATGCTGCCACCTCAATCAGCTTGGATCACGTGATTAAAGTTGGTCTTTCTTCATTCAAGCCCATCTTGAATGTCTTAATCTTGCTTAAAAGACTAGAAGACTCGACCCAAGTAGAATCCTTGCATTGCTTCCTCGATTCGGCCCAAGTGGAATCCTTGAATTGAATCTTTAAGACTTGGTCCATCTTGGATTCCATCATTCCCTCTTTCCTCGAAAGGATTCAACCTCGAATCATCGCCTGCATCATAAGGAGAAAGATCAAAAACATTAAAAGTAGTAAAAACATTATACTCACCTTGAAGATCCACTTTAGAAGCATTATCATGAATGTTTTCAAGGATTTGAAAAGCTTCTCCTTGAAGAAAATAATGGAATGTTTATCATGCAACAAAATGACTCCAATCCCTATCCCTATCGCATCACTTTCAATTTTAAAAGTCTTATTAAAGTTAGGTAATGCTAACACAAGTGTAGAACATAACCTTTCTTTAAAAGTAGCAATTGCACATAGTTCCCTAAAACAAAATCAGCTTTATCACATTCCATGTATAAGTAAGAAAAATCAGTGTCATTGGCATAAATACCTTGCATATGTTCGAACCTAATCATTTTAGCATTCATAGAAGCACGAAATACATACCTCCTTGATAAAACATCAGAAACAATATTCCACTTACCTTGCTTGTAACGGATAACATAAGAAGTACATACCTTGCTTGTAACAATGTTAGGTACGTAATCAATTGGATTCTCAATGCCTCTTATGGAAGGCATTCCATCCAGCTTCCTCTCCGGAAATACATGCTTGAACACCTACAACAAAGAAAAAAAACAAGCTAGGAAGAGATTTGTTAGTTTGATCAAGAGTAAGAACCTTACTCTCCTTTGTATAAAAACTCTTCTTTGTCTCTTTCTCTCTCTCTTGTGGCTCCACTCTTTTTTTTTCAACCACCTCTCTTTCTTTTGCACTCTCTTTTTCCCTCATTTTTTTGGTCTCACTCTCATTTTTCTTTTCTCTCTTTTTTTCCTCATTTGTTTCGACCTCACTCATGGTTTTTCTCTCAAAATCACTTTTCAATTTCAATTGGTCCTCATAGACCTGTTTTGGAGTTAAAGGAACAAGGTTGATTGTCTTTCTATTTTTTACAAAGCTGTACCTATTCCTAAACCCATCATGAATGACCTTCCTATCATATTGCCATGGCCTCCCCAACAATAGATGGCCAGCATGCATAGGCATTACATCACAAAGCACCTCATCACTATACTTCCCAATGGTAAAAGCTACCAAAACCTGCCTATTCACCTTGACCTCCCCGCATTCATTCAACCATTGCAATTTATAAAGTCTAGGATGCTTAAGTAAGAGTAAATCCAACTTCTCAACTAGGGTGGTACTAGCTACATTGATGCAACTCCCCTATCTATAATCATATTACATACCTTGTTATTCACAAAACATCTAGTATAAAATATATTCTCTCTTTGCTGCTCTACATCATCTACCTTATTTTGTGCATTTAAAGCACGCCTAGCAACAAGAGACTTACCTTCCACGGGGTAGTCCAAATCATCATCAACATCACTAGCATCTTCCAATTCTGGCATCTCATCACCATCATCCTCACTTTCGGTCATTACCTCACTATTGGCATCTATGATCATCACACGTTTATTTGGACATTGAGATGCAATGTGCCTTGAACCTAACCATTTAAAACATTTAATATCTCTATTCCTTAAAGGATTCGAAACTAGGGTTTTTTCATTGCTACTGCCCTCTTCCTTCCCCTTAGGTGGTTCGGTCTTTCCCTTGACAACAGCCTGGTCATCTCTGTCCCACTTTGGTTTCCAAGGATTGCTAGAAACCGAATTATACCTTGCTGCCCCTTTTCTCTTTAATTTCCTTTCCACCTTCATAGCTATGTGCACCATGTCTTCTATCTCCACATAATGCTGCAACTCAACTATATTGGCTATATCTCTATGCAAACCACTCAAGAATCTAGCCATAGTGGCTTCCCTATCCTCCTCTACATTAGCCCGAATCATAGCCACCTCCATCTCCGTATGGTAATCCTCTACACTCCTAGACCTTTGGGTAAGGTTTTGTAATTTTTGGTAGAGGTCTCTATAGTAGTGGCTAGGTACAAACCTCATTCTCATGAGAGTTTTCAACTCATCCCATGTCTCTATAGGTCTTTCATGATTCCTCCTCCTATTGGTCACTAGATCCTACCAAACAATAGCATAATCAGTGAATTCAATTACAACCAACTTCACCTTCTTCTCTTTAGAGTAGTTGTGGCAATAAAAAATCAACTCAATTTTCTTCTCCCACTTTAAGTAAACTTCAGGATCGGTTCTACCTTGGAAATATGAACTTTTCATTTCTTTGTTCCCAAGGTTCTTATCTTCTCTATCTACCCATTCATGACCCTTTGTATTTCTCCTAAGTTATTCTCCATGCCTAACACCTCTAGGCCTACCCATATCTAACTCCTCATCATCTTCTTCTTTGAATTTTGGTCCAATATCAACACTAACGCCAAACCCCTCTATCTCGCCCACCTTGTAGACCTTTAATTGCAGCCTCTTGTCGATCCATTCTATTTTTCACCTCCTCCAACACAAAATTTAAACGCTCAAAATGTTATTGCATAGCCTGCAATGAAAAGAACGCCTTATTCACCTCTTCCTGGTGTGATGATCCACTCTTGTGAGACATCTTGAAGTTGCTGCAAAACAAGATTTGTTAGTGATAAAAGAAATATGCTCACACACTCCCTTAGTGTTTACACTCAATAATAATATCACTCAAACTCGTGTTTCACTATTTTGGCTTTTTCTAGTAATAAGCTCACTCACTCTTTCCTTTTACCACTTTTATTTTCTCTTTCAAGTTCTTTATGAACTAGTTGAACTAAACCAAGAACACCCTTGCTCAATTCTAACCAGCACAAGATTCAAGAAACAAGAAAACAATTAGAATGATGTTAAACAAGAACAATATGCTAAGAAAGATAAATAAAAAACAAGATAAATTTCCTCTTTTCGAATTCTTTCTTCTTTTTATTTATTTATTTTTCTTTTCTTTTTTTTCGAATTGAATTTCTTTTTTATTTCTTTTTCGAGACTTCTTGATTTTCTTTTTGTCTCGGATTACTTTATTTCTTTTTCTTTATGACTAGCCGAATGATCTTCTTAATTCTTGATTTTTTTTCAAGAACGATCAAGATACGACCAAGAACGAATTTTGTAGATCAAGAATGCAAAAAGCACTAATCTTGATCTAATTCAACTTACAAGAACGAAACCCCAATGCAAGACAGCCTAAAAACTATAACCCCAAGACAGGAATGTCTAAAAAGCTATAACCCCAAGACAATAATGCCTGAAACCCCAAAATCTTGTATATTGATTTGATTTCAATTACAAGAAACGAAACCCCAAAGCAAGAATGCCTAAAAGCTAAAAACCCCAAAACAAGAATGCCTAAAAGCTATAACCCCAAGACAAGAATACCTGAAACCCCAAAATCTTATGAGATTGATAAAAAGGATGAATCCCTGAAGATGAAACTCCAAGCAAATTCAAAACCTGACTGGAAGCCTAAGCTCTGGTACCAAATGATGTGAACCCTTAGGATTGAAACCCTTTGAACCCACTAACAATTCAAATATCCTAACCCAAGAAAGCCAAGATTCGGGTTGAAGATCTAGACCCAATGAAAACAAGTTTCAAGAACCTAGATTTAATTGTTGAACGCCACAAAGGAAACCTTTGATAAGTTCAAATTTTTTTTTCAAGAACAATAAGAGAAATTCCTCTCAATTGAATAAAATTCATAATACTGTTGATTATGGAGTAGGCGGCTAACACATGCTTATATAGCCTCCTTACCAAGTCCAAGGTCAGCTAGGAATTCTAGCCCTACTAATATGCCTAAGTAAGCTATACTAAGAAAGATAAGGGCTGAACATGCTCAAACCCAAAACCTAATAAATTAAAATAAGTCCAACTAGATTAATGAAATAGGCCCCACACAAGCCAATTAGACTTAATAAGGAATTAGGCCCTACAACGCCCACTCTTGCCACATCAATTAATGAAACAAAAGTTGGCCCACACCAATCCTGTCTATGCCACCACCTTGATAAGCTTGGATCACGTGATTAAGGCTGGACTTTCTTCATTCAAGCCCATCTTGAATGTCTTGATCTTGCTTAAAAGACTAGAAGACTCGGCCGAAGTAGAATCCTTGCATTGCTTCCTTGATTCGGCCCAAGTGAAATCCTTGAATTGAATCTTGAAGACTTGGTCCATCTTGGATCCCATCATGCTCCTATTTTCATTTCCATTGATGTTTCCATATCTTGGTAAAGCCATGCTGCAATTGCAGATTATAGCCTTTGGTATATTTATTAATACCTTTTCCAATTGACATTTTCTTTCATAGCTAAATCTTTCGATGTTTGCCTAAAAAACAAACTTAGCAGAATTCCTGAAAAAAGTCTTTTCCTATATATAGTTATATTAAAACCATTAAATGTAGCTGAAAAGTGGTTACATTTGATTTGTAATAGACATTAGCTTTAACATTCATATTTTATCTCATATTGACTTATATTTGATTGCAGTATTTACCACCAAAATTTGTGAGAAAATTTATGCGAGGATATAAAACTCCTCAAACTGTTTATCTGAAAGGGACGTTGGGTAAGCCAAAGAAAATGAAACAAGTTAAGAGGATTTGGAAATTATGTTTCACAGATGGGTGGATCAATTTTGTTGAAACTAATCATTCTCAACATGGAGATTTTGCAATATTCAGATACAACAACGACCAAACATTTGATGTTTGTATTTTCAAACGTTGTGGAACCTTATTGACACTAGATGATTTGTTGAATAGAATACGTATGACCTATTTATCTTAGTAGCATTAACATTAAATGTGTTTTCTAATTTTCTTTGACCTATTTCTCTGAGTAGCATTAACATTAAATGTGTTCTCTAACTTTCTTTGACCTATTTCTGTTTTCAACATAGCTGCTGTAAACTATGGAGAAGAACATTTGTCATCAATGGCACAACATCAATCGGTCACTAAGAGAGAAGTTAGCAATCCAACAATTGAAGTTGGCCAATCTCTCACTAAGAGAGAAGTTAGCAATCCAGCAACTGAAGCTAGCCCATCTCGCATACATGACCATTCACCCCCTATAGTAATAGATACCGATACTGAAGAGGTTGAAATAAATAATCCTCAATTTTATTATAAGATGATTGTCTCAGTAGTGAATCCCTCGTTTCTATTGGTAAGAATCACGTATGACTTATCTTTTCAAAGTATGCTAATACAATTTCATTTTTTGTTAACCTACTATATTTGCTATTCTATTGGTAATGAATCATGTATGACTTATCTTTTCAAAGTATGCTAATACAATTTGATTTTTGTTAACCTACTATGTTTCCTGTTCTATTAGTATGAATCATGTATGACTCATCTTTTCAAAGTATGCTAATACAATTTGGTTTTTGTTAACCTACCGTGTTTGCTGATGCAGCATGTCCCAAGGGAGTTTTTCCATCGTCACTTGCCTCCCTATGCAACAATACTACTTCTTTCAGTTCCCAACCAGCAAAGAAATTGGGAAATCAAATACATATGCAACAACCATAACAAAGCTTTTTCAGGTGGCTGGACACAATTTGTTCGGGACAATCACCTCAAGATCAAAGATCATTGTATCTTTGAAAAAATTGGTGACAGACAATTTCATGTGCAAATCATTCGAGAAGACTCTTAACTGAATGTATGATCTCTTTTGAAGCCCTCTCTCTTTTTTTTTGGTACATCACATCCAAGTTAAGTTGTTTAATCTCTTTTTGAACTGTATGACCATTTGCATACGAAGGTTATTGATGTACATGGAAAACAAATTTTTGAATGTTTTGGCACATGTTGCATGTAATTATCTATTAAGTATGTTTTAAGTTATAACCTTTCTTACAAATTATCTGCAAACCGAAAACATGATGAAATCCAAACTCAAATTCATTACTCTTATTTGATTTTAGAATAAACAATTAGATAATGAAATAATTAGTGATATGCTATAAACCACCTTAAGTAATGTTAGCTTTTGTGGTGATCAAATCAAGAGGGGGTGAATTGATTTCTCAAAAATAAATGCGGAATTAAAGTACAAATAATAATAATAAGAAATTTAAACAATATACTCAAATTGGCAAATAGAAAATAAATAAAGCAAGTAAATTTGTAGGGAAAAAAGATCAAACATAATCGATTTATAGAGGTTCAGCCTCGTGCCTACGTCCTCTCCCTTAGCCTCACTTGCCAAGGAGTTCCCAATCCACTAACTTGAATTGCTATCTTTTCAAGGACAAGGTATAACCGTCACAATCCCTATCTTTTATGTAGCTTAGATAGAAACCTCTTCCCCTATCTTTTCAAGGCTTAGATAGAACCTCTCTACCTTTAAGGCAAAAGTAGAAACCTCCCCTTTTACAAAGGATTTTTGTGTAAACAAGATGAACCTCTAGTAGGCTAGGAGTTTACAAGGTTAAGCTCAACAAATAGAGATTATACTATGGTGCTTTTACAAAAGAATACAAGAAGGATTGAAAGGATTTAGATTAGAACAAAGAAAACTACTTGAAAGCTTGAGAAAAATGAAATATATGGTTTTGATCTTTCTCTCTTGGTGTCTCTTGCTCTTGAAAGTGTTAGAGAGTCCCTTTAATACCTTGGATATGATTTATGACCGTTTGGAGTTGATTGGGATGGAAAAGAGCCGTTGGAGCTTCAAAAATCGAGCTTGAAAAATTGCCCTGCAGGCATGGGATCGATCCCTTACATGAGGGGATCGATCCCCTACTTGTTCCAACTCAAAATATGACTGTTAGAGGCCATGGGATCGATCCTCACCTTGGTGGGATCGATCCCTTACTGTCCTGCAAAATTTATTAGCTATTGACTCTCCTGGGATCGATCCTGGGATCGATCCTCTATCTTAGGGGATCGATCCTCTCATATAAAAAATATTTTCTTTGATATTTAAAAGAGGTAACATTGTCTCAAAAATATTTTAAACATATACATATATTTAAGAACATGTATTTTTGAGAAAATTAAGGAGTTTAAAGCATTTTAACATTTTCCAAAATATTTTCAAAATGATTCAACGAAAAATGCTAAATTGAAAATAATTAATCTCAAGCTAATTAAGCTTAAGAGTTTGTCATTTCAAAATTGAGATCAATTCAAAGCTAATATAGCTAACAATCTCCCTCTTTATGATATGACAAAACTTAAGATAATTTGCTTGTAAAAACTCCCCCATAATTAAAGAGATAAAGATTTTCAATAAAAACTCCCCCTTAATAAAAGCATTCTTTTCAACTTTGCAAAAACAAGCAAGGAACAAGCAAGGACACTTTCAATCCACAATATCCAAAAACATTTAAACACAAACATCCAACACAATTCATATTCATAAATAGAAACATTTAAGCATATATGAAAACTCTCCCACTTTTTGCTTTTCATCTAGTTCTTCCCTTTTTGTTTATTTAAAGCAAATTTGTCCATATAAAACTTCTCCATCTTTTTGTTATATAAAAAAAAATATCAATTCAAAGTTAAGGACAATGCAATAAGAGAGACACAATCATGTATACAAAATGTTAAGCAATGAAGTTCAATACCAATTGTTAAAATAGACAATGAAGTTCAAACAAGAGTTTAATATAATCATGTATTCATTTGAAATCAATTAAGCACATAGTCTCGAGATCATGAGTAACAAAAATTACCAATTGTTATTAAAACAAATACCAATTGTTATCTTTATGCATAATACTCATAATCAAACAATCATACATATGAAAGTCATTTAAGCACATACAAAAAATTCTCATACATATGAAAAATATAAGCTCACTTATGAAATAGACATAAATACCAATTGAGCAATTAAGAAGTAAACCATCACACCAATTGTTATTACTGATTGTTAGTACAACAATATACCTATAGACACCTAATTTTGTTCGTACCCCTAAATCAGGTACATTTTCTTCCTAAATTGATGTTTCTGAATGCTAAAAGGCTTTTCTCATCCTGCAGGTGGTACTCCGAGACTTAGTCTAAGAAAGCAGACAGAAAAAGTCAAACTCAAAAAAGTCAACCCTAAAAAAGTCAACCACAAATAAGGCAACTACAAAAAAAGTCAACCCACTTTCAAAATCAAGATTTGAGGTTCAATTGAAAAACGATGAAAGAATTTTGATAATCCGAGGTCTACATTGAAAGATATGGAGTTCGAAAGTTGGGTTACGAGATTCAATAGAAAGGAAACCCTAATTCGGGAAATTTGGGGAAAAGTGCTTAAACGATCAAATTGGTCGGAATTGAAGGTTCCAAATCAAAGATAAGCACTGAATACGGGTAATGGAGAAGCTACTTGGAAGAAAAACTGATAGAAAAGTCAATTTGGAAGAAAACTGAGGATTAGGGTTTTTTGGTGGATTTCGGTGAAATTTGGAAGAATTATAGAAATGACCCAATTCGGAAGATCTAAAGCCCTTAATTTATGAGAAATGATTAAACAAGGATAGCCCAAGGCTCAGTTTGAAGAAAATCTGAAAATCAGACTTGTTTTGAGCAAAATCGCGTTTCAGAGGCAAAAAGGCAAAATTGGAAAATATGGGAAAAATAGCAAATGAACTCCAAAAATTCTAAAACTTTTCAAATCTCATTCTTAAATCATTTCTAAGAGATTGGCGAAAGAAAATCTTGATTCGGAGTTCGTTTGCAAAATGGTCAAATACTGGATCTCCTATGTAGTAATTCAAGCAGATAAATCCCGAAAAAATAGCAAATGAACTCCAAAATTTTTGAAAATTTGTAAATCTCATTTTTAAATTATTTGGAAGAGACTGGCAAAAGAAAATCTTGATTCGGAGTTCGTTTTCAAAATGGCCAAATCCCGGGTCCCTTATGTAGTAATTCAAGCAGATAAATCCCGAAAAAATAGCAAATGAGCTCCAAAAATTGTGAAAACTTCCAGATCACATTTTTAAATTATTTGGAAGAGATTGGTGAAGAAAAATCTGGATTCAGAGCTAGTTTAAAAATGGTAAAGTTCGGGTGCATAAAAGGGGTAATTTCGAAAATAAATCCGAAATAAATAGCAAATGGACTCGAAAAATTTTGAAAACTTCCAGAATTCATTTTTTTATTATTTCAAAAGTATTGAAAAAATAAAATTCGAATTTAGAGTCCGTTTGCTATTTATTTAAGTTTGGGGGGTAAAAAGGTCATTTCATCAAAGAAACCAAAAAGGGCAAATTTGTAATTGATGAAAATACGAAAGAAGAAGGATTGCTGGGATTTTTTCTTCCCTTGGTTAGTCAACATATAGGAGAAGAAGGAAGCTTGAACAATTTAATTCCCTAGTCACTATCAAGCTACATGCTACCACTAACACCTTGCAAATGGTCCCCTCTTCATCCAATGGATTAGGTGCCTTGTAGGAAAGTTGAATGCACCATCCAATGGCCAAGTTTAAATGCCAAAATGAAATTTTTATTTGTCATAAAAGAACCCTCATCTAATGGTCAAGAATGGAAGAAAAAAGATGAGCACAATTCATCCAAGGGTGAGCATGCATTCGGTTGAGCAAGGGAGTGCATGGGATTATCTCTTTTCATCCAATGGATTAGGCCATCTACAAGGGCTGAGTACACATGTTGAGGTCTGGATTTAATCTACAAGATGTCATTTTTATGTTGGCCTCATCTAATGACCAAGAATGGAGGAGCACAACTCATCCAAGGGTAGGCACTCAAGAGGGGCAAGCAAGGGAGTGCATGGGATTGGTCCTCTTTTGCATCTAAGGGATAAAGTTACTACAAGGGCTGAGTAAACATCTTAAGGGCTGCTATCAATTGGAAATATGACATTTTTATGTTGTCAACAAAATATCTAAATCTAAAGGCCAAGATTGGAGGAGAAAAAGTGCAATTCCCATCCAAGGGCTAGAGGGCCATTCGGCCAAGGCTAAAGGGTGGGGGAGGATTTCATTTTTTAATAAGTTTTTGGCTGGAAAACAGTAGCTAATTTGGCAAAGAAAAAGGTTTTGAAAGAAAGAAAAAAAGGTTTTCAATAGAGAGCTTGAAGGTAGTCATCTCTACCAAGCTCTAGCCTAGCTTTTTTCTTGATTTCCATGGTGTTTTCTTGATTTTCTATCTTTTTTTTCCTACTATATTTTTCATAGAAATAAAGTTTTTTAATGTTTACTTATGTTTTCATCTCTTCTTCTTCTTTAAAATGGTGGAAAACAATTTTTTTTCTTATGGTTTCATGCCATGGCCGAATGTGTCTATTTTATTTGTCTTGGTTTTCTTTTTTTTTTTCTTCCTTGTATGTGGTTGTGAAAAATGATTTTTACAAGGTTTTTAGAATATTCTAAGGATCTGATTTTTTACAAAATATGAAGCAAAAAAGTTTGAATGGCTACATGATCTTGGCTAGACCAAGTGACCATGGTTAGGAGAGAGGCTATGCCCATTTTTACCTACCATGAAGCTCACCTTATTTTCTGTATTACATGGTTGATTTTCTATTTTATTGAGATGGAAAGGCTTCATGATCTTGGCGAGACCAAGTGATTATGGTTTGGTGAGAGGCTATGCCCATTTGATACCAACCATGGAGCTTAACTTTCCTTGTTCTACTTACTAGTTTTACTTGTTATTTGTTTTGCATGTCTATGTTAAATCTTTTATATATATGTTCTTTACATTATTTTCTATGCTATATTTACTTATATGTTTCATTTCCATGCTTGATATTGCATCCTTGCATATTCGGCCATTGTTGTTCATATGCTCATGTTGTGCATTTTTTCCATGTATCATGTCTTACATGTTTGCATTTTCTTGGTTTTGTTTCATGACTATTCGGCAACTCCATTTTGTATGCCTTGGATGTGTATTTTCCTTTTGCTTCTTAACTTGTTTGCATCTCTATGCCATGAACTTGTACATTTTGATTTTAGTATGCCATGTGCTTATGAAAATACTATGATAAAAATGCCATCATATTGTTCCATGACCATTCGGCAATCCCATTTTTGTTTGCCTTGCATGTGCATTTTCCTTTTGTTTCTTAACTTGTTTGCATTTCTATGCCATGAGCTTATGCATTTTGATTCTAGTATATTAGATGCTTATGAAAATGTCATGCCATTATGCATATTAACATGATTTGTCATGTACTTTTGTCATTTACTAAATAGGATTGCATTAGAGTCTCATGTGATCATTTGGCCTCTTCATGCATCCCTTGCCTTGTCATGCATTTGCATTTTATTTAGGTAACGTGCTTTGCATTATCATATCTTGAAATTGTGTATTAGTTGCTGTTTGTTCCAGCATTGACATCAGTTTCATGAGTCATTGTATGTTCATAGTATTGCTATGCTTGCTCATTACAATTTAAGTCTAGGCCATATTGGTATTGCCATGCATATTGAGTCTTAAATCACATTGGTACTGTCATGCATTACTATGCTATTTAGGTCTTAGGTCACATTAGCATTTTCATGCATATTCATAACATATTAGGTCCAAGTCATATTTGCATTATCAAGCATTGCATGCATATTGAATTAGGATAGCATTTATTGCCATGCAAATTCATGCTAGGCATTTAGGTTGTCTTGAATTGTCATGCATTTCCTTTATCATTTAGACCTTTAGACCATGCATTTCATACATTTCATTTGCTGTATGATCATGCATTCCATGTCATTGCCACTTGATTTGTGACTTAGGCCAATTAATGGCTCAAAGTCATGCTCCCTTGAGCATACTTGTGGAAAATTAAGGAATTGTCAAATTGATTATTCTACCTTTGTGATTTTTTTTACTTAGCCAATTTTGTCCAAGGTTTTTAAAATGTTTAGCTACTGTCCTTAGGTCTTTAGGATGATTTCCAACAATTTCTACTTTGGTTTTTGAATGAATTTATCAAAGGCAAAAAATGTGTTTTGACAAACAGTTTTTTTCACCCAGTACTCGAACATCTCCAATTTTTCTGGGAAGTCATCTTTAATCAAAAAATTAAGCCAATTTTTTCTCGTGTATATTTACATATTTTGAGTCTGCCGTATTGTTTTTATATTTTTTTTTTAATTTTGAAAAATAGGCTAAAAAATCGTGTGGCAAAACCGGACAGAGAGGCAGATTTGAAATCAAAAGAGGAATAATAGTTGAATTTGGCTAAGTCATTTAGAGGGGGTTGGTTAGAAGATTTAGCTACTGTCTTAGGGTAGTTTCTAAGCCTTTTTAAACTTTAAAAATGATTTTATAAATCTTGGGTTAAGGGTAGTTAAGTTCGGGATTTTAAACTTAGGAAATTAAAGCCATTTTAAAAGGGTTTGGTAAGGGTTTTAATTTTATTCAAGTTTTCCTCAAAATTGTTTTCAAACAATCACAAAGTTTTGTGTTTTTTAGAAAATCTAATTTGACATATTTTCTTAAGGTAGCCGGATATCTTTTTACATATACGGATTTCTTTATTTAGAGGAAAAAATACATTTTCATTTATTGGATTTTCCATGTTCATGCATTTTATTTAAATGTATGATTTTTGCTATGATATTTTTCATGATATTATTATTATTTTAATTCATATTTTATGATCTTATATTTGTTTGCCATATGATTTTGAATGTTTCATGATATCCTATGTTTTTTATTTAGTTATTTTTGTCATATTGTTTAGCATATACTATGTTTATGCATTATTATTTTTATTTTTATTTTCATGCATATTATATGTTAGCATTATTTTAATTCCATGTCATTTCTTTTCATTTAGATCATATTCCATGTCATTTAGGTTATTTTATTTATAACATGCCATGTCATTTAAAATATGCCATATCATTAAAAATTGCCACGTCATTTAAATCATTTTATCTCATTTAGAATATACCATGATACTTAGGATTTTTCATTTTACCTAGAATATACTATGCCATTTAAATTATGTCATATCATTTAGGTTGCATTATATTATCTAGACTTTGCCATGTCATTTTATTTATGTCATACATGTTCATGTTCATATTTTTAAATGTTTTGAAAAAAATAATGATTTCAATAAAAATAAAGATATTCCCGAGTTAAAATAATTCATGAGTTCTCTACCGGGTTTGCTGGAGGGAATATCATCAATTATCATTAATAAAGGAATATCTTTCTTTCAAAAAACGAGAATGATTCCGAAAGTTTTCCAAATGAATAAAAATTTCTATATTTTGCCGATTTTGTCGGGGAATATAGGAAAATTTTGAATTAATAAATTCTGGATCATTTCAATTAAAAATGGAATTATTTTTTTTTAAAATTGGGAATTAACTTGAAATACTAAATTAAAAACCAACTTTTTACCGAGACTTGAGATAACACACGATTAATAAGTTACCGTTTTATACGGGCATTGTGGGGGTGCTAATCTTTCCCCGCACGTACCCGACTCCCGAACCCACTTCTTTGATTTCTTTGGTTTATAACGTAAACTTGAAATTGGTTTGAAAAAATATTTTAATTAATTTTAAAATATTTTATAAAATCGGTTTTAATAGGTGGCCGATCACACCTAGTTAAAAAAGATTCGTGGCGACTCCATGTCTTTTTACGAGGCCGTTGTCATACCCTCGATCGTTTATTTTATTTCAATTTTGAGAGGAATTAAGTCGTCTTTTCCTCTGCTTCTGTTTTCCCTCTCACTCGAACGGGTCCCCCACGATCAGGATCACGTATCGACACCTTTGTTTATTTAGAGGAATTAAGTCGACTTTTCCTCGTTTTTTTTTTTAATGTCACGCCTAACGAATAATTAAAGTCTTGCGATGAGACTTTTTATCGTTGTTATTGTTATTATTTTTTAGGTTGCGACAGCTTGGCGACTCCACTGGGGAGATTTTAGAGAGTCAGGCCTAGAATTAGTCGTGTGTTATCCAAGTGTCGGTTTTGTTGGTTTAATTGGTATTTAATTTTAATTCCCATATTTTTAAAATAATAAAGGAGAATTTTGAAAATAAATAAATGTTTTAAATATGTCCATCTTCATATTCATGCATATTATTAATTGTTCTCAAGTTATTTTGTTGCGTATATTTATATGTCTGCTTAACTGATGCTTTACATTTGTTTGATTTTAGTGGGGTATTTAGAATAAGGGGTGTAGAATAGGTGGTGACAGGTTTGTTTTTTTCCTCCGCACACACTATATTTGCATTTGCATAACATGAGCTCTCTATCCGAGTTTCCTCCTTTTAAGTGGGAGTAAAGTAACTACGCCTTCGTGATGATCCTTCGTATGGGCTAGTGAAACACTTTCGGAGTATAAAGTACCTAATGCCTTCGTGATAATCCTCCGTACGGGCATAGGAAAATATACTCTAACAAATTGAACCGCTTTTATCGGGGTGCCTTACTAGCCTTCACCGGCGACAGTGAGGAACAATTCGGGGCCTTAGAACTGATTCACCTTCAATATAATGAACCTAGGCGAAGCCATGCCGGATTTCTACTAGATACCCGAAGTTTAAGAACACATGGAGGAACATTTTCAACCTCTTACCATCTTTCTATAGGTTAGATTTTACAAATTGGGTGATGATGAACGAACATCATGTCGCTCGTAATAAATTTATTATTTTGTCCCAAAGGCGTCGTAATGCCGAAGCTCTGTTGAAATTTTCGAGACATTTAAAAAAAAAAGCATGTTGTTGTTTATGTTCTATTTGTGAATTCATTTCTTTACTAATCTATTTCTTTATGTTTTCTTTTCTTTGACATGCATCATAGACATCATCATACACTTGGAGTTTATTGGCCTCGGGATAGTCATCAACCCAAAAGACTTTCATGGAGTGTCAGGTTATTTCAGTGATAGAAGATCATGCAGTAGTCAGGGCATAGTCGAAAAAAGATCAGAGGGAGGATGGTGATTGCCTGAAGAAAGATTATGTGTCAGTATTGCCGGAAAGGGTCAAAGTGGATTCTAGATAGAATAATCTCCGAGGGTTAGTCGACATTTGGAATCAATGGAATGTATTAGAGAAAGAAGCCTTCACTCATAAATATGGAGATATAGCACTCTTAATTCCGATTCGGGTCAATAGTGGGTTGATTCAGGCTATGGTACAGTTTTGGAATCCTGCTTATAGATGTTTCACTTTTAACAAGGAGGATATGACCCCACTGATTGAAGAATATTCAGCACTATTACGTACTGAATGTCCTAATCCTGATCGGGTATATTTGAAGGAAGTGAAACCTTCAGGTTTTAAGAAGAAAGTGGCTAGGATCACAGGAATGGATACAACATGGGTTGAGAGTCATGTGGACACAAAGCAGAAAAATGGATGCATTCCGTTGAAAACTCTCCGACAATTGATATTGGGTTGTTCCGACAAAGAAAAAGCCAGGGACATCTTCGCTCTAGCCATCTACGGATTAATCATATTCCCGAAGATATTGGGTCATGTGGATATAGCCGTGTTTGATTTCTTTGAAAAGTTGGAACAGAAGATCAACCCATCTCCAGCCATCGTAGCTGGAACTATCCGATCTTTGAATTTTTGTAAAAGGGCAAGACAATGGAGAATCAAGGGGTGTGTACAACTCCTCTATATTTGGATTCAAAGTCACTTTTGGAAGATAGAAAAGGTTTCCTTCAAACCGTACATGAAGTCTTTAGTTTCGGTTAGGGAATTTCTTCAAAAGGATTAGCCTGAAGATGGGGATGAAGAGAAATGGGTCAACATGTTCCGGAATCTAAAAGGGGAGATGGTGACTTGGAGAGCTCTATGGATAGTTCCTATGCTGATTATGTACAAATATGGGGACAACTCGGGAGTTCCACTACTTGGAATTTGGGGGTTTGTGAGTTATGCGCCTTTGTTGGTGCAAAGATAGGTTGGGTCTCGGCAATTCACACCTGTGACTCATAATCTAGGATCATCAGAGTTCACTCATGGAGAGGACGGATATTCTGGAAAGGTGCGGGTAGTGATTGAAGCATGGAAGAAAACTCACCAGATAAAAGTGGCCAGATATGTCAAAATCGTCACACCTAATTACTTGGTATGGAGGGAATTAAGGGTTAATGATAGGCTACTGACATCAGATGGGGAAGAGGTCCAGTTCATGAATCCACCATCGAGGGAAATGCCATCAGAGTTAGAAATCGCAAGGGCGGAATTTGAAAAAGAAAAGGCCCAGATGAGCAAGGAGATTGCCTGACTACAAGAAGAGCTTGAGGACATGTAAAATAGGGAATCAGCTCGAGAAAGAGAAAAGGAAAAGATCAAGAGAGAAAGGGACACTGCTAGGGGCGATTTTCGTGAATTACATTTGGAGAACAAGAGGTACCGCTTTGAGCTCAGATTTGAGGGGACCCTCAAGACTTTCGGGGAGTCGGAACATGAGTTCAAAAACCTCAAGAAGGAGAATAACTACTGGAAAGAGAGAGCGAAGCATGAGGAAGCCCGAGCCAATCAACTGGAGAAGCAAGCTAAGGAAATCTTACACGGTGATACTTCTGCTGACGCGTCAAGGGCCGTGAACAAGTAGGGGTCAGATTGAAGAGTAGGGCAATCAAAAGAAGACTGTGAAAGAAAGTCCAAGATCCGAGGAAGTCACTATAGGATTAATTTTGTAATAGCACTTTGAAAGGCGAATTACAGACTTATCTTAGACAGTGATCCTTTTATTCTATCTGTGATGTATTTAGTTCCAGGAAATCAATGAAAGACCGTTCGGTTGAAATTATCCCAGGGCCAATACATTCAAATGCATTCATATTTTATATTTTTTGTTTGTTCATTTGTACATTTACTCATATTTATAATCATTAATTTTTTAAATTCGTTTATGTTCATAGACTTAACCACTTATTTATTCCTTTTACTTGTTTATTCATTCATATTCATACACTTAAACACTTATTGTTCATTTCACTTGTTCATTCATTTATTTTTTAGTATTCATATACGTAGTCATGTAATTATTCATTTTATTTGATTCATTCATTCACATTTAGTCATTCATTCATTTTTTATAAAACATAAAAAAGATGTGTCAATAATTTCTAATTCATGGGTTTCAAAAACTAAAGGTACAATTGGTCGCACTCACAAAAAAAACGGATTTCCGACACCCTTACAATACTCGATCTCAAGCCAGAGCTACGAAAAATGATCAGCTTGCTAGAATTGAAAGAATGGAAAGAACTCAAAGGGAATTGCAGGAACAGTTAGCTAAATCTCAGGAAGAGTCTCGAGAACAGATGACTAAGCTCATGGAAATGATGAGTGCCATGATGAAACAAAAAGGGACGGAAGAGAACTCGATCACCGAGAAAAGGGTGGTAGTTGAAGAGGATCAGCCTAAAAACATACAGCAAAAGGGCCAAGAGGTGTCGATTGGGGCAGCCTCCTATGTTTACATCCAGCCAGCTGCAGAGACACAGAACTATGTTCCTGGAAAGGGTAATGTGGGAGCTGACCTAAATGATGTTAACGTTCCCGACTTTGAGGAACTAACTGAAAAGGAAAAAGCAAAGATGACAGAGCTGAAGAGGGTCGAAATGGCAGAATCACAGAAAAATATCAACTGCTGGAGGAGAGGCTGAGGGCCGTTGAAGGGGCAAAGTTATTTGGTAGTTTGGATGCCAAAGAGATGAGCTTAGTACACGATCTAGTAATTCCCCCAAAGTTCAAAGTACCAGACTTTGAAAAATATAATGGGACTACCGACCCATCAGCACATCTGACCATGTACTGTAGAAGGATGACGGGGCATGATGATAATGAGAAACTGCTTATCCATTGTTTCCAAGATCGCTTGACAGGGTCAGCAACTCGATGATACAATCAACTGAGTCGTACCAAGATTCGTTCATGGATAGATTTAGCCAGGGCTTTCATGGAATATTATAAGCATGTGTCTGACATGGTACCTGATAGGTTGTCGCTACAGAACATGGAAAAGATGACCAATGAGAGTTTCAAAGAATACTCGTAAAGGTGGAGGGATCTGGCCACACAAGTGCAACCCCCTTTAACTAGCAAAGAAACCACAGTGCTTTTCATCAACACATTGAAAGCACCATACTATGATAAATTGGTGGGGAGTGCCCCCAAGGACTTTGCAGACATGGTAATATCTGGAGAGATGATAGAGTCGGCCATTAAGAATGGGAAAATGGAAGGGGGTAAGCCTTCTATTCCGAAAAAGGTATTCCCTACCAGGAAGAAAGAGGAGACCCATGCAGTTAGTATCAACCAATACCCATATGTACCTCCCACATCACATACACCACCAAGGCCCTATACTCCTACCACATCTTATGCACCTCCTACACCCTACACACCTTACCCGGGGTATAATCCTTATTACCCCAATGTGAACCACCTTACCCAAAGTCCCTTCCCTTATACCAATATACCACAACAGCCGTTTCCAACTGGCATATCCCCACAAATAAACCTTCCCCAAAACACTATCCCAAACACTTAGAGAGCCGGGCACAATGACCAACGTTCACCAAGGAACAATCAAAAACCCCAATTTGATCCGATTCCTACTACCTATGGTGACCTATATCCCAAACTATTGCAGGGTCAACTTATTGCACCCGTGTACCTCAAACCTCTGACACCTTCATATCCAAGGTGGTACAATGCAAACACTAACTGCGCATACCACGCGGGAATTCAAGGACATTTGATTGAAGATTGCCTGGCCTTCAAAAAGAAAGTCCACAGCCTGATCAACATCGGAGTTGTGAAGTTTGGGGCAAAGAATGGGCTGAATGTAGCTGGGAACCCATTGCCAGATCATACGGGGAATCGGGTAAATGCAGTATGGACAGGGGAAGTCAGAAGGGTAAAAAGGGATGCCAAGGAACAATGTCGACAGTATGGGTCGAGATGGTCAAGGCAGAAATGATGAGATGCAGACAGTTTAAAAATGGTCACAAAGAGGGTGTAGAATTGGTGCCCGTTCCATAAGTGTGGAGGTCATGTCATACAGGGCTATGAGGACTTTCTGGCTAAAGTCCAAAAGATGATGGATAATGGGGAGGCCCAGTTTTACGAAGAGACGGAGGAGGAAATAGAGGTTATTGAGAATGCAGCTGGCTACGGGATAGGAAGACCCTTGATCATTTATTATGATGAACCAGAGGAGAAAGTCATGCCAGTCATTGAGAAAAGTGCGCCTAAGTTAATCATTGATTTGCCTGTTTCCTTTTTATATAAGGAAAACAAAGCTGCACCATGGAAATACGACTGTAGCATGGTTATGCCTAGGTCTTCGAGTCAGCAAGATATCACGGGTGTGGGGCACTTAACACGAAGTGGAAGGTGTTATGCTCCTGAGGCTATCGAATCGGTGTTAACAGGGAAAGATAGAAGAGCAGACAAAGGGAAAAAAGCAGCTGAACCAATCCATATTGAGATGGATTTGTCAAAAGAAACAGAAAGGGGATCAGCCTCGGTTAACAGAATAAAAGAGCCGGTGAGTGAGAAGGAAGCCTACGAGTTCTTAAAATTCATAAAGCACAGTGAGTATAGCGTAGTTGAGCAACTGCAACATCAACCATCTAGAATTTCAGTCTTATCTTTGCTTTTGAATTCGGAGCCACACAGAAATGTCTTGTTGAGAGTGTTGAATCAGGCATATGTGGCTAACAATATATCGGTAGAAAAATTGGACAAGCTGGTGGGAAACATCGCGACAGATGACCATATATATTTCAGTTATAAAGAGATACCACCCAATAGTATTGGGTCAACAAAGGCTCTCCACATAACTACCACTTGTAAGGGGCACATATTACCAAGGGTCCTATTGGATAATGGTTCTTCATTAAACGTGATGCCCTTGGCAACCTTATCCAAACTGCTTGTGGATATTTCTTATATGCTGCCAAGCTGCACGGTGGTCAGAGCCTTTGATGGTACCAGGAGAGATGTAATGTGAACTATTCAGGTTCCTCTGGAGATAGGCCCATGCACCTATACAGTGAACTTTCAGTTCATGGATATTAATCCATCCTATAATTGCTTGTTGGGAAGGCCGTGGATACATTCAGCAGGGGCTATACCTTCATCTCTCCACCAAAAGCTGAAATTTGTGATAGAGGGGCGTTTGGTCATTGTATCAGGAGAAGAGGACGTGATAGCCTCTACATCTACTGAATCTCCTTATGTTGAACCCAATGAAGATGCCATAGAATGTTCCTTCCGGTCTTTGGAATTCGTAAATGCAGTTTTCATCGCTGAAGGACGAAAAATTCTAAAACCGAGGCTGTCTAAGAACATAAGGCTGGAGGTAAAAACTACCGTGGGAAAAGGCTGTAGGGCTGGAAAAGGTCTCGAAAAATATCTTCAGGGGATGGCCCGAGCAATGGAAGTAATGGGGAAGAAAGATTGGTTTGGCCTAGGGTATCTTCCGAAGGCCCATGAGAAAAGGAAACAAGTTGAAAGGAACCGACAAAGGAGGACGGCCCGTCTTGTGGGTATGGATATTGAATGGGAGCCTAAGACATTCCCACATATCCTTCACAGCTTTCGCTCAATCGGTTCTCTATTCGGAGAAAAGAATTCTGATGATGTGCTCATAATGATAGAGCAAGCCTTCGAGAGATTCCAGGTAAATAGGGACGAGCAGATGTATGAGATGGAGATCTGCACGACTGGGAAGAAAGAATTGAAAGAGAGAATGCTAATTGGATGGTGCGACCTTTTCCACCAGGATATAGACTAACCAATTAGAGCGCAACCGAGCTACCCATAGTGTTTAGGTCTATTCCAACGCAATGCTTTTAAACAAATCTTAAATATCTTTGCCCGAAGATATTAAGAATTTATTTTGTAATGGGCTTTTGTCTAAAACTTTTCATCCGATAAATAACAAACATGATGCATTTCCTTTATATTGATGTGTCCATATTCTTTCATTTATGATATTTATTTTGCTTCCATTGTATATATGTTTTCCTATATTGTTTCTTCCCCACCTATTTACAGGTGCACGGATGCGGAATATGAGGACCTTCCTGTCAGTAATTCTAAAATTGATTTTGAGAGGCCATTTTGCACGGGTGATTTAGAGGCCGACGAAGATATTGAGGATTATGGTCTACTTCCGGACTTATTAAGAAAAATAGAACAAGAAGAGAAACAAGTACTTCCTCATGAGGAGCTATTGGAATTGTTGAATTTGGGAAGTAGTGAGGAGATAAAAGAGGTTAAAATCAGGACTACGTTGTCGTCATCGATAAAGGGTGAACTCATAGCCTTGCTCCGGGAATATGTAGATGTATTTGCATGGTCATACCAAGACATGCCGGGTTCGGAGTACATAAGCTTCATTTAAGGCCAGAATGTAAGCCAATTCAGCAAAAGTTGAGAAAAATGAGGCCGGACATGCTGTTAAAGGTAAAAGAGGAGGTGAAAAGGCAATTTGATGCTGGATTCTTAGAGGTGGCAAAGTATCCGGAAAGGGTGGCAAACATTGTTCCAGTGCCAAACAAGGATGGCATAGTGCGTATGTGCGTCGATTACCAAGATTTGAACAAGGCCAGTCCCAAAGATAATTTTCCTTCGCCTCACATTGATACTTTGGTGGATAATACGGTGAAGAGTTCCTGGTTTTCTTTCATGGATGGATTCTCGGGATATAATCAGATTAAGATGGCACCGAAAGATATGGAGAAAACCACATTTGTTACAATGTGGGGAACATTCTGCTACAAGGTAATGCCGTTTGGGTTGAAGAATGCTGGGGCAACGTATTAGAGAGCCATGGTGACTTTGTTTCATGACATGATGCATAAGGGAATTGAGGTTTATGTTGATGATATGATTGCAAAGTCATAAGGAGATGAGGAGCATATTGCGAATCTTAGAAAACTCTTTGAAAAACTAAGAAAGTTTCAACTCAAGCTAAACCTAGCAAAATGCACTTTTGGAGATGAGGAAATTGTTTGGTTTTGTTGTTAGCAAAAGGGGAATTGAGATTGATCCGGATAAAGTGAAGGCCATCCATAATTTGCCACCTCCACGTACTCAAAAAGAAGTAAGAGGTTTTCTGGGGAGATTGAATTACATTGCTCGGTTTATTTCTCAGTTAATCGATAAATGTGATCTAATATTCAAGTTACTTCGAAAACGTGATCCAGGAGAGTGGGATGAAGGGTATCAGATTGCTTTTGAAAAGGTTAAGCATTATCTATCAAACCCACCAGTATTAATGCCACCGACTCTAGATAAACCGATGATATTGTATCTATCAGTATTTGAGAAATCCATGGGTTGTGTTTTGGGGCAGCTTGATGAGACTGGAAAGAAAGAACAAGCTGTTTACTACTTCAGCAAGAAGTTCACAAACTATGAGTTGAAATATTCGTCTGTAGAATAGTTGTGCTGTGTTTTAGCTTAGACTGCTCGGAGGCTCAGACAGTACATGCTGTACCACACGACGTGGTTGATCGCCAAGCTAGATCCAATCAAGTACATGTTGAAAGCACCTTCTTTGTCAGAGAGGACAGCAAGATGGCAGGTTTTGTTGTCAAAATATGACATTGTATATGTGAGTTAGAAAGCTATCAAGTCAGTGCAGTGGCTGAATTTTTAGCAAGTCGGGTAGTGGAAAATGATAAGTCGTTGAACTTTGATTTCCCAGATGAAGATTTGATGTATGTTTCGCAAGCGGATGAGGTTCACTTGAAGAAGAAAGTATGGAAGATGTACTTTGATGGGGCATCTAATACCATGGGGCACGGAATCGGTGCAGTGCTCATATACCCAGAAGAAGATTATTATCCCTTCACCGCCAGATTGGATTTTGATTGTACAAACAATATGGCTGAATATGAGGCGTGTACTATGGGCCTTCGTGCAGCAGTGGACAGAAAAATCAAAGTTTTGGAAGTTTTCGGAGACTCAACTTTAGTGATATACCAGTTACAGGGCGAACAGGAAACCCAGGATACAAAGTTAATCAGATACAGAGAACTCATACTGAGTTTATTGGAGGAGTTTGAAGAAGTAAGTTTCAATTACTTCCCCCGAGAAGAAAACCGGATGGCGGATGCTCTGGCTACTTTGTCATCAATGTTCAAAATGAATGAAGGGGCAGAAGTTGTGCCGATCAAGATGAGCATATATGAGTCTCCTGCCCACTGCTTCAGTATTGAAGAATAAGCAGATGGTCTCCCTTGGTATAACGACATCTTGCAGTACATCAAGAGTCAACTGTATCAAGAACAGGCAACAGAGAATGACAAGGACTCTGAGAAGGCTAGCAATGGGTTTTGTTCTAGACGGGGAGATTCTCTACAAGAAAGGGAAAGATCAAGTCCTATTGAGATATGTCGGGTCTGCCAAAGCTCGAAGAATCATAGAGGAAGTCCATGAAGTGATATGTGGCACCCATGCTAATGGTTACATGCTTGCTAAGCAGATTATGAGGGCAGGATATTATTGGCTGACGATGGAAGGAGATTGTATCAGTTATTCCCGGAAGTGCCATAAATGCCAGATATATGCAGATAAGATTCATGTGCCGCTATCGCCATTGTATGTCATGACCGCACCATGGCCGTTTTCAAAGTGGGGAGTGGATATGATTGGGCGTATTACCCCGAAAGCTTCAAATGGGCATCATTTCATCCTGGTGGCCATAGACTATTTCACAAAGTGCGTGGAAGCTGCTTTTTATACGAATGTAGCGAAGCCGGTGGTATGCAGATTTGTTAAGAAGGAAATCATATACCGATATAGATTGCCAGCAAGAATTATTTCAGATAATGCTCTTAATCTGAATAATAAGATGATGAGAGAGGCATGTACTCACTTCAAGATCACCCATCACAGTTCGGCACCTTATCCTCCGAAGATGAATGGGGTAGTAGAAGCAGCCAATAAAAACATCAAGAAGATTGTCGAGAAGATGACTGATGTGTACAAGGATTGGCATGAGAACTTGCTTTTTGCTCTTCACGCATATCGCACTTCGGTTCGCACATCTATAGGGGCAACACCGTTTTCTTTGGTATATGGTATAGAAGCAGTGTTACCTATGGAAGTTGAGATTCCTCCACTTCGAGTTTTGATGGAGCTTGGCCTAGAAGAGGCAGAATGGGTTAGAGCTCGTTATGAACAGCTGAATCTCATCGAAGAGAAAAGATTGAAGGCAATTTGTCACGAGCAGTTGTATCAGAAAAGGATGATTCGAGCCCATAATAAGAAGGTTTGACCCAGACAGCTCCGAGGAGAGTTGGTACTGAGGAAAATTCTCCCCATAGTGAAGGATCCGCGACGAAAATGGGCTCCAAATTGGGAAGGACCATATGTGGTAAAAAGAGCTTTTTCTGGAGGAGCATTGATTCTAACTCGGATGGACGAGGATGATTTTAGACATCCCATGAATGCTGATGAATTGAAGAAGTATTATGCTTAAAAAAAAAAGTGTGATGCTATGCACATGGGAATTCGAATGATTCCAGATGTAGAAATGGAAATTCTATATATCTATCTCCCCTGAGAATTGTTTTTCAAAGAGAATATTCATGCTTGGTGTGATAAATAGCCATCTTTCATATTCCCTTCACTAAGAAGAAATTATCCTTAGTCACCCCTTTGAGCCTTAGCAATTATTTCTTTCGTTGAACCCTGATCAAGGATCACCCTCTACACTGGAGGGCAAATACGAGGAAAAATAATCAAAATCATGGCAACAAAAAAAGAGAGCCATCGGAAAATATGAAATCAAAGAATGGCAAATGAAAGCCAGCAATAAAAAAAAAAGACAAATGTCTCAAGAATGAATTATCCTCAGGAAATGATCCTTGATCCAATTACCCTTAAACACATTTTGGGCCTATTTTATCCTTTCTTTATAAACCCGAACCTTGGCCTACATTACGTACTCCATTTTGATCAAGCATGGGTATTTAATTTGAAAGGTTTTTCTCAGAATTCATCCCATCTTTTGAATTGACATTTTTACCTTGGAAGCATTTAGAATTCTCAGATGCATGAAAAAAAAAGGGAGAGGTTCAAGCCGAAAACCCTTAAAGGGCGACTTAATACCGAATGGGGGACACTTGAGTTGAAAACCCGCAAAGGGCGGCTCAAGTACTGATTAAGGTTTGAATCAATGCTTCGTGTAAAGGGGGAGAAAGTGTTTGAAAATCAGAGAAAAGGGGAACGACTCAGTCTGACATAACTATGGAAGCCGAGGGATTACCTAAGTACATTGATCGTTCAAGAGAAATTTCAGATGATTTGAAAAAGGAAGGGTCCAAGATATTCCGCATCCAGGGCATTAACAACCCATAACTTTACATTTGTTTCTTATATCCTTGATATCCACTTTTATCATCCTAAAACATTTTGTTGCAATAAATTTTGTTACCCCTTTTATGACAATTGCTTGTTTCATACTTTCTTTCATACATTTTTGAAATTGCATTTTGTTTGTTATTAAATTGAATGATGATTAGTAAACATAAATTTTTTAGTAAAAAGGAGTTTAAAAGTATTACTAAGGAATAGATCTAAACCTTAGAAAAGGTTTGGAAACCACTAATCCCAAGGGAAAATTCACCAAGTAAAGGAAAACAGTGAAAGTGGTGGAGACTCCGTCATGAAGTCAGAAATTTGTGAATTTCAGTGAAGTCAGAAACTGGGACTGTTTGACAAATTATCTTGAGTAAAGGGTTCTTTAAGTGAGATATCAGTGAACAATTGAAGACTCCATCATGAAGTCGGATAATCTGTGAACCTCAAAGAAACCATGGATTAGAAATCATGACACAATCATTTGACTGCATTCATCATCAGGAAACATATAAGCATTTGCAAAGCATGTCATTCTTATCATTGCATTTAGCTAACATTGCAGGAATTAAGAAAACTTTGTTTTAAATCGAATTCATTCTGTTTTATCAAATGAGTCGAGCTTTGAGACCACCGTAGAGGTATTTCCTTTTGTTTTAAATGGAATTCATTCTGTTTTATCAAATGAGTCGAGCCTTGAGACCGTCGTCAAGGTATTTTAATCACGGGTAAGACCTTCAGGCACTATTTTTAAAGACCTTCGGGCACCATTTTTAAAGATCTTCGAGCACCATTTTAAAGACCTTCGGGCACTATTTTTAAAGACCTTCGGGCACCATTTTTAAAGACCTTCGGGCACAATTTTTAAAGACCTACGGGCACCATTTTAAAGACCTTCGGGCACCATTTTTAAAAACCTTTGAGCACCATTTTAAAGACCTTCGGGCACCATTTTTAAAGACCTTCGAGCACCATTTTTAAAGACCTTCGGGCACCATTTTAAAGACCTTCGGGCACCATTTTTAAAGACTTTCGGGCACCATTTTAAAGACCTTTGGGCACCATTTTAAAGACCTTCGGGCACTATTTTAAAGACTTTCTGGCACCTTTTTAAAGACCTTCGGTCACCATTTTTAAGACCTTTGGACACTATTTTTAAGACCTCCAGGCACCATTTTTAAGACCTTCGGGCACCATTCTTAAGACCTTCGGGCATTATTTTTTCTTTTGAAATCGAACCCATTTCCTTAATATGGGTCGAGCCTTGATTAGTCAGGGAATTCAATTTAAGGACAAAATCTTCAATTTACAGCTTTCTCAACAAAAAAAAATGAATGAAAAGAAAAAAATGAAAAAATGACGAAAAAGAATAAATGAAAAAAGAAAACCCCTTTCCTTTTCCTTCACATGTGATTTCACTAACCGTACAAAATTAGTGTTTGTTTATCTTTGCTTGATTCCTGATTCTCAGCAATAACCAAAGAGCCCCAGCTGTAGGCACCTAATTTTGTCCTGACCCCTAAATCAGGTACATTTTCTTCCTAAATTGATGTTTCTGAATGCTAAAAGGATTTTCTCATCCTCTAGCTGGTACTCCAAGACTTAGTCTAAGAAAGCAGACAGAAAAATTCAAAGTCAAAAAGTTAACCCTAAAAAAGTCAACCTCGAAAAAGTCAACTACTAAAAAGTCAACCCATATTCAAAATCAAGATTTTAGGTTCAATTGAAAAACAGTGAAAGAATTTTGATAATCCGAGGTTTACATTGAAAGATATGGAGTTCAGAAGTTGGGCTACGAGATTTAGTAAAAAATAAACCCTAATTCGAGAAATTTGGGGAAAAGTGCTTAAACAATCAAATTGGTCAGAATTGAAGGTTCCAAATGAAAGATAAGCATTGACTACGAGTAATGGAAAAGCTACTTGGAAGAAAAACTAATAGAAAATTCAATTCGGAAGAAAATCGATGATTATGGTTTTTTGGTGGATTTCGGTGAAATTTGGAAGAATTGTAGAAATGGCCCAATTCGGAAGATCTAAAGCCCTTAATTGATGAGAAATGATTAAAAAAGGATAGCCTAAGGCTCAGTTTGAAGAAAATCTAAAAATCGAACTTGTTTTGAGCAAAATCGGGTTTCGAAGGCAAAAGGGCAAAATTGGAAAATATGGGAAAAATAGAAAATGAACTCCAAAAATTCTAAAAAATTGCAAATCTCATTCTTAAATCATTTCGAAGAGATTTACGAAAAAAATCTTGATTCGGAGTTCATTTGCAAAATGGTCAAATACCAGGTCTCTTATGTAGTAATTCAAGTAGATAAATCCCGGAGCAAATGAACTCCAAAAATTCTAAAAATTTGAAAATATCATTTTTAAATTATTTTGAAGATATTGGCAAAAGAAAATCTTGATTCGGAGTTTGTTTTCAAAATGGCCAAATCCCGGGTCTCCTATACAGTAATTCAAGCAGATAAATCCCGAAAAAATAGCAAATGAGCTCTAAAAATTATTAAAACTTCCATATCACATTTTTAAATTATTGGGAAGATATTGGTGAAGAAAAATCTGGATCCGGAGCTCGTTTAAAAAATGGTAAATTTTGGGTGCATAAAAGGGGTAATTTCGGAAATAAGTCCAAAATAAATAGCAAATGGACTCGGAAAATTTTGAAAACTTCCAGAATTCAATCTTTTATTATTTTGAAAGTATTGAAAAAATAAAATTCAAATTTGGAGTCCGTTTGCTATTTATTTAAGTTCGGGGGGCAAAAAGGTTATTTCACCAAAGAAACCAAAAAGGGCAAATTTGTAATTGAGGAAAATATGAAAGATAAAGGAATTGCTGGGATTTTTTCTTCCCTTGGTCAGCCAACATAGAGGAGAAGACAGAAGCTTGAACAATTTAATTCCCTAGTCACTATCAAGCCACATGCTACCACTAACACCTTGCAAATGGTCCCCCCTTCATCCAATGGCTTAGGTGCCTTGAAGGAAAGTTGAATGCACCATCCAATGGCCAAGTTTAAATGCCAAAATGAAATTTTTATTTGTCATAAAAGAACCCTCATCTAATGGCCAAGAATGGAAGAAAAAAGATGAGCACAATTCATCCAACAGTGAGCATCCATTCGGTTGAGCAAGGAAGTGCATGGGATTATCTCTTTTCATCCAATGGCTTAGGCCATCTACAAGGGCTGAGTACACATGTTGAGGGCTGGATATCTACAAGATGTCATTTTTATGTTGGCCTCATCCAATGACCAATAATGGAAGAGCATAACTCATCCAAGGGTAGGCACTCAAGAGGGGTAAGCAAGGGAGTGCATGGGATTGGTCCTCTTTTGCATCTAAGGGCTAAGGTTACTACAAGGGCTGAGTACACATCTTAAGGGCTGCTATCAATTAGAAAGATGACATTTTTATGTTTTCATCAAAATATCTAAATCTAGAGGCCAAGATTGGAGGAGAAAAAGTGCAATTCCCATCCAAGGGCTAGAGGGCCATTCGGCCAAGGCTAAATGGAGGGGGAGGATTTCATTTTTCCATAAGTTTTTGGCTGGAAAACAGTAGCTCATTTGGCAAAGAAAAAGGTTTTGAAAGAAGAAAAAAAAAAGGTTTTCAATAGAGAGCTTGAAGGTAGTCATCTCTACCAAGCTCTAGCCTAGCTTTTTTCTTGATTTCAATGGTGTTTTCTTGATTTTCTATCTTGTTTTCCTACTACATTTCTCATAGAATTAAATTTTTTTTAATGTTTACTTATGTTTTCATCTCTTCTTCTTCTTTAAAATGGTGGAAAATAATTTTTTTTCTTATGGTTTCATGCCATGGCCGAATATGTCTATTTTATTTGTCTTGGTTTTCTTTTTTTTTCTTCCTTGTATGTGGTTGTGAAAAATGATTTTTACAAGGTTTTTAGAATATTCTAAGGTTCTGATTTTTTACAAAATATGAAGCAAAAAAGGTTGAAATGGCTACATGATCTTGGCTAGACCAAGTGACCATGGTTAGGAGAGAGGCTATGCCCATTTTTACCTACCATGAAGCTCACCTTATTTTCTGTTTTACATGGTTGATTTTCTGTTTTATTGAGATGGAAAGGCTTCATGATCTTGGCAAGACCAAGTGCTTATGGTTTGGTGAGAGGCTATGCCCATTTGATACCAACCATGGAGCTTAACTTTCCTTGTTCTACTTACTAGTTTTGCTTGTTATTTGTTTTGCATGTCTATGTTAAATCTTTTATATATATGTTCTTTACATTATTTTCTATGCTATATTTACTTATATATTTCATTTCAATGCTTGATATTGCATCCTTGCATATTCGGCCATTGTTGTTCATATGCTCATGTTGTTCATTTTTTCCATGTATCATGTCTTACATGTTTGCATTTTCTTGGTTTTGTTTCATGACTATTCAGCAACTCCATTTTGTATGCCTTGCATGTGCATGTGCATGTGCATTTTCCTTTTGCTTCTTAACTTGTTTGCATCTCTATGCCATGAACTTGTACATTTTGATTTTAGTATGCGATGTGCTTATGGAAATGCTATGATAAAAATGCCATCATATTGTTCCATGACCATTCGGCAATCCCATTTTTGTTTGCCTTGCATGTGCATTTTCCTTTTCTTTCATAACTTTTTTGCATTTCTATGCCATGAGCTTGTGCATTTTGATTCTAGTATGTTATATGCTTATGAAAATGTCATGACATTATAACATGATTTGTCATGTACTTGTGTCATTTACTAAATAGGATTGCATTAGAGTCTCATGTGATCATTTGGCCTCTTCATGCATCACTTGCCTTGTCATGCATTTGCATTTTGTTTAGGTAACATGCTTTGCATTATCATATCTTGAAATTGTGTATTAGTTGCTATTTTTTCCAGCATTGACATTAGTTTCATGAGTCATTGTATGTTATAGTATTGCTATGCATGCTCATTACATTTTAGGTCTAGGCCATATTGGTATTGCCATGCATATTGAGTCTTAAATCACATTGGTATTGTCATGCATTACTATGCTATCTAGGTCTTAGGTCATACTAGGATTTTCATGCATATTCATACATATTAGGTCCAAGTCATATTTGCATTATCAAGCATTGCATGCATATTGAATTAGGATAGCATTTATTGCCATGCAAATTCATGTTAGGCATTTAGGTTGTCTTGAATTGTCATGCATTTCCTTTATCATTTAGACCTTTAGACCATGCATTTCATACATTTCATTTGCTGTATGATCATGCATTCCATGTCATTGCCACTTGATTTGTGACTTAGGCCAATTAATGGCTCAAAGTCATGCTGCCTTGAGCATACTTGTGGAAAATTAAGGAATTGTCAAATTGATTATTCTACCTTTGTGATTTTTTTTACTTAGCCAATTTTGTCCAAGGTTTTTAAAATGTTTAGCTATTGTCGTTAGGTCTTTAGGATGATTTCCAACAATTTCTGCTTTGGTTTTTGAATGAATTTATCAAAGGCAAAAAATATGTTTTGACAAACATTTTTTTTCACCCAGTACTCGAACATCTCCAATTTTTCTGGGAAGTCATCTTTAATCAGAAAATTAAACAAATTTGTTCTGGTGTAGATTTACATGTTTTGAGTCTCTAGTATTTTTTTAGATTTTTTTGAATTTTTAAAAATAGGCTAGAAAATCGTGTGGCAAAACCGGACAGTAGAGGCAGATTTGAAATCAAAAGAGGAATAATGGTTGAATTTGGCTAAGGCATTTAGAGGGAGTTGGTTAGAAGATTTAGCTACTGTCTTAGGGTAGTTTCTAACCCTTTTTAAACTTTAAAAATTATTTTATAAATCTCCGGTTAAGGGTAGTTAAGTCCAGGATTTTAAACTTAGGAAATTAGAGCCATTTTAAAAGGGTTTGGTATAATTTTTATTCAAGTTTTCCTCAAAACTATTTTTAAACAATCACAAAGTTTTTTTTTTAGAAAATCTAATTTGACATATTTTCCTAAGGTAGCCGGATATCTTTTTAGATATAGGAATTTCTTTATTTAGAGGAAACAATACATTTTCATGCATTGCATTTTCCATGTTCATGCATTTTATTTAAATGTATGATTTTTGCTATGATATTTTTAATGATATTATTATTATTTTAATTCATATTTTATGATCTTATATTTGTTTGCCATATGATTTTGAATGTTTCATGATATCCTATGTTTTTTATTTAGTTATTTTTGTCATATTGTTTAGCATATACTATGTTCATGCATTATTATTTTTATTTTCATTTTCATGCATATTATATGTTAGCATTATTTTAATTCCATGTCATTTCTTGTCATTTAGATCATATTCCATGTCATTTAGGTTATTTTATTTATAACATGCCATGTCATTTAAAATATGCCACATCATTTAAAATTGCCATGTCATTTAAATCATTTTACCTCATTTAGAATATACCATGATACTTAGGATTTTTCATTTTACCTAAAATATACTATGCCATTTAAATTATGTCATATCATTTAGGTTGCATTTTATTATCTATACTTTGCCATGTCATTTTATTTATGTCATACATGTTGATGTTCATATTTTTAAATGTTTTGAAAAAGATAATGATTTTCAATAAAAATAAAGATATTCCTGAGTTAAAATAATTCATGAGTTCTCTACCGGGTTTGCTGGAGGGAATATGATCAATTATCATTAATAAAGGAATATCTTTCTTTCAAAAAATGAGAATGATTCGGAAAGTTTTCCAAATGAATAAAAATTTCTATATTTTGCCGATTTTGTCGGGGAATATAGGAAATTTTTGAATTAATAAATTTCGGATCATTTTCCATTAAAAATGGAATTATTTTTCTTAAAATTGGGAATTAACTTGAAATACTAAATTAAAAACCAACTTTTTACCGAGACTTGAGATAACACACGATTAATAAGGTACCGTTTTATACGGGCGTTGTGGGGTGCTAATCCTTCCCCGCACTTGAGTCAACCCATTTTCAAAATCAAGATTTTAAGTTCAATTAAAAAATGGCGAAAGAATTTTGATAATCCGAGGTCTACATTGAAAGATATGGAGTTCGGAATTTGGGATTTGGAAATTCAGTAGAAAGGAAACCCTAATCCGAGAAATTTGGGGAAAAGTGCTTAAACGATCAAATTGGTCAAAATTGAAGGTTCCAAATGAAAGATAAGCACTGACTACGGGTAATGGAGTAGTCACTTGCAAGAAAAACCGAAAGAAAAGTCAATCTGGGAGAAAACCGAGAATTAGGGTTTTTAGTGGATTTCGGTGAAATCGGGAAGAATCACAGAAATGGCCCGACTTGGTAAGACCAAAGCCCCCAATGGATGAAGAATGATTAAAAAGGATAGCCCAAGGCTCAGATTCAAGAAAATCTGAAAACCGGGCTTGTTTTGAGCAAAACCGGGTTTCGGAGGCAAAAGGGCAAAATTGGAAAATTTGGGAAAAATAGCAAATGGACTCCGAAAATTCTGAAATTTTTTCAATCTCATTCTTAAATCATTTGAAAGAGATTGGCGAAAGAAAATCTTGATTCAGAGTTCATTTGCAAAATGGCCAAATCCCGGGCCTCTTATGTAGTAATTCAAAAAGGAAAATCCCGGAAAAATAGAAAATGAGCTCCAAATATTCTGAAATTTTGCAAATATCATTTTTAAATTATTTGAAAGAGATTGGATAAAGAAAATCTTGATTCGGAGTTCGTTTGCAAAATGGCCAAATCCCGGGCCTCTTATGCAATAATTCAAGAAGATAAATCCCGGAAAAATAGCAAATGGACTCCAAAAATTCTGAAAATTTTCAAATCTCATTTTTAATTTATTTGGAAGAGATTGGCGAAAGAAAAACTTGATTTATAGTTGGTTTGCAAAATGGCCAAATCCCGGGCCTCCTATGCAGTAATTCAAGCCGATAAATCCCGAAAAAATACCAAATGAGCTCCAAAAATTATGAAAACTTCCAGATCACACTTTTTAATTATTTTGAAGAGATTGGTGAAGAAAAATCTTGATTTGGAGCTCGTTTAAAAAATGGTAAATTGTAGGGGCATAAAAGGGCATTTTTGGAAAAAAAAATCCAAATA
Organism: Fremontodendron californicum; assembly: GCA_030761205.1. Classification (NCBI taxonomy): domain Eukaryota; kingdom Viridiplantae; phylum Streptophyta; class Magnoliopsida; order Malvales; family Malvaceae; genus Fremontodendron; species Fremontodendron californicum. The sequence goes on from JAULJL010000008.1 coordinate 5,091,076, forward strand.
AATAGCAAACGGACTCGGATAATTTTGAAAACTTCCAGAACTCAATATTTTATTATTTTGGAAGTATTAAAAAAATAAAAATTAAATTTGGAGTCCGTTTGATATTTGTTTGCATCCGGGGGGCAAAATGGTCATTTCACTCAAGCAACCGAAAAGGGCTTCTTTGGGCTTTTAAAAAAATCAGAGTTGGGCTGGAAAAGAGAAGTGCTGGCCTGCCCAAGCCCAAAGGAAGGAGGAAGCTTCTGATTTTTCAATCAAATGGCTAGAAATCAAGAGTTAGTTAGAGATTCTCTTTGATCAAGCCATGGTGATTAAGCCACATAGGCCAAGAGAGATGTCAACATTATTCTCTAATAGCTGTAATTTGAGAGAGCTGAGATGATAATCTAAAGGTGGTAATTTCATGATTTTTCACCTTGAATTATTAGCCATTTGATGGGAAATTGGTTACAAAAAAATGACAACACCTTGGGCAATTAAAGGGGAATTCGGCTAGCCTTGTTTGGGAGGTCAGATTTTCATTTTTTCATCTTCATTTTGCTGAGTTCTTAGAGTTTTTACTTAGTTTTTCTCTTCTTGGTTGAGAGCAAAAAAGAAAAGTTTAGAAAAAAAAGGAAAGTTTGAAGAGATAAAGCTTGAAAGATAGCTTCTTGAGGTTGCTCTTGAGCACCAACTCTTGCCCTTTCTTGATTTTCTATTCTTGTTTTTGCTATTTTGATTTCTATTTGGTGAGTTTCCATTTTAAATAAATGTTTTTTATTGTTCTTTTGAAGTTCTTCCTTCATCTCCTTCTTAAGTATATTTTTTACATTTTATCTTTACAATAAACTCACCATGGCCAAATGGCCTACATTATTTATTTTAAGTTGCTGTTTTGATTTATTTTACCATATTGTTTATGTTATTTTCTTTGATTTTGATGTTTTAAATGTTATGTTACTTCATATTCTTGAGTTATATTTTGATTTGGTTGCTTTGTTTGTTGCCATTTATGTTTTAAATATCATGTTTTTGCATTTTTAATTTTCTGTTTTCATGTTGTTTAAATTTGAGCATGTTTTAGATTTAGTATATCAAGTGTTTGTGAAAATGCTTGTGTGGTCTTTGCATGATTTGAGTTTTATATCTTAGTTGAGCATGTTTTAGATTTAGTATATTAAGTGTTTGTGAAAATGCTTGTGTGGTTTTTGCATGATTTAAGTGTTATATTTTAGTTGAGCATGTTAGTATACCAAGTGTTTGTGAAAATGCCATGCTTGTTGGAGCTTGAGGCCATTTGGCTACTCCATGTGTTTTGCATTGTGTGTTGCATTTTTTGCCGTGTTAGTTGGTAGGTTTTTGCATTTACATGTCATTTGATTTAGTTTTCCATGCTAGTATACCAAGTGATTGTGAAAATGCCATGTTTGCTAGTTACATTATGCTATTTGGCCCTCTTGGAATTTTTGCATTTTTTGTGCATTCTTGCCATGTTAGTTGATAGGTTAGCATTTGCATGATATTTGGTTGAGTTTTTGGTTTAAGCATGCTTTGTGTTTGTGAAAATGCCATACATATTTTAGTTATTAAGTTAGGTTTATTTGCCATGCATGTTCATGCATTTTAGGTCTAGGTTGCATTAAATGCCATGCAAGTTCATTTAGGTCTAGGTTACTTTATAAATGCCATGCATTTTTTCATGACACTTAGGTTTAAATCCATGCATTTCATGCATTATGTTTGTTGTATTGTTTCATGCATTTCATGTTCATGCCACTTGAATAATGACTTGAGCCAATTAATGGTTCAAAGTCATGCTCTATTGAGCACACTTGTGGAAAATTAAGTTTGTCAAATTGATTATTCTACCTTTGTGATTTTTTTTACTTAGCCAATTTTTACCTAACTTTCAAAAAGTCCTAGATACTGTTTGTAAGTCATTTTAGGAGTTTCAAATATTTTTACTTTGATTTTTAAATGATTTTATCCAATGCAAAAATGTGTTTTGGCAAAACAGTTTTTTTTTCACCCAAAACTCGTACATCTTTTATTTTTCTGGGAATTCCTCTTTGATCAGAAAATTAAGCCGATTTTTTCCCGTGTAGTTTTACATGTCCTGAATCTCCAGTATTTTTGTCCTAATTTTTTGAATTTTTAAAAATAGGATAAAAAATCGTGGCTTAAAACTGGACAGTGGAGTCAGAATTGAATTTAAAGAAAAATCATTGTTCTGTTTTGATTAAGTTACTTAGAGTGGGCTGATTAGGAGGGTTAGCTACTGACTTAGGGTAGTTTCTAAGCCTTTTTAAACTCTAAAAATGGTTTTTCAAGTCTCGGGTTAAGGGTAGTCAAGTCCGAATTTTTAAACTTAGGAAATTAGAGCCATTTAAAAAAGGAAATTAGCCCAGTTTTTATTTTTAATTCAAGCTTTTCAAAATTGTTTTCAAACAATCACAAAGTATTTTGGTTTTAGAATATTTAATTTGACATATTTTCCTAAGGTAGCCGGATATCTTTTTAGATATACGGATTTCCTTAATTAAAGGAAAAAATACATTTCATGCATTGCATTTTTCATATTCATGCATTTTATATAATATGTGATTCTTGTTATAATAATTTCTATGATATTGTTATTATTTTGATTTATATGTTTTGATGTTATATGGTTTGTTATATGATTTGTGATATTCCATGATATCCTATGCTTTTATTTGGCTATTTTTTTTTTGTCATATTATTTAGCATATACTATGTTCATGCATTATTATTTTCATTTTTATTTTTTCATACATATTATGTGATAGCATTATTTCATATTCCATCTCATTTAATTTATATGCCATATCATTTATGTTTGCCATGTCATTTAAATTATTTCATTTCATATAGAATATGTTGTGTTACTTAGGTTATTTTATTTCATTTAGAAAATATCATGTTACTTAGGTTATTTCATTTCATATAGAATATGTTATGTTACTTAGGTTATTTTATTTCATTTAGAATATATCATATGACTTAGGATATTGCATCTCATATAGAATGTATTATGTTACATAGGTCATTTAATTTCATTTAGAATATATCATATAACTTAGGATATTTCATTTCATTTAGAATATGCTAAGGCATTCAAATCATGTCATGTCATTTAGGTTGCATTATATTATTTAGATTTTGCTATGTCATTTTATTTATGTCATGCATATAAATATTCATTTCTTTTAAATGTTTTCAAAAAAGATAATGGTTTTCAATAAAAAAATAAAGATATTCCCGAATTAAAATAATTCATGAGTTCTCTACCGGGTTTGCTGGAGGGAATATCATCAATTATCATTAATAAAGGAATATCTTTCTTTCAAAAAAAGAGAATGATTCGGAAAGTTTTCCAAATTAATAAAAATTTCTATATTTTGCCACGTTTGTTGGGGAATATAGGAAAATTTTGAATTTATAAATTCCGAATCATTTTCAATTAAAAATGGAATTATTTTCTTTAAATTGGGAATTAACTTGAAATACTAAATTTAAAACCGATTTATTTTACCGAGACTTGAGATAACACACGATTAATAAGGTACCGATTTATACGGGCGTTGTGGGGGTGCTAATCCTTCCCCGCACATAACCGACTCCCGAACCCGCTTCTTTGATTTCTCTGGTTTAAAACGCAGACTTGAAATTGGTTTTTAAAATGTTTTAATTAATTTTTAAAATATTTTATAAAACCGGTTTTAATAGGTGGCCGATCACACCTAGCTAAAAAAGATTGGTGGCGACTCCATATTTTTTTAAGGTCATTTTCAAAACCTTCATTTTTCTAGAGGAATTAAGTCGACTTTTCCTCGGTTTTTTTTAATGTCACGCTTAACGAATAATAAAGTCTTGCGATGAGACTCGTTATTTTTTAGGTTGCGACAGCTTGGCGACTCCACTGGGGACTATTAGAGAGTCAGGCTTAGAATTAGTCGTGTGTTATCAAAGTCTCGGTTTTGTTGGTTTAATTGGTACTTAATTTTAATTCCCACATTTTTTAATAAGGAGAATTTTGAAAATAATAAAATCTTTTTAAATATGTTCATACTCAAGTGCATGCATTTTATTATTGTTCTCTAGTTATTTAAGGTTGTATATTATAATTGCTTGTTGGTTAATGCGTTACATTATTATTGAATGTTTTAATTGCTAGGGCATTTAGAATAAGGTTTGTAGAATAGATGGTGAAAAGTTTGTTATTCCTCCACACACACTACACGTGCATTTGCATATCATGAGCCCTATACCCGGGTTCCGTCCTTTTAGGTGGGAGCAAAGTAACTAAGCCTTCGTGATTAACAATCCGCATGGGCTAGTGAAACACTTCCGGAGTACTAAATTACCTAAGCCTTCGTGATTAACAATCCGCATGGGCTAGGGAAATAGACTCTAACGAATTGAACCCGCTTTTATCGGGGTGCCTTACTAGCCTTCACCGGCGACAGTGAGGAACAATTTGGGGCCTTAGAACCGATTCACCCTCATATAGTGAACCTAGGCGAAGCCATGCCGGATTTCCGTAAGATATACCGAAAATAGGAACATATGAAGGGACATTTCTAAACCTTTTGTTACCTATTTTACATTCTGAGTAAGTTTTGTAGATCGGGCAACGATGTACGTACATCGCCTGTAATAAATGTGATATTCCGCCTCGAAGGCATCGTGATGCCTAAATAAGTAGATATTGTTGGGGCAGATGTTCATTAGCTGTTTTTTTTTTTTAAAAAAAAAATCCTTTTCCAAGCATTTTTGCATGTTGCACATTTCATGCATGTGTGAATAGAGCATGTACATTTTTGGTTGTATTGTTGATCTAATTCTTTGCAATAAACAGTTGGTAATAATAATCTCATTTGATGATTTCATAAAACCGGTAGTGTTGCATGAACATTTGGATATTGTACCATAGTAGGATCCACTACCCCGAATTTCTTTTGAAAATAATATGTTTGGTTTTTTTCATAGAAAAAAGCATGTTTCAAAAAGTCATAAATTTGGAGACAAATCTTGCATAATGAGATTTTTGAATAATCAAGATTTAGGTCCCACAAATTTCATGTAATCATTGATTTCTTTGTATATACCTTGGTGTTAATTCATTTATTCTTTATTTGTATCATTTTGATAGCATGTCACAGTCCTAACATGCATGGTTATTCATTGTAGAATACATTTGTGATATACTTGGTCATTCTTTGTGTATACCTTTGTGTTAATTCATTTAGTCGTAGCATGTATCATTTTGACATCATAGCATGCATGGTCATTCATTGTAGAATACATACATGGTCATTATTTGTATATACACATGCATCAATTTATTCATTTTTTTAAATCCATCATGTTGGCATTAGATTGTATCCATAGCATACATAGTCATCATTATTTCTCTGTATATGTTCATGCATTAATCATCAGTATATTCATGCACATATGAATAGAGTATGTACATTCATAATTGTATTCTTAATCTCATGACATTTTCATTTGCATGAAAGGGGTTCAAGATATGAGGAAGGAATCGGAGGAACGATTGGGTGTTTTGGAACGCAATCAACAGGAATGTGAACATGAAATCTAGGAAATGAAAGAATAACTTGCCAAACTGCTGAAAATGGTTGAGGATATGGGTAAAAGTAAAAAGGAACTTTCTCAAGGCTCTGCATCACCTTCGGATCAACCAAAACCATTAGGTCCAGAACATACAATCCTTGCTGGATCCTGCACTTGTCAATGCCACAAAGGTTGCAATCCTTATGAAATTGTGGACAAAATCACGAAATTTATTAAACCTGAGAGCCCGATACCAAAGATAGAAACCTCGGATCCAGTACCATACCTGCAAACTGTTCGAGGTCCAAGCCAGTATCCCCACCCTACCATGGTCCAATCGTCCATTGCGATGACCACTACGGGATTCCTGAATCCCACTCCATCACCAACAACTGCCAGTTCATACTATTTCCCTCATCAATCACCTTATCCAGTACATGGGATAGGAACCTCGAGCTATGTACAACCTCCAAAGGCCTCGTGTCCAAATCCATACCCTTACCATGTTGTTTCGCCACATCTCCATGTAAACACACTGGTTCAAACCTTAGTGCCACCACCAAGTGGCCCAACTCCTAGGCCATGTGTGACTAAGAAACGACCCCAGGATAAGACCCAAATGCCTTTTGATCCCATTCCAATCAGCTACCGAGAGCTTCTCCCTATACTAATCCAAAATCACATGGTTGTCTGTGTCCCACTGAAATCCCTGTTACCACCATATCCAAAGGGGTATAATCCAAATGCAAGATGTGATTATCACTGTGGAATTGTTGGCCATAACATTAAAGACTGTATAGCATTCAAAAAGAAAGTGCAAACTCTTATAAATGCCAAATGGTTGGATCCAACGACACTGATTGATTAAGGACTGGGAAAGCACCATTAGGATTGGGAGATTTACAACATTGAGGTGGAAAGACTTCGGTCTTATATGATGTAATAGGATTTCACCTTTTTAGTAGCCGGCTCTTATAGCCTTAGGATGCTAGGAAGAATAAAGTGCTTGTAAAGACAGTTTTAACCACTGTTCAAATTTTGTAAAACATGGTTTATACCATTGTGAATGTTGATATGGGAATGAATTGATTATGTTTCAAATTTATGAGAGGTTGATGATTAAGTTCCTCCGATTCTTATTTCCTCCGTGATATCCTCCCCTTTTGCATTTTGCATCCGATCAATTAGTGGTCATACCATACATTCATACATGTATCATGTTAGCATCAGGTTGCATTTATGCATTCATAATCAGCATGATTTTTCTGTATATATCCATGCATTAATTTGCCTATTACATACATCATGTTAGCATTAGGTCGCATTCATGACACACATGGTTAGCATGATTTTCTTTGTATATACCCTGTATCAATCATTCATTGTTTGCATGTATCAGACACCGTGTTGCATTCATAGTGTATATGATCATTCATTGGGAAATATGCTAAAATGTACATGATCAGTCATTGCATATATCCATGTGTTGATTTGTTTATTCTTTGCTTGCAACATGATTGGCATCGTGATTGCATTTATTACATATATGGTCAGCATGTTTCCATTGTACATGTCCATACATCATATTGTTTAGGCTTCACATGCATCAAATTGCATTGATGGCTCATTCATCATGACATACATTTGGGGGAAATAAAACAGAAGTTGGCTTAGCTTTAGGAGTCTTTGAAAGAATGTCTATTTCAAATGAGAGATATAAGAAGTACTGAGTACCCTTTTAATACAAGCTAGTGCTATGGAGGATGAACAAGTTTCCCGAATGGAAAAAATGGAAAGGGAACAGAAAGAATTGCGAGAACAACTAGCAAAGTCTCAAGCAGAATCTAAGGATCAGATGACTAAATTGATGGAGCTAATGTCTGCCGTAATCAAGGGAAAAGGATACACTGAAAACTTTGTCGCCAGAGAAGGGTTAGAGGCACAAAAGGGTCAGGATAAGGTTGTAATGAGTGATGCCCAGAATACTGTTAACCCCGTCAATGTCCTAAACTCAGACGATCCAGCTGAACAGGCAAAGTTGAAAATTGTTGCAGTAAATGAGGTTGAGTTGGCAGGTTCCCAAGGGAAATATCAGTTGTTAGATGAAAGGCTCCGGGTAGTAGAAAATACAGATGTATTTGGGAGTTTAGATGCGAAAGAACGATGTTTGGTCTGCGATTTAGTCATTCCTCCTAAGTTCAAGATCCCTGACTTTGTGAAATATGATGGGACGACCGATCCGTCAGCCCACATCACTATGTTCTGTCGGAAGATGACAAGTCATATAGATAATGATAAGCTTTTGATTCACTGATTTCAGGATAGCCTCAGCGGATCCGCAATTAGGTGGTATAGTCAGTTGAGCAAGGATCAGATTCACTCTTGGAATGACCTGGCTAGGGTTTTTCTAAACCAGTACAAGCATATGACTGACACGACGCCTGACCGTCTCACCTTGCAAAATATGAAGAAAAGAGCTACTGAGAGCTTCAAAGAATATGCGCAACAGTGGATGAGCCTGGTCGTCCAAATACAACCGGCCTTAACTCAGAAGGAAACCACTGTCCTTTTTGTGAATACACTGCATGGCCCATACTACGATAGACTTGTCGGCAACACCACGAAGAATTTTTCGGACATGGTAATTTCAGGGGAGATGATTGAGACTATCAAGGATGAGAAAATTGAAGGAGAAAGGACATCCAATACCAAGAAAAAGGGGGCATTTTAAAAGAAAAAGGAAGATACCCAAGTCGTGGAAGGCTTTGCCTTACCTCCCCAATTCTCCTCGTATCAGCCATTTTACTCTACCCTGAACAATGTCTCTCAAGGTTTTTATCCCTACCAACCAATGACTGCGACTGCACCGGAATTTACATCTGTCTATCAATCGAACACCCTTGTGAATAATTGAAGGGGGCATAGAAAGCGAAAAAGAAATTAGGTTGACCCGATTCTTGTGACATACAGTGAGCTACTACCTCAACTCATCCAGAACCACCTTGTGACACCCATGCAAATAGAGCCTCTGAAGCCCCCTTATCCGAGCTGGTATGATGCTAATGAGTGTTGTAGTTATCATTCTGGCAATCAAGGTTACTCAACAGAGAACTGCCTCGCTTTGAAGTACAAGGTCAAAGATCTCATCAAGGCTGGTTCGATAAGTTTTGAAGATGGGGAAGTCAAGTGTCATAAAAAACATTGTGCATGATCATATTAGGTTTTGACGCATGTAGTTCTATACACTGTGATGATGAAAGCACTTGTCTCATGTTAACATCTACATGAATTAAATGAATTTTGAATTTTAAATGCTTTGTGTTTGTTGTGTTTTAACAATAACTTGAATTTGCAAAAACAAGCATTAAGGAAGTTTTAATAATGGATAGTCTTAAGAAGATTGTTGATCAGTGTTAGAAATGACCCCAACACCATCCCCCTCTTTTTTGGGCTTCTCTATACCTAAACCTTGAATCAAGAACACTTGAAAGACCTAATGCTTCAAGGAAAAATGAATTTGAAAAAAAAAGAGAAGCATTGTCATTGCAGAATAAGCAAGGATGTAAATCCTAGTATAGGCTATGAACAAAGGAACAAACTTTTTGAAATTTTTTCGAATTCCTTGAAATTCAAACAAATGAGACATTCTTTCAAGAATGTAGATTTTGGTAATTTGATCTGTGTCAAGGTTGTGCCAAAATCATTCATGTCACTTTCAACAAACCATAAAACACTAATTGCCCAAACATCACTTCATGATTGACACCTTGGGGCACAATGATTAAACTAGATTATCCCTTGTCCCAGAGAAAACCCGTTTTTGGGTCATATTTTCCTTGTCTCTTCAAAGAACTCAGATTGGAAACTCAGCCTTTTCAAAATAGACCTAGACTTGCTATGTTCCTCGTTGATACAAATTCTCATGGTTAATCAAATTGGGGCAACATATGTGAAAATGATGGATAAATGGTGAATGGATGGATTAAACGCATGAATCATTGGGGATGCGATGAAAAATGAAAAATTGTGATATCATGCATATAAGAATTCGAATGATTCCAAAGTGCAAAATGAAATTCTGAATATCTATTTCCCATGGAGATTGCTTTTCAAAGTGAATATTCGTACTTGACATGAGGAATGGCCATCTTTCATATCCCTTTCGCAAAAAAAAAAATATATATATATATATATTTATCCATAGTCACCCCTTTTGAGCCAAAAGAATTCTTTCTTCTTTGAACCCTGATCAAGGATCACCCTCTACTCAAATATCATTGAGAAATAAGTCCTAACTCAAAGACATATACAAAGCAAATTGAGTTCCCAAATGAATACGGGCTCATTCTGTTAAAGAAAAAGGAAAAGATGGCGAAATTAAAGCCAAGAAAAACAAAAGAAAAATAGAGAAAAAAAGTGTGTGAAAAAACGGTGGCAAATGAAAGCCAAAAGCAAAGAAGAAAAAAAGTAAAAGTAAAAAGGAAAGAAATGTCCAAGAAGGGACAAATGCTTCAAAAAGAATTCTCCTCAAGAAATGATCCTTGATCTGATTACCCTCAAACACATATTTTGGGCCTATTTATCCTTCTTTTTGAATCCCGAACCATGGCCTACATTACGTGCTTTAAAAGTCCATTTTGATCAAGCATGAACATTTAATTTGAAGGGTTTTCCTCAGATTTTATCCCATCTCATCAAATTCTCATTTCACTAAGGAAGAATTTTTGGAGAGAAAAGGGACTCTAGGGCGAAAACCAGAAATGGGCGGTCTAGAGTAAAATGAAAATTTTTGATGCCAGCTATGAAAATGCCGATACCACAAAAGAAAAGATCTTATTAAAGGAGTGGTCATCGAGGAACATCTAGGAATTCTTGAACCCCAAATTGCCAACTCTCATTCAGAGGATTGTCTTCAAAAAACTGAAACTTTTTCTCCAAGATTAAACTTTTCGGTTTGAACATCCCGGCCAATCTTGACGCTTGTCAAAATGCCTTGATATGGAAACTAAAAGAATGTTAAATTTGTTTGGTTCTCAATGAATTCATGATTTATAAAACCTGTTCCATTTGTGAGTCTCGAAGGGATATACATTTTTTGTCATGAAGTTTTCCTGGAAAAGCCAGAATCTTGTTATACCAAGCCTTGCCAATCCTAGTTGAAAAAACCAGATTGATACTTAGAGAAATTTCTAACAATGATCATCAGTCTTCAAAAGATTTATACATCACACATTGTGGGGTTAATATTTTTTGATCAGAAGTTTTCAAAATGCGAAAACAAATAAAGAGATTTTTGAAATACCCATTTTGATGTTAACATGAGACAATGATTTTTCTAACTCAAAGGTGTAGAACTGCCAAGATAGGTCCTGACTTCCAGATATAAGAAGAAGAAATAGAACCCGGTTCAGATCTCTGTTGATGAAAGTTTGAAAACTGTTGGGGCAAAGAGAATAGCCAAAATGAATTGAAGATATACTCTGATTTGAAGAGGAAAAATGAATTTGAAAGGCTAAGCCAAAGTCTAGAAAAACAACCGGAGGCATTTGCATCACTCATGAGCACTCATCTCTTTATCGAGCTTTTGCATCTACACAGTGTCGGTAAGTATTTGCATCATTCATGGGTATTTGCATTGGCATTATTCCATAAGCATCTGCATTTTACTTTTACATTTACATTCTTCATGGAATTCGCATTTGTGTCATCTCAAGCAATTGCATCATTTCTAGAATCATTGCATTTTCATTATTATGTGGTAATTGTAGTTACACCATTCATAAACCAGTTTCATGAACACAATTAGTAGGGGCATCTGCATCATGAAACATGGGCATCAATCCAGGCCATTTGCATTTACATTAAGAAATATTTTGCATTTGCACCATGAAGCATGAGCACCTTGTTAAAAGACATGTGCATCTGCATCATTTCTCAAAGCTTCTGGTGGGGATATCCAGAATTTTACAGTTTTTAAAAGTGAACAAGTCTTCGGTGGTGATAGCTGAAGCCTCTGTGGAGATATCCAGGGTTTTATAATTTTGAAAAATGAGAAATCTTCTTCTGGAGGAGTTATCCAGAATTTTACAATGAGAAAGTCTTTGGTGGTGATAGCCAAAGCTTCTGGTGGGGAATTCCAGAATTTTACAGTTTTAAAAGTGAACAAGTCTTCGGTGGTGATAGCTGAAGCCTCTGGTAGAGATATCCAGGGTTTTATAATTTTGAAACATGAGAAATCTTCTTCTGAAGGAGTTATCCAGAATTTTACAATGAGCAAGTCTTTGGTGGTGATAGCCAAAGCTTCTGGTGGGGATATCCAGAATTTTACAGTTTTAAAAGTGAACAATTCTTCCGTGGTGATAGCTGAAGCCTTTGGTGGAGATATCGAGGGTTTTATAATTTTGAAAAATGAGAAATCTTCTTTTGGAGGAGTTATCCAAAATTTTATTCAACATGTGCATCTACATTAAGAAGCATTTGCATCAATCTAAGTTAGTTGAATCTGCATCAAGAAAGTTTGCATCAAATCAAGTCATTTACATTTGCATCAAAGACATTTGCACCAATCTAAGTCATTTGCATCTACATCAAGAAGCGTTTGCATCAACTAAAGACATTTGCATTTGCATCATGAAGCATTTGCATCATCTCTTAAAGCTGTCAGGTATAATCGAACTCGTTTTGCTTCTCAAATAAGTCGAGCCCCGAGATCATCATCGAGGTACTTTTTATTATTATGAACAAGTCTTCGGTGGTGATAGCTGAAGCCTCTGGTGGAGATATCCAGAGTTTTAAAATCCTTTGAAAAGGTAAAAAGTCTTCGGAGGTGATAGCTGAAGCTTCTGGAGGTGATACCCAGAATTTTTACAGTTTTAAAAATGAGCAAGACTTTGGTGGTGATAGCCGAAGCTTCTGGAGGAGATATCCAAAATTTTAAACACAGCTGAGAACAAGACAAGTTAAGGCCCCGAGACAATCGTCGAGGTCATTTCCTTTCTTGCAAATCGAATTAGTTTCCTTAAGACGGGTCGAGCCTTGTTTAGGCAGGGAATTCAATTTAAGGACAAAATCTTCAATTTACTGTTAAAAAAAAAAGAGAAAAAAATAGAAAAAAAGAGAAAAAAATGAAAAATGAAAAAAGAGAAAATGAAAAATGCAAAAATGAATGAAGAAATGAAAAAGAAAACCCCTTTCCCTTTCCTTCACATGTGATTTCACTGACCATACAAAATTAGTGTCGGTTTATCTTTGCCTGATTCCTGATTCTCAGAATAGCCAAAGAGGGGCAGCTGTAGACACCTAATTTTGTCCGGACCACTATAGAGGTATGTTTTCTTCCTATATTGATGTTTCCGAGTGTAAAAAGACTTTTTTCATCCTGCAGGTGGTACTCCGAGACTTAGTTTAAGAGGGCGAGCATAAAAAGTCAAACTTGAAAAAAAGTCAACCCCGAAAAAGTCAACCCCGGAAAGTCAACTATTGAAAAAGTCAACCCACTTTCAAAATCAAGATTTTAAGTTCAATTGAAAAATGGCGAAAGAATTTTGATAATCCGAGGTCTACATTGAAAGATATGGAGTTCGGAAGTTGGGATTTGGAAATTCAATAGAAAAGAAACCCTAATCCGAGAAATTTGGGGAAAAGTGCTTAAACGATCCAATTGGTCAAAATTGAAGGTTCCAAATGAAAGATAAGCACTGACTACGGGTAATGGAGAAGTCACTTGCAAGAAAAACCGAAAGAAAAGTCAATCCGGGAGAAAACCGAGAATTAGGGTTTTTAGTGGATTTCGGTGAAATCGGGAAGATTCACAGAAATGGCCCGACTTGGTAAGACCAAAGCCCCCAATGGATGAAGAATGATTAAAAAGGATATCCCAAGGCTCAGATTGAAGAAAATCTGAAAATCGGGCTTGTTTTGAGCAAAACCGGGTTTCGGAGGCAAAAGGGCAAAATTGGAAAATTTGGGAAAAATAGCAAATGGACTCCAAAAATTCTGAAAATTTGTCAATCTCATTCTTAAATCATTTGAAAGAGATTGGCGAAATAAAATCTTGATTCGGAGTTCGTTTGCAAAATGGCCAAATCTCGGGCCTCTTATGTAGTAATTCAAAAAGGAAAATCCCGAAAAAATAGCAAATGAACTCCAAATCCTCTAAAATTTTGCAAATCTCATTTTTAAATTATTTGAAAGAGATTGGCGAAAGAAAATATTGATTCAGAGTTCGTTTGCAAAATGGCCAAATCCGGGCCTCCAATGCAATAATTCAAGAAGATAAATCCCGAAAAAATAGCAAATGGACTCCAAAAATTCTGAAATTTTGAAAATATCATTGTTAAATTATTTGGAAGAGATTGGCGAAATAAAAACTTGATTCGGAGTTCGTTTGCAAAATGGCCAAATCCCGTGCCTCCTATGTAGTAATTCAAGCCGATAAATCCAGAAAAAATACCAAATGAGCTCCAAAAATTATGAAAACTTCGAGATCACACTTTTTAATTATTTTTAAGAGATTGGTGAAGAAAAATCTTGATTTGGAGCTCGTTTAAAAAATGGTAAAATGTAGGGGCATAAAAGGGCATTTTTGGAAACAAATCAAAATAAATAGCAAACGGACTCGGATAATTTTGAAAACTTCCAGAACTCAATATTTTATTATTTTGGAAGTATTAAAAAAATAAATATTAAATTTGGAGTCCGTTTGATATTTATTTGCATCCGGGGGGCAAAATGGTCATTTCACTCAAGCAATCGAAAAGGGCTTCTTTGGGCTTTTCAAAAAATCAGAGTTGGGCTGGAAAAGAGATGTGCTGGCCTGCCCAAGCCCAAAGGAAGGAGGAAGCTTCTGATTTTTCAATCAAATGGCTAGAAATCAAGAGTTAGTTAGAGATTCTCTTTGATCAAGCCATGGTGATTAAGCCACATAGGCCAAGAGAGATGTCAACATTATTCTCTAACAGCTATAATTTGAGAGAGCTGAGATGCTAATCTAAAGGTGGTAATTTCATGATTTTTCACCTTGAATTATTAGCCATTTGATGGGAAATTGGTTACAAAAAAATGACAACACCTTGGGCAATTAAAGGGGAATTCGGCCAGCCTTGTTTGGGAGGTCAGATTTTCATTTTTTCATCTTTATTTTGCTGAGTTCTTAGAGTTTTTACTTATTTTTTCTCTTCTTGGTTGAGAGCAAAAAATAAAAGTTTAGAAAAAAAAAAGGAAAGTTTGAAGAGATAAAGCTTGAAAGATAGCTTCTTGAGGTTGCTCTTGAGCACCAACTCTTGCACTTTCTTGATTTTCTATTCTTGTTTTTGCTATATTGATTTCTATTTGGTGAGTTTCCATTTTAAATAAATGTTTTTTATTGTTCTTTTCAAGTTCTTCCTTCATCTCCTTCTTAAGTATATTTTTTACATTTTATTTTTACAATAAACTCACCATGGCCAAATGGCCTACATTATTTATTTTAAGTTGCTGTTTTGATTTATTTTACCATATTGTTTATGTTATTTTCTTTGATTTTGATGTTTTAAATGTTATGTTACTTCATATTCTTGAGTTATATTTTAATTTGGTTGCTTTGTTTGTTGCCATTTATGTTTTAAATATCATGTTTTTGCATTTTTAATTTTTTGTTTTCATGTTGTTTAAATTTGAGCATGTTTTAGATTTAGTATAAAGTGTTTGTGAAAATGCTTGTGTGGTCTCTGCATGATTTGAGTTGTATATCTTAGTTGAGCATGTTTTAGATTTAGTATATTAAGTGTTTGTGAAAATGCTTGTGTGGTTTTTGCATGATTTAAGTGTTATATTTTAGTTGAGCATGTTAGTATACCAAGTGTTTGTGAAAATGCCATGCTTGTTGGAGCTTGAGGCCATTTGGCTACTCCATGTGTTTTGCATTGTGTGTTGCATTTTTTGCCATGTTAGTTGGTAGGTTTTTGCATTTACATGTCATTTGATTTAGTTTTGCATGCAGTATACCAAGTGTTTGTGAAAAAGGAAATTAGCCCAGTTTTTATTTTTAATTCAAGCTTTTCAAAATTGTTTTCAAACAATCACAAAGTATTTTGGTTTTAGAATATTTAATTTGACATATTTTCGTAAGGTAGCCAGATATCTTTTTAGATATACGGATTTCCTTAATTAAAGGAAAAAATACATTTCATGCATTGCATTTTTCATATTCATGCATTTTATATAATATGTGATTCTTGTTATAATAATTTCTATGATATTGTTATTATTTTGATTTATATGTTTTGATGTTATATGGTTTGTTATATGATTTGTAATATTTCATGATATCCTATGCTTTTATTTGGTTATTTTTTTGTCATATTATTTAGCATATACTATGTTCATGCATTATTATTTTCATTTTTATTTTTTCATACATATTATGTGATAGCATTATTTCATATTCCATCTCATTTAATTTATATGCCATATCATTCATGTTTGCCATGTCATTTAAATTATTTCATTTCATATAGAATATGTTGTGTTACTTAGGTTATTTTATTTCATTTAGAAAATATCATGTTACTTAGGTTATTTCATTTCATATAGAATATGTTATGTTACTTAGGTTATTTTATTTCATTTAGAATATATCATATGACTTAGGATATTTCATCTCATATAGAATATATTATGTTACATAGGTCATTTAATTTCATTTAGAATATATCATATAACTTAGGATATTTAATTTCATTTAGAATATGCTAAGGCATTCAAATCATGTCATGTCATTTAGTTTGCATTATATTATTTAGATTTTGCTATGTCATTTTATTTATGTCATGCATATACATATTCATTTCTTTTAAATGTTTTCAAAAAAGATAATGGTTTTCAATAAAAAAAATAAAGATATTCCCGAGTTAAAATAATTCATGAGTTATCTACCGGGTTTGCTGGAGGGAATATCATTAATTATCATTAATAAAGGAATATATTTCTTTCAAAAAAAGAGAATGATTTGGAAAGTTTTCCAAATTAATAAAAATTTCTATATTTTGCCACGTTTGTTGGGGAATATAGGAAAATTTTGAATTTATAAATTCCGAATCATTTTCAATTAAAAATGGAATTATTTTTCTTTAAATTGGGAATTAACTTGAAATAATAAATTTAAAACCGATTTCTTTTACCGAGACTTGAGATAACACACGATTAATAAGGTACCGATTTATACGGGCGTTGTGGGGGTGCTAATCCTTCCCCGCACGTAACCGACTGCCGAACCCGCTTCTTTGATTTCTCTAGTTTAAAACGCAGACTTGAAATTCGTTTTTAAAATGTTTTAATTAATTTTTAAAATATTTTATAAAATCGGTTTTAATAGGTGGCCGATCACACCTAGCTAAAAAAGATTGGTGGCGACTCCATATTTTTTTAAGGTCATTTTCAAAACCTTCATTTTTCTAGAGGAATTAAGTCAACTTTTCCTCGGTTTTTTTTTAATGTCACGCTTATCGAATAATAAAGTCTTGCGATGAGACTCGTTATTTTTTAGGTTGCGACAATACCAATTATTAATATTTTCATGCCAAGTGTTAACACAAAAGGATAAAAATATAGCAATATGCCCAATTCAAATATATGCAATCATAGAAGCACAAGGTGGTATATTAATTGTTGTTAAACGAGATGGTTTAACTCAAAGATTCATACAAAACATACTTTTCAAGCATACATGACATAAAGAGATACCAAGTGTCATTCAACTCATGTATATTATCAAACTTAATATGAGCTTGTATAGTATATGATTAGCATTTACCTCCATTCTTACCAAGCTTTGTTGATATGCTCATTTGACTTTGAATCCTTCTTACCAAATGTTTGAGCAATTCCTTGATGTACTAGGCTTGATTTTGATGAAGATGGCATGCTTTGTTTGCTTGTATTTGAAATGCAAGTGTAGTTTTTCACTAAGATAAGCTTTATCACCATTTATCTTGCATAGACTTAGAGAAATTTTTGAAAAATATATTCGTTAGTGGCACCAAGATACCAAATGTTATAAAGTATATTCATTAAGCTCAAAATGATACAATTGTTAATAAATAAAATTCATTAAATACAAATGATAACAATTTTAAGAAATATTATTCAATTAAAACCATTAAAGCATTTAACCAAAAAAAAAAATAAAGCATATAAGGTCAAGCTAAGACAATAAACACATAAGCATATATCTTGACCAAAGCAATAGATGAACCAACAATAAATGTATTTCATTTAAGATCAAGGAGTTCATCACAATCTAAAATATATATGCATAAGCCAAGAGAAAATTTTGAATCAATCATAATGCACAAAGATAGAACATATTTCAAGATAATTTTTAAGATTATGCATTCTATAAGCACACCGATTGTTATTTTATACTTATAAGTACAAAAAAATATATATACATCAATATTTTAGTCATGCATTTGATTTGTAAAAATATTCTTCAAGAGTGAATTTATACATATAAACACATGATAATTCAAGAAATAATGTCAATCATGATTAGGAAAACATAAAATTGAAGAAATTAAAGCAAGATCCCATTAAAAATGAAGAAAACAACATTTTTGACCTAAATCTGGCCTAGGGGATCGATCCTATAGTAGAGGGAACGATCCTCTTTGAATGAGGGATCGATCCTCTATGAATGAGGGATCGATCCTTTCCCTATTTTTCAAGAAAAATCAATGCAATTTTGTATTTTTCTGATTTTTGATACCAAGTAAGGATGTGTGATGTTTTTAATCAAAAGTAAGACTTGTAACATGTTAAAAATATCATTTGAGACTTGTAAGAACATGAAGGTTGGATCAAAAACAACTTTTAATATAATTTTTGAAATTTTTTTGCAAATAAGTCATCATGCAATCTTAAAGCATTGAGCATGAAATTTTTCATTCAAAAGACACAAAAACAAGTTCATAAGCATATCCAATATTTACCCAACTTGTTCATGCCACAAAAACATGTTCATAGCACCGAATTCATTCATTCAAGAAAGTTTATTTATACACAACATGATAGAATAGATCAATCAAAGCATAACATATTCAAGATTTTGATTTTTTGGTACCTTAAAACCCATTTTTGCTTGGAAAAGGCCTTGAAAAATAGTCAAAACGTGCTAATTTCATTTTTAACCAACTTGAACCTTTTCAACAAGTTTTAAATGATAAAACAAAATTGTTCAAGTAATAATTTGGCCTTAGAAACAAGGAATAAAAAATTTAACTCTTCAAACCCCATATTTCCTTGAAAACAACTTATTACAAAAGGGCAAAAATGCTAGGAAATCATTTTAAATCTCTTTGAACCATTTAGAAATGTTTTGTATCATATTTCCAAATAGTCCAAATGGTTTCTATGCCCATATTTTCTCAAAAGCAAGATTTTTCTTTATAAGCTCTATAAACCATCCAAAACTTGCATTTAACGCATCAAGAATAAGGAACATTGCAAGTTAATCAATTTTCTTTGTTTGAGCAAGTTTGAGACAATAAACTCAAGATATTCAAAATCATTAAGAACTTGCTAAAACAAATTTTCACATTTAAAGATTTTATTTTTGCAAAAATGATTTTCAATGTAAAACATGAAATCTCAAATTCATTAAGCTTTGTATGCTCCTCCTAAAGATGTGCATAAATACAACTTAATCATTCAAGCATACAACATAGTTTGTTAAAGCATGATACCATTTAAAATCAAATATTTATGCATAAGATCATGCATAAGGTCATGCTCCAATAACAATATTTCAATAAATTAAGCACAACATTAATTTCACAAATCAAAGAAATATAAACATAAAGCACTCAAGTAATTAACCAAACATAGGCAACCAATTTTCTCATCCAAAACGGTTTAGGCTTAGAGGTTACCCATATTCCATTTTGTGTGTCTGGAGCATCCAATCAAAGCATTTTTTTCCTCCTTGCTCTAACACACCTACAAGAGACAATCATTTGGATTTTGGTACCCAAATTGCTTTGGGTCCTTGAGAGTTAGTTACTAAGTTTCTTGTTCCTTTTGGAACCCATACTTGCCTAATTTTATATGGAATCTTTTTCTTAATAGGAAAAGTATGTAAAGTATGACCACGATAATCACAAAAAGCACATTTGGTCATTTTGGAGTGTAAAGATTTTTCAATAAAAATTTGTTTTTCATTTTTCAAGCTTTCAAATTTCATTTTCAAATCAAAATTCTCTTTTCCCAATTTTCTAATTTTCTCATTTGAAGCATCAAAATTGTTTTTTAAATCTTTATTTTGATTTTCTAGGTCAATCTTTGTTTTCAACAAAAATTCATTTTCAACATTAAACTTTGAAATCATTTTCTTGTATTTCAAATTCATTTCTTCAAATTCTGGCTAACTCATCAAATGCATCTTGCAAATCATCAAATGTATAGGAATTGGAATCACAAGAGTTAGAGGTTACCTTGGGCTCGTCAAGAGCCATGAAGCATAGGTTGGGCATTAAGTCATCATCGGAAGTGTCACTTCCACTCCATATGGCTATCATTGCTTTCTTCTTGGCATTTTGCTTCTTCCATAAAGGACAATCATACTTGACGTGGCCCGGTTTCTTGCACACATAGCACACAACTTGATCTACCTTGCCATTTTGAGATCTTTTGCCCTTGTTCATCTTGATGAACTTCTTGAACCTTTTGGCAAACATGGCCATCTCTTCATCTTCACCATCTTCTTCATCATCATCATTTTCTCTTTCTTTGATGGTTGATTTTAAGGCAACACTATCCTTCTTTGTTTGCTCTTGTCCATGCTTCATTTTCATTTCATAAATGAGGAGAGAACCAATAAGCTCATCCAAGGAGAGAAAGTTGAGATCCTTGGATTCTTCAATAGCGGTCACCTTAGCTTCCCAAGATTTTGGGAGACTATTCAACAATTTCTTGACCATCTCCTTGTTTAGATATGTCTTCCCTAAGGCCTTTAACCCATTAATGATATTTGTAAATCTATTGGACACATCCTTGGTGCTATCATTGGATTTCATCTTGAAAAGCTCATAGTCAAGTGTGAGCAAGCCAATCTTTGGTTCCTTGACTTGACTTGTTCCTTCACGAGTGGTGGCCAATTTATCCCATACTTGTTTGGAATTATCACAAAGGGATACTCTATTGTACTCATTAGGACCCAAGGCACAAAAGAGAGTGTGCATTGCCTTGGCATTGAGTTGAGCCATCTTTGTATCCATTGTATCCCATTCTTCCTCTTCCTTAGGCACTTCCACATTATCAACTTTCTTCATTGGAATGAGTGGACCATTCATAATTATTCTCCAAACCTCATAATCATTTGCTTGAACAAAGAGTTTCATCCTTGTTTTCCAATAGGAGTAGTCATTACCATTAAAAAGTGGAGGTCTCACAATAGAATGCCCTTCTTGACCATAGGTATAGCCATAGTCTCAAAGGCCATGAGACATACTTCATCATTTACAATCTTTGGGGCAATGAGCATCTCGTCACCACTTTGCATTTTCTTTTAGTTTTGAAAAGGGATCTTTTCTCAAGGTTGTTAAACCTACAAAAGAGACCAAATCTCTGATACCAATGTTAGCTTTTGTGGTGATCAAATAAAGAGGGGAGTGAATTGATTTCTCAAAAATAATTGCGGAATTTAAGTACATATAATAATAATAATAAGAAATTTAAACAATATACTCAAATTGGCAAATAGAAAATAAATAAAGCAAGTAAATTAGTAGGGAAAGAAGATCAAACACAATCGATTTATAGAGGTTCGGCCTCGTGCCTACGTCCTCTCCCTTAACCTCACTTGCCAAGGAGTTTCCAATTCACTAACTTGAATTGCTACCTTTTCAAGGACAAGGTATAACCTTCACAATCCCTATCTTTTATGTAGGCTTAGATAGAAACCTCTTCCCCTATCTTTTCAAGGCTTAGATAGAACCTCTCTACCTTTAAGGCTAAAGTAGAAACCTCCTATTTTATAAAGGATTTTGTGTAAACAAGATGAACCTCTAGTAGGCTAGGAGTTTACAAGGTTAAGCTCAATAAATAGAGACTATACATTGGTGCTTTTACAAAAGAATACAAGAAGGATTGAAAGGATTTAGCTTAGAACAAAGAAAACTACTTGAAAACTTGAGAGAGATGAAATATATGGCTTTGATCTTTCTCTCTTGGTGTCTCTTGATCTTGAAAGTGTTAGAGATTCCTTTTAATACATTGGATATGATTTATGACCGTTTGGAGTTGATTGGGATGGAAAAAAGCCGTTGGAGCTTCAAAAATCGAGCTTGAAAAACTGCCCTGCAGGCATGGGATCGATCCCTTATATGAGGGGATCGATCCCCTACTTGTTCCAACTCAAAATATGATCGTTGGAGGCCATGGGATCGATCGTCACCTTGGTGGGATCGATGCCTTACTGTCTTGCAAAATTTATTAGCTACTGACTCTCATGGGACTGATCCTGGGATCGATCCCGGGATCGATCCTCTATCTTAAGGGATCGATCCCCTCATATAAAAAAATGTTTTTTTTTTTTATATATTTAAAAAAGGTCAAATTGTCTCAAAAATATTTTAAACATAAACATATATTTAAGAAGTTGTATTTTTGAGAAAATTAAGGAGTTTAAAGTATTTTAACATTTTCCAAAATATTTTAAAAATGATTCAACGAAAAATGCTAAATTGAAAATAATTAATCTCAAGCTAATTAAGCTTAAGAGTTTGTTATTTCAAAATTAAGATCAATTCAAAGCTAATATAGCTAACATGTAACTTAAGTCTTATTCGTAAAATCACTTATGTTTTCTATGTAACATTGATTTGGGTTGTGTTCCTATGTAGAAATTATGGTATCCTTCATTTACTTATATTTCCTATACGACCTTCTCTCTGTCTCTTATATAGTCATAAGGCATAACTGATATGTTATTTGATTACCTTCATGCTCAGATGTTGAGTGATGTCTCTTATATAGTCATGGCATAACTAATATGTTAATTGATCACCTTCTTGCTCAGATGTTGAGTGATAAACACACGATTTGTTCTATGACTTAGGAAGCTGCATTTTACTAGAAAAGAACCCAAGATTAACAATAATTTGATAGAACCAGCAGTACAACCCTAAGATGCCCCCTATACACAACCCATGATCTGGTTATTTTATAGTACTCAAATATCCCATAAGCTATAATCTTTTAAATCCTATACTGAAATATAACATGGAACAGCCAAGATGCTACCACCAAAGGTAACAAATAACACAGTTGTAATAGAAGGATTTCTTCTCGCAACTATAAGAGGGAGCCATGATACACTTGATTTACTTCATTGCCTAGAAGCAAAAAAAAAAAAAAAACAATAAACAATATAAATGAGTTACGATTACATTATAAAACAAGCCATCATTTTAAATATGGAAAGCAAGCAAAATAATTACCCAGTTTTGGTTTTTTTTAGATCATTGCCCTTCAAATAATTGCCTTTTGACTTTGCTCAAATATTGGAAGCATGAACATTGCAAGCAATTGGGTATAAATCTCTAACGTTTAATTTGATGTTAAATATATATTCCTATGAATTTGATCACTAAAACGAAGACAAATTAAATGGCCAAGAAGCACAAGCATAATATACCTTGTTTGCTTCTGCATGCTTGGAGTTTCAGGAATTAAGGATTGGTTGACAGGTAAAACATTTGGAGGTGTTTTGTTGAGAGAACTTTCTACAAAGTTAATAGAAGCTGAGACTGGAAGCACACCAGACGTTGCTTCAACCATAACAAAGGAAGCACCCTCAGTGTTAGGAGCATCTTCATCTTTAAAAATCTTTGTAACTCGAAATTGTAGAATCCCACTTGTAAAAGTTTGTTTGCTCACTTCAATCTGAAATAATTTTGTTTGTCCAATAATCTGAGAGACATCACTTGGGAAATTATACTTGTTTGTACCAGGTACAGATGCCAAAAACTCAGCTATTCTACCAACCAATCGTTCCTTAGTTTGGCCATAAACTATAAAAGTTGAAGCACCGGTATCATCATGTACAATAGCATTGAGTCTTAACCTGTTTAAAGGGACAACATTGTTTTAATCTCAATTAAAGGATGAAAATAAATAAAATGTACTGTTTTATAAACGAACAAATTGATTTATATATTCTATTATATTTATATCAGAGCTTGGAAAATAATCAGGTAAGCATGATTTTTTTTATATTATTATTAGACGAAAATGAGGAAAAATATCAATGATTTTTTTTATTGAGAAATAAATCAACCGATAGGCATGCACTATAACTATTATATAATCAAAGAATAATGACAATGCAAATCTAAATCAGGATAATCAAAATCAAGAATAAATAATTAAATCAAATAATTAATAATTAATTTGATCTAATCATGGTACTGGTGAGTCATGAGTATTAGAACATTGGCCGCTGCACAAAAAATTATCACCGTCAATAATAACAGCCATTTTGCATTTGTAACATGCTCTGTACCATCTTCCATTTGTAGTATCTATACCCGTAATGATTTCTTTGCAAGTAAATTTAATACCCTACAATAAATAATATGTTGGGTTTATGTTTTTGTGCAGGATCAAACCATACTTTGGTTTTATATATTGTGGTGCAAGACCATCTTACCTCCACATCATAAGGATTTGATGCCATCAATTCTTCAATTGTTTTTCTATTCAATTTCATCTCTTCATGAATATCCATCGGCGGTTCTTGTTGATTCACAATTAAATGTGTCGATACGTGATCTTTGGGGGGACCCGTTCGAGTGAGGCGAAAAAAATGGTAGAGGAAAAGACGACTTAATTTCTCTTAAGTTAAAATTGGGAGGTTTTGAAAACAACCTCGAAAATAAAATAAATGAAGTCGCCACCAATCTTTTTTTGGCTAGGTGTGATCGGCCAACTATTAAAATCGATTTTTATAAAATATTTTAAAACTAATTAAAACATTTTTTAAAACCAATTTCGAAGTCTGCGCTTTTAAACCAGAGAAAACAAAAAGCGAGTTCCGGAGTCGATTACGTGTGGGGAAGGATTAGCACCCCCACAACGCTCGTATAATACGGTACCTTATTAATTGTGTGTTATCTCAAGCCTCGGTAAAAGTCGGTTTTAGATTTGGCATTTTTAAAATAATTCTCAATTTAAAGAAAAAATAATCCCATTTTTAATTTGAAAATGATCCAAAATTTATTAACATAAAATTTCCCATGTTTCCCGACAAACTCGGCAAAACATAGTATTTTTCCTTGATTTTGAAATTCTCTGAATCACACTCATTTTTTGAAAAAGAGGATATTCCGTTGTTAATGATAATTGATAATATTCTCCTCGACAAACCCAGCAAAGAACTCATGAATTATTTTAACTCGGGAATAACCCTATTTTTTATTTATTTAAAATACATGATTTTTATTGCATTAAAAATCGTTTTAAAAAATGGTTATGAATATGCAAATTATTACTAAGGTACAAATATGACCTAATCTATAAGTACAATTATCATAATAGCATTACACATTTATTACGACATGGCAAAAGAATTAATGACATGGCAAGGTCTAGATAACATGGCATAAGAATTAATGTCATGTTAATGAAATCGACATAGCAAACATAAGCTTGGCGAACTAAGTGATATGGCAAATAGAATGACATGGCATAAGAATGAATGTCATGTGAGTGAAATCGACATGGCAAACAAAATGACATGGCATGACAAGATGACATGGCACGAAAATGACATAGCATGAGAATGAATGTCGTGGCATGAAAATGATGTGGCAAATGAATGACATGGCATACAAATAACATGGCATAAGAATGAATGTCATGTGAATGAAATCGACATGGAAAACAAAATGACATGGCATATGAATGTCATGTGAATGAAATCGACATGGCAAACAAAATGACATAGCATAAGAATGAATGTCATGTGAATGAAATTGACATGGCAAACAAAATGACATAACATAAGAATGAATGTCATGTGAATGAAATCGACCTACCTTGAACACGAATAACATAACATATACATGACCTAATCTATGGATGACATGGTGTAAATGACATGGCATGAGCAGATGGTGACATGGCCGAATGACATGGCATGTGAATGGATTACATGATATATGAATGACATAGCATGAACATGAATGACATGACCTAATCTATGAATGACATGGCAAGGTCGAATGACATGGCATGAACAAAGACGACATGGACAAATGACATGGCATGTGAATGAATGACATGGCATATGAATGAATGACATAGCATGCTTGACATGGCAAAAATGTAAATGACATAGTATCTAAATGACATGGCATAAGAATGAATGTCATGTGAATGAAATCGACATGGCAAACAAAATAAAATGGCATATGAATGACATGGCATAAGAATGAATGTCATGTGAATGAAATTAACATAGCAAACAAAATGACATGGCATATGAATGACATGGCATAAGAATGAATTCATTTGAATTAAAGCAACATGACAAACAAAATGACATGGTATATGAATGACATGGCACGAGAATGAATGTCATGTGAACGAAATCGGCATGGCATAATCAAAATGATATGGTACATGAATGAATGGCATGGTATATGAATGACATGGCGCAATCTAAATGATATGACATGTTAATATAAAATGACATGGATATAAAATCACATCATAATCACACTGGCAACATGGATATAAAATGACATCAATATGGAATATTCATGGACATAGAATTTTCATAATTAAAATGAAAAATGTAAATATCATGGAATATGCATGATCATGGAATTAATTTTTCAAGTGAGGAATCATATAAATGGCATATGTCAGAAAATATTACCGTACTCCTCGGCAAACCCGGCAAAGCTTGGAAAATAACTCTTTCATATGACGTTTACATGATTCCGAGTAAAACGAAAACCATACGTTTCGATTCCATAAACATGTGCGTTGAATAATTTCCTAACCTCCCTGGCAAACCCGACAAAGATTAAGAACTAATTCTTGCCAAATGTTTAAGAAACCGAAAAATACGTTTTTATGCCAAAATAAGTAAAAACATTTTTAAATATGCAATGCATGAAAATGCATTTCTCCCTTGAAGTAAAGAAATCTATATACCTAAAAAGGTATCCAACTACCTTTGGAAGAAACTTAAATTAGATTGTCAAAAATCAAAAGACTTTGGGCTTGAATTTGAAAAATTGGAATCTCTTTGGGATGAAAAAAACATCATGGTCGAATACCCCTTAGAAAAAGGCTCAAGTTTCCCTAGTTTTGAAACCCGGGTTGACCACCCTTGACCCGACTTTTATAAAATCAAATTTTATTCTTGAAATGACATGGAAATCACCCTAAGACAGTAACCAATGTCCCAAATCACCCCTCTCTTTGTATCCTAACAAAAACAGAAAATTACTAGTTCTAAAAAAATAATTCTGACTCCAACTGGCAATTTTAAAACTCGATTTTTTTACCCTTCTAGAAAATTTCAAAAAGTTCTGAAAAAATTAGGGCAGACCTAGAACATGTTAACCTCCATGAAAAGAAATCATCTTAATTTTTGGAGCATGGATACTATGATCCAATTTTACCAAAATCAAGATAGTGAGTTAAAAACTGCTTTGTCAAAATCCATTTTTTTAACCATGATAAAAAAAAATCTAAAAATCGTGAGAAAAATATCATGGCATCCCCTAAATGACTACTGCATGTGGTAAAAAAATCAATTTATTTTGACCATGGATGAGTAGTGAAAAAAAATCCTAAAGTCAGAATACCTAATCTAAACTATCACTCTTCCAACTAGCATTGGCCAAGGATTTTAAGCATGAGATTATTAGTTGATCTTGGCCAAAAACCTAGTTGAAATGTCATGAAATGCATGATTTTCAGCCAACCAACCATATGACAATGAATCAACCAAGAGCTAAGAACATGAACACAACCAACCAAGCAAGAAATATCAAGCAAGAACAAGCACAAAAATACTAGCTAGGTTCGGCTAGCACAAGGAATGTAAGAAAAATCTGTCAAAACTTGGTTATTTGATAAAGAATGAGGAATAAAAGATAGAAAACCTTTGAAATTTATTTTTGAAAAACCTTTTATTCAACAAAAGTTAACAAATCACATGAATAACAAGAGAAGAAAAAGAAATACAACATCAAAGAATAACATTAAAGAATAAGAAAGGAAGTGATAGCTACCTAGCTATTGCTTTTTTTCTCTTCTCTTTTCTTTTTTTCTCTTCCTTTTCTCTCAAGAGTGAAATGCCTTAAGAAAAAAATAAAACCCTCCCCTTTTTTCATGCCTAGGCCGACCCTTCATATACCCTAGGAAATGTGCTTTATTTTTTTACCCTTTGTCATGCTTGCCATGCTCCTCCAACATCCATTGCCACGTGGCCAAAAATGTTCCCCCTAAATGAATATTTTCCTCAAAATAGGGAGCTTGTCCCTTATTTGCATGGTGCTTCCCTTAAAAATAGGGTTTCCTAGCCTCCCATTGGCCAACAGTGCCACCTAGACTATTCTTGTCCCTTGTCTCTACAAAATATCTTGGCCACTTGTCAAGATCATATGGCCTCCTATTAAAATATCTTCCTAACTGGCATTTTTAATCCTACTTGGCTCCATCTCCTTGCCTTCACATGCTCTTCACATGGCCTTCACATGGCCTTCACATGACTTTGCAATTTGGAGCCTTCCCATTGGCTTAAAATGCCATTTAGGCAAAGTAGTGGATAATCTTGTCCTTATAAAAATGTTATCTTGCTATCCATCCTTGGCCATTTAGTCCAAGATGATCACACAGCCACCTTCATCCAAGGGCTGACCGAAAATGACATGGAAATTTCCAGGCCATTCATCTTTTTTATTTGCAAATTGGCCCTTTTCAGTTTCTTTGGTAAAATTGCATTTTGCCCTCCAAAATTAATTTATTTGCAAACGAACCCCAATTTCAGACTTTTCTTTTCCAACTCGTCCCATCTAATATAAAACTCATGTTCTGGACATTTTCATATTTTTCCGAGCTCAGATTCTTTTTTTCTCGGATTTTTCTCTCAAGTTTAGGTTTAGTGCCTCCCAAACTTTGTCTTTTAATTTGAGCTCCGATTCTGGATTTTTATTCTCCAATCCCTTCCATAAAATATAAAATTTAGATATGAAAATTTTCATAATTTTCCGAGCTCGTTTCCTATTTTCCCTTGGAATTTTGGATTAGTACACCCGAACTTTGTCTGTTTTCATTTGAGCTCCGATTTTGGATTTTCTTTCTCCAATCCCTTCCATCAAGTATAAAACTCAGACCTGAAATTTTCCATAATTTTTGGAAATTGGATTCTATTTTTCTCAGATTTTCCATAATTGCCCTTTTACCTCTTGAAACCTCGATTTTACTCAAAACGGATCCGATTTTTGGATTTTCTTTTTCTACTGCCTTTGTTACATTTTGAATTAGAGTTGGTTCAAAAACGTTCAATTTTTACATCCGAACTCCTATCCGATTTAGTCTTCCCTTTTCTTCAATATTGGGAATTTTTTCGTTTTTTCGTTTTTTCTCCAACCGGCTCTTCTTTGGGATCCACTTCAAAATGGGATTTGGATCTTTTTATTTACTTATCCTTTATCAACTGGGGGCTTCAATTTCACTAAATCGAGCCATCTTTGCACTTTTTCCCAAATTTGCCGAATTAGGTATTTTTTACACTAAATTTCTGTAATCTGTCTTTCAAACTCTCTATCTTTCGTTATAGACCTCTGATTATCAAAATTATTTCACCATTATTCAATTCAACTTCGAATCTTGATTTTGACTGAGAGTTGACTTTTTTAATGGTTGACTTTTTGAGGTTGACTTTTATGAAATTGACTTTTTCTGAGTTGACTTTTTCACTTTGACATCCGAATCAAAGTCTTGGAGACCCATTATCAGAATGAGGGAAGATTCTTTGCATTTTGGGAAATCGAAAAGATAAAATCACCTTTGTTTAGGGGGTCCGAACAAAATTAGGTGTCTACAATAATACGGCAAAGACCAATAGACAACCATTTTGTCCGGGTAATGAAATCACATATGAAGGATAGAAAGGAGAATTTTCATCACTTTTTGTTTGTAAATTGTAAAATAAAAGGATTTGTCCTTAAATTGAGTTTCTTGACTAATCAAGGCTCGACCCGTCTTAAGGAAACGAGTTCAATTTGCAACAGAAGATAATACCTAGGCGGAAATCCTGGGGCCTTATCTTATCTTGGTGTAATTTGTTAAAAAATAGTAAGATTTTTCCTTAAATTGAGTTCCCTGACTAATCAAGGCTCGACCCGTCTTAAGGAAACGAGTTCAATTTGCAAGAGAATAAAATACCCGGAGGTTTTGAAAAGCAGATGCCCGAAAGTCTTACCCAAGATTTTGAATATGGTGCCCAGAGGTCTTATCCATGGTTTTTGAAATAGTGCCTGGAGGTCTTGAAAACATATGCACGGAGATCTTCAAAAAGCATCTTTTCTTTGAAAATGACGCCCGAGGGTCTTATCCATGATTTTGAATATAGTGCCCGTAGGTCTTAAAAGATGTCTTTTCTTTGAACATGATGCCCGGAGGTCGTATCCATGATTTTGAATATAGTGCCCGGAGGTCTTAAAAAGATGTCTTTTCTTTGAAAATGGTACCTGGAGGTCTTATCCATGATTTTTAAGAATTATGCTCGGAGGTCTTTAAAAGATGTCTTTTCTTTGAAAATGGAGCTCGAAGGTATTATCCATGATTTTTGAGAATTATTCGCGGAGGTATTTAAGATGTCTTTTCTTTGAAAATGATGCCCGGAGGTTTTATTCATGATTTTTGAGAATTATGGCGGATGTCTTTAAAAGATGTATTTTCTTTGAAAATAATGCCCGAAGGTCTTTTTCATGATTTTTGAGAAATGTGCCCGGAGGTCTTTAAAAAGATATCCATGTTTTCGAAAATGATGCCCCGAAGATTTTATTCATGATTTTTGAGAATTGTGCCTAGAGGCCTTTAAAAAGATGTCCATGTTTTTGAAAGTGTGTTGAAAATTAACTTAAAGGTTTTGAGAGTATGCAAACGCTTCTTGATGCAGATGCAAAGATTAACAAAAATGCAAATGCTTCATGGTGCAAATGCAAATATCTTGGATTGATGCAAATGCTTTTGATGATGCAGATACAAAGATCAATGATATGCAAATGCTTCTGAATGATGCAGATACTAAGATTAACAGTGTGCAAATGCTTCTGTATGATGCAAATGCAGAGATTATCATACGCAAATGCTTCTGAATGACACAAATGCAAATATTAGCAGTGGGCAAATGCTTCTAAATGATGCAAAGATCAACATTGACGCAACTACTTCATGGAATGATGCAGATGCAAAGATCGACATTATGCAAATGCTTCTGAATGATGCAAATGCAAAGATTGACAATGTGCAAAATGCTTCTAAACGATGCAAATGCAAAGATCAATAATGATGCAAATGCTTCTTGAAAAGATACGGATGCCCTTACGAATCGTGTTCATGTAAGTGGTCCATGAATGGTGTAACTGCAGTTATCACACAATAATAAAGATGCAATGATCCTAGAAATGATGCAATTGCTTGAGATGACGCAAATACAAATATCCATGAAGGATGTAACGGTAAAATGCAGATACCCATGAATGATGCAAATGCTTGCTGACACGGCACAGATGCAAAGCTTAATAAAGAGGTAAGTGCTCATGAATGAAGCCAATATCCCAATTATTTTTCTAGACTTTGGCTTAGCCTTTCCAATTCATTCTTCCTTTTCAAATCAGAGTGTATCTTGAACACTCGTGCCCCATAAGAGATCGTTCCCTTTTCAATATTTGGCTATCTCTTTGCCCCAATAGTTTTCAAACTCTTATCGACAGAAGTCTGTTTGCCGAGTTCTATTTTTTTTTCTAATATCTGAAAGTCAAGGTCAACCCAGTTGCTCCATACCCTTGGGTTAGAAAAACTCTTGTCTCATGTCAACATCAAAAATGATTATTTCAAAAATATTTCTATTTTCTATATTTGTTTTCCCCTTTGGAAAAAATTGCTCATTTAATGAAAACTTCTGAGCCAAAAATATTAACCCCATAATGTGTGATGTACAAATCTCTTGAAAACTGATGATCATCGTTAGAAATTTTTTTGAATGTTAATTTGGGTTTTTCAATTCAAATTGAAAGGCTTAGTACTACAGGATTTTGGTTGATCCAAGAAAGCTTCCCAACAAAAAATATATGACCCTTCCAGGCTCACAAATGGTACAGGTTTTATAAAACACAAATTCCTTAAGAATCAAACAAATCTGACATTCTTTTGGTTTCCAAATCACGGCATTTTGATAAGCGTCAAGATTGGCCGGGATGTTCAAATTGGAAAGTTATTGGAGAGAAAATTTTTAAAGTCAATCCTCCAAATGAGAACTGGAAATTTGGGAAGTTCAAGAATTCCTAGATGTTCCTCTATTCTTTCAA
This sequence comes from Fremontodendron californicum, assembly GCA_030761205.1. Classification (NCBI taxonomy): domain Eukaryota; kingdom Viridiplantae; phylum Streptophyta; class Magnoliopsida; order Malvales; family Malvaceae; genus Fremontodendron; species Fremontodendron californicum. The sequence continues at coordinate 5,123,244 of JAULJL010000008.1, forward strand.
GATGACCTTCTTTTATGGCATCGGTACTAACATAGATAGCATCGAAAATTCTCATTTTACTGTAGACCACCCATTTTTGGGTTTTTGCCCTAGAGTCCCATTCTTTCCATTTTTTTATTGTTCTACCATGCACTTGAGAATTCTAAATTCTTCCATAGTGAAATGATAATTCAATGAGATGGGATAAAATCCGAGGAAAAACCTTTCAAGTTAAATATTCATGCTTGATCAAAATGGACTTTTAAAGCACGTAATGTAGGCCAAGGTTCGAGGTTTAGAAAGAAAGAATAAATAGGCCCAAAATATGTGTTTGAGGGTAATCAGATCAATGATCATTTCTTGAGAAGGATTCCTTTTGAAGCATTTGTCCTTTTTGGACTTTTCTTTTCTTTCCTTTTTGACTTTTGCTCTTTTTCTTCTTTGTTCCTGGCTTTCATTTCCGTACCTTTTCACACATTTTTTTGTGTGTGTTTGTTTTGTTTTTGGCTTTCATTTCGCCATCTTTTTTCTTTTTTGTCTTTGTTTTGTTCTTGGCTTTCATTTCGCCATCTTTTCTACATTTTCCTTTTCGACAGAGTGAGCCCGTATTTATTTGGGAGCTCAATTTGCTTTGTATTGGTCTTCGAGTTAGGACTCATTTCTCAGTGATCTTTGAGAAGATCTTTCCTCGCATTTGCCCCCAGTGTAGAGGGTGATCCTTGATCAGGGTTCAAAGAAGAAGGATTCTTTCGGCTTAAGAAGGGTGACTATGGATAATTTCTTTTTTTGAAAGGGATAAGAAAGATGGCCATTTTTCATATCAAGCACAAACATTCTCATTGAAAAGCAATTCCCAAGGGGAATTGATAATCAGAATTTTATTTTGCACTTGGAATCATCTGAATTGTCATATGCATGATATCGCAATTTTTTTTCGCATGACCCAATGATTCATGCGTTAATTTCTCCTTATCCACCATGTATCCATCATTTCTACCTATGATACCCCAATTTGATTAACCAGGGGAACTTGTATCATTACGAGGAACATCGTAAGTCTAGGTTTATATTAAAAAGCTGAGTTTCAATCTTGGGTTTGTTTGAAGTGACTAGAAAGAATATGGCCCAACATAGGTTTTTCTGAGGAAATGGAAAAATTTGGTTTAGTCATTGTGCCCGGAGGTATCAAATCATGAAGTGATGTTTGGGCAATTGGTGCTTTTGTGGTTATTGGAAAGGCCGTGAATGGTTTTGGCACATCCTTGACACACACCAAATTCGGAATTATTAACATAAAATTTTCCATGTTTCTCGACAAACTCGGCAAAACATAGAATTTTTTCTTGATTTTGAAATTCTTCGAATCACCCTCATTTTTTGAAAAAGAGGATATTTCGTTGTTGATAATAATTGATGATATTCTCCCCGACAAACCCAGCAAAGAACTCATGAATTATTTTAACACGGGAATAACCCTATTTTTTTTAAATGATTTTTATTTCATTAAAAATCATTTTAAAAAATGGTTATGAATATGCAAATTATTACTAAGGTACAAATATGACCTAATCTACATGTACAATTATCATAGCATTACACATTTTTTATGACATGGCAAAAGAATTAATGACATAGCATGCTTGACATGGCAAGGTCTAGATGACATGGCAAAAGAATGAATGTCATGTGAATGAAATCGACATGGCAAACATAAGCTTGGCGAACTAAATGACATGGCATAAGAATAAATGTCATGTGAGTGAAATCGACATGGAAAACAAAATGACATGGCATATGAATGACATGGCATGACAAGATGACATGGCACGAAAATGACATAACATGAGAATGAATGTCATGGCATGAAAATGATGTGGCAAACGAATGACATGGTATATAAATGACATGGAATAAGACTGAATGTCATGTGAATGAAATCGACATGGCAAACAAAATGACATGGCATATGAATGACATGGAATAAGAATGAATGTCATGTGAATGAAATCGACATGGCAAACAAAATGACATAGCATAAGAATGAATGTCATGTGAATGAAATCAACATGGCAAACAAAATGACATAACATAAGAATGAATGTCATGTGAATGAAATCGCCCTAGCTTGAACATGAATAACATAACATATACATGACTTAATCTATGGATGACATGGCATAAATGACATGGCATGAGCATATGGTGACATGGTCGAATGACATGGCATACAAAATGAATGACAAGGCATGTGAATGGATTACATGAAATATGAATGACATAGCATGAGAATGACATAGCGTGAACATGAATCACATGACCTAATCTATGAATGACATGGCATGGTCGAATGACATGGACAAATGACATGGCATGTGAATGAATGACATGGCATATGAATGACTGACATAGCATGCTTGACATGGCAAAAATGTAAATGACATAGTATCTAAATGACATGGCATAAGAATGAATGTCATGTGAATGAAATCGACATGGCAAACAAAATAACATGGTATAAGAATGAATGTCATGTGAATGAAATCGACATAGCAAACAAAATGACATGGCATGAATGACGTTGCATAAGAATGAATGTCATGTGAATTAAATCGACATGGCAAACAAAATGACATGGTATATGAATGACATGGCATGATAATGAATGTCATGTGAATGAAATCGACATGGCATAATCAAAATGATATGGTACATGAATGAATGACATGGCATATGAATGACATGGCGCAATCTAAATGATATGACATGTGGATGAATAGCATGGCATATGAATGACATGAAACAATCTAAATAGTATGGCATGTGAATGAATGACATGGTATAATAATGACATGGCATAATCTAAATGATAGGGCACATTAATGAATGGCATGGCATATGAATGACATGGCATAATCTAAATGATATTACACATGAATGAATTGCATGGCATATGAATGACACGGCACAATCTAAATGATATGGCATATGAATGAATGACATGGCATGTGAATGACATGGTATATGAATGACATGGCATAATCTAAATGATATGGCATGTGAATGAATGACATGGCATATGAATGACATGGAAAAATCTAAATGATATGACATGTGGATGACATGGCATGTGAATGACATGGTATATGAATGACATGGCATAATCTAAATGATATGGCATGTGAATGGATGACATGGCATGTGAATGACATGGTATATGAATGACAAGGCATAATCTAAATGATATGGCATGTGGATGAATGACATGGCATGTGAATGACATGGTATATGAATGACATGGCATAATCTAAATGATATGGCATGTGAATGATTGACATGGTATATGAACGACATGGCATAATCTAAATGATATGGCATGTGAATAATATGGCATATGAATGACATGGCATAATCTAAATGATATGGCATGTGAATGAATGACATGGCATATGAATGACATGGCAAAAATCTAAATGATATGTCATGTGAATGGATGACATGGCATGTGAATGACATGGCGCAATCTAAATGACATAGCATATGTATGAATGACATGGCATGGCATGGCATGCTTGACATAGCAAGATCTAAATGACCTAGCATATGTATGAATGAAATGGCATGCTTGACATGGCAAAAATCTAAATGATATGGCATGTGAATGAATGACATGGCAAAAATCACAAAACGACATCATCATAAAATATTCATAATCACATCATAATCACACTAGCAACATGGATATAAAATGACATCAATATGGAATATTCATGGACATAATTTTCATAATTAAAATGACAAATGTAAATATCATGGAATATGCTTGATCATGGAATTAATTTTTCATGTCAGGAATCATATAAATGGCATATGTCGGAAAATATTACCATACTCCCCGGCAAACTTGGCAAAGCTTGGAAAATACTTTTTCATACGACATTTACATGATTCTGAGTAAAACAAAAACCATACGTTTCGATTCCATAAACACGTGTGTAGACACCTAATTTTGTCCGGACCACTAAAATAGGTATGTTTTCTTCCTAAATTGGTGTTTCAGAATGTAAAAAGACTTTTCTCATCCTGCAGGTGGTAGGGTCCGGATCTCCTGCGGGAATGATTTGGAAGATCCAAAACCAAAAATAGTGGTATTTGCTAGCAACAACATAATGGAGGCAGTCAATCAAGATAGATTGATTCGAAATCTGATTCAAATCCAATATAGCACCTATGGGTATATAAGAAATGTATTGAATCGATTCTTTTTAATGAATCGATTCGTCGAATATGGAATTCAAAGGGATCAAATAGGAAATGATACTATGAATCATAGAACTATAATGAAATATACGATGAACCAACATTTATCGAATTTGAAAATGCCAAAAATACTAATTACTTTTGTAATGGCAATTGGAATGATATTAACTCCTATTTATTCATTATCTATGTCACGTCAAATGTTCTATGGATACAAGCTATTTTATGCTCCAAGTTCTTATTTTTTTGATTCCGGACCACGAGAGTTATTTGTTTCGATCTCTATCTTTCTACCATTAATAGGTATTGGTATTTATCCGGATTTTGTCCTCTCATTATCAGGTGAGAAGGTCAGGAACTACCCGTAATAACGAACTTGCAAAATGGATCTGTTTATCATAAAGAGAATCGTTGTTCTTGACCCTACTTAACCTTAATTGTTATTTGAACAAGTCAAAGTTATGTCTTGGTCTGAGTGGGGATAGCATTTCTCTTCTGCATGTCCATGGAGTTTTAAAAAATCCAAACATCTCAGAGATAGATAGAGAGGTAGGAATTTATTGAATGAACCGCACTCCTTCATATACGTCAGGAGTCCATTAATGAGAAGGGGCTGGGGAAAGCTTGAACCCAATTCCTAAATTGATGAATATAAGTGCTGTAGACACCTAATTTTGTCCGGACCACTAAAACAGGTATGTTTTCTTCCTAAATTAATGTTTCCGAGTGTAAAAAGACTTTTTTCATCCTGCAGGTGGTACTCCGAGACTTAGTTTAAGAGGGCGAGCATAAAAAGTCAAACTTGAAAAAAAGTCAACCCCGAAAAAGTCAACCCCAGAAAGTCAATTACTGAAAAAGTCAACCCACTTTCAAAATCAAGATTTTAAGTTCAATTAAAAAATGGAGAAAGAATTTTGATAATCCGAGGTCTACATTGAAACATATGGAGTTCGAAAGTTGGGATTTGGAGATTCAGTAGAAAGGAAACCTTAATCCGAGAAATTTGGGGAAAAGTGCTTAAACGATCAAATTGGTCAAAATTGAAGGTTCTAAATGAAAGATAAGCACTGATTGCGGGTAATGGAGAAGCCACTTGCAAGAAAAACCGAAAGAAAAGTCAATCCGTGAGAAAACCGAGAATTAGGGTTTTTTAGTGGATTTCGGTGAAATCGGGAAGAATCACAGAAATGGCCCGACTTGGTAAAAACAAAGCCCCAATGGATGAGGAATGATTAAAAAAGTATAGCCCAAGGCTCAGTTTGAAGAAAATATGAAAATAGGACTTGTTTTGAGCAAAACCGGGTTTCGGAGTCAAAAGGGCAAAATTGGAAAATTTGGGAAAAATAGCAAATGGACTCCAAAAATTCTGAAAATGTGCAAATCTCATTTTTAAATCATTTGAAAGAGATTGGCAAAAGAAAATCTTGATTCGGAGTTCGTTTGCAAAATGGCCAAATCCCGGGCTTCTTATGTAATAATTCAAAAAGGAAAATCCCGAAAAAATAGCAAATGAGCTCCAAATCTTCTGAAATTTTGTAAATCTCATTTTTAAATTATTTGGAACAGATTGGTGAAACAAATTCTTGATTCGTAGTTCGTTTGCAAAATGGCCAAATCCCGAGCCTCCTATGCAATAATTCAAGAAGATAAATCCCGAAAAAATAGCAAATGGAATCCAGAAATTCTGAAATTTTTCAAATCTCATTTTAAATTATTTGAAGAGATTCGAAAAATAAAATCTTGGTTTGGAGTTCATTTGCAAAATGGCCAAATCCTGGGCCTCCTATGTAGTAATTCAAGTCAATAAATCCCGAAAAAAAAAACCAAATGAGTTCCAAAAATTATGAAAACTTCCAGATCACACTTTTAAATTATTTGGAAGATATTGGTGAAGAAAAATATTGATTTGGATCTCGTTTAAAAAATGTTAAATGTGGGGGCATAAAAGGGCATTTTTGGAAGAAAAAATCCAAATAAATAGCAAACGAACTCGGATAATTTTGAAAACTCCCAGAACTCAATATTTTATTATTTTAGAAGTATTAAAAATAGAAAATTTGAATTTGGAGTCCGTTTGATATTTATCTGCATCCGGTGGGCAAAACGGTCATTTCACCCAAGCAACCGAAAAGGGCTTCTTTGGGCCTTTCAAAAAATCAGACTTGGGCTGGAAAAGAGAAGTTCTGGCCTGCCAAGGCCCAAAGGAAAGAGGAAGTTTCTGATTTTTCAATCAAATGGCCAGGAATTAAAAGTTAGTTAGAGATTCCTTTTGATCAAGCCATTGTGATTAAGCCACATAGGCCAAGAGAGAGTGTCAACATTATTCTTGAATAGCTGTAATTTGGGACAGCTGAGATGCTAATCTAAAGGTGGTAATTTCATGATTTTTTCACCTTGAATTATTAGCCATTTGATGGAAAATTGGTTACAAAAAAATGACAACATCCTTGAGCATTTGACGGGGCCATTCGGCCAGCATGTATGGAGAGGTCAGAATTTGCATTTTCACACTTTATTTTTGCTGAGTTCTCTTGGTTTTTACTTGGTTTTTCTCTCTTTGGTTGAAGGTAAAAATAAAAAGTTTAGAAAAGAAAGAAAAGTTTGAAGAGATAAAGCTTGAAATATAGCTTCTTGAGGTTGCTCTTGAGCACCAACTCTTGCACTTTCTTGATTTTCCATTCTTATTTTTGCTATTTTGATTACTATTTGGTGAGTTTCCATTTTAAATAAATGTTTTTTTTATTGTTCTTCTTAAGTTCTTTCTTCATCTCTTTCTTAAATATATTTTTTACAATTTTTACAATATACTCACCATGGCCGAATGGCCTACATTCTTATTTAAGTTGCTGTTTTGTTTATTTTATCATGTTGTTTATGTTGTTTTTTTTGATCTTGAGGTTTTAAATGTTGTTCTACTTCATATACTTGAGTTATATTTTAATTTGGTTGCTTTGTTTGTTGTCATTTATGATTTAAATATCATGTTCTTGCATTTTTAATTTTCTGTTTTCATGATGTTTAAATTTGAGCATGTTTTAGATTTAGTATATCAAGTGTTTGTGAAAATGCGTATGTGGAGTTTGCATGATTTGAGTTTTATATTTTTGTTGAGCATGTTTTAGATTTAGTATATCAAGTGTTTGTGAAAATGCTTGTGTGGTTTTTGCATGATTTGAGTGTTATATTTTAGTTGAGCATGTTAGTATATCAAGTGTTTGTGAAAATGCCATGCTTGTTGGAGCTTGAGGCCATTTGGCTACTCCATGTGTTTTGCATTGTGTGTTGCATTTTTTGCCATGTTAGTTGGTAGGTTTTTGCATTTTCATGACATTTGATTTAGTTTTGCATATTAGTATACCAAGTGTTTGTGAAAATGCCATGTTTGCTAGTTACATAGGCCATTCGGCCACTCTTTGGAATCTTTGCATTATATGTTCATTTTTGCTATGTTTGTTGATAGGTTAGCATTTGCATGATATTTGTTTGAGTTCTTGGTTTAAGCATGCTTTGTGTTTGTGAAAATGCCATGCATATTTTAGTTATTAAGTTAGGTTTATTTGCCATGCATGTTCATGCATTTTAGGTCTAGGTTGCATTAAATGACATGCAAGTTCATGTAGGTCTAGGTCACTATATGAATGCCATGCATTTTTTCATGACATTTAGGTTTAAACTCATGCATTTCATGCACTATGTTTGCTGTAATTTTTCATGCATTTCATGTTCATGCCACTTGAATAATGACTTGAACCAATTAATGGTTTAAAGTCATGCTCTCTTGAGCATACTTGTGGGAAATTAAGTTTTGTCAAATTGATTATTCTACCTTTGTGATTTTTTTTACTTAGCCAATTTTTATCTAACTTTCAAAAAGTCTTAGCTACTGTTTGTGAGTCATTTTATGAGTCTTAAATATTTTTACTTTGATTTTTAAATGATTTTATCAAAGGCAAAAATGTATTTTGACAAAGCAGTTTTTCTCACCCAGTACTTGTACTTTTCCGAATTTTTTGGGAATTCATCGTTAATTAGAAAATTAAGCGGATTTTTTCCCGTGTATTTTTACATGTTCTTAGTCTCCAGTATTGTTTTCATAATTTTTTGAATTTTTAAAAATAGGGTAAAAAATCATAGCTTAAAACTGGATAGTGGAGTCAGAATTGAATTTAAAGAAAAATCATTTTTCTGTTTTGGTTAAGTTACTTAGAGTGGGCTGATTAGGAGGGCTAGCTACTGACTTAGGGTAGTTTCTAAGCCTTTTTAAACTCTAAAAATGATTTTTTAACTCTCGGGTTAAGGGTGGTCAAGTCCGGGATTTTTTAAACTTAGGAAATTAGAGCCATTTAAAAAAAAGATTTAGCCCAGTTTTTATTTTTAATTCAAGCTTTTCAAAATTGTTTTCAAACAATCACAAAGTATTTTGGTTTTAGAATATTTAATTTGACATATTTTCCTAAGGTAGCCGGATATCTTTTTAGATATACGAATTTCCTTAATCATAGGAAAAAAAACATTTGATGCATTGCATTTTTCATATTCATGCATTTTATATAATATGTGATCTATGATATTGTTATTATTTTGATTTATATTTTTTGATGTTATATGGTTTATTATATGGTTTTGAATATTTCATGATATCCTATGCTTTTATTTAGTTATTTTTATTTAGCATATACTATGTTCATGCATTATTATTTTTATTTTCATGCATATTATATGATAGCATTATTTTATTCCATGTCATTTAAATTATATGTCATATCATTCATATTTGTCATGTCATTTAAATCATTTCATTTCGTATAGAATATATTATATTACCTAGGTCATTTCATTTCATTTAGGATATATTATATCATCTAGAATATTTTATTTCATTTAGATTATATCATATGAATTAGGATATTGCATTTCATGTAGAATATATTATATTACCTACGTCATTTCATTTCATTTAGGATATATTATGTCATCTAGAATATTTTATTTCATTTAGATTATATCATATGACTTAGGATATTGCATTTCATATAGAATGTATTATGTTACATAGGTCATTTAATTTCATTTAGAATATATCATATAACTTAGGATATTTCATTTCATTTAGAATATGCTAAAGCATTCAAATCATGTCATGTCATTTAGGTTGCATTATATTATTTAGATTTTGATATGTCATTTTATTTATGTCATGCATATACATATTCATTTCTTTTAAATGTTTTCAAAAAAAGATAATGGTTTTCAATAAAATAAAGATATTCCCGAGTTAAAATAATTCATGAGTTCTCTACCGGGTTTGCTGGAGGGAATATCATTAATTATCATTAATAAAGGAATATCTTTCTTTCAAAAAACGAGAATGATTCGGAAAGTTTTCCAAATTAATAAAAATTTCTATATTTTACCACGTTTGTTGGGGAATTTAGAAAAATTTTGAATTTATAAATTCCAGATCATTTTCAATAAAAATGAATTTATTTTTCTTTAAATTGGGAATTAATTTGAAATACTAAATTTAAAACCAACTTTTACCGAGACTTGAGATAACACATGATTAATAAGGTACCGATTTATACGGGCGTTGTGGGGGTGCTAATCCTTCCCCGCTCGTAACCGACTCCCGAACCCGCTTCTTTGATTTCTCTGGTTTAAAACGCAAACTTGAAATTAGTTTTTAAAATGTTTTAATTAATTTTTAAAATATTTTATAAAACGGGTTTTAATAGGTGGCCGATCATACCTAGCTAAAAAAGATTGGTGGCGACTCCATGTCTTTTTCAAGGTCATTTTCAAAACCTTCATTTTTCTAGAGGAATTAAGTCGACTTTTCCTCGGTTTTTTTTTTTTAATGTCACGCTTAACGAATAATAAAGTCTTGCGATGAGACTCGTTATTTTTTAGGTTGCGACAGCTTGGCGACTCCACTGGGGACAATTAGAGAGTCAAGCCTAGAATTATTCGTGTGTTATCAAAGTCTCGGTTTTGTTGGTTTAATTGGTATTTAATTTTAATTCCCATATTTTTTTTAAAAAAAATAGAAGAGAATTTTGAAAATAAAAAAATGTTTTAATATGTCCATATTCATGTGCATTCATATTATTATTTGTTCTCTGGTTATTTTGTTGCGTATATTTATATGTTTGCTTGACTGATGCTTTACATTGTTTGATTTTAGTGGGGTATTTAGAATAAGGGTTGTAGAATAGGTGGTGACAGGTTTGTTTTGTTCCTCCGCACACACTGTATTTGCATTTGCATAACATGAATCCTCTACCCGGGTTCCATCCTTTTAAGTGGGAGTAAAGTAACTACGCCTTCGTAATTGATCCTCCGTATGGGCTAGTGAAACACTTTCGGAGTATAAAGTACCTAATGCCTTCGTGATAATCCTCCGTACGGGCATAGGAAAATATACTCTAACGAATTGAACCCGCTTTTATCGGGGTGCCTTACTAGCCTTCACTGGCGACAGTGAGGAACAATTCGGGGCCTTAGAACCAATTCACCTTCATATAGTGAACCTAGGCGAAGCCATGCCGGATTTCTGTTAGATACCCGAAGTTTGAGAACACATGGAGGAACAGTTCCAACCTTTTACCATATTTCTATATGTTGGATACCAATTGGGTGATGATGAACGAACATCATACCGCTTGTATTTTTTTTTGTCCCAAAGGCGTCGTAATTCCGAAGCTCTGTTTAAATTTTCGGGACATCTTTTTAAAAGCATGTTGTTATTTATGTTATATTTGTGAATTCATTTCCTTACTAATCTATTTCTTTATGTTTTCTTTTCTTTGACATGCATCATAGACATCATCATACACTTGAAGTTTATTGGCCTCGAGATAGTTATCAACCCAAAGGACTTTCATGGAGTGTCAGGTTATTTCAGTCATAGAAGATCATGCAATAGTCAGGGCACGGTCGGAAAAAGATCAGAGGGAGGATGGTGATTGCCTCAAGAAAGATTATGTGTCAGTATTGCCGGAAAGGGTCAAAGTGGATCCTAGACAGAATAACCTCCGAGGGTTAGCTGACATTTGGAATTAGTGAAATGTATCAGAGAAAGAAGCCTTCACTCAGAAATATGGAGACATAGCACTCTTAATTCCGATTCAGGTCAATAGTGGGTTGATTAAGGCTATGGTACAGTTTTGGAATCTTGCTTATAGATGTTTCACTTTTAACAAGGAGGATATGACACCATTGATTGAAGAATATTTGACATTGTTACGTATTGAATGTCCTAATCCTGATCGGGTATATTTGAAGGAGATGAAACCTTCTGGTTTGAAGAAGAAAGTGGCTAGGATCACAGGAATGGATACAACATGGGTTGAGAGTCATGTGGACACAAAGCAGAAAAATGGGTGCATTCCGGGGGAAACTCTCCGACATTTGATATTGGGTTGTTCCGACAAAGCAAAAGCCAGGGACATCTTCGCTCTAGCCATCTACGGGTTAATCATATTCTCGAAGATATTGGGTCATGTGGATATAGCCGTGTTTGATTTCTTTGAAAAGTTGGAACAGAAGATCAACCCATCTCCGGCCATCATAGCTGAAACTATCCGATCCTTGAATTTTTGTAAAAGGGCAGGACAAGGGAGGATCAAGGGGTGTGTACAACTCCTTTATATTTGGATTCAAAGTCACTTTTGGAAGATAGAAAATGTTTCCTTCAAACCGTATATGAAGACTTTAGTTCCGATAAGGGAATCCCTTCAAAATGATTGGCCTAAAGACGGGAATTAAGAGAAATGGGTCAACATATTTCGGAATCTAAAAGGGGAGATTGTTGACTTGGAGAGCTCCATGATGGTTCCTATGCCGATTATGTACAAATGTGGGGACAACCCGAGAGTTCCACTACTCGGAATTTGGGGGTCTATGAGTTATGCTCCTTTGTTGGTGCAAAGACAGGTTGAGTCTCGGCAATTCACACCCGTGACTCATAATCTAGGATCATCAGAGTTCACTTATGGGGAAGACGAATATTCTAGAAAGTGCGGGCAGTGATTGAGGCATGGAAGAAAACTCACCGGATAAAAGTGGCCAGATATGGCGACACCGTCACACCTGATTACCTGGTATGGAGGAAATTAAGGGTTAATGATAGACTGTTGACATCAGATGGGGAGGAGGCCCAGTTCATGAATCCGCCACCGAGGGAAATGCCATCAGAGTTAGAAATTGCAAGAGCAGAATTTGAAAAAGAAAAGGCCCGGATAAGCAAGGAGATTGCCCGACTGCAAGAAGAGCTTGAGGACATGAAAGATAGGGAATCAGCTCGGGAAAAAGAAAAAGAACAGATTAAGAGAGAAAGGGACACCGTTAAAGGCAATATTTGGGAATAACATTTGGAGAACAAGAGGTATCGCTTTGAGCTCAGATTTGAGGGAACTCTCAAAACTTCCGGGGAGTGGGAACATGAGGTCAAAAACCTCAAGAAGGAGAATAACTACTGGAAGGAGAAAGTAAGACACGAGGAAGCCCGGGCAAATCAACTGGAGAAACAAGCTAAGGAAAGCTTATACGGTGATGTTCTTGCTGACACGTCAAAGGTCCGTGAACAAGTAGGGATCAGATGGAAGAGCAAGGCAATCAAAAGAGGACAGTGAAGAAGGTCCAGAATCCGAGGGAATTACCAGTGTTCTGTAATAGTTTTTAGGAGAGATAGGTTATCATGTTGTCTAAAGCAGGGATCTTTTCTTTGATTTATTTAGTTTCAGGAAATCAATGAAAGACCGTTTGGTTGGAATTATCTTGGGGCCAATACTTTAAATGCATTCATTATTCGTTAATTCTTTCTTTTATATTTTATTTGGTCATAATCATTCATTCATTTATTCTTTATAAATTGTTCATACACTTAGTCATTTATTGGTCCATTCATTTATTCATTATATGTTCATACACTTAGTCATTTACTTAGTTGTTCATTCATTAACACCCATTCATTCATACATTCATTCATTCATTTATTGATTTATTCATTTTTTATAAAATAAAATAAGAAATGTGTCAATAATTTCTAATCCATGGTTTTTAAAAATAAAGGTACAATTGGTCGCACTCAGAAAGAACCAGATTTCCAACACTCTTACAATACTCGATCTCGAAGAAAAGCCATGAAAAATGATCAGCTTGCCAGAATTGAGAGAATGGAAAGAATCCAGAAAGAACTACAAGAACAGTTGACTAAGTCTCAAGAGGAGACACGAGAACAGATGACAAAGCTCATGGAGATGATGAGCACTATGATGAAGCAGAAGTGGCCCGGTGAGAATTCAGTTGCTGGAATGGGGGCAGTAAATCAGAAGGATAGACCCGAAGTGGTACAGAGAAATAGCCAAACATCCCAACCTGTGGGAAATGAAATCCCAACTAGGGCAGCATCCTATATCTACATCCAGTCGGCGGCTGAAGCACAGAATTTTGGTCCAAAAAGGGGTAACATCGGAGTTGATCCAATTGAGGTTGAGGTTCCAGACTTCGAAGAAATGGCAGAGAAGGAAAGGGCCAAAATGACTGAACTGAAGAGGGTCAAAACTGCTGAATCTGAGAAGAAATATCAATTGTTGGAAGAAAGGCTAAGAGCAATGGAAGGATCATAGTTGTTTGGCAGTCTAGATGCCAAAGAGATGAGCTTGGTACATGATCTAATAATTCCACCGAAGTTCAAAGTACCAGACTTTGAAAAGTATAATGGGACCACCAACCCATCGGCTCATCTGACTATGTACTGTAGAAGGATGACAGGGCATGAGGATAATGAGAAATTGCTTATTCATTGCTTCCAGGACAGCTTAACAGGGTCAGCCACCCGATGGTACAACCAACTCAGTCGTACCAAGATTCGTTCATGGACGGATTTGGCCAGGGCTTTTATGGAATACTATAAGCACGTTTCTGACATGGTACCGGATAGGCTGTCATTACAGAACATGGAAAAGAGGTCCAATGAGACCTTCAAAGAGTATTCACAGAGGTGGAGGGATCTGGCCACACAAGTGCAACCCCCTTTAACCAACAAAGAAACCACGGTGCTTTTCATCAACACATTGAAAGCGCCTTATTATGACAGATTGGTGGGAAATGCTACCAAAGATTTTGCGGATATGGTAATATCTGGAGAAATGATTGAGTCAGCTATTAAGAATGGAAAAATAGAAGGGGGTGAGTCTGCTACCCCGAAGAGAGCTTTTCCTACAAAGAAAAAGGAGGAAACACATGCAGTAAGCTTCAACCAATACCCTTATACACCTCCTACACCACACACACCACCGAGGCCTTATACCCCTACCACACCTTATGCACCTCCGACACCTTACACACCATACCCGGGGTATAATCCTTATTACCCCAATATCAACCACTTTACCCAAAACCCGTTCCCCTACACCAATATACCACAACAGCCATTCCCAACTGGCATATCCCCTCAAATCACCCTTCCTAGAAATGCTGTTCCAAACACACAAGGACCTGCGCGTAATGACCAACGTTCACCAAGGATCGATCAAAAAGCCCAATTTGATCCGATTCCCACTACCTACGGTGAGCTATATCCAAAACTGCTGCAGGGTCAACTTGTTGCACCCGCGTACCTAAAACCTTTGACACCTCCATATCCAAGATGGTACAATACAAATACCAACTGTGCATACCATGCGGGAATCCAAGGATATTCAATTGAAGATTGTCTGGCCTTCAAAAAGAAAGTCCAAAGCCTGATTAATGCTGGGGTTGTGAAGTTTGGATCAAAAAATGGGCCGAACGTAGCTGGAAATCCATTGCCCAATCATGCTGGGAATTAGGTGAATGCAATATTGACCGGAGAGGACAGAAGATTAAAAAGGGATATTGGGGAGGTTAAGACTCCGATGATGACAGTATGGGCTGAAATGGTCAAGGTAGTATTGGTGAAAGGTACAAAAGGTCTAAAATGGTTGCAAGAAGGGTGCATAATTGGTGCCCATTCCATAAGGGTGAAGGCCATGACATACAGAATTGCGGGGACTTTCAGGTTAAAGTCCAAAAGATGATGGATAGTGGGGTAGCCCAATTCTATGAGGAGATAGAAGGGAAAATAGTAGTCATTGAAAATACAGGTGGCTATGGGATAGGAAGACCCCTAATCATCTACTATGATGAACCAGAGGAAAAAGTTATGCCAGCCATGGAAGAAAATACGCCCAAATTAATCATTGATTTACCTGTTTCCTTTCCATACAAGGAAAACAAGGCTACACCATGGAAATATGACTGCAGCATGGTTATGCCCGGGTCTTTAGGCCAGCAGGATATTACAGGTGTGGGGCATTTAACCCGAAACGGGAGATGTTATGCTCCGGAGGCCGTTGAACAAGGGATAGCAGGGAAAAACGGAGGAATTGATAAAGGGAAAAAGGTCGTTGAGCCAATCCATATTGAGATGGATTTGCCAAAGGAAACAGAAAGGGGATTAGCCCCGGTTAACAGAATCAAAGAACCAATATGTGAGAAGGAAGCTTGTGAGTTCTTGAAATTTATAAAGCATAGTGAGTATAGCGTGGTTGAACAACTGAACGTCAACCAGCTAGGATCTCAATCTTATCCTTGATTTTAAATTCAGAACCACACAGAAATGCTCTGTTAAGAGTATTAAATCAAGCATACGTGGCTAATAGTATATCAGTGGAAAAGCTGGATAGGTTGGTGGGAAACATCGCAGCTGATGACTACATATTTTTCAGCTATGAGGAGATACCACCCAACGGTATTGGATCGATGAAATCTCTCCATATAACTACCACTTGTAAGGGACATATATTACCGAGGGTCCTTTTGGATAATGGTTCTTCACTAAATGTGATGCCTTTAGCAACCTTATCCAAATTGCTAGTGGATCTGTCCTATATGATACCAAGTTGCACGGTGGTCAGAGCTTTTGATGGAACAAGGAGAGAGGTTATGGGGACCATTGAAGTTCCTCTGGAGATAGGCCCGTGTATATATACAGTGAACTTCCAGGTCATGGATATCAATCCATCTTATAACTACTTGTTGGGAAGACCGTGGATACATTCAGCTGGGGCTGTACCCTCGTCTTTTCACCAGAAACTAAAATTTGTGATGGAGGGCCGGTTAATCACAGTATCAGGGGAGGAAGACATAATAGCCTCCGCATCCACTGAATCTCCTTATGTGGAACCCAATGAAGAGGCCGTGGAGTGTTCTTTTCGGTCTTTGGAATTTGTAAATGCAGTTTTCGTCGCTGAAGGACGAAAAATTCCGAAACCAAGACTGTCCAAGAACACAAGGCTGGGGTAAGAACCACCGTAGGAAAAGGCTGCAGGGCTGGAAAAGGTCTCCGAAAATATCTTCAGGGGATGGCTCGAGCCATAGAAGTAAAAGGAAAGAAGGACCGGTTTGGCCTAGGATATCTTCCGAAGGCCCATGAGAAAAGGAGACAAGTTGAAAAAAACCGACAAAGGAGGATGGCCCGTCTTACGGGTATGGATATTGAGTGGGAGCCTCAGTCGGTTCTCTGTTCGGAGAAAAGAATTCTGATGATGTGCTCATAATGATAGAGAAAGCCTTCGAGAGATTCCAGGTGAATAGGGATGAACAGATGTATGACGTGGAGATCTGCACGACTGAGAAAGACAGAATTGAAAGAGAAAGTGCTAGCTGGATGGTGCGACCTTGTCCACCAGGATATAGACTAACCAACTGGAGTGCGACTGAGTTGCCCATAGTCTTTAAGTCTATTTCAAAGTAATACTTTAAAAAAAAAAACAATCTTAATTATCTTTACCCAGAGATATTAAGAGTTTTTTCTGTAATGGGCTTTTTAAACATTTTCATTCAATAAATAACAAGCACAATGCATAATCCATATTGATGTGTCCATATTCTTTCATTTTTGTTATTTATTTTGTTTTCATTATATATTTTCCTATATTGTTTTTCTCCACCTATTTACAGGTGTACGGATGCGGAATATGAGGACCTTCCTGTCAGTAATTCTGAAATTGATCTTGAAAGACCCATTTGCACGGGTGATTTTGAGGCTAATGAAGATACTGAGGATTATGGTCTACCTCCGGATCTATTGAGGAAAATAGAACAAGAAGAAAAGCAAGTACTTCCTCATAAGGAATTATTGGAAACGATAAATCTGGGAAATGGTGAAGAGATAAAAGAAGTCAAAATTGGAACTTCATTGTCACCATCAATAAAAGGTGAATTGATAGCTTTGCTCCAGGAGTATGTGGATGTATTTGCATGGTCTCACCAAGATATGGCAGGGTTGGATCCGGATATCATGGTTCATAAGCTCCCTTTAAAGCCAGAATGCAAGCCAATTCAGCAAAAGTTGAGAAGAATGAGACCTGATATGCTATTAAAGATAAAGGATGAGGTAAAGAAGCAATTTGATGTTGGATTCTTAGAGATGGCAAAATATCCAAAATGGGTGGCAAATATTGTTCCGGTACCAAAGAAGGATGGCAAGGTGCGGATGTGCGTTGATTACCGAGATTTGAACAAGGCCAGCTCTAAAGATAATTTCCCTTTGCCCCATATTGATACTCTGATGGATAATACAGCGAAGAGTTCTTTATTTTCTTTCATGGACGGGTTCTCAGGATACAATCAAATCAAGATGGCACCGAAAGATATGGAGAAAACCACATTTGTTACAATATGGGGAACCTTCTGCTACAAAGTAATACCATTTGGGTTGAAGAATGCTGGGGCAACATACCAGAGAGCTATGGTGACCTTGTTTCATGATATGATGCATAAGGGAATTGAGGTCTACGTTGATGATATGATCGCAAAGTCACAAGGAGAAGAGGAGCATATTGCGAATCTTAAGAAGCTCTTTGAACGACTAAGGAAATTTAGACTCAAGCTAAATCCGACAAAATGCACTTTTGGAGTCACTTCGTGGAAGTTGTTGGGTTTTGTCGTCAGCAAAAGAGGAATTGAGATTGACCCGGATAAAGTGAAGGCCATTCAGAATTTGCCACCACCTCGCACTCAAAAGGAAGTAAGAGGCTTTCTGGGAGATTGAATTACATTGCTCGGTTTATTTCACAATTAACCGACAAATGTGATACAATATTTAAGTTACTGCGAAAACGTGATCCAGAAGAATGGGATGAAGGGTGTCAGATTGCTTTCGAAAAGGTTAAGCATTATCTATCAAACCCACCAGTATTAATGCCACCTATTCCGGATAAACCAATGATACTGTATTTATCAGTATTTGAAAGATCCATGGGTTTTGTTTTGGGGCAGCTTGATGAAACTGGAAAGAAAGAACAAGCAATTTACTACCTCAGCAAGAAGTTCACAGATTATGAGTTGAAATATTCGTCGATAGAAAAGTTACGCTGCGTCTTAGCTTGGAATGCTCGAAGACTCAAACAGTATATGTTGTATCACACAACGTGGTTGATTGCTAAGTTGGATCCAGTCAAGTACATGTTGGAAGCACCTTCTTTGTCAGGGAGGACAACAAGATGGCAGGTTTTATTGTCAAAATACGACATCGTATATGTAAGCCAAAAAGCTATCAAGGGTAATGCAGTGGCTGAATTCTTAGCAAGTCGGGCAGTGGAAGATTATGAGCTATTGAACTTTGACTTCCCAGATGAAGATTTGATGCATGTGTCGCAAGCAGATGATATTCCCCTAAAGAAGAAAGTATGGAAAATGTACTTTGATAGCACATCTAATGCCATGGGGCATGGAATTGGTGCAGTGCTTATATCCCAGAAGAAGATTGTTATCCTTTCACTGCTAGATTGGATTTTGAATATACAAACAATAATGCCGAGTATGAAGCATTGATGGAGACTCAATTAAGAGTTGTAAACCCAAGTGCAGGTTATGTTCAAGTAATAAATTCTCGGGTGTCCGAGGTCGAACCACAGGGAAGCGTACTAGTAAGTATAAGTTTATAAATATATATGAAAAGAAAATAAACAAGATATTAGGGAATCAATAACAAAGAAAGTAAACAAGATATTAGAGAACAAAATAAACAAAATAACATAAAAGCAATTAAACAAGATATAAAAAACAATAAGAAAGGATGTTGAGGTTAGAGAATCCACTCTTGGTGTTATGCTAAGATTAATCTTGTTTTATTACACAATTGAAATCCACACATAAGGGAGGTTCCAATCGGAAGGTTTAGCAATTCAGTCCAAATTGTCCAACGTCCATAGCATATGATATTATGTTCATTTAGTGTCCTCAAAACTCATAAAAAGAGTCCAAGCATTCCTTATGCCAAGGTATATGTCTACAACAAATCAAGGTTATGAAACCAAGCATTTACTGTGCCATTTTCATTGTCAATAATGAATCAAGATCTCTACTTTGCAAGTATGATTTTAAACCAAAAGAAAATATTATCTATACTAGTGTTTATAAATGATGATTCATTTTAGCTCATGTTTAAGAGACTAACCTTAGCATTTACCAAGAGCTTCACCTCATCACCTCAACAATATGATTAGCAACACATACTAGATATGAATAAAATGAAAAGAAATGTAAGAAGCATAAGTAAATAAAGAAAAAGAAAACTAGAGAAAGGAAAGAAGAAGAAAACTTAGAGAATTTTTTTACAATGGCTAATATCCTACCAATGTATCAATGTATCCCAATACTCATCCAAGGCCCTCTATTTATACACATTTTGGAGGGCTAAATGACAAGAGAAAAGCTTTACAAATTTCAAAGGTAGGTATAATAGGTGGGTGTATTTTTCTAACAATTTTCGTCATATTGTATGACAATTCTGATCAGCCAGCTTGATGGTCGATTTTGTCAATGTTGGAGGCTCGATCTGATAAAATTGTCTTCTAGAAAAATATACCCCTATCAGTTATGGATCCATAGCCGTTGGAATCAGCTCATTTTCTGATGTGGATAAGAAGATATGGGCAAAATACGAAAACAGGTCAGCACAGATGTCATTGCACATCAGCCAACTTGATGGTCGATTTCACTAGGGAAAACGACTCCGTTTCAAGAAGTGTAAAACATGAAAAAGATAGATATGCCTCTTAGCTTTGCACGGCTACAAATTTCAGCCTTATTGCTTCAGTGAAACTCGAGATATAGCTGATATAGTAAACGGTGTCGGAACTGGAACTGAACTGGATTTGCCCTTAATTCTAGTAATCTGAAATCACTCAAAGAAACTTGTGAAAAACACCAAATTACATAAAAATATAAAAGATCATAAACACAATTAGATTAAACAATAATAACTCGTATTTGACACAAAACAATAATAAAACATAACTAAAAACTATATAATTATACGAGTTATCACACCCCCACACTTAGATTGTTGCTAGTCCCTAGCAACGACTCAATAAAAATAAAATAAGAAAATCTAATCTAATCCATTTTCGTAGGAAATCACGGTGGCACTTAGCATGTGACACAAGCCTTTAAACCCCTAGGTGTCCCTAGTGGACGAGTTTAGTCTCGTGAGGGTTTACTAGGACGATACCCACAAACATTGAAGACATAAGAAAAACTAAAAATAATAATTATAACTAATCCTTCCAATATAAATTAGAGATAATCATTGGACAAGTCTTAAAAACTAATCAATAGCTCAAAGAATTTCACAAAAATTCATGCTTGAATGTAAATAAATGAGTTAAGCCAATATTAACATAACATATTTCAATCAAAATAGTGCATATTCAAACTTAATCTCAACTTCTCACATGGGATACTCTCTTGATTTTCACTCTTTAAAGTAGTGGTAAAGTGTTTACACTCAATCAATCTCATGAAAACACTTCTACCATATGCTTGCTTGTCCACCTATTCTCCACTATTTAGATCATACAACTTTATAAATCAAGAGGTCTTTATTCAAGGTTGTAATGGGGCCAAAGGGTTATAATGTGGTTAAAGAACAAAAGGATAAAGATATCACAAAGGTTCCAAAGAGTTCATAGAGTTTAGAGACATAATAAGATCATACAAATAAAACTTCTCAAAACTCTTATAAAGCACATAATAACATAGGCTAAATATTCATGTTGAGCCTTTGCTTCATTCTAACCAACTTTGTAACATCTTTTTCTTTACTTTAACTAGAAGTTCAAGAGAAGATTTTTTTTTTTTTTTTTAATATGGGAATGTATTTGACAATGATCCCTTTCTTTTTCTCTTGACTTTTGCCTCTCTCTTCCCCCACACTTATCTTTCGTTCTAACCCAAATTTTCAAAAAGTATCCCTTGTTTTTGCAATATGTCTCAAAATATATAATCCATCTTTAGAACAAGGGTAAGGATATAAGTATATTTAGGCTAGGTGTAAGTTCTCGTTACCAATAAAATAGCATATTTAATGTAGGCTCAAATTGGCTCACTAGTGGGGATGTTCTCTTAGAACATTAATAATGGATGGCTGTTTGGCTCTGGTTATAATCCTAATGCCTCTATCATATTCATGTTGTCACATGTATCAATATAGTATCAAACGGTTTAAAGCAAGTTCTAGAGAATCATGTAATCATAAGAGCACTCAAGAAAGAAATTAGATTGATTTGTATAATGCATCAATCATTATAGGCTCAAAAACACACAAGGATGATTATACAAGTCAGATTAAGTCTAAACATGCTTCTTTCTCAATCAACATATCATATTAACATTGGCTCATAAAAAGGTTGATATCAAGCTCAATTCTCATGAAAATCTTCTCACTAATAAATCTGCTTTAGACTTATGCAATTCATATCTCATTATAGTATTGAAAGTAACTAAAAAACACACTAAGTCTAAACATGCTTTTTTTTTTTTTTTTTTTTGTTTTTTTGAAGAAGAAGATTAAATCAAACTGACAAGGTATGTCTCAAGTCTCCCTTACTCAGACCTTGTTCAGAATGAATACTTCTAAATGTCTTAAAACACAACAATTTTTTTTTTTTTTTTTTAGCAAAATATGTCCCTTACCCCCTACTAAAATATGACATTGTCCCCAATGTCAAATTTTAAAGGTAGAATTTAGGAGATATTACCTGCAGAGGTTGCTAACCACTTATTATAACTGAGACACAACAAGCAAAATGTTAGATAATGTCACAAAGACAAAGTGCAATCCACTCCTTGCTCGTCCATATCTCTTTTTCTTTTTCCGAGCGTTTGCGAAACAACCATAGCAGATAAACACTCATAAGCTTGTAGCTTTTTGAGTAAATCTTCAATGGTTGTAGCAGAAATTATGGTTCTCCTTGCCTCTGAAAACATGAATCCATTATCCACAGCATTATCCAAATATGAAAGCAAATTACTAAAATAACCATTAATATTAAGCAAACCAATGGGTTTCTTATTTATGACCAAAGATGACCAAGAAGCCACGCAAGCTATTTCTTCCAATGTACCCAGACCTCCTGGTAAAGCAATGAATGCATCGGCAGAATGGTACATGATTGTCATCCGTTCAGGGATACTCCAGACTTGTATTTCTTTACCCACGGTAGGTCCACAAAAACCTGTGAATAGTTTTGGCACGATTCCTAGAACTGGACTTCCTCCGGCGTGTGCTGCTGTAGCGACTGCTCCCATTAGACCCGTACTACCGCCTCCATAAATCAACTGGATCTTTTGTTGGGCAAGTATTACTCCAACTCTTATGGCTTCATCAGCGAATATGTTATTTTTCCCTGGATAAGCACCTCCAAAGACACAAATTTTTTTAATGCGCTGGGACGAAGTGCTTTCCATTTTTTTTTCTTTTTCGAGTGCCTGAAAGAGAATGAGTACATGGTGTAATATATAGAGGACTGAGTAGTGAATCAGACAAGAGTAATAATGTCGCCGAAAGTGTATTTGACCTGTCAGAAGAAAATGTTAACCTAACAAAAGATTTTTGCGTGATTTCAGGAAGAAAATCAAAAAGAGAAGAAAAATCAACCGTAAAAGACCAATGCAAAAAAAAAAAAAAAAAAAAACGAGAATAATTACACAAATCGAACAACACGTAAATTAAACCGAAATGAAGTTATTGCAAATCAAACCAAAAGCTGAGAAGTCATTTATTGTAGTTGTGATTGTGGCTCACATCTTCCTCTGGTTTTACGTCCAGAAACGGCTTAAACGCCTTCTATGAGTCGAGGATATGCTTCCCATCCAGTTTTCTTACAAGCTGGCAAACAGGGTCTTTTAACATCAGATTCCCAAGATGTTGCCATTCCCTTTGGAATTGCGGCCATAAATCAAGAATTTCTCTTTGTACGTCTCCACTAGGATGCGTCTCAAGAGAAAGTTGGATATTACCCAAATTCTCCTTACTCAGTCCATCCTTATTGAATTCAATTTTATCATCTCGATTAGAGGACGGAATCCCAATAGAACGACATTTACCATTACACGTCCATCGTGCACATTTGTGGCAATTTGAACTCATGCGCTTTGCTCGTCGCTTCTTTGCAAAAGTGCTTCTATCTGTACCTGGTAAATGCAAAACAGGAAGATATTCATCTTCACGTACCTTGGCTTCAATTATCCAACGTATGTCTTCAGGAATCCCTTTGTGCATAAGCATTCTTAATCTTTCAAATTGAACTTGGTAAAGCTTCAGTAAAATATTTTGAGGAAAAGGAGGAAATCGTTTCTGCAATCTTGTGAGAATATCATCCATCTTGAATATGTTACCATTTTGAGGATTCTCAATGTCAACTGCTCCATAATGATACACATGCTTAACCACAAATGGGCCAGTCCATCTTGATCTCAACTTACTAGGAAATATGTGAAGTCTAGAATTATAAAGTAAAACTTTTTGCCCAACATCAAATGTTTTTCTTGAAATTAACTTGTCATGAAAGGCTTTAGTTCTTTCTTTATGAATTTTAGAATTCTCATATGCATCATTTTTGAGTTCCTCAAACTTTTGTTTCCAACAATGCTTAACCTGAAAAGAATTTAACAAAGAATCAGTGTGTGAAATTTCTGAAGCATTATCCAACTCACATTCAATTAAATAAGCTTCTAAAGGATCATGGAATGTGGTAGTGGTGAGATGTTCATGAACAAGTTCTTCAATGAAATCCACTTCATGTACTTCTGAATCATCACCAGGTTGCTTGCAAGTGTTGAACACATTTAATTCTAAAGTCATATTTCCAAAAGAAATGTTCAAAATACCATTCCTGCAATTTATCAGAGCATTAGAAGTTGCAAGAAACGGACGGCCTAATATAACAGGAATTTGAACATTTGGATTTGAAACAGGATGTGTGTCCAAAACAATAAAATCAACAGGGAAGTAAAAATTTTCAATTTGAACCAAAACATCTTCAACTATCCCTCGAGGAATTTTTACAGAACGATCAGCTAGTTGAAGTGTAACAGGTGTTTCCTTGAGTTCACCTAAACCTAACTGTTGATAAACAGAAAAAGGCAAAAGATTAACACTAGCACCAAGATCAAGCAATGCACGTTCTATTCTAGTGTTTCCAATGATGCATGAGATTGTTGGACATCCAGGATCTTTGAATTTTGGTGGAGTAAGGTGCTGAATGATTGAGCTCACACTTTCCGTCAGAAATGCTTTTTTTTGTACATTATGTTTCCTTTTAAATGTGCACATGTCCTTCAAAAATTTAGCATAAGATGGAACTTGTTTGATTGCATCCAATAAAGGAATGTTAATCTTAACTTGTTTGAAAAGTTCATAAATTTCTGCATTTTGATTCAAATTCTTTATTGTTTGCAACCTTTGAGGAAAAGGAGCAGGATGCATACCTTTTTCTTTGTCCAAATTTTCAAGAAGTTCAGACTTACCATCATCCTTACCGTTACTTTTCGGAGGGGAAGGAGGATCTTGGTCTTTTGATGGAATGTTTTTGTCAATTGCCTTTCCACTTCGAAGAGTTGTGATAGAACTGGCATTTTCCTGTTGAGTTTCATTGGAGCAAGAAACAAAACATTGAGTAGAAGGGTTAGGCTGAGGTTGAGCAGGAAACTTACCTTTTTCTTGAGTGCGTAATGAAGCTGTCAATGTGGACAAGGTGTTTTTGATCTCATTGATGTCCTCTAAAGTTTGGTTATTCACATTTGCTTGTGTTTGCATGAATGCTTGTAATGTCTCTTCCAAGGTTTGTACACGTGAAGGTTGATAGGAAAAAGTGTTGCCCGGCTTTTGAGATTGTGGTACCTGAACATGATTATTATTCCGCCAACTGAAGTTGGGATGATTTCTCCATTCAGGGTTATACGTTTCAGAGTAAGGAGAAGGAAAAGGCTTTTTAAATGTGTTTATGGAATTTACTTGATCACGCAACGCTTCTTTAAGAATGGGAATGTTTGGACATTCAGAAGTGGGGTGTCCTATGATTTCACAAATTCCACAACTTTCTTCATTTTTAACCGTTTTGACTTCTTTTACTTCTCTAAGTTCCATGGATTCAATCTTTCTAGCCAAATTAGCTACTTTAGCTTTATCTCATCTTCTTGACTAAAATGATATTTACCTCTGTTAGAAACAAGATTAGATCTATTGAAACTTTCAGAGGAATTATCTGTGTGCCAGGCTTGAGAGTTATCTGCCAAATGGTCTAGGTAGTCAAAGGCTTCTTCAGGTTCTTTTTCTAGAAACTCACCGTTACACATTGTTTCAACAAATTGTTTAGTTTCGGGAGTTAAACTTTCATAAAAGAAACTAATAAGACGCCATTTTTCAAAACCATGATGTGGACAAGAACTTAACAAATCTTTAAAACGCTCCCAGCACTGAAAAAATGCTTCATTTTGATTTTGATTGAAATTTTGAATCTGTCTTTTCAAAGCAGTAGTTTTATGTGCTGGGAAAAATTTCTTTAGAAACTCAGTTTGTAATTCTTGCCATGTGCCAATTGACCTTGGTTTTAAATTATGAAGCCAAATTTTTGCTTTATCTTTTAAAGAAAAAGGAAATAATTTTAGCTTGACAATTTCATTTGTACATTGTTGGTCATTAAAGGTGACACATACATCCTCGAAGTCTTTTAGAAACGAGTAAGCACTTTCCGATTCTAACCCATGGAAATTTGGAAGCAAAGCTATCATACCTGGTTTAAAACGAAAGTTGTTTGCATTGAGAGGAAAAATAAAACAAGAGGGTGATGAGCTTCGAGTTGGTTGCAAGTAGTCACGCATGGTGCGTACTTGTCTGTTCTCATCTTCAGCATGAACACTTTCATTGTCAGCCATGGTAGGAGTTGTATTAGAAAGATTACCTGAAAAAGTTTCACAATAAAATCTAACTAAACGACGAGATCTAAAATCACGTCGCCAAACAAGCATAAAACAAAGTTAATATACAAATTAGGCGGTATAACCAGCCAAACAAAATAAATATACTAAATTAGGCGGTATAACCAGCCAATAAAAATAAATATATACAAAATTAGGCGGTATAACCAGCCAATAAAAATAAATATATACAAAATTAGGCGGTATAACCAGCCAATAAAAATAAATATACTTATAAACTTATATACTTAGTATTGCTTCCCCGGCAACGGCGCCAAAAACTTGATGGAGACTCAATTAAGAGTTGTAAACCCAAGTGCAGGTTATGTTCAAGTAATAAATTCTCGGGTGTCCGAGGTCGAACCACAGGGAAGCGTACTAGTAAGTATAAGTTTATAAATATATATGAAAAAGAAAATAAACAAGATATTAGGGAATCAATAACAAAGAAAGTAAACAAGATATTAGAGAACAAAATAAACAAAATAACATAAAAGCAATTAAACAAGATATAAAACACAATAAGAAAGGATGTTGAGGTTAGAGAATCCACTCTTGGTGTTATGCTAAGATTAATCTTGTTTTATTACACAATTGAAATCCACACATAAGGGAGGTTCCAATCGGAAGGTTTAGCAATTCAGTCCAAATTGTCCAACGTCCATAGCATATGATATTATGTTCATTTGGTGTCCTCAAAACTCATAAAAAGAGTCCAAGCATTCCTTATGCCAAGGTATATGTCTACAACAAATCAAGGTTATGAAACCAAGCATTTACTGTGCCATTTTCATTGTCAATAATGAATCAAGATCTCTACTTTGCAAGTATGATTTTAAACCAAAAGAAAATATTATCTATACTAGTGTTTATAAATGATGATTCATTTTAGCTCATGTTTAAGAGACTAACCTTAGCATTTACCAAGAGCTTCACCTCATCACCTCAACAATATGATTAGCAACACATACTAGATATGAATAAAATGAAAAGAAATGTAAGAAGCATAAGTAAATAAAGAAAAAGAAAACTAGAGAAAGGAAAGAAGAAGAAAACTTAGAGAATTTTTTTACAATGGCTAATATCCTACCAATGTATCAATGTATCCCAATACTCATCCAAGGCCCTCTATTTATACACATTTTGGAGGGCTAAATGACAAGAGACAAGCTTTACAAATTTCAAAGGTAGGTATAATAGGTGGGTGTATTTTTCTAACAATTTTCGTCATATTGTATGACAATTCTGATCAGCCAGCTTGATGGTCGATTTTGTCAATGTTGGAGGCTCGATCTGATAAAATTGTCTTCTAGAAAAATATACCCCTATCAGTTACGGATCCATAGCCGTTGGAATCAGCTCATTTGCTGATGTGGATAAGAAGATATGGGCAAAATACGAAAACAGGTCAGCACAGACGTCATTGCACATCAGCCAACTTGATGGTCGATTTCACTAGGGAAAACGACTCCGTTTCAAGAAGTGTAAAACATGAAAAAGATAGATATGCCTCTTATCTTTGCGCGGCTACAAATTTCATCCTTATTGCTTCAGTGAAACTCGAGATATAGCTGATATGGTAAACAGTGTCGGAACTGGAACTGAACTGGATTTGCCCTTAATTCTAGTAATCTGAAATCACTCAAAGAAACTTGTGAAAAACACCAAATTACATAAAAATATAAAAGATCATAAACACAATTAGATTAAACAATAATAACTCGTATTTGACACAAAACAATAATAAAACATAACTAAAAACTATATAATTATACGAGTTATCAAGCATGTACTATAGGCCTTCGTGCTGCAGTGGACAGAAAGATCAAAGTATTGGAAGTTTACGGAGACTCAGCCTTGGTGATTTACCAGCTACGAGGAGAATGGGAAACCCGAGATACCAAGCTAATTCGATACTGATAACTCATACTGAGTTTATTAGAGGAGTTTGAAGAAATGAATTTCAATTACTTTCCTCGAGAAGAAAACCGGATGGCAGATGCTCTGGCTACTTTGTCATCAATGTTTAAAGTGAATGAAGGGACGGAAGTTATGCCGATTAAGATGAGCATATATGAGTCTCCTGCCCACTGTTTGAGTATCGAAGAAGAAGCAGATGGTCTCCCTTGGTATAACGACATCTTGCAGTACATCAAGAGTCAACAATATCCAGAACAAGCAACAGAGAATGATAAGAGGACTCTGAGAAGGCTAGCAATGGGTTTCGTTCTAGACTGGGAGATTCTCTACAAGAAAGGGAAAGATCAAGTTCTGTTGAGATGTGTCGGGCCTACTGAAGCTCGAAGAATCATAGAAGAGGTCCATGAAGGGATATGTGGCACCCATGCTAATGGTCATATGCTTGCTAAACAGATTATGAGGGCAGGTTACTATTGGCTGACGATGGAAAGAGATTGTATCAGTTATTCCCGGAAGTGCCATAAATGTCAGATTTATGCAGATAAGATTCATGTGTCGCCATTGCCATTATATGTCATGACTACACCATGGCCTTTTTCAATGTGGGGAATGGATATGATCGGGCCTATTACCCCGAAAGCTTCAAATGGACATCGTTTCATCTTGGTGGCCATAGATTATTTCACAAAATGGGTAGAAGCTGCGTCTTATGCAAATGTAACAAAGTCGGTGGTATGCAGATTCGTTAAGAAAGAAATCATATGCCGTTACGGGTTGCCAGCAAGAATTATTTCGGATAATGCTCTTAATTTGAACAATAAGATGATGAGAGAAGTGTGTACTCAATTCAAGATCACACATCATAATTCGGCACCTTACCGTCCGAAGATGAATGGCGCAGTAGAAACAGCTAACAAGAATATCAAGAGGATTGTTGAGAAGATGACCAATGTATACAAAGATTGGCATGAGATCTTGCCTTTTGCTCTTCATGCATATCGTACTTCGGTCTGCACATCTACAGGGGCAACACCGTTTTCTTTGGTATACGGGATGGAAACAGTGCTACCTATTGAAGTTGAGATCCCTTCACTTCAGGTTTTGATGGAAGTTGGCCTAGAGGAAGCAGAATGGGTTAGAGCTCGTTATGAACAGTTGAATCTCATTGAGGAGAAAAGACTGAAAGCAATTTGTCATGGGCAGTTGTATCAGAAAAGGATGATTCGAGCCCACAACAAGAAAGTTCGTCCCAGACAGTTCCGAGAGGGGGAGTTGGTATTGAGGAAAATTATCCCTATAGTGAAGGACCTGAGAGGAAAATGGGCTCCAAATTGGGAAGGACCCTATGTGGTAAAGAGAGCTTTTTCTGGAGGAGCATTGATTCTAACTCGGATGGACGGAGATGATTTTAGAAATCCCGTGAATTTGATGAATTGAAGAAGTATTATGCTTGAAAAAAAAATGTGTGATGCTGTGCACAAGGAAATTTGAATGATTCCAAGTGTAAAAATAGAAATTCTATATATCTATTTCCCCTGAGAATTGCTTTTCAAAGAGAATAGTCATGCTTGATAT
Source organism: Fremontodendron californicum (assembly GCA_030761205.1). Classification (NCBI taxonomy): domain Eukaryota; kingdom Viridiplantae; phylum Streptophyta; class Magnoliopsida; order Malvales; family Malvaceae; genus Fremontodendron; species Fremontodendron californicum. The sequence goes on from JAULJL010000008.1 coordinate 5,153,262, forward strand.
GATGAATGGCCGTTTTTCATATTCCTTTCACTAAGAAGAAATTATCCTTAGTCACCCTTTTGAGTCTTAGGAATTATTTCTTTCTTTAAACCTTGATCAAGGATCACCATCTACACTGGAGGGAAAATAAGAGGAAAGATAATAAAAAATCATGGCAAAAAGAAAGCCATCCGAAAATGTGGCAAATGAAAGCCAACAAAGCAAAGAAAAGAAGAAAAAGTCCAAACAGGGGACAAATGTTTCAAGATTGAGTTCTCCTCAAGAAGTGATCCTTGATCTAATCACCCTTAAACACATTTTGGGCCTATTTATCCTTTCTTTCAACCAAAACCTTGGCCTACATTACATGCTTTAAAAGCCCATTTTGATCAAGCATGGATATTTAATTTGAAAGGTTATTCTCAGAATTCATCCCATCTTTTGAATTGATATTTTTACCTTGGAAGCATTTAGAATTTTCAGATACATGGTAGAATAAAAAAATGGAAATAAAAAAAAATGTAAAAGGAGAGGTTTAAGCCGAAAACCCGCAAAGGGAGACTTAATACCGAATGGAGGACACTTGAGTTGAAAACCTGCAAAAGGCGGCTCAAGTACTAATCAAAGTTTGAATCAATGCTCCGTGTAAAAGGGGAGAAAGTATTTGACAATCAGAGGGAAGGGGAACAACTCAGTCTGATGTAACTATAGAAGCTAAAAGATTACCCAAGTGAATTGCTCGTTCAAGAGAAATTTCAGATGGTTTGAAAAAGGAGGGGTCCAAGATATTCCGCATCTGGGGCATCTACAACCTATAACCTTATATTTGTTTCTTATATCCTTGATATTTATTTTTACCATTTTAAAACATTTCTTGCAATAAATTCTTGTTATCCTTTTCATGGCAATTTTTGCCTGATTCATACTTTCTTTGATATACTTTTGAGATGCATTCTGTTTGTTATTAAATTGAATGATGATTAGTAATAAAAATCATGAAATAAAAAAGATTTCGAAGTATTACTAAGGAATAGATTTAAATCTTGGGAAAGGTTTGGAAAGATCACCAAAGAAAAAGGAACAGCGAACGTGTTGGAAACTCCATCACGAAATCCGAAAATCTGTTAATTTCAGTGAAAGACAGAAACTGAGACTGTTTGACAAGATATCTTGAGTGAAGAATCCTTAAGGGGGGCATCAATGAACAATTGAAGACTCTGTCCTGAAGTCATATAATCTGTGAACCTCAAAGAAACCATGGATTAGAAATTATGGCACAATCATTTGATTGCATTTATTTTAGGAAACATACAAGCATTTGCAAAGCATGACATTCTCATCATTGCATTTAGCTAACAGTGCAGAAATCAGGGATACTTGGACTTCCTCAAAGAGAACTCATTTTGCTTCTCAAAAGATTCAGACTCCGAGACCGCCATCGAGGTATTTCCTTCTGTTTTAAATCAAATTCATTCTGTTTATCAGAAGAGTTGAACCTTGAGATTGTCGTCAAGGTATTTTCAAATCCCAATTTTAAAGACCTTCGGGCACTAGTTTTAAAGACCTCCGGGCACCATTTTAAAGACCTCCTGGCACCAATTTTTAGGACCTCCAGGCATCATTTTAAAGACCTCTGGGCACCAGTTTTAAAGACCTTCGGCCACCAGTTTTAAAGACCTTCGGGCACCAGTTTTAAAGACCTCCGGGCTCCATTTTAAAGACCTCCGGGCACCATTTTTTTAAGACCTCCGGGCATCATTTTAAAGACCTCCGAGCACCAGTTTTAAAGACCTTCGGGCACCAGTTTTAAAGACCTTCGGGCACCAGTTTTAAAGACCTCCGGGCACCATTTTAAAGACCTCCGGGCACCAGTTTTTAAGACCTCTGGGCATCATTTTAGAGACCTCCGGGCACCATTTTAAAGACCTCTGGGCACCAGTTTTAAAGACCTTCGGGCACCAGTTTTAAAGACCTTCGGGCACCAATTTTAAAGACCTTCGGCACCAGTTTTAAAGACCTTCGGGCACCAATTTTAAAGACCACCGGGCACCATTTTAAAGACCTTCAGGCGCCAATTTTAAAGACCTCCAGGCACCATTTTAAAGACCTCCAGGCACCAATTTCTTAAGACCTCCGGGTAACATTTTAAAAACCTTCGGGCACCAGTTTTTAAGACCTCCTAGCACCATTTTAAAGACCTTCGGGCACCAATTTTTTAAGACCTTCGGGCACTATTTTTAAGACTTTCGGGCCCAATTTTTCTTTTTGAAAATCGAATTCGTTTCCTTAAGACAGGTTGAGCCTTGATTAGTCAGGGAATTCAATTTAAGGACAAATCTTCAATTTACAACTTTTTTGAAAATCGAATTCGTTTCCTTAAGACAGGCCGAACCTTGATTAGTTCGGGAATTCAATATAAGGACAAATCTTCAATTTACAACGATTCCAAAAAAAAAAAAACAAAACAAATGTTAGAAGAATGAAAAAGAAACCCTTTTACCTTTCCTTCACATGTGATTTCACTGACCGTACAAAATTAGTGTTTGTTTATCTTTGCCTGATTCCTGATTCTCAGCAATAGCCAAAGAGGGGCAGCTGTAGACACCTAATTTTGTCCGGACCACTAAAACAGGTATGTTTTCTTCCTAAATTGATGTTTCCGAGTGTAAAAAGACTGCTTTCATCCTGCAGGTGGTACTCCGAGACTTAGTTTAAGAGGGCGATCATAAAAAGTGAAACTTGAAAAAGAGTCAACCCCAAAAAAGTCAACCCTAGAAAGTCAATTACTGAAAAAGTCAACCCATTTTCAAAATCAAGATTTTAAGTTCAATTGAAAAATGGCAAAAGAATTTTGATAATCCTAGGTCTACATTGAAAGATATGGAGTTCGGAAGTTGGGATTTGGAGATTCAGTAGAAAGGAAACCCTAATCCGAGAAATTTGGGGAAAAGTGCTTAAACGATCAAATTGGTCAAAATTGAAGGTTCCAAATGAAAGATAAGCACTGACTACGGGTAATGGAGAAGCCACTTGCAAGAAAAATGGAAAGAAAAGTCAATCCGGGAGCAAACCAAGAATTAGGGTTTTTAGTGGATTTCGGTGAAATCGGGAAGAATCACAGAAATGGCCCGACTTGGTAAGACCAAAGCCCCAATGGATGAGGAATGATTAAAAAAGGATATCCCAAGGCTCAGTTTGAAGAAAATACGAAAATCGGACTTGTTTTGAGCAAAACCGGGTTTCGGAGGCAAAAGGGCAAAATTGGAAAATTTAAGAAAAATAGCAAATGGACTCCGAAAATTCTTAAAATTTGCAAATCTCATTTTTAAATCATTTGAAAGAGATTGGAAAAAGAAAATCTTGATTCGGAGTTCGTTTGCAAAATGGCCAAATCCGGGGCTTCTTATGTAGTACTTCAAAAGGGAAAATCCTGAAAAAATAGCAAATGAGCTCCAAATCTTCTAAAATTTTGCAAATATCATTTTTAAATTATTTGGAAGAGATTCGCGAAAGAAAATATTGATTCTAAGTTTGTTTGCAAAATGGCCAAATCTCGGGCCTCCTATGCAATAATTCAAGAAGATAAATCCTGGAAAAATAGCAAATGGAATCCAAAAATTATGAAAATTTTCAAATCTCATTTTTAAATTATTTGAAAGAGATTAGAAAAATAAAATCTTGATTTGGAGTTCGTTTGCAAAATGGCCAAATCTCGGGCCTACTATGTAGTAATTCAAGTCAATAAATCCTGAAAAAATACCAAATGAGTTCCAAAAATTATGAAAACTTACAGATCACACTTTTAAATTACTTGGAAGATATTGGTGAAGAAAAATCTTGATTTGGAGCTCGTTTAAAAAATGGTAAAATGTGGGGGCATAAAAGGGCATTTTTGGAAGAAAAAATCCAAATAAATAGCAAACGGACTCGGATAATTTTGAAAACTTCCATAACTCAATATTTTATTATTTTGGAAGTATTAAAAAAAGAAAAATTGAATTTGGAGTCCGTTTGATATTTATTTGCATTCGGGGGGGCAAAACAGTCATTTCACCCAAGCAATCGAAAAGGGCTTCTTTAGGCCTTTCAAAAAATCAGACTTGGGCTGGAAAAGAGAAGTGATGGCCTGCCAAGGCCCAAAGGAAAGAGGAAGTTTTTGATTTTTCAATCAAATGGCCAAGAATTAAAAGTTAGTTAGAGATTCCTTTTGATCAAGGCATTGTGATTAAGCCACATAGGCCAAGAGAGAGTGTCAACATTATTCTTGAATAGCTGTAATTTTGGACAGCTGAGATGCTAATCTAAAGGTGGTAATTTCATTATTTTTTCACCTTGAATTATTAGCCATTTGATGGAAAATTGGTTACAAAAAAATGACAACATCCTTGAGCATTTTAAGATGCCATCCGACCAACATGTATGGAGAGGTCAGAATTTGCATTTTCACACTTTATTTTTGCTGAGTTCTCTTGGTTTTTACTTGGTTTTTCTCTCTTTGGTTGAAGGCAAAAAGAAAAAGTTTAGAAAAGAAAGGAAAGTTTGAAGAGATAAAGCTTGACATATAGCTTCTTGAGGTTGCTCTTGAGCACCAACTCTTGCACTTTCTTGATTTTCCATTCTTATTTTTGCTATTTTGATTACTATTTGGTGAGTTTCCATTTTAAATAAATGTTTTTTTTATTGTTCTTCTTAAGTTCTTTCTTCATCTCTTTCTTAAATATATTTTTTACAATTTTTACAATATACTCACCATGGCCGAATGGCCTACATTCTTATTTAAGTTGCTGTTTTGTTTATTTTATCGTGTTGTTTATGTTGTTTTCTTTGATCTTGAGGTTTTAAATGTTGTTCTACTTCATATACTTGAGTTATATTTTAATTTGGTTGCTTTGTTTGTTGTCATTTATGATTTAAATATCATGTTCTTGCATTTTTAATTTTCTGTTTTCATGATGTTTAAATTTGAGCATGTTTTAGATTTAGTATATCAAGTGTTTGTGAAAATGCTTATGTGGAGTTTGCATGATTTGAGTTTTATATTTTTGTTGAGCATGTTTTAGATTTAGTATATCAAGTATTTGTGAAAATGCTTGTGTGGTTTTTGCATGATTTGAGTGTTATATTTTAGTTGAGCATGTTAGTATATCAAGTGTTTATGAAAATGCCATGCTTGTTGGAGCTTGAGGCCATTTGGCTACTCCATGTGTTTTGCATTGTGTGTTGCATTTTTTGCCATGTTAGTTGGTAGGTATTTGCATTTGCATGACATTTGATTTAGTTTTGCATGTTAGTATACCAAGTGTTTGTGAAAATGCCATGTTTTCTAGTTACATAGGCCATTCGGCCACTCTTTGGAATCTTTGCATTGTATGTGCATTTTTGCTATGTTAGTTGATAGGTTAGCATTTGCATGATATTTGTTTGAGTTCTTGGTTTAAGCATGCTTTATGTTTGTGAAAATGCCATGCATATTTTAGTTATTAAGTTAGGTTTATTTGCCATGCATGTTCATGCATTTTAGGTCTAGGTTGCATTAAATGCCATGCAAGTTCATGTAGGTCTAGGTCACTATATGAATGCCATGCATTGTTTTCATGACATTTAGGTTTAAACTCATGCATTTCATGCACTATGTTTGCTGTAATATTTCATGCATTTCATGTTCATGCCACTTGAATAATGACTTGAACCAATTAATGGTTTAAAGTCATGCTCTCTTGAGCATACTTGTGGGAAATTAAGTTTTGTCAAATTGATTATTCTACCTTTGTGATTTGTTTTACTTAGCCAATTTTTATCTAACTTTCAAAAAGTCCTAGCTACTGTTTTTGAGTCATTTTATGAGTCTTAAATATTTTTACTTTGATTTTTAAATGACTTTATCAAAGGCAAAAATGTATTTTGACAAAGGAGTTTTTTTCACCCAGTACTCGTATTTTTCCTATTTTTCTGAGCATTCATCGTTAATCAGAAAATTAAGAAGATTTTTTTCCGTGTAGTTTAACATGTCTTTAGTATCCAGTATTTTTTTCAGAATTTTTTAAAATTTTAAAAATAGGGTGAAAAATCGTGGCTTAAAACTGGACAGTGGAGTCAGAATTGAATTTAAAGAAAAATCATTTTTCTGTTTTGGTTAAGTTACTTAGAGTGGGCTAATTAGGAGGGCTAGATACTGACTTAGGGTAGTTTCTAAGCCTTTTTAAACTCTAAAAATGATTTTTTAACTCTCGGGTTAAGGGTGGTCAAGTCCGGGATTTTTTAAACTTAGGAAATTAAAGCCAATTAAAAAAAAGATTTAGCCCAGTTTTTATTTTTAATTCAAGCTTTTCAAAATTGTTTTCAAACAATCACAAAGTATTTTGGTTTTAGAATATTTAATTTGACATATTTTCCTAAGGTAGCCGGATATCTTTTTAGATATACGAATTTCCTTAATCAAAGGAAAAAATACATTTGATGCATTGCATTTTTCATATTCATGCATTTTATATAATATGTGATTCTTGCTATAATAATTTCTATGATATTGTTATTATTTTGATTTATACTTTTTGATGTTATATGGTTTATTATATGGTTTTGAATATTTCATGATATCCTATGCTTTTATTTAGTTATTTTTATTTAGCATATACTATGTTCATGCATTATTATTTTTATTTTCATGCATATTATATGATAGCATTATTTTATTCCATGTCATTTAAATTATATGCCATATCATTCATATTAGTCATGTCATTTAAATCATTTCATTTCGTATAGAATATATTATATTACCTAGGTCATTTCATTTCATTTAGGATATATTATGTCATCTAGAATATTTTATTTCATTTAGATTATATCATATGACTTAGGATATTACATTTCATGTAGAATATATTATATCACCTAGGTCATTTCATTTCATTTAGGATATATTATGTCATCTAGAATATTTTATTTCATTTAGATTATATCATATGACTTAGAATATTGCATTTCATATAGAATGTATTATGTTACATATGTCATTTAATTTCATTTAGAATATATCATATAACTTAGGATATTTCATTTCATTTAGAATATGCTAAGGCATTCAAACCATATCATGTCATTTAGGTTGCATTATATTATTTAGATTTTGCTATGTCATTTTATTTATGTCATGCATATACATATTCATTTCTTTTAAATGTTTTCAAAAAAAGATAATGGTTTTCAATAAAATAAAGATATTCCCGAGTTAAAATAATTCATGAGTTCTCTACCGGGTTTGCTGGAGGGAATATCATCAATTATCATTAATAAAGGAATATCTTTCTTTCAGAAAACGAGAATGATTCAGAATGTTTTCCAAATTAATAAAAATTTCTATATTTTGCCACGTTTGTTGGGGAATATGGAAAATTTTTGAATTTATAAATTCCGGATCAATTTCAATAAAAAATGGAATTATTTTTCTTTAAATTGGGAATTAATTTGAAATACTAAATTTAAAACCAACTTTTACCCAAACTTGAGATAACACACGATTAATAAGGTACCGATTTATACGGGCATTGTGGGGGTGCTAATCCTTCCCCGCATGTAACCGACTCCCGAGCCCGCTTCTTTGATTTCTCTGATTTAAAACGCAGACTTGAAATTGGTTTTTAAAATGTTTAATTAATTTTTAAAATATTTTATAAAACCGGTTTTAATAGGTGGCCGATCACACCTAGCTAAAAAAGATTGGTGGCGACTCCATGTCTTTTTCAAGATCATTTTCAAAACCTTCATTTTTCTAGAGGAATTAAGTCGACTTTTCCTCGGTTTTTTTTAATGTCATGCTTAACGAATAATAAAGTCTTGCGATGAACCTCGTTATTTTTTAGGTTGCGACAAGCACAATTGAAATTCCTGGGGAGTTATACATTTGGTAAGATGATGTCTTGAGCAGTTACATATCCGGGACCCTTGGCACAAATAAAGGCGTTACGAGTTCCATACAAATTACTTCTCAATACAATTTCTTTCAAATTCATTAAAATTTCATGTACTGATTCTTGAATACCTACTATGGTCTATCTATGGGATGCGTTCCCCGACCGGAGAAGTCATTTTGGAGGGGAAACTATGCGCTTTTGGGATCTGCGTGCTCTTTGGTTAGAACCTCTAAGGGGTCCCAATGGTTTGGACTTGAGCTATTAGATTCCATATACCTAATTCTACCCACCCTTTTTATTTTTTCCTAATCATTTTTTTAATATTGTTTTTTGTAAATTAGTCTCTTCCTTTTATTTATCATTATCTCAAACGGATACAATCTAAATGGACGAATTCACGAATTCCATAGATAATATGGATGGTATTGCCTATAATGATAGACAAATGAAAAAATCTTTTAAAACTTTTATTTATCCACTTCATATTTTGAAAATATGTTGGTTGAACTTAAAAATTCCTTCATTAAATAAGGAAACAAGGACTTAGTCTAAGAAGTCGAGCACCAAAAGTCAAACTTGAAATAGTCAACCCCAAAAAGGTCAACCCTAAAAAGTCAACTACTAAAAAAGTCAACCCACTTTCAAAATCAAGATTTGAAGTTCAATTGAAAAATGGTGAAAGAATTTTGATAATCCGGGGTCTACATTGAAAGATATGGAGTTCGAAAGTTGGGTTACAGAGATTCAGTAGAAAGGAAATCCTAATTCAAAAAAATTGGGAAAAAGTGCTTAAACAATCAAATTGGTCAAATTTGAAGGTTCCAAATGAAAGATAAGCACTGACTATGGGTAATAGAGAAGCTACTTGGAAGAAAAACTAAAAGAAAAGTCAATCGGAAGAAAATCGAGAATTAGGGTTTTTGGTGGATTTTGGTGAAATTGGGGAAATTTACAGAAATGACCCGATTTGGTAAGACTAAAGCCCCTAATTGATGAGAAGTTATTAAACAAGGATAGCCTAAGGCTCAGTTTGAAGAAATTCTGAGAAAAGAGCCGATTGAAGGAAAAACAAAAAAACGAGAAAATTCCCGATAGTCCCAAAGATAATTTCCCTTTGCCTCACATCGATACTTTGGTGGATAATACGGCGAAGAGTTCTTTGTTTTCTTTCATGGACGGATTCTCGGGATATAATCAGATTAAGATGGCACCAGAAGATATGGAGAAAACTATATTTGTTACAATGTGGGGAACATTCTACTACAAGGTAATGCCGTTTAGGTTGAAGAATGCTGGGGCAACATATGAGAGAGCCATGGTGACCTTGTTTCATGATATGATGCTTATGGGAATTGAGGTCTATGATGATGATATGATTGTAAAGTCACAAAGAGAAGAGAAGCATATTGCGAATCTTAAGAAACTCTTTGAACGACTAAGAAAGTTTCGACTCAAGCTAAATATGATAAAATGCACTTTTGGAGTCACTTCGGGGAAATTGTTGGGTTTTGTTGTCAGCAAAAGGGGAATTGAGATTGATCCGGATAAAGTGAAGGCCACTCAGAATCTGCCACCTCCACGTACTCAAAAAGAAGTAAGCGGCTTTCTGGGGAGATTGAATTACATTGCTCGGTTTATTTCTCAGTTAACCGACAAATGTGATTCAATATTTAAGCTACTTCGAAAACATGATCCAGGAGAATGGATGAAGGTTGTCAGATTTCCTTTGAAAAGGTTAAACATTATCTATCCAGCCCACCAATATTAATGCCATCGGTTTCGGATAAACCAATGATATTGTATCTATTAGTATTTGAGATATCCATGGGTTGTGTTTTGGGGCAGCTTGATGAGACCGGGAAGAAAGAACAGGCGGTTTACTATCTTAGCAAGAAATTCACAGATTATGAGCTGAAGTATTCATCGGTAGAGAAGATATGATGTGCCTTAGCTTGGACTGCTTGAAGACTCAGATAGCACATGTTGTACCATACACGTGGTTGATTGCCAAGCTAGATCCAATAAAGTACATGTTGGAAGCACCTTCTTTGTCAGGAAGGACAGCAAGATGGTAAGTTTTGTTGTCAGAGTACAACATTGTATATGTATGTCAGAAAGCTATAAAGGGCAGTGCAGTAGCCGAATTCTTAGCAAGTCGGGCAGTGGAAGATTATGAGCCTCGGAACTTTGATTTCCAGGATGAAAACTTGATGTGCGTTTCGCAAGAAGATGAGATTCCCTCTAAAAAGAAGAAAATATGGAAGATGTACTTTGATGGGGCATCCAATGCCATGGGGCACGAAATTGGTGCAGTCCTCATATCCCCAGAAGAAGATTATTTTCCTTTCATTGCTAGATTGGATTTTGATTGTACAAACAATACTGCAGAATATGAGGCATGTACTATGGGCCTTCGTGCTGCCGTAGATAGAAAGATAAAAAAACTTGAGGTTTTTGGAGATTCAGCTTTAGTGATATACCAATTACGTGGAGAATGGGAAACCGAGATGCAAAGTTAATCTGATATCGAGAACTCATACTGAGTCTATTGGAAGAATTTAATGAAGTAAATTTCAATTACTTTCTCCGAGAAGAAAATCGAATGACGGATGCTCTGGCTACTTTGTCATCGATGTTTAAAGTGAATGAAGGGGCTGAAGTTGTGCTAATAATATGAGCATATATGAATCTCCTGCCCATTATCTAAGTATTAAAGAAGAAGCAGATGGCCTCCCTTGGTACAATGACATATGCAGTACATTAAGAGTCAACAATATCCAGAACGGGCAACAGAAAATGACAAGAGGACTTTGAGAAGGCTAGCAATGGGTTTTGTTCTAGATGGTGATATTATCTACAAGAGAGGGAAAGACCAAGTCTTATTGAGATGTGTCGGATCTGTCGAAGCTCAGAGAATCATAGAGAAAGTCCATGAAGGGATAAGTGGTACCCATGCTAATGGTCACATGCTTGCTAAGCAGATTATGAGGGCAGGATATTATTGGCTGACGATGGAAGGAGATTGTATCAGTTATTCCCGGAAGTTCCATAAATGCCAGATCTATACAGATAAGATTCATGTCCGCCATCGCCATTGCATGTCATGACTGCACTATGGCCATTTTCGATGTGGGGAATGGTTATGATCGGGCCTATTACTCCGAAAGCTTCGAATGGACATCGTTTCATTTTGGTGGCCATAGATTATTTCATAAAGTGGGTAGAAGCTGCTTCCTATGCGAATGTAACGAAGTCAGTGGTATGCAGATTTGTTAAGAAGGAAATCATATTGCCGATATAGATTGCCAGCAAGAATTATTTTAGATAATTCTCTCAATCTGAATAATAAGATGATGAGAGAAGTGTGTACACAGTTCAAGATCACGCATCATAATTCGGCACCTTACCGTCTGAAAATGAATGGGGCAGTAGAAGCAGCTAACAAAAACATCAAGAAAATTGTTGAGAAGATGACTGATGTGTACAAAGATTGGCATGAGATCTTGCCTTTTGCTCTTCATGAATATCTTACCTCGGTTCGCACATCTACAGGGGCAACGCCGTTTTCTTTGGTATACGGGATGGAAGCAGTACTACCTATTGAGGTTGAGATCCTTCCATTACGGGTTTTGATGGAGGTTGTCCTAAAAGAGGCAGAATGGGTTAGAGCTCGTTATGAACAGCTGAATCTCATCGAGGAGAAAAAATTAAAAGCAATTTGTCATGGGCAGTTGTATCAGAAAAGGATGATTCGAGCCCACAACAAGAAGGTTCGTCCCAGACAGTTCTGGAAATGAGAGTTAGTACTGAGGAAAATCCTCCCTATCGTGAAGGATCCGCGAGGGAAATAGACTCCAAATTGGGAAGGATCCTATATGGTAAAAAGGGCTTTTTCTGAAGGAGCATTGATTCTAACTCGGATGGATGGGGATGATTTCAGAAATCCCGTGAATGCTGATGAATTGAAGAAGTATTACGCTTGAAAAAAAAAAAGTGTGATGCTGCGCACATAGAAATTCGAATGGTTCCAAGTGTAAAAATGGAAATTCTATATATCTATCTCCCCTGAGAATTGCTTTTTAATGAGAATATTCATGCTTGATATGATGAATGACCATCTTTCATATTCCCTTCACTAAGAAGAAATTATTTTTAGTCACCCCTTTGAGCCTTAGGAATTATTTCTTTCTTTAAACCTTGATCAAGGATCACCCTCTACACTGGAGGGTAGATACCGAGGAAAAATATTCAAAATCATGGAAAAAAAGGAGAGCCATCGAAAAATGTGAAATCAAAGAATGGCAAATGAAAGCCAACAATGAAAAAAGATTGAAAAAGAAAAAGAAAAGAAAAGTTTAAAAAAGGACAAATGTTTCAAGAATGAATTCTGCTCAGGAAATGATCCTTGATCCAATCATCCTTAAACACACTTTAGGCCTATCCTTTCTTTTTAAACCCAAGCCTTTGCCTATATTATGTGTTTTTAAAGTCCATCTTGGTCAAGCATGGATATTTAATTTGGAAGGTTTTTCTCAGAATTCATCCCATCTTTTGAATTGACATTTTTACCTTGGAAGCATTTAGAATTCTCATATTCATGGTAGAATACAAGAAAAAAGAGAAAAAAAAATTAATGAAAAAATAAAGTAAAAGGAGAGGTTTAAGCCGAAAACCCGCAAAGGGTGACTTAATACCGAATGGGGACACTTGAGTTGAAAACCCGCAAAGGGCGGCTCGAGTACTGATTAAGGTTTGAATCAATGCTCCGTGTAAAAGGGGAGAAAGTATCTAAAAATCAGAGGAAAGGGAAACAACTCAGTCTGACGTAACTACAGAAGCCGAAGGTTTACCAAGTAAATTGCTCATTCAAGAGAAATTTCAGATGGTTTGAAAAAAAAGGGGTCCAAGATATTCCACATCCGGGGCATCTTCAACCTATAATTTTACATTTGTTTCTTATATCCTTGATATTCATTTTTACAATTTTAAAACATTTGTTGCAGTAAATTCTTGTTATCATTTTCATGACATTTTGCTTGTCTCATATTTTCTTTCATACTTTTTTGAGATTGCATCTTGTTTATTATAAAATTGAATGATGATTAATAAACATAAAAGTATTTAAATAAAAGGATTTCAGAGTACTACTAAGGAATAGATTTAAATCTTATAAAAGGTTTGGAAACCACTAATCCTATGGAAAATTTACCAAGTAAAGGAAAATAGTGAATGTGTTGGAGACTCCGTCATGAAGTCAGAAAATTTGTGAATTTCAGTGAAAGTCAAAAACTGGGACTGTTTGGTAAGTTATCTTGGGTGAAAGGTTCCTTAAGTGGGGCATCAGTGAACAATTGAAGAATCCGTCATGAAGTCAGATAATCTGTGAACCTCAAAGAAACCATGGATTAGAAATCATGACACAATCATTTGATTGCATTCATTCTTAGGAAACATACAAGCATTTTCAAAGCATGTCATTCTCATCATTGCATTTAGCTAACATTGCAGGAATCAAGAAAACTTTGGCTTCGCCAAATCAAACTCGTTTTGCTTCTCAAATGAGTCGAGCCCCGAGATCATCGTCGAGGTATGTTCCTTTCCTAATCGAACTCGTTCTGCTTCTCAAATGAGTCGAACCCCGAGACCACCGTTGAGGTATGTTCCTTTCCAAATCGAACTCGTTTTGCTTCTCAAATGAGTCGAGCCTTGAGACCGCCGTCGAGGTATGTTCCTTTCATTTTCAAGTTAAATTTGTTTTTTCCAAATGAATCAAACCCATAATCATTCTTAGTATTTCCTTTTGTTTTAAATCGAATTCATTCTGTTTTTTAGTCGAGCCTCGAGACCATCGTCGAGGTATTTCTTTTTGTTTTAAATCAAATTCATTCTATTTTATCAAATGAGTCAAGCCTCGAGACCATCGCCAAGGTATTTCCTTTTGTTTTAAATCGAATTCATTCTGTTTTATCAAATGAGTCGAGCCTCGAGACCATCGTCGAGGTATTTCCTTTTGTTTTAAATCGAATTCATTCTATTTTATCAAATGAGTCGATCCTCGAGACCATCGTCGAGGTATTTCCTTTTGTTTTAAATCGAATTCATTCTGTTTATCATATGAGTCGAGCCTCGAGACCATCGTCGAAGTATTTCCTTTTGTTTTAAATCGAATTCATTATGTTTATCAAATGAGTCGAGCTTCGAGACCATTGTCGAGGTATTTCCTTTTGTTTTAAAAACTCGTTCTTCTTTTTAAATGAGTCAAATATTTTGTTTTAAAATCGAACCCCTTTTTTTAAGACGGGTCGAGCCTTGATTAGTCAGGGAACTCAATTTAAGGACAATATCTTCAATTTACAGTTTTTTTCAAAAAAAAATTGAAAAAATGAAAACCCCTTTCCCATTTCCTTCACATGTGATTTCACTAATCGGACAAAATTAGTGTTTGTTTATCTTTGCCTGATTCTTGATTCTCAGCAATAGCCAAAAAGGGGCAGCTGTAGACACCTAATTTTGTCCAGACCACTAAAACAGGTATGTTTTCTTCCTAAATTGGTGTTTCAAAATGTAAAAAGACTTTTCTCATCTTGCAGGTGGTACTCTGGGACTTAGTCTAAGAAGTCGAGCATAAAAAGTCAAACTTGAAAAAGTCAACCTCCGAAAAGTCAACCCTAAAATGTCAACTACTAAAAAAGTCAACCCACTTTCAAAATCAAGATTTGAAGTTCAACTGAAAAATGGTGAAAGAATTTTGATAATCCGAGGTCTACTTTGAAAGATATGGAGTTCGCAAGTTGGGTACGGAGATTCAATAAAAAGAAAATCCTAATTCGGAAAATTTGGGGAAAAGTGGTTAAACGATCAAATTGATCGAAATTGAAGGTTCCAAATGAAAGATAAGCACTGAATACGGGTAATAGAGAAGCTACTTGGAAGAAAAACTAAAAGAAAAGTCAATCCGGAAGAAAACCGAGAATTAAAGTTTTTGGTGGATTTTGGTGAAATTGGGGAAAATTGTAGAAATGACCCGATTCGGTAAGACTAAAGCCCCTAATTGATGAGGAGTGATTAAACAAGGATTGCCCAAGGCTCAATTTGAAAAATTCCGAGAAAAGAGCCGATTGAAGGAAAAACGAGGAAATTCCTGATAGTAAAAAAAGGAAAAATCAAATCAGAGGGGAATCTGATTGTAAAAGTTGGGCGTTTTTGGAGCAACTCCAATTACATATATGACAAAGGCCTAGAAAAAGAAAATCTGAAAATCGAACTTGTTTTGAGCAAAATCGGGCTTCGAAGGCAAAAGGCCAAAATTGGAAAATTTGGGAAAAATAGCAAATTCGCTCAAAAAATTACCAAAATTTGCAGATCTCATTCTTAAATCATTTCGGAGAGATTGGCGAAAGGAAATCTAGATTCGAATTTCGTTTGCAAAATGGCCAAATCACGGGCCCACTATGCAGAAATTCAAAAGAATAAATCTCAAAAAAATAGCAAACGAGTTCCAAAATTTCTAAAAATTTGCAGATCTCATTATTAAATTATTTGGAAAAGACTGGCGAAAGAAAATCTGGATTCGGAGTTCGTTTGCAAAATGGTCAAATCTCGGGCCCACTATGTAGAAATTCAAGCAAATAAATCCCGAAAAAATAGTAAACGAGTTCCAAAAATTATAAAAATTTGCAGATCTCACTTTAATTTATTTGGAAGATATTGGTGAATAAAAATATGAATTCGAAGCTCGTTTAAAAATGGTGAAAGTTCGGGTGCACAAAAGGGTAATTTTGAATGAAAAAATCCAAATAAAAAGCAAATGGGCTCAAAAAATTTTGAAAACTTCCAGAATTCAGTTTTTTATTATTTTGGAAGTATTGAAGAAAGAATATTTGAATTTGGAGTGTGGCTGCTATTTATTTAGGTTCAGGGGTCAAAAAGGTCATTTTACCCAAGAAACCGAAAAGGGCCTTTTCTTGCTTTTAAAAATTTGAAGCATGGGCTGGAAGATGAGGCATCAGCCGACCAAGGCCCAATGGAGGGCAAATATTTTTTGATTTTTCATCAAAGGGCCAAGGGTGAAGACTGAAGAGGAAGGTAGTTATTTTTGTGATCAAGCCTTTGAATTTGCAACACGTGGACCAATGGTTAGAGAGGGATCCTATTTATGACATCTTTATGACATCATAATTCAAGGGCTGATGATTCTAATCTAAGGGTGAGAATTCTACATAGAAGGCATCTTGGATTGAAGGCCATTGGATCAAATTGGTTAGAAAAAAGTTCTAGAACCTCCTAGAGAATTCCTATGCCAACCGCCCACTACAAGGGGATGGGTCTCTCTTTCATTCATTCACTCTGATTTTTCTGAATGCTCTCCATTTTAAAAGCAAAAAAAAAAAAAGTTTAGAAACACAAAAAAAAGTAAAAAGAGGAAAAGCTTGCAATATAGCTTTTAGAGGTAGCTTAAAGCACCATACTCTTGCACTTTTCTTGCATTTCCATTCTTGATTTGCTATTTTCATTTGATATTTGGTGAGTTTCTTTTGATTTTGATATAAAATAAGTGTTTTTAAGCTTTCTTTTCAAGTTCTTCCTTCATGCTTTCTTGAAAAACTATGGAAAATCATTTTTTTTTCTCTAAGTGGCCGAATGGCCTTATTTTTTTTTAATGGTTGCTGTTTTTCTTTTTTTTTCATGCTATTAGTAGTGTCTAACATGTTTTTGATATTTCATATCTTCTTCAAATAACAAAATATGTAGCTTGTTTTAATGTTGTTGCTTACTTACCTCTATTTTTTATTTTTTCATCTAGTATTCATGTTTATTTTCCTTGTTTTTGCATCTTTTAATTTTCTGTTTTCAACATTTTTTTGAGTTGTTCATGATTTGCATTTTACTATGCTAAGTGTTTGTGAAAATGCCTAGCTGTTTTCATGCCTTTACTTTATGTTTGCATGGTTTGCATTATTTCTTTTAAGTCTTGCATGTTAGTATATCATGTGTGTTTGAAAATACCATGCCCATTTTGAAGTATAGGACCATTCGGCTACCCCCCATGTTGTATGCTTTGTATGTACATTTTCATCATGCTAGTTGATAGGTTTGCATTTTCATGATATTTGGTTGTGTATTTTGTTTAAGCATGCTATATGTTTGTGTTATTGCCATGCATTTTTTAGGTTTAGGTTGTGCTTGTATTACCATGCATTACATGCATTTTAGACCTAGGTTGCATTAAATGCCATGCAAGTTCATTTTAGGTCTAGGTCATACTCTCTATGCCATGCATTTTTTCATGTCATTTAGGTCTTAAATCATGCATTTCATGCATTATATTTGCTGTATGTTCATGCATTTCATGTCATGCCACATGGTTTATGATTTAGGCCAATCAATGGCTCAAAGTCATGCTCACTTGAGCATACTTGTGGAACATTAAAGAGTTGTTAAATTGATTATTCTACCTTTGTGATTTTTCTTACTTAGCCAATTTTTGTCTAACTTTTTAAAAGTGTTAGCTACTGTTTGTGGATCTTTAGGAGAGTTTCCAACATTTTTACTTTGATTTTTAAATGATTTTACCAAAGGCAAAAAAATGTGTTTTAGCAAAACAGTTTTTTTACCCAATACTCGAACTTTTTCGATTTTTTTGGGAAGTCATTTTTAATCAGAAAAATTAAGCCAATTGTTCCTCGTGTATTTGTACATGTTTTGAGTCTCCAGTATTACTTGTAGATTTTTTTAAATTAAAAATAGGTAAAAAAATCGTGCTTTAAAACTGGACAGTAGAGGCAGATTTGAATTTGAGGGAAAATCATTTTTTTTTGTTTTGGCTAAGTTATTTAGAGGGGGCTAATTAGGAAGTTTAGCTACTGTCTTTGGTTGGTTTCTAGGCCATTTTAAACTTTAAAAATGATTTTATAAACCTCGGGTTAAGGGTGGTCAAGTCCGAGAGTTTAAATTTAGGAAATTAGAGCCCTTTTTTTAAAGGGTTTGGCTAGGGTTTTAATCTTCATTCAAGCTTTTCAAAATTGTTTTCAAACAATCACAAAGTATTTTGGTTTTAAAATATTTAATTTGATATATTTTCCTAAGGTAGCCGGATATCTTTTTAGATATACGGATTTCCTTAATTAAAGGAAAAAGATACATTTTCATGCATTGCATTTTCCATGTTCATGCATACTATATAATATGTGATTTTGCTATGATAATTTCTATGATATTGTTATTATTTTGATTTATTTTATGGTGTTATGTTGTTTGTTATATGATTTTGAATATTTCTTGCTATCCTATGCTTTTTATTTAATTATTTATTTTTGTCACATTATTTAGCATATACTATGTTTATGCATTATTATTTTTATTTTATTTTCATGCATATTTCATGATAGCATTATTTTATGTCTCTTGTCATTTCATGTCACTTAGATTATATTCCATGTCATTTAGACTATATTATTTAGAATATGCCATGTCATTTAAAATATGTCATATCATTTATATTTGCCATGTCAATTAAATCATTTTATTCCATTTAGAATATATCATGTTACCTAGGTCATTTCATTTCACATAAAATATATTATGTCACTTAGGATATTTCATTTCATATAGAATATATCATGTTACCTAGATTATTTCATTTCATTTAGAATATATCATGTAACTTAGGATATTTCATATCATTTAGAATATGCTATGACATTTAAATTATATCATACCATTTAGGTTGCATTATATTAACTAGACTTTGCTATGTCATTTTATTTATGTTACACATATTCATATTTATATTTTGAAAACATTTTGAAAAAGGTAATGATTTTCAATAAAATAAAGATATTCCCGAGTTAAAATAATTCATGAGTTCTCTGCCGGGTTTGCTAGGGAGGATATCATCAATTATCATTAATAACGAAATATGTTCTTTAAAACGAGAATGATTCGGAAAGTTTTCCAAACTAATAAAAATTTCTATATTTTGCCACGTTTGTTGGGAAATATAGGAAAATTTTGAATTAAAAAATTTCGGATCATTTTCAATTAAAAATGGAAATATTTTTCTTTAAATTGGGAATTAACTTGAAATACTAAATTAAAAACCGACTTTTTATCGAGACTTGAGATAACACATGATTAATAAGGTACCGTTTTATGCGGGCGTTGTGGGGGTGCTAATCCTTCCCCACACGTAACCGAGTCCCAAACCTGATTCTTCGATTTTCTTTGGTTTATAACGTAAACTTGAAATTGGTTTTTAAAATGTTTTAATTAATTTTAAAATATTTTACAAAACTGGTTTTGATAGGTGGCCGATCACACCTAGCTAAAAAAGATTGGTGGCGACTCCATGTCTTTTTCAAGGTCATTTTCAAAACCTTTATTTTTCAAGAGGAATTAAGTCGACTTTTCCTCGGTCTTTTTTAATGTCACGCTTAACGAATATAAAGTCTTGCGATAAGACTTGTTATTTTTTAGGTTGCGACAACGTGCGTTGAATAATGTCCTAACCTCCTCGGCAAACCCGGCAAAGATTAAGAACTAATTCTCGCCAAATGTTTAAGAAACTAAAAAATACGTTTTTATGCCAAAATAAGTAAAAACATTTTTAAATATGCAATGCATGAAAATGCATTTCTCCCTTGAAGTAAGGAAATCCGTATACCTAAAAAGGTATTTGACTACCTTTGGAAGAAACTTAAATTGGATTTTCAAAAACCGAAAGACTTTGGGCTTGGATTTGAAAATTTGGATTTTTTTTGGGATGAAAAAAACATCATGGTCGAATATCCCTTAGAAAAAGGCTTTAGTTTCCTTAGTTTTGAAACCCGGGTTGACCACCCTTGACCTGGCTTTTATAAAATCAAATTTTATTCTTGAAATGACATGGAAATCACCCTAAGACAATAACCAATGTCCCAAATCAGCCTCCTCTTTGAATCCTAACAAAAACAAAAAATTACTAGTTCTAAAAAAAAAAAAATTGACTCCCAATGGCAGTTTTGAAACCCGATTATTTTACCCTTCTAGAAAATTTCAAAAAATTCTAAAAAAATTAGGAAAGACCTAAAACATGTTTACCTCCATGTAAAAAAATCAGCTTAATTTTTGGACCATGGATACTATGACCGAATTTTACCAAAATCAAGATAGTGAATTAAAAACTGCTTTGTCAAAATCCATTTTTTAACCATGATAGAAAAATCTAAAAATCGTGAGAAAAATACCATGTCATCCCCTAAATGACTAATGCATGTGGAAAAAAAATCAATTTATTTTGACTATGGATGAGTAGTGAAAAAAATTCCCAAAGCCAGAATACCCAATCTAAACTATCACTCTTCCAACTAGCATAGGCCAAGGATTTTAGGCTTGAGATCACTAGTTGATCTTGGCCAAAAACCTAGTTGAAATGTCATGAAATGCATGATTTTCAGCCAACCAAGCATATGACAATTAATCAACCAAGAGCTAAGAACATGAACACAACCAACCAAGCAAGAAATATCAAGCAAGAACAAGCATAAAAATACTAGCTAGGTTCGGCTAGCACAAGGAATGTAAGAAAAATATGTCAAAACTTGGTTATTTGATAAAGAATGAGGAATAAAAGATAGAAAACCTTTGAAATTTATTTTTGAAAAACCTTTTTATTCAATAAAAGCTAACAAATCACATGAATAAAAAGAGAAGAAAAATAAATACAACATCTTAGAATAACATTAAAGAAGAAGAAAGGAAGTGATAGCTACCTAGCTATTGCTTTCCAAATTAAGATGGCCAAATTTTTCTTTTCTTTTCTCTTCTTTTCTCTTCTCTTTTCTTTTTTCTCTTCTTTTTCTCTCAAAAGTGAAATGCCTTAAGAAAAAAAATGAAACCCTCCCCTCTTTTCATGCCTTGGTCGGCCCTTCATATACCCTAGGGAGTGTGTTTTATTTTTTTACCCTTTGTCATGCTTCCCATGCTCCTCCAACATCCATTGCCACATGGCCAAAAATGTTCTCCCTAAATGACTATTTTCCTTAAAAATAGGGAGCTTGTCCCCTATTTGCATGGTGCTTCCCTTAAAAATAGGGTTTCCTAGTCTCTCATTGGCCAACAATGCCACCTAGACTATTCTTATCCCCTTATCTCTACAAAATATCTTGGCCACTTGTCAAGATTATATGGCCTCCTTTTAAAATATCTTCCCAGGTGGCATTTTTAATCCTACTTGGCACCATCTCCTTGCCTTCACATGCTCTTCACATGGCTTTGCAATTTGGAGCCTTCCCATTGGCTTAAAATGCCATGTAGGCAAAGTAGTGGAGAATCTTGTCCTTGTAAAAATGTCATCTTGCTATCCATCCTTAGCCATTTGATCCAAGATAATCACACAGCCACCTTCATCCAAGGGATGACCGAAAATAGCTTGGAAATTTCCACGCCATTCATCTATTTTTTTATTTGCAAATTGGCCCTTTTCGATTTCTTTGGTAAAATTTTATTTTTGGCCCCCAAACTTAATTTAATTGCAAACGGACCCCAATTTCAAACTTTTCTTTTCTAACTCATCCCATCCAATATAAAACTCAGTTCTGGAGGTTTTCATATTTTTTCGAGCTCAGATTCTATTTTTCTCGAATTTTTCTCTAAAGTTTCAGTTTAGTGCCTCTCAAACTTTGTCTTTTTCATTTGAGCTCCGATTCCAGAATTCTCTTCTCCAATCCCTTCCATAAAATATAAAAATCAGATCTCGAAGTTTTCATAATTTTCCTAGCTTGATTCCTATTTTTCCCGAAATTTTCCCTTGGAATTTTGGATTAGTGCACCCGAACTTTGCCTTTTTTCATTTGAGCTCCGATTCCGGATTTTCTTTCTCCAATCCCTTCCATCAAGTTAGTCTTCCCCTTTCGCAACCTAAAAAAAATAACAAGTCTCATCGCAAGACTTTATTATTTGTTAAGCGTGACATTAAAAAAATCGAGGAAAAATCGACTTAATTCCTCTAGAAAAATGAAGGTTTTGAAAATAACCTTCAAAAAGACATGGAGTCGCCACCAATCTTTTTTAGCTAGGTGTGATCGGCCACCTATTAAAACCGGTTTTACAAAACATTTTAAAATTAATTAAAACATTTTTTTAAAACCAATTTCAAGTCTGCGTTTCAAACCAGAGAAATCAAAGAAGCAGGTTCAGGACTCGGTTACGTGTGGGGAAGGATTAGTACCCCCACAACGCCCGTATAAAATGGTACCTTATTAATCGTGTGTTATCTCAAGTCTCGATAAAAAGTCGATTTTTAATTTAGCATTTCAAGTTAATTCCCAATTTTAAAAAAAATAATTCCATTTTTTTTATTGAAAATGATCCGGAATTTATTAATTCAAAAATTTCCTATATTCCCCAACAAACGTGGCAAAATATAGAAATTTTTATTAGTTTGGAAACTTTCCGAATCATTCTCATTTTAAAGAAGATATTCCGTTATTAATGATAATTGATGATATCCTCCCCAGCAAACCTGGCAGAAAACTCATGAATTATTTTAACTCGAGAATATCTTTATTTTATTGAAAATCATTATCTTATTTTAAAACACATTTTAAAAAATATGAATATGAAAATATGTGACATAATAAAGATGACATGAAATAATCTAAATGAAATGATATGACCTAAGTGTCATAATATATTCTAGATGAAATGAATATAACCTAAGTGATATAACATATTCTAAATGAGATGCAATATCCTAAATATCATGATATATTCTAAATGAAATGAAATGATTTAAATGACATGATATTCTAAATGAAATATCCTAAATAAAATGAAATATCCTAAGTAACATAATATAGTTTATATGAAATGAAATGACCTGGATTATATGGCAAAATTAAATGATATGGCATATTTTAAATGACATGGCATATTCTAAAAATATAGTCTAAATGACATGAATGACATAAAACATAAAATAATTCTATCATACAATACGCATGAAAATAAAAATAAAAATAATAATGCACGAACATATTATATGCTAAATGATGTGACAAAAATAAATGACTAAATAAAAAGCATATGATATCATGAAATATTCAAAACCATATAACGATTAATATAATATCAAAATTTTAAATTAAAGATAATAACACCATCATGGAAATTAACATAGCAAAAATCACATATTATATAGTATGCATGAATATGGAAAATGCAATGCATGAGAATGTATTTTTTCATTTAATTAAGAAAATCCGTATATCTAAAAAGATATCCAGCTACCTTAGGAAAATATATCAAATTAAATATTCTAAAACCAAAATACTTTGTGATTGTTTGAAAACAATTTTATAAAGCTTAGATTAAACATAAAAACTTAGCTAAACCCTTTTTAAACAGCTCTAATTTCCTAAGTTTCAAATCCCGGACATGACCACCCTTAACCCGAGATTTAAAAAATCTTTTTTAGAGTTTAAAAAGGCTTAGAAACTACCCTAAGTCAGTAGCTAAACTTCTTAATCAGCCCCCTCTAAGTAACTTAACCAAAACAGAAAAATCATTTTCCTTCAAATTCAATTCTGCCTCTACTGTCTAGTTTTAAAGCACGATTTTTTATCCTATTTTTAAAAATTCAAAAAAATCTAAAAACAAATTGGAGACTCAAGACATGTAAAACTACATAGTAAAAAATCGGCTTAATTTTTTTTATTAAAGATGACAGCCCAAAAAATCGGGAAAGTACGAGTACTGGGTGAAAAAAACTGTTTTGCCAAAACACATTTTTTTGCCTTTCATAAAATCATTTAAAAATCAAAGTAAAAATGTTAGAGACTCTCCTAAAGACTCACAAACAGTAGCTAACACTTTTGAAAAGTTAGGTAAAAATTGGCTAAGTAAAAAAAATCACAAAGGTAGAATAATCAATTTGACAACTCTTTAATTTTCCACAAGTATGCTCAAGTGAGCATGACTTTGAGCCATTGATTAGCCTAAGTCATAAAACATGTGGCATGACATGAGATGCATGAACATACAGTCAATTGAATGCATGAAATGCATGATTTAAAACCTAAATGATGTGGCAAACGAATGACATGGCATATAAATGACACGGCATAAGAATGAATGTCATGTGAATGAAATCGACATGGCAAACAAGATGACATGGCATATGAATGACATGGCATAAGAATGGATATCATGAGGATGAATGTCATGTGAATGAAATTGACATGGCATGAGATGACATGGCATATGAATGACATCGTATAAGGATGAATGTCATGTGAATGAAATCGACATGGCAAACAAAATGACATGGCATATGAATGACATGGCATGAACACGAATGTCATGTGAGTGAAATTGTCATGACATGCAAAATAACATGGCATATGAATGACATGACAATATGGATGACATGGCAAAATGAATGACACTGCAATGTGAATGACATCGCATAGTCAACAAAATGGCACTATCACAAAATATTCATAATCACATCATGATCACATGCACACATCATTATTTGAAACGAATTTTTCATGTGAGGAATCACATAAATAGCATATGTCGAAAAATATTATTGTGCTTCCTGGCAAACCCGGCAAAGCTTGGAAAATAATTCTTTCATATGATATTTACATGATTCCGAGTAAAATAAAAACCATACGTTTCGATTCTATAAACACGTGCGTTAAACAATTCCCTAACCTCCTCGGCAAAGTCGGCAAAGATCGGGAACTAATTCTCACCAAATGTTTAATAAAACGAAAAGTACATTTTTATGACAAATTAAGTAAAAACATTTTGAAAATGCAATGCATGGAGATGTATTTCTTCCTTGAAGTAAGGACATCCGTATACCTAAAAAGGTATCCGACTACCTTAGGAAGATACTTAAATTGGATTTAGCAAAAACGGACCTGGAGGTTTTTTTATAAAAAAAAATGGCACTAGGAGGTTTTAAAAAACACAATGCCCAGAGGATTTGAAGAATTGTAACCCGGAAGTTTTGAAAACAAATGTCCGAAGGTCTTACAAAAGTTTTTACTTCGAAAAATAGTCTTGAAAAATTGTTTTTGGATTTTTAAAACATTTCCAGGTAAATAAAGGATGGTTAGGAATTTTGAGTCCGTAATCACATAATCCAAAAAAATTGATATGCCTCGATATATCATGAGAATAAAAAAACTTGGTGGCAAACTATTAAAAAATCTGAACCAAGAATCCCAGGGGGGCATGAGAGACAAAAAAAACTGTTTTTGGGCAACAAAGTTGTTGGCTCAAGTTGGCCTCATGGATTGTTAATCCAACTCAACTATCACCTACAACCGAAATGGCCAAGGATCATCAAGCTCATAACCATCTTTGTTTTCAAGAAAAGATAATCATTGAATTCAAGAAGCATACACCACAATAGACCATAGCCACGGTAAACACAAAGAAAATGGTTCAATGTACATCAAAAATACCATGACAATTACTTAATTTCTATTTGAACATGTTATTTGATACTTATTCTACTTATAATCTATTTGATAAATAATAATAATAATAATAATAAATCCACATTTCCTTTATCTAACATAGATTTCCATTACCCCAACAACAAAGCACTTGAAAGGAAAAACCCACGTAAAGAATTATTAACCTAGAATTAAAAACCTCCAAAACTCTGAAAAATGTTATCCAAGGTTAAAGACAAACTAATCATGCAAACTCAACAAAATAAACGTTCACAATTAAACTTTTCTCTCCAAGACTCAAAGAAGGCAACAAAAGTTTAAATAAACATATCAAATGAAGAAAACTTGCATTTTAATCTCTTAAAATGACTCACTTTATAAATGACTTAACTAATCCTAGTTAATCTCAGATTTTACTTATTACCAGCAAAATGGTATCAATCATCCCAGAATAATAGATAATATAGAAGCCCTCAGAAGCTGAAATAAGCCATACCAAATTAAAATCACTATTGCTGCTGGCTTTGAGGGTTTGGTGGAAGCAGCATTCCAGGCCGTGGTAGAGGTGGAGTTGGAAATTGCTGAGGCGGCCTTACTCCTAAAGCGGGTGGTGGCACTTGAAGGGATGGGCCACTGGCATCTAAGGTGCTTGTAACTGTCCTGGGTAAGTACAAGGCGACATTTGGCCAAGCGGGTTGAAAATATGAGCATCATCCCATGAGAATGTCAATTGAAGCGTAGGAAGCTGGTTCAAAACGTGCCTTCTCTAAGCCACAAGAGTGCTGGCGGTGGTAGACTTATATTTCCACACAGGTGACAACTTATTTATTTTCTTATCATAGCGAGTAAGTCGATGGATTCTGCTCTCGACCAAGATCAACCTAAACTTGGAATCCTTGTCTTTACGATTCCTCTCAAGGTGTTTTCTTATGGCAACAACTTTCTTAATAAGGTGGTACAGATCTTCAAGAATTTTGGGAGCAAGACCATGGGCTTTCAGTATTCGCAAAATCTTGCTGCCTGTAACACTCTTCACCTGAGCAATCCCATGAGAATCACGAAGAATGACACCAATTTGAGATAGTGTCAGACCCTTCTTTGCAAACTTGCAAATGTTCTCCTCCACATCTTGAGAAGAGATCATCAACCAACTAGGCAGAGTCTTCTTGTAGGGCAGAGCAGATGCAGAAATACCCTTTACCTCGACTGTGCATACGACCCATGGCGATAGACTTTTGAGCTTGGCTGCTTGACCTCTGCTTATATCTTGCTTGCTCTGAGCAAATAAACCCATCCCCTGTATCTTCACGTCACCCCGTTTTCTAACTCTTTTTTTCATCCCCTCCCTGTACATAACCCCTCTCTTCTTCCTTACTTTTTCTTCTAATTTCTTTCTAGCCTTCTTTATTTCCCTGTAGGCTGTAGCTCTTACCATTCTTTCTCTTTTTTTTTCATTTCTATTCAGCCGCCAGTCTCTTTTTTTCTAAAATAATCGGCCTCCCCTTTTTATCCCTCCAGTAACCCATTTTATAACTCATACTCTAACCTAAATAAAAGATAGGTAACGTCTAAGTTACCCTTCCTTTATCTTTTCAAGTCTTTTTTTTATTCTTTCAAATATTTTCAATCAAAAATCTTATTTTAAAAATCTATTAAAGCTCAAGATTAAACTTTTTCAACTCGGGTTTAAACTGCATTTTAAAATTGGTAATTTTACGGTCCGATTTTATTTGAATTATTAAAGCTAAAAATGATATATAATTTAGAACATTTTAAAAATCTAAAATCGCGACCGTGACTTTTACAAAAATATTAAACCCGAGAAGGGGACAAATCGAAATTGGTTTTAAAAGGCCCAGACAAAATTAGGTGCCTACAGCTGCCCCTCTTTGGCTAGTGCTGAGAATCAGGAATCAGGCAAAGATAAAATAGACAAAAATTTTGTCCGGTCAGTGAAATCACATGTGAAGGAGAAAAAAGAGGTCTCTTTCATCATTTTTTCATTCATTCTTTTTTCACTTCTTTTTTTATTGAAAAAAAGCTGTAAATAGAAGATTTTGTCCTTAAATTGAGTTCCCTGACTAATCAAGGCTCGACCCATCTTAAGGAAACGATTTCGATTTGCAAGAGAAGAAAATACCTCGACGGTGCTCTCAGGGTCTTATCTAGAAATTGAAACAGCCTGTTGTCAGCAATATTGGGTTTAAACAGAAAATATCTCGACGGTGATCTCGGGGCTCGAATCATTTGAGAAGCAGAACGAGTTCGATTTAAAGCAAAAGGAAATACCTCGACGATGGTCTCGGGGCTCGACTCATTTGAGAAGCAAACGAGTTCGATTTAAAACAAAAGGAAATACCTCGACGATGGTCTCGGTGCTTGACTCATTTGAAAAGTAGAAAGAGTTCGATTTAAAACAAAAGGAAATATCTCGACGATGGTCTCGGGGCTCGACTCATTTGAGAAGCAGAACAAGTTCAATTTAACAAAAGAAAATACCTCGACAGTGGCCTCGGGGCTCGACTCATTTGATCAATAGAATAAATTCGATTTAAAACAAAAGGAAATACCTCGACGGTGGTCTCGAGGCTCGACTCATTTGATAAACAGAATGACTTCGATTTAAAACAGAAGGAAATACCTCGACGGTGGTCTCGGGGCTCGACTTATTTGATAAACAGAATGAATTCGATTCAAAACAAAAGGAAATACCTCGACGATGGTCTCGAGGCTCGACTCATTTGATAAACAGAATGAATTCGATTTAAAACAAAAGGAAATACCTCGACGATGGTCTCGGGGCTCGACTCATTTGATAAGCAGAATGAATTCGATTTAAAACAAAAGGAAATACCTCGACGATGGTCTCGGGGCTCGACTCATTTGATAAACAGAATGAATTCGATTTAAAACAAAAGGAAATACCTCGACGATGGTCTCGAGGCTCGACTCATTTGATAAAAAGAATGAATTCATTTTAAAACAAAAGGAATCTTGATGATGGTTTCGAGGCTCGAGTCATTTGATAAACAGAATGAATTCGATTTAAAACAAAAGGAAATACCTCGACGGTGGTCTCGAGGCTCGACTCATTTGATAAAATAGAATGAATTCGACTTAAAATATAAGAAAATACCTCGACGGTGGTCTCGAGGCTCAACTCATTTGAGAAGCAGAACGAGTTCAATTTGAGGAAGCCAAAGTTTTCCTGATTCCTGCAATGTTATCTAAATGCAATGATGAAAATGACATGCTTTGCAAATGCTTGTATGTTTCCTAAGAATGAATGCAATCAAATGATTGTGTCATGATTTCTAACCCATGAATTCTTTGAAGTTCATGGACTATTTGACTTCCTGACGGAGTCTTCAACTTTTCCCTGATGCCCCACTTGTAGAACCTTCAATCTAGATAAATTGTCAAACAATCTTTCTTGATGCAGATATCTTGGATTGATGCAAATGCTTCTTGGAATGATGCAAAATAAAATGCAAATGCTTCATGGTGCAAATGCAAATGTCTTCAATTGATGCAACTACTTCTTAATGCAGATGCAGATATTAAGTAAGATGCAAATGCTTAATGGTGCAAATGCAAATGTCTTGAATTGATACCCATGCTTCTTGATGCAGATGTCTTGGATTGATGCAAATGCTTCTAAATACAGATGCAGATATTGAATAAGATGCAAATGCTTCATGGTGCAAATGCAAAGATTAGTAATGTGCAAGATGCTTCTAATTGATGCAAATGCGAATATCAATAATGATACAAATGCTTCATGAAAAGATGCAGATGCCTCTATGAATCGTGTTCATGTAAGTAGTTCAAGAATCGTGTAATTGCAACTACAATGAAGATGCAATGATCTTAAAAATGATGCAATTGCTTGAGATGATACGAATGCAAATAGCTATGAAAGATGTAATTATAAAGGTAGAATGCAGATGCTCATGGAATAATGCCCATGCAAATACCCATGAATGATGCAAATGCTTGCCGACACTGTGCAGATGCAAAGCTCAATAAAAAGATGAGTGCTCATGAGTGATGCAAATGCCCCCGGTCATTTTTCTAGACTTTGGCTTAGCCTCTCAAATTCATTTTTCCTTTTCAAATCAGAGTATATCTTCAATTCATTTTGGCTATTCTCTTTGCCCCAACAGTTTTCAAACTCTCATCAACAGAGGTCTAAAACGGGTTCTATCTCTTCTTATCATATCTGGAAGTCAAGACCTATCCTAGCAGTTCTATACCTTTGGGTTAGAAAAACCCTTGTCTCATGTCAACATCAAGAATGGGTGCTTCAAAAAAATATCTTTATTTGTTTTCTCATTTTGAAAACTTCTGAACAAAAACATTAACCCCACAGTGTGTGATGTACAAATATTTTGAATACTGATGATCACTGTTAGAAATTTCTCTACGTGTCAATCTGGTTTTTTTCAACTAGGATTGGCAAGGCTTGGTACGACAAAATTTTGGTTTTTCCAGGAAAACTTCACAACAAAAATGTATGTCCCTTCTAAGCTCACAAATGGAACAAGTTTTATAAATCATGAATTCATTGAGAACCCAAACAAATTCAACATTCTTTTAGTTTCCATATCAAGGTATTTTGACAGGCATCAAGATTGACCTGGATGTTTAAACCGAAAAGTATAATTTTGGAGGAAAAAAAAAGTCTTGATTTTTTGAAGACAATCCTTCGAATGAGAGCTGTCAATTTGGGAGGTTTAGAAATTCCTAGATGTTCCTCGATGACCACTTCTTCAAGATGACCTTCTCTTTTGTGGTATCGGCACTATCATAGATGGCATCAAAAATTTCCATTTTACTCTAGACCGCTCGTTTTGGGTTTTCACCCTAGAATCCCATTGTTTCCTCTCTTTTTTCTCTTTTTTTTGTTCTACCATGCACTTGGGAATTCTAAATTCTTCCTTAGTGAAATGATAACTCGATGAGATGGGATAAAATCTGAGGAAAAACCCTTCAAAGTAAATATTCATGCTTGATCAAAATGGACTTTTAAAGCACGTAATGTAGGCCATGGTTTAGAGTTCAGAAAGAAAGGATAAATAGACCCAAAATATGTGTTTGAGGGTAATCAGATCAAGGATCATTTCTTGAAGAGGATTCCCTTTGAAGTATTTGTCCCTTTTGGACTTTTTATTCCATTTTTTACTGTTGCTCTTTTTTCTTGTTTGCTTTTGGCTTTCATTTGCCATACTTTTTCACACTTTTTCTTTTGTTTTGTTCTTGACTTCCATTTCACCATCTTTTCCTTTTCTTTTTCTTTCCTTCGACAGAGTGAACCCGTATTTATTCGAGGCTCAATTTTCTTTGTATCTGTCTTTGAGTTAGGACTCATTTTTTTCTTTGAGAAGATCTTTCCTCACATTTTCCCCCCAGTGTAGAGGGTGATCCTTGATCAGGGTTCAAAAAAGAAAGAATTTTTTGGCTCAAAAGGGGTGACTATGGATAATTTCTTTTTGCGCAAGGGATATGAAAGATGGCCATTCATCATATCAAGCACAAATATTCTCATTGAAAAGCAATCCTCAGGGGAAATAGATAATCAAAACTTTATTTTGCACTTGAAATCATCTGAATTCTCATATGCATGATATCACAAATTTTTCCTTCTTTTTTCGCTTCATTTTTTTTATCGCATGCCCCACTGATTCATGCGTTAGTTCCATCCTTTTTCACCATGTATCCATTATTTCCACATATGATGCCCCAATTTGATTAACCATGAGAATTTGTATCATTACGAGGAACATCGCAAGTCTAGGTCTGTACTGAAAAGAATAAGTTTCAATCTTGGGTTTGTTTGAAGTGACAAGGAAAATATGACCCAAAAATGGGTTTTCTCTAGGACATGGGATAATTGAGTTTAATCATTGTGCCCCAGGGTGTCAATCTTGAAGTGATGTTTGGGCAATTAGTGTTTTTTTTTGTTTGTTGGAAATGACATGAATGGTTTTGACACAACCTTGACACATACCAAATTACCAATGATTTAAACTCTTGAAAGAATGTCTCATTTGTTTGAATTTCAAGGAGTTCGGAAAAAATTCAAAAGTTCGTTCCTTTGTTCATAGCCTAGACTAGGATTTACACCTTTGCTTATTCTGCAATGACAATGATTTATGAAGTTTAATCAATCATATTCCTTGAAGCACTAGGTCTTTCCAGTAGTCTTGCTTCAAGGGATTTAGGCATAGGAAAGCCTTAAAGAGAGAGGGAAAGTGTTGAGTCATTTCTAACAATGATCATCAATATTCTCGAGACTATCCATTATTTCATGTGAAAACCCCTTATTATTGTTTACCACAAATTCATGAAGTTTCATTTGTTTTTGTTTTTGTTTTTTTGCAAATTCAAATGAGTGCTAGAATATAATGAACATAAAACATTTAAAATCAAAATTTATTTATGTAGATGTCAACATGAGACAAGTGCTTTCATCATCACAGTGTATAGAACTACATGCATCGAAAATCCTAATATGATTATGCACTTTGCTTCTTATGACACTTGGCTTTCCCATCTTCAAAACTTATCGAACCAGCCTTGATGAGATCCCTGACCTTGTACTTCAAAGCGGGGCAGTTCTCTGTTGAGTGACCTTGATTTCCAGAATGATAATTGCATGGATGTCACAAGGTGATTCTGGATGAGTTGAGGTAGTAGCTCACTGTATGTCACGGGAATTGGGTCAACCTGATTTCTTTTTCGCTTTTTATGTCCTCTTCGATTATTCCCAAGGGTGTTAGATTGATAGACAAATGTAAATTCTGGTGTGGCTGCAGGCATTGGTTGGTAAGGATAAGAACCTTGAGGGACATTGTTCAGGGTATAGTAAAATGGCTAATACGAGGAGAATTGGAGAGGTAGGGCAAAGCCTTCCATGACTTGGGTGTCTTCATTTTCTTTTCAGATGCCCATTTTCTCCTGACATTGGATGTTTCTTCTCCTTCAATTTTCCCATCCTTGATAGCATTCTCAATCATCTCCCCTGAAATTACCATGTCCAAAAAATTATTTGTGGTGTTACCGACAAGTATATCATAGTACGGGGCCTGCAGTGTATTTACAAAAAGGACAGTGGTTTCTTTCAGAGTTCAGGGTGGTTGTACTTGGGCGGCCATGCTCATCCAATGCTGCGCATATTCTTTGAAGCTCTCAGTAGCTCTTTTCTTCAAATTTTGCAAGGTGAGATGGTCAAAAGCCATGTTGGTCATATGCTTGTACTGGTTTAGAAAAGCCCTAGCTAGGTCGTTCCAAGAGCGAATCTGATCCTTGCTCAACTGACTATACCACCTAATTGCGGACCCGCTGAGGCTATCCTGAAAGCAGTGAATCAAAAGCTTATCATTCTCTATATGACTCGTCATCTTCCGGCAGAACATAGTGATTAGGGCTGACGAATCGGTCGTCCCATCATATTTCACAAAGTCAGGGATCTTGAATTTAAGAGGAATGACTAAATCGAGGACCAAGCATCGTTCTTTTGCATCAACACTCTCGAATACATCTGTATTTTCTACTATCCAGAGCCTTTCATCTAACAACTAATATTTCTCTTGGAATATGATAACTCAACCTCATTTACTGCAACCATTTTCAACTTTTCCTGTTCAGCTGGGTCGTCTAATTTCAGGGTGTTGCTGGGGTTAACTATGTTCTGGTCATCCAACATCATGACCTCACTCTGACCCTTTTGTGCCTCTAACCCTTCTTTGGAGGCCAAGTTTTCAGTGTATCCCTTGATTACGGTGGACATTAGCTCCATCAATTTAGTCATCTGATCTTTAGATTCTGCTTGAGACTTTGCCAGCTGTTCTCGCAATTCTTTCTGTTCCCTTTCCATTTTTTCCATTCGAGAAATTTGTTCATCCTGCATAACACTAGCCTGTATTGAAAAGGTACTCAGTACTTCTTATACCTCTTATTTGAAATGGAAATTCTTTCAAAGACTCTTAAAGCCAAGCCAACTTTTGTTTTATTTCCCCAAATATATGTCATGATGGAAGAGTCATAAATGCAATTTGATGCCCGTGAAACATAAACAATGTGATGTACGGACATATACAGTAGAGACATGCTGACCATGTATGTAATAAATGCAATCACGATGCCAACATGATAGAAGCAAAAAATAAACAACAACGCATGAATATATGCAATGAATGACCATGTATACTTTAGTGTATTTCCTAATGAATGATCATATACATTATGAATGCAACATGATGTCAAATATGATGCATGTAATCAATGAATGATTGACATAAAGTATATACAAAGAAACTCATGCTGACCATGTGTGTTATGAATGCGACCTAATACTAACATAATGTATGTAATAAGCAAATTAGTGCATGAACATATACAGAAATATCATGCTGACTATGTTTGTCATGAATGCGATCTGATGCTGACATGGTGCATATAAAGAATAAACAAATTAATGCATGGATATATACAGAAAAATCATGCTGACTATTAATGCATGAATGCAACCTGATGCCAACAGGAAGCATGTAAATAATAAGCAAATTAATGCATGGATATATACCAAAAAAATCATGCTGACTATGAATGCATGAATGCAACCTGATGCCAACATGATGCATGTAAAGAATGAATAAATTGATATATGGGTATATACAAAAAAATCATGCTGACTATGAATGCATGAATGCAACCTGATGCCAACATGATACATTTAAAGAATGAATAAATTGATATATGCGTATATATAGAAAAATCATGCTGACTATGAATGCATGAAAGCAACCTGATGCCAACATGATACATTTAAAGAATGAATAAATTGATGCACAGGTATATACAAATAATGACCATGCATGTCATGAATGTATTCTATAATTAACGAGCATGCATGCTATGACTATAACATGATGTCATATGATACATGTAAAGAATTCATAAATTTACACTAGGGTATACACAAAGAATGACCATCTATATCACAAATATATTTACAATGAATGACCATGCATGTTAAGACTGTAACATGATGTCAAAATGATACATGTAAAGAATAAATGAATTAACACAAAGGTATATACAAAGAAAATAACCAATGATTACACGAAATTGGTGGGACTTAAATCTTGATTATTCAAAAATCTCATTATGCAAGATTTGCCTCCAAATTTAATCTATGATTTTTTTAAACATGTTTCCTCCAAAAAACATGTTATTTTTTTAAAAGAATTTTAGGGTAGTGGATCCTACTATGGTACAATATGCAAATGTTCATGTAACACTACCAGTTTATGAAATCATCAAATGAGATTATTATCACCATCCATTTATTGCAAAAAATGAGATCAACAATACAATCATAAATGTACATGCTCTATTCACACATGCATGAAATGTGCAAAATGCAAAAATGTTTGAAAAAGAATGTTTGTATTTTGAATTTCAAAAAGTTAGTGAACACTTGCCCCAACAATATCTACTTATACAGGCATCACAGTGCCTTTGGGGCGGATTATCACATTTATTACGGGCGATGTACGTATATCGTTGCCCGATCTACAACACTTATTTTCAGAGTGTAAAATAGGTAACAAAAGATTTAGAAATGTCCCTCCATGTGTTCCTATATTCAGTATATCTATAAAAAATTCGACAAGGCTTCGCCTATGTTGTCTTTATGGTTCACTATATGTGGGTGAACGAAGTTCTAAAAGGCCCCGAATTGTTTGTCACTATCGCCTGCGAAGGCTAGTAAGGCACCCCGATGAAAGCGGGTTCAATTCTTTAGAGTATATTTTTCTAAGCCCATACGGAGGATCATCACGAAGGCTTTAGGTACTTTATACTCCAGAAGTGTTTCACTAGCCCATACGGAGGATCATCACAAAGGCGTAGTTACTTTACTCCCACTTAAAAGGACGAAACCCGGGTAGAGAGTTAATGTTATGCAAATGCAAGTGCAATGTGTGTGGAGGAACAGAACAAACCTTTCAACACATATTCTATAATCCTTGTCCTAAATATCCCAACAATTTATTAAAACAAATATCAAGAATAGAGTAACGCATTAACCAATCAAAGAGCAGTAATAAAATGCATGCAAAAACCTTTTATTATTTCCAAAACTTATTATGGGCGATGTGCGTTTATCATTGCCCGATTTGCAAAGGTAAACTTATTCGGAATGTAGAATAGAAAGTAAAAGAATTAGGAATATTCCTCCATGTGTTCCTACCTTCGGGATATCTAATGGGAAATCCGGCATGGCTTCGCCTAGGTTCACTATATGAAGGTGAATCAGTTCTAAAAGCCCCAAATTGTTCCTCACTGTCGCCGGTGAAGGCACCCCGATAAAAGCGGGTTCAATTCGTTAGAGTCTATTTCCCTAGCCCATGCAGATTGTTAATCACAAAGGCTTAGGTAATTTAGTACTCCGGAAGTGTTTCACTAGCCCATGCTGATTGTTAATCACGAAGGCTTAGTTACTTTGGTCCCACCTAAAACGACGGAACCCGGGTATAGGGCTCATCATATGCAAATGCACGTGTGGTGTGTGAGGAGGAACATAAAACCTTTCACCACCTATTCTACACCCCTTATTCTAAATGCCCCAACAAGATCAAACAAAGTAAAGCATCAATTAGGCTAAGAATAACTATATACAACAAAATAACTAGAGAACAATAATAATATGTATGCACATGAATATGGATATGTTTAAAAATATTTTATTATTTTCAAAATTCTCCTTATTATTGAAAAATGTGGGAATTAAAATTAAATACCGAATAAAAACCAACAAAACCGAGACCTTGATAACACCGACTAGTTCTAGGCCTCGCTCTCTAATATCCCCAGTGGAGTCGCCAAGTTGTTGCAACCTAAAAAAATAACAAGTCTCATCGCAAGACTTTATTATTCGTTAAGCGTGACATAAAAAACCCGAGGAAAAGTCGACTTAATTCCTCTAGAAAAACGAAGGTTTTGAAAATAACCTTGAAAAAGATATGGAGTCGCCAACAATCTTTTTTAGCTAGGTGTGATCGACAACCTATTAAAACCGGTTTTATATAACATTTTAAAATTAATTAAAACATTTTTTTTAAAACCAATTTCAAGTCTGCGTTTTAAACCAGAGAAATCAAAGAAGCGAGTTCGGGACTCGGTTACGTGTGGGGAAGGATTAGCACCCCCACAACGCCCGTATAAAATGGTACCTTATTAATCGTGTGTTATCTCAAGTCTCGGTAAAAAATATTTTTAATTTAGTATTTCAAGTTAATTCCCAATTTAAAGAAAAATAATTCTATTTTTTATTGAAAATGATCCGAAATTTATTAATTCAAAATTTTTCTATATTCCCCAACAAACGTGGTAAAATATAGAAATTTTTATTAGTTTGGAAATTTTTCGAATCATTCTCCTTTTAAAGAAGATATTCCGTTATTAATGATAATTGATGATATCCTCACTAGCAAACCCGACAGAGAACCCATGAATTATTTTAACTCAGAAATATCTTTGTTTTATTGAAAATCATTATCTTATTTTAAAACACATTTTAAAAAATATGAATACGAAAATGTGTGACATAATAAAGATGACATGAAATAATCTAAAAGAAATGATATGATCTAAGTGTCATAATATATTCTAGATGAAATGAATATAACCTTAGTGATATAACATATTCTAAATGAGATGCAATATCCTAAATATCATGATATATTCTAAATGAAATGAAATGATTTGAATGACATGATATTCTAATTGAAATATTCTAAATAAAATGAAATGTCCTAAGTAACATAATATAGTGTATATGAAATGACCTAGATTATATGGCAAAATTAAATGATATGGCATATTTTAAATGACATGGCATATTCTAAAATTATAATCTAAATGACATGAAATGACATAAAACATAAAATAATGCTATCATGCAATATGCATGAAAATAAAAATAAAAATAATAATGCATGAACATATTATATGCTAAATGATGTGACAAAATAAATGACTAAATAAAAAAAAAGGATATCATGAAATATTCAAAACTATATAACAATTAATATAATATCAAAATTTTAAATTAAAGATAATAACACCATCATGGAAATTAACATAGCAAAAATCACATATTATATAGTATGCATGAATATGGAAAATGCAATACATGAGAATGTATTTTTTCCTTTAATTAAGAAAATCCGTATATCTAAAAAGATATCTGGCTACCTTAGGAAAATATATCAAATTAAATATTCTAAAACCAAAATACTTTGTGATTGTTTGAAAACAATTTTGAAAAGCTTAGATTAAATATAAAAACTTAGCTAAACCCTTTTTAAATAGCTCTAATTTTCTAAGTTTAAAATCCCAAACTTGACCACCCTTAACCAGAGATTTAAAAAATCATTTTTAGAGTTTAAAAAGGCTTAGAAACTACCCTAAGTCAGTAGCTCAACTTTCTAATCAGCCCCCTCTACGTAACTTAACCAAAACAGAAAAATGATTTTCTTTCAAATTCAATTCTGCCTCTACTGTCCAGTTTTAAAGCATGATTTTTTACCCTATTTTTTAAAAGTCAAAAAAATCTAAAACAAATATTAGAGACTCAGGACATGTAAAACAACACAGGAAAAAATCGGCTTAAGTTTTTTATTAAAGATGATTGCCCATAAAAATTGGGAAAGTACGAGTACTGGGTGAAAAAAACTGTTTTGCTAAAACACATTTTTTTGCCTTTGAAAAATTATTTAAAAATCAAAGTAAAAATGTTAGAGACTCTCATAAAATACTCACAAATAGTAGCTAACACTTTTGAAAAGTTAGGCAAAAATTGGCTAAGTAAAAAAAATCACAAAGGTAGAATAATCAATTTGACAACTCTTTAATTTTCCACAAGTATGCTCAAGTGAGCATGACTTTGAGCCATTGATTCGCCTAAGTCATAAATCATGTGGCATGACATGAGATGCATGAACATACAGTCAATTGAATGCATGATTTAAAACCTAAATTATGTGGCAAACGAATGACATGGCATATAAATGACACAGCATAAGAATGAATGTCATGTGAATGAAATCGACATGGCAAACAAAATGACATGGCATATGAATGACATGGCATAAGAATGGATATCATGAGGATGAATGTCATGTGAATCAAATTGACATGGCATGAGAGGACATGGCATAAGGATGAATGTCATGTGAATGAAATCGACATGGCAAACAAAATGACATGGCATATGAATGACATGGCATGAACACGATTGTCATGTGAGTGAAATCGTCATGACATGCAAAATGACATGGCATATGAATGACATGACAATATGGATGACATGGCAAAATGAATGACACGGAAATGTGAATGACATGGCATAGTCAACAAAATGGCACCATCACAAAATATTCATAATCACATCATGATCACATGCACACATCATTATTTGAAAGGAATTATTCATGTGAGGAATCACATAAATAGCATATGCCGGAAAATATTATTGTGCTTCCCGAAAAACCTGGCAAAGCTTGGAAAATAATTCTTTCATATGATATTTACATGATTTCGAGTAAAATGAAAACCATACGTTTCGATTCTATAAACACGTGCGTTGAACAATTCCCTAACCTCCCCGGCAAACCCGGCAAAGATCGGGAACTAATTCTCGCCAAATGTTTAATAAAACGGGAAGTACATTTTTATGACAAATTAAGTAAAAAGTTTTTGAAAATGCAATGCATGGGGAT
The DNA here is from genome assembly GCA_030761205.1 of Fremontodendron californicum. Taxonomy (NCBI): domain Eukaryota; kingdom Viridiplantae; phylum Streptophyta; class Magnoliopsida; order Malvales; family Malvaceae; genus Fremontodendron; species Fremontodendron californicum. Next base: position 5,192,397 of record JAULJL010000008.1, read on the forward strand.
GTATTTTTTCCTTGAAGTAAGGACATCCTTATACCTAAAACGGTATCCGACTACCTTAGAAAGATACTTAAATCGGATTTAGCAAAAACGGACTCGAAGGTTTTTTTTTTTTTTTAAAATGGCACTCGGAGGTTTTAAAAAACACAATGCCCAGAGGATTTGAAGAATTGTAACCCGGAGGTTTCGAAAACAAATGCTCAAAGGTCTTAAAAAAGATTTTACTTCGAAAAGTAGTCTTGAAAAATTGTTTTTGGATTTTTAAAACATTTTTGGGAAAATAAATGATGGTTAGGAATTTTGAGTCTATAATCACATAATCCAAAAAAATTGATATGCCCCGATATATCATGAGAATAAAACAAACTTGGTGGCAAACTATTAATTAATCCGAACCAAGAATCCCCGGGGGGCGTGAGAAAAAAAAACATTTTTAGGCAACAAAGTGGTTTGCTCAAAGTTGGCCTCATGGATTGTTAATTCGACTCAACTACCACCTACAACTGAAATGGCCAAGGATCATCAAGCTCATAACCATCTTTGTTTTCAAGAAAAGATAATCATTCAATTCAAGAAGCATGCACCACAATACACCATAGCCACGGTGAACACAAAGAAAATGCCTCAATGTACATCAAAAATACCATGACAATTACTTAATTTCTTTTTGAACATGTTATTTGATACTTATTGTACTTATAATCTATTTGATAAATAATAATAATAATAAAATCCACATTTCCTCTATCTAACATAGATTTCCATTACCCCAACAACAAAGCACTTGAAAGCAAAAACCCACGTAAAAAATTATAAACCTAGAATTAAAAACCTCCAAAACTCTAAAAAATGTGATCCAAGGTTAAAGACAAACTAATCATGCAAACTCAATAAAATAAACGTTCACAATTAAACTTTTCTCTCCAAGACTCAAAGAAGGCAACAAAAGTTTAAATAAACATATCAAATGAAGAAAACTTGCATTTTAATCTCTTAAAATGACTCACTTCATAAATGACTTAACTAATCCTAGTTAATCTCAGATTTTATTTATTACCAGCAAAATTGTATCAATCATCCCAGAATAATAGATAATATAGAAGCCCTCAGAAGCTGAAATAAGCCATACCAAATTAAAATAACTATTGCTGCTGGCTTTGAGGGTTTGGTGGAAGCGGTATTCCAAGTTGTGGTGGAAGTGGACTTGGAAATTGCTGAGGCAGCCTTACTCCTAAAGCGGGTGGTGGCACCTGAGGGGATGGGCCACTGGCATCTAAGGTGCTTGTGATTGTCCTGGGTAAGTACAAGGCGACATTTGGCCAAGCGGGTTGAAAATATGGGGCTATATCATCCCATGAAAATGTAAATTGAAGCGTAGGACGCTGGTTCAAAACATGCCTTCTCTAAGCCACAAGAGTGCTGGCGGTGGTAGACTTATATTTCCACACAGGTAACAGCTTATTTGTTTTCTTGTAATAGCGAGTAAGTCGGTGGATTCTGCTCTCGACCAAGATCAACCTAAACTTGGAATCCTTGTCTTTCCGGTTCCTCTCAAGGTGCTTTCTTATGGCAACAACTTTCTTAATAAGGTGGTACAGATCTTCAAGAATTTTGGGAGCAAGACCATGGGCTTTCAGTATCCGCAAAATCTTGCTGCCTGTTACACTCTTCACCTGAGCAATCCCATGAGAATCACGAAGAATGACACCAATTTGAGGTAGTGTCACACCCTTCTTTGCAAACTTGCAAATGTTCTCCTCCACATCTTGAGAAAAGATCTTCAACCAACTAGGCAAAGTCTTCTTGTAGGGCAGAGCAGATGCAGAAATACCCTTACCTCGGCTGTGCATACGACCCATGGCGACAGACTTTCGAGCTTGGCTGCTTGACCTCTGCTTCTATCTTGCTTGCTCTGAGCAAATAAACTTATCCCCTGTATTTTCACGTCACCCCCTTTTCTAACTCTTTTTTTCATCCCCTCCCTGTACATAACCTCTCTCTCCTTCCTTACTTTTTCTTCTAATTTCTTTCTAGCCTTTTTTATTTCCCTGTAGGCTGTAGCTCTCACCATTCTTTCTCTTTTTTTTTTTTTATTTCTATTCAGCCGCCAGTCTCTTTTTTTCTAAAATCATCGGCCTCCCCTTTTCATCCCTCCAGTAACCCATTTTATAACTCATACTCTAACCTAAATAAAAGATGGGTAATGTCTAAGTTACCCTTCCTTTTATCTTTTCATGTCTTTTTTTTTATTCTTTCAAATATTTTCAATTAAAAATTTTATTTTAAAAATCTATTAAAGCTCAAGATTAAACTTTTTCACCTCCGGTTTAAACTGAATTTTAAAATTGGTAATTTTACGGTTCGATTTTATTTGAACAATTATAGCTAAAAAGGATATATAATTTAGAACATTTTAAAAATCTAAAATCGCGACCGTGACTTTGACAAAAATATTTAACCCGAGAAGGGGACATATCGAAATTGGTTTTAAAAGGCCCGGACAAAATTAGGTGTCTACATCCCCTTTTTTCAATATTGGGAATTTTCTCGTTTTTTTTGTTTTTCCTCCAACTGGCTCTTCTTTGGGATCCACATCAAACTGGGATTTGGGATCTTTTTATTTATTTATCCTTTATCAACTGAGGGCTTCAATTTCACCGAATCGGGCCATTTTTGCACTTTTCCCTAAATTTGCCAAATTAGGTAAGAACTACACTGAATTTCTACAACCTGTCTTTCAAACTCTCTATCTTTTGTTGTAGACCTCAGATTATCAAAATTCTTTCACCATTATTCAATTCAACTTTGAATCTTGATTTTGACTGAGAGTTGACTTTTTTAGTGGTTGACTTTTCAAGGTTGACCTTTTCAAAGTTGATTTTTTTGAGTTGACTTTTTTGCTTTGACCTCTGAATCAAAGTCTTGGAAACCTATTAGCAGAATAAGGGAAGATTCTTTGCATTCCGGGAAATCAAAAAGACAAAATCACCTTGTTTGGGGGGCCGAACAAAATTAGGTGTCTACAAAATGTATTGGTTGAATTGGTATCCTTAGCTTTCTAAAAGAATTAACAACAAATCGTCTAAGTATCAATAGTTAAAGGAATATTAGATTTTTTTTTTAAAATTGTTTGAAATTTGATAACTCCAATATCAAATTAAAAAAAAATCAAATGCAACTTGCCTGGACCGAAATTCTACAACTTCAGGAATATCAAGATTCACATAAAGCCTAGAAGAGGCACTTGTTGACAGATAAGTATCTATCGAAGTAAAATAAAAATTATGTAACAATCAGCAACACAAATTTAAACTATTTCAATATCAATTTGTCTTAAATATAAAAAGCATATGTACCTTAATATTCTTTAACAATTGTACCACACAATACTAAAATCACATGATCTTGATCTCCAAGAGTAACTATATCATCCTCTATTAATTGGGAACACAATTCACCCCATATTGCCACCGTAATTGTTCGAGCACCTGTTATAAGACAGAGCAAGTTCAGTTTAAAAATGGTAACTAAATAACGGGGTAATTTAAAACAAACCCACCAAATGTTTGCACAATTATTACTTTATATTTTAATCCTTCTTTATTTACATACCCCAACTCTGCAATTTCAACATTTCTTTGATCTACAACTCTACCATTGATGCTTGCTTTCTCAATCTTGCTTATGGTGATGATGCACCCAAAAGAGTGTATCTTAATTAAAACCTTGCACTAAAAAGAAAATCAGTTGTAAACTATAGTAGAAGCAAGGGTCGAATCCTCAGGGATTGGGTTCTAATTTAAGAATTATCAATTTATAATTAAATTCAAGAAAAACAAAGAAAAAAATGGGTTTTGAAATAATTTTAAAACTAAAATAAACAAGAAAATAAAAAGCAAGCAAGTAAATAAGAGAGGTAATCAAATATGAGAAAGTATGGTTAAGGTTTCATTCTCCACTACTAGACAATGTTAAGAATCAATTTCAGACCTATCAATATCAATGATCTATCAAAGTTAACAATCGTAGATAACAACCTTCTGTGTTACTCCAATCCTTACTTAGTTCGTGGTTAAGCAGGACAAACGCTACTACTTAATCCCTAACTATCAAATAACCTAAGATAAAAATCTATAGATTCAAAGTGATAGTAGCTTTAAGATGAGAAAGATAGATTGATCTAAGCAACACATAAACATGGATTTATTCAACTTCGGTTATGTTCCAATTTGCAATTAGCTAAAACTTTAACATAATCATTAACCACAAATTGCCACTATTGAATAAAAATCAAGATAAGCTACGTATCAAAACTCCTAAACTAGTAGTAGATAATCATCAAGATCTATCTAGTTGCACACCTAAACAAATCAAGACAAAAATCATGAACAATTCTTATGGAAGAACATAAACAACTTTAATAGAAAATCAATATATGATAAGGTCTAAAAATCAATTATAAAACATGTCTAGGGCTTTGAAATCACCCTTAACCAAGAAGGAGTTTAACCTTGCATAGGCATAGTTAACATAGGCATAAAACTTAAGAAAATCAAGAAAAAGAAAACTAAAATAATGAAGAAGGAGAAGAAGAAGAAGAAGAAGAAGAATATTGATAATAATCAATGCATAGCTAGATTGTGGCTCAAAAGATGGTATTTATAGAGTTTTAAAACCCTGAAAACCCTTTATTGCCACACAAGTCAATTCAGGAGGTAAAATTGCATTTCTTTTCTATTTTAGGCAATTTTAGCATTCAGGCCAGCGCTGCAGCACTAGCTTTCCAGCACTGCAGCGCTGGCTCTCGACATGTTTGGGGCGTTGCGGTGCCAGACACCGACTCAACGACACTGGTTGCTGATTTTTTTGATGCACTTTTTTGCACTTCTTCGACTGATTTGGATGATAATTTCTTGTCTGATTTGGGCATGTAAACTACCGTTTGAAGGGTATTCAAGTCAGATTCAAAAGTCAAGAAGGAAGTTTATTCAAATAAAGACTTTAACATCATGTTTTCCTTAAAACAAGCTCCGAAAGTCAAATCTGCCTTCTTGCTTTGCAACCAGAAATTGATCTTTTTGACTCCCAAGTCTTCTTCCATCTTGTGATTATGATTAAGCACTTTACCATATTATTAACATATTTTCACTTTATTCTCCTAAATATACCTAAAATTCAAAAACATTATACAAGTAATCAAAATAAGGATAAAAAACATAACTAAAACTAAGAATAGAAAGGGCATAAAATGTGTATTTTATGAGCTTATCAAATACCCCCACACTTAGCTTTTTGCTAGTCCTCGAGCAAAACAAAATAAAAATAAATTAAGAAAATATAATCTAATCCACTTTCATAAGAAATCACGGTGGCACTTAGCATGTGACACAAGCCTTTAAACCCCTAGGTGTCCCTAGTGGACGAGTTTAGTCTTGTGAGGGTTTACTAGAACGATACCCACAAACATTAAAAACGTAAATATATATATATATACTAAATAAAAATTCCTAATTTTTTTTAATATAAATCAAAGAAAATCATTGGACAAGTCTTATAAACTAATCAATACCATAAAGAATTTCACAAAGAATCATGCTTGAATGTAACTTGTTTGAGTTAAGCTAATATTAACATAACATATCTCAATCAAAATAATGAATATTCAAACTTAATCTCAACTTCTCACATGGGGATACTCTCATGATTTTTACTCTTTAAAGTAGTGGTAAAGTGTTTACACTCAATCAATCTCATGAAAATAGTTTTACCATATGCTTCTTGTCCACCTATTCTCCACTATTTAGATCATGCAATTTCATGAATCAAGAGGTCTTTATTCAAGGTTGTAATGGAGCCAAGGGTTTGTAATGTGGTTAAAGAATAAAAGGAAAAGGATATTACAAAGATTCCAAAGATTTCATAGAGTTTAAAGACATAATAAGAACATACAAATAAAACTTCTCAAAACTCTTATATAAGCACATAATAACATAGGCTAAATATTCATGTTGAGCCTTTGCTTCATTCTAATCAATTTTCTAGCACCTTTTCTTTAACCAAAAGTTCAAGAGGTGATTTTTTTTTTCTTCTTTTTTTCTTTTCTTTTCAATATGGGAATGTATTTTTTTCTTTTTTTTTCAATGTTCCCTTTTTTTTTCTCTTGACTTTTGCCATCCCCCCTACACTTATTTCTTGTTTCTAACCCAAATAGTCAATCGAACTCCCTTGTTTATGCAATATGTCTCAAAACAATCTAATTCATCTTTAGAACAAGGGTAAGGATATACGTACATTTAGGCTAGGTAAAAGATGTGGTTACCAATAAAACAGCTAATTCAATGTAGGCTCAAACTGGTTCACTAAGGGGGATGTTCTCTTGGAACATCTATAGGGGATGGTTGGTTTGGCCTTGGTTATAATCCTAATGCCTCTATCATATTCATGTTGTCACATGCATCAACATAATCTCAAAACGGTTTAAAGCAAGTTAGAGAAACATGTAATCATAAGAGCACTCAAGAAAGAAATTAGATTGATATGTATAATGCATCAATCATATAGGCTCAAAACTCACAAGGATGATTATACAAGTCAATATTAAGTTTAAACATGCTTCTCTCTCAATCAACATATCATATTAACATTGGCTCATAAAAATAGTAGTCAAGCTCAATTCTCATGAAAAATCTTCTCACTAATAACTAGTTTTGGACCTATGCAATTCATATCTCATCATTTTATTGAAAGAAACTAAAATACACTAAAAACAATTTAAAAAGACTCAAAACCAAAATAAAAATTGAGAACCTAAAATAAGAAATCCTAAATTCTTCCCCCCACACTTAATTCTTACATTGTCCTCAATGTAATGCTATCACCCCATACGCAAGAATTATATGTAAGAGAAAAGAACTACTAAATAAAAGAAGAAAAATAACTGAAGAAAATATAAAAGATAGAGGGATTGAGAGTAAGAAATAGCAAATCTGATTATAATGTGTGCTCTCCATCCAATTGGGTTGCCTTCCAAGAAGCGCTTGGTTTATTGTCCTCAGCCCGACTTGGAATCATGCTAGCACTATTCCACATAGTTTGGCTCAAAGAGTGATATCTCTTCACCATCATGAATTGTGATGTGCTCATAATCAGGTTTTAACCTATGTCCATTCACCTTGAATGTATTACCTGTTTTTAGATTTTGGATTTCAACTGCACCATGAGTAAAAACAGTAGTAATAACAAAATGTCCTATCCATCTAGAATGTAACTTTCCAGGAAACAACTTAAGGTGAGAATAGAAAAGAACTTTTTGTCCAACAACAAAGTTCTTTCTTATAATCATTTTATCATGAAAAGCCTTAGTCTTTTCCTTGTAAATTCTAGAATTTTCATATGCATCATTCCTTATCTCCTCAAGTTCTTGTAAGTCAAGTTTTCTTTGCTTACCTGCCTCATTTATCTCCATGTTGCATTGCTTTATAGCCCAATATGCTTTATGCTCTAATTCAAATGGAAGATGACATGGCTTACCATAAATTAGACGATAAGAAGACATACCAATGGGTGTCTTGTATGCTGTTCTATAAGCCCAAAGTGCATCATCTAGATGTAAACTCCAATCTTTTCGATTTGGATTGATAGCCTTTTTAAGGATGCATTTTACCTCTTGGTTTGACACTTTAGCTTGCCCACTAGTTTGAGGATGATAGGATGTGGAGATCTTGTGTGTGATGTTATACCTCCTTAAAAGTGCTTCCATGGACCTATTGCAAAAGTGCGTACCTCTATCACTGATTATGGCCTTTGGTGTTCCAAATCTTGCAAAAATATTAGTCTTTACAAAATCTGAAATAACTTTAGAATCATTAGTCCGAGTGGCTTTCGCTTCCAGCCATTTGGAAACATAATCAATAGCAAGAAATTTATAAAGATTGCCAAAAGAGGAAAGAAAATGTCCCATGAAATCCATGCCCCATACATCAAAAATTTCGACAATTAATATTGGGGTTTGAGGCATTTGATTTCGAGCACGTAAGTTACCTGTTCGTTGGCAACGATCGCATGACTTGCAAAAGAGGTATGCATCTTTAAACAATGTAGGCCAATAAAATCCACAATCAAGCACTTTCATGGCTGTTCTTTTCGAACCAAAATGCCCTCCACATGCATAAGAGTGACAAAAGGTTAGAATAGAATGAAATTCAGATTCGAGCACACACCTTTCTTATTATCTGATCGGAGCAATGCTTCCAAAAGTAAGGGTCATCCTAAATGTAGTATTTGGCATCACTCTTGATCTTATTCTTTTGGGCTATGGTAAACTCTTGTGGCAACTCCTTGGTTACTAGGTAGCTAACAATATCGGCATACCAAGGAGTTGTTGTTGTGCTCATGGAAATGAGTTGCTTATCCGAAAAGTTCTCATGTAATGGAAGTGCATCCTCTACATGAACTAAATGGCTAAGATGGTCCCCAACCAAGTTGTCACTCCCTCTGTTATATCTTATTTCCAAGTTGAACTCTTGTAAGAGAAGTATCTACCTAATCAACCTTGGTTTGACTTCCTTCTTTGTGAGTAAGTACCTAAAAGTTGCATGGTCAGAAAAGATAATTACTTTAGTACCAATTAAATAAGAACAAAACTTCTCTAAAGCAAAGACAATTTCCAAAAGCTCTTTTTCAGTAGTGGAATAATTTAATTGAGAATCTTTAAGAGTTCGGGAGACGTAATAAATGGCATGTAAGGTTTTGCCAACCCGTTGGCCCAAAAGCTCCAATGGCGTAGTCACTAGCATCACACATGATTTCAAATGGTACATTCCAATCTGGTGGTTGCATGATAGGTGCTGATGTCAAGAGTCCCTTCAAGGTTTCAAACACCTTTTTGCATTTATCATCAAAGTGGAAAACCACATTTTTTTGTAGCAACTTGCAAAGAGGTAATGTTATCTTTGAGAAGTTTTTTGATAAATCGCCTATAAAAACCTGCATGACCAAGAAAATAACGAACCTCTCTCACATTTTTTTTATGAAAACATAAGATAAGAGCCTTGAAAGGAAGTTTTAAAAACCTTTATTACATAATAAAATAACAAGAAATCATATGAAAAATGAGCAAAATCAGCATAGAAAAAGAAAGAAAAATGCAAGAGTTAGGTGCCAAAAGGCTACCTTTCAAAGCTATCTTTCAAGCTTCCTTCTCTTTTAAATTTTTCTTTGCTTTTCTACCGTTTAGCTATTGCTCAACAATGAAAAATACTCAGCCCAAAAGAACCCTTGATAAAATGAAAACCCCCTTCTAAATAGAGGTAGTCGAATGGTCTCTATATCCTCACAATGTTGTCATTTTTTCCTAGCTAATTTGATCCAAATGCCACTAATCAAAGATGCTAAAAATGTGAATTTACCACCATTAGATGAAGTGATCAGCTCCTAACTAATACAGCTGGCCTAAAATATGTAACCATAATGTTGACATCCTTCCTCTTCATTCATTTGACCATGTGGCAAAATCACAAAGGCTCAATCAAAAAAATAACCACCTTACTATCCAATTTTGGCCTCTAGATAGAAGAACTCAGCCAACACTCCCCTCTTCTTGGGTTGGTCAAATGGCCCTTCAAATTCCAGCCCCTTCCCTATTTTTTAAATTGCAAAAAAGACCCTCTTCGATTTCTTCGGTAAAATTACACTTTAGCCCCCCAAACTTTATTAAATTGCAAATGGACTCCAAATCTGGATTTTCTTTTTCCAATACTTTCTAAATAATATAAAATTGATATATGGAAGTTTTCATAATTTTCTGAGCCCATTTGCTATTTTTCTCGGATTTATCTTCTGGAATTTCAACTTAGTGCACCTGAATTTTGTCATTTTTCAAACGAGCTCCGATTCCAGATTTTTCTTCGCCGATCTCTTCCAAATGACATAAAACTCAGATCTGGAGGTTTTCATTATTTTCTGAGCTCGTTTCCTATTTTCTTTGGATTTTCCAAAATTGCCCTTTAACCCTCGAAACCTCGGTTTTACTCAAAACAAGTCTGATTTCCAGATTTTCTTTTTCCATTATCTTTGTTATATATTGAATTGGAGTTGGTCCAAAAATGCTCAATTTTTACAATCAAATTCCCCTCCGATTTGATTTTTCCTTTTTTCCTATATCAGAAATTCTCTCGTTTTTCCATTTTTCCTCCAATCGGCTCTTTTTTCGAAATTACTTCAAACTGAGCCTTGAGCTATCTTTTTCTACCCACTCTTCATCAATTAGGGGCTTTAATGTTACCGAATCTGGCCATTTTTTGCAATTTTCCCCAATTTTGCCAAAATTCACCAAAAACCCTAATTTTTTATTTTCTTCCAAATTGACCGTTCCTTTGGTTTTGCTTCCAAAGGGCCTTTCCAATACCCGTAGTCATTGATTATATTCCATTTGGAAACTCCAATTTCGACCAATTTGATCGTTTAAGCACTTTTCCTTAAATTTACCGAATTAGGGTTTTCTTTCCTCTGAATCTCCATAACCCATCTTTTGGACTCCATATCTCATGTTGTAGACCACGGATTATCAAAATTCTTTCATCATTGTTCAATTAAACTTTGAATCTTGATTTTGAATGAGGGTTGACTTTTCAGTGGTTGACTTTTCGAAGATGACTTTTTTGAGGTTGACTTTTTCCATATTGACTTTTCATGCTTGACCTCTTAAACAAAGTCTTGGAGTACCACCTGCAGGATGAGAAGAGACTTTCTGCATTGTAAAACATCATTAGGAAGAAAATTACCTAATTTAAGGGTCCGAACAAAATTAGGTGTCTACACTTCCTCCTTGGTCCGAAACACATGTTGGTGTAGGATTTTGTGGTAACCTTCCCCTTTGGTCTGAAACACATATTGTTGGTGTAGAATTTTTTGTAACCTTCCCCTTTGGTCCGAAACACATGTTGGTGTAGGAATTTTTGGTAACCTTCCCCTTTGGTCGAAACACATGTTGTTGGTATAGGAATTTTGGTAACCTTCCTCCTTTGGTCTGAAATACGGGGGAAGATGTGAATTGTGCTTCCTTATGTGCCTGTGTCCGAATGACCAACTTTTTGTAGGTTGCCATTGTGGATCTCACATCTTCTTCTCATGTGCTAGGTGTGACTAGCCATTGTATATTCGAAAGTGAGCGCGGTTGTTCTACAAGTCTGTTTCTTTCTTTAGTGGTGTAGGAATTTTTGGTAACCTTCCCCTTTGGTCGAAACACATGTTGTTGGTATAGGAATTTTGGTAACCTTTCTCCTTTGGTCTGAAATACGGGGGAAGATGTGAATTGTGCTTCCTTATGTGCCTGTGTCCGAATGACCAACTTTTTGTAGGTTGCCATTGTGGATCTCACATCTTCTTCTCATGTGCTAGGTGTGACTAGCCATTGTATATTCGAAAGTGAGCGCGGTTGTTCTACAAGTCTGTTTCTTTCTTTAGTGTGCTAGGTGTGGCTAGCACATCAAAAAGTAGCATTCTCTACACATTTGTTCCTTTGGTGTGCATGGCTAGCCTTTGCACATCCGGAAGTGAATGTGGCTTATTGTCCAAGGCTTGTTGTCCGAGGCTTGCTTCTTTCTTTCAAGAGCATTGTTGCCACTTCATTTGAACATCCTTTTTGTCCGAGGCTTTTGTTGTCTTGGTGAATTTGAACAACTTCATTTCCTCACTTAGTGGAGATAAGTTTTTTGTGTTCGGACTCCATGTTCTTGTGATAGCTTTGCCACTTTCTTGATGAATAGATGAAGTGTCCATTTTTGGTGATTTTTTTCTTTTTCTTTTTTCTTTTCTCTTTCTCTTTTTTTTTCTCTTTATTTTTTTTTCTTTTTCTCATTATCTCCTTATGTCACGTGCACCTTTGTCCGATACTTGGTGCGTTCATCCTTATGTGACTTGTTGGTGAGACTTCTCCAAGGGGTACTACTCCCCCTTCGGAGACCAATCTCATATGAGGTTGGTCCGATGTTATTTTTTCTTTCTTGGAGCTTGAATGAAAGAGTTTCTAAAGAGAGGAGTCTAGGCGTGCATTTTCATGCCATTTTCAATGTAATCCGCCCAATTTGAGGGTTGTAAACTCGTGCAGACGTAGCTGCAATAGTTTAAGTGATTGCTTAAGTTAGTGTGTTTAAGTAGAGTTGTTTTCTTTGAATTTCACAACCATCAACTGATGAGATTCGTAGAGATCGCTTGTCGTGACTTTTGTTCACGTAGGGAGCTTAGCTCAAATTTTTACTTGGGGACTCATATGGCCGATCATGGATGTCTTCCTCTTTTCTTGTTCGGCCATATGTTTGTGAGGTCAACTTAAGAGTTTTCTCAAGTTGCCTTCTTTCATTGTTGCAAGTTGGTGGAGTCCGCTCTTGTGGACTCCATTGCAACGTTTTTGTAGTAAGATCACATTAGGACATTGGTCCCAATGTATTTTACGTCAGGCGTGAATTTGGTGTGTTTGACATCGGGAGACTTCCTCGTGGAAGTTGTTTGAGTTTTTTTGCTTTCATAGACGATCCTCTTGATGTGTTCTCTATATTGTGGAGTCGTCGTTCAAATTCTTGCTAGACCATAGTCCGGATGTGTTTCCATGTTGAAGAGTCTTTTGCGTGGTCTCCTTTAGTGAATCATACCTCCCTATGTGTTTTAATTGTAAGAGGATGCTTTCTTGATGGCTCTTTGTCAGACAGCACCTCCAGATGTGTTTTTATCTTGGAGGGTCCTTTGTTGAGGGCTTTCTGTCGTACTGCACCTCTTAATGTGTTTGTATATTGGAGGGTCATTTGTTGATAATTTTTTGGCAGACCGCACCTCTGAGTGTGTTTTTACATCGGAGGGTCCTTTGTCCGAGCTTTGAGCTCATTTTTCTAAGTCACATGGGGCGTAAAATCTCCTAATATGGATTTTTCTTCCATGTTGGGTGCGTAAGCCTCCCTACGTGGTTTACTTTTGTCCGACTTGTTTTTTCTGAGAAAAGTCAAGAGAGTTTAGTGTAAATCTAATTGATAAAACTTACCTCGGATTAACCGTAGTGGATTTTTCTTGTCTTTTAATTAGCTCGCTCATGCTCTGCCTTCCGCATCGTTTTTGACATCAGGTGTCGCCCCTATTAGTGAGCCTTCCCTCTTTGGTCGAAAACCCATTTAAGAGGCTTGAGGGGCATCAAACCGTTGGTCTAGTTTGGAACTTCGAACGTGGTGATCAGAGGACGTTTAGTGGTCCTATGAGTTCTCTCCAGTTCGGGACTTTAGAACGGATGTCCGGCATCAAGCGTGTGTGGCTTGGCATCGAGCCGTTATGTAGGAACTTATATGTTAGTCTCTGAAGGTTGTCCGACGTTCCTATGGCTCGACATCAGATGTCGTAGAAGTTCGGGGCGTGTTTTTTGTTCATCAAACTCAGTTCTTATGTTGAAGTGATGATGTTGATAGAAGATGTGGAGTTTGGTTATCCTTGAGGTTAGCCATCATGTTCGTTGTAGAGTAATTTTTCCTCAAGGACCCCTCTTGGTCGGCTCTCAAGGAGGGCTTCAGGCCGTTGGTTTGGTCCTGGCAACGAGGGCGTGATGAAGACGTCCCTCGGCATTAGATACTTTACGTGGTCCAGCATCAGCTGTGATTTCGCTAACATCAAACCTCTATATAGGAGGTCATTTCGTTAGTCTTTGGAAGACTTGCTTGGCGCTCCTATGGCTCGGCATCAAATCATTAAGTGATCCAGCTGCAAGTGAGCATTTTGGTGAGTTGTCCGTCACCGTAGGAGTGATGTAAGGGTCCAAGACTTCTTATTTGAGGCGTCTCAAGTGGTGGAGCTTTGTTCCTCGTCGTTCTCTTCTTAACACATAGGGAGACATCACAAAAGGAGGTTGATCAGGCCTCTTCTTCGGACATCATCTCTCCAGTGTTAAGGAGAGCTCAAGACGATCGGTATTTCATCCTTATATGTGAGAAAAAGGGGCAAAAGCCACACTTCCTTTTGCTATTTTTCCTCATGGCTCATCCGGCGTCAACGCGTGGTCATGTAGCCTTATGTGTGCCATAGGAGTTATTGTAAGACCACTTCATTTCGTGGTGTTTTCTTTGTCAATCGTTGAATAGGTTCAACACAGCTGTTGAGGCTTTCTTTGATGGCGTTCGTCATTCACACCTTTGTACGAGTGTGGCTATTCATTTCTTTGGCATGGATCGATCCTCATGTGGCATTTGGTTGCAGCATGTAGAGAGGATACTCTAAGATGATTACGCCTATAAGGGACATTGTCTCCTCGTGGTAGTGGCGTGGGAATTCCTTTGAGAAGCATTCCTGTTTGTCCGTAATGTTTTGCACTTAGGTTCCTTATGCATATGGCGTGGGAACTTGATGTTGCCTTCTCAAGTGAGTGGCGTGGGAGCCCGATGTTTCCTCCTCATATGAGTGGTGTGGGAGCCTTTTCAAGGAGGGTCTCATTTGTCCGCCACGTTGAGTACTTGGAGCTCATGCTTGCTTACTTGCGGATGCCATTTTCACTTCTCCACCAAATTCAGTTTAATCATCTCTTTGCTGCGAACGTGTTTATTGACGGACTTCTTAGAAGTTGATCCATCATCTTTTGTGGTGCATGACTCTTCTGAGTGCGACCACCAAGTTTTTGTCATCTTTCGTGATTTCTCACCTTCATGCAAGCTCAAGCTCGTCGGTAGCGATTTCACTTCTATGTGAGCTCAAACTTATCCTTAGTGATTTCTCACTTCTATGTGAGCTCAAACTTTCGACGCTCGATGTAGTTGTGTTCGAACAGAGAGACCAGTGTGCTCCTTAGAGATCTCATGTAGGAAAATGTCCAGGCTATGTTATGGCCAGGAACCAAATAGGCATACTCAAGAAGGTTCTTGCTCTAGATGGAGTGCTCATTCTTTTTCCCAATAAACCCTGTTTTTTCGAGATATAGTCTAAGTGTTTTCACTTGAGGGCCGATGTCAGTCCTTGTTCGAAGGTAAGGTCGAACTTTTCCACTTAAGGTCTGAAGTGTTCAAACTTCTACACTTGAGGACTAAAGTCGAACCTTGTTCAAGGTGAAGTAGTCGTGCAAGCTCCTTTTACTTGAGGACTAATGTCCACGATGGCCAAACTCGAAGGTTGTAGGTGAAGTTGGGCGGATGATGTATTTTGAGGTGGAAGTTGAGTCATGCTTTGTTTTTGTTGGAAGAGGATTTTGAAGTGGTCGCGCCTTCGTGTTGACCTTTCTCTGTGAACGAAAAGCGACTCCCTTTTGAGAGTGTTTTCAAGCTTTCACTTGTCCATCGAGCTGAGTTGTTTATGACCTATATCCCTTGTTGTGACCACGGATGTGTCCGTCAATGGACTTTTGGAAGTTGAACCATTTCTTTTAAGGCTTGCAAACTAACTTCCATCCTCATGTTGTGTCTGCGCCTTTAGCATCAATTTGTTGTTCGTAGTCATTTCAGGCATCGTTATCTCACCATATTTCCAAGACATGAACTTAGTATCTTTAGTCATTGCGAGGAGCTTTGTCAAAGAGACTGATGTGATCAAGTCTTGTTGAACGTGACCAATGTGTCTGTGCTCTCTTGCTCAGGAGCTTCTTTTGGAGGTGGTTGATCCACCCAAGCTCTCTCGCTTAGAAGATGTTGTAGAGATCATCGATCCATCCTAGCTCTCTTACTTAGGAGTTGTTGCTGGATGTCGCGTAACCTATTACGCTCAAAATTCTTTTGTAATACTAAATCCGTGATGTCTTTAGGTAAGTGTGTAGCGTGTTTTCCCTTGTCGTGGTTGGACTTTTTGTAGCGACGTCTGGCATTTTGTGTGCGCCCTTTCGAGCTCACTTATTCTTTGAGTGTGAGCTGTAGTTGCTGTAACCATTAGCTTTGTCTTACCACTTTAGGTGTCGGACAAGAGATCACACTAAGGAGGCTCTTCCTTATGTGGCGTAAGCCCTCATGTAGTTTGACTTGGGAATTTTATCATCAAGGGAGGATGTCCTTTGGCCATCTTGGATGTAAGGGAGCATTGTAGCCACAACCTCTTACTTTCTATTTTTTGCATGATGTGAATCTAGTTAAGTGCGGACTTATTCTTTTTTCATGATTTTACATGCTTTGGTAGAATGCCATCTTGATGACTTTAGGAGATCGTGGTTGAGGAGAGCTTTTGCGCCTAGTTTTCACTAGAGTTGTCTCCCTAGTCACACTTAGAGCATGCTTCTAGCGTTTAGCTTGTGCTGCGAAAGTTGTGTCCGCGCTTAGAATTCACTTAGGGGGCCATGTTGATGAGATTCCAAGAGTGTTCCTTAAAGGCATCGGCCACGTTCCTCATGATTATCTCAGGTGGACCTTAGTGCATGCCTTTGAGCTTCCCATCTTCCCTTGGTGAGAACAAATGACCTTAGGAGATTCATGGGCGAACTCTTGTGTCAATGTTGTACGTAAATACACATTGGTTGTGTTAGCCGACCATGCTCTTTACTCATCGAGGAGTTGAGGCATGGTTCACTTTCTCGGATATGTCATCTTTAGAGATTCACGTAATGATTGTAGTGGCCGCAGTAGTAGAGAACATAAGTTCTCTAGTGTTCCCATTATTTGTTCGGCCAACTCATCTTCTCTTTGGGGGAGATCTGCAATGCTCTTTATGGTAGTCGACTGTGCCCGTAGTTAGCTTAGGCGAGGTGAAGCTTAAGCTCTTGGTGACTTTTGAGCTTGTGTCCACTTCGTTAGAGACTTGTCTAACCTTTGCTTGACTGGCGCAATGGTGATGGAAGTCTTGTTTTGGTAGGGATGTTGGTGGATGAAGTCCTAGCCTTCTGAAATCGTCAATGGTCCTTGGTGGCATCACTCGCACCTTGGATTAATATGTTCGTGCAAATTGGTAAAATCAGATGAGCATTCATAAGACTTTGTTGGTTGAAGTCCGAAGTATTGAGGTGGCAATGTCACTTTCTTGAGTGAAGGGAGAATTCCTTAGTGTCCCAAGATTGAAGAATGATGCGCTCATCAGCATGCTCTTTTTCTAGCTTCCATCTTGCTCTCCTGTCTTTCAGCCATTGTACCAAAGTAAATGAGCTTCTTTTGCATTTCAAGCCTTTCTTTCAGGTTGGCTTTGGTCTCTTCGCTTAACTTCAACTTAAGCTATTCGATGTCCCTTTTCGCGCTCAACCTTTCTCTTGGGTTCGTGGTGTATTGTGGCTTTAGATGCGATTTTCCACTTTCTTCCTTGAGCGTCCGCTTCTTTTGCTCATCAAAGGAGTTGCATTGGCAGCAGTGATTGGTCTTATGATATCATTGTGTCCAAGGTGTAATCAAACAGCCATATATCATCAGTTTCACATCTTTCCCGACCTCTTTCAATATGGCTGGAGCACTCTTTGCTTCCAGCTTTTACTTTTACGATGGATTCCTTGTAGTAAGCTTTCAAATGACTTGGGCCAGACCACGGACATCATCTCTTAATTGCTTGATGTTAGCGAGGGAGTCTTTTTAAGTTCCAAAATGGTCCCTCTTGTTTGATGTGCTCGGATTGCTTGGAGTTGGCTCAAGTGTGATTATGTGAATTACTAGGCGAGGACGCCCTCATGAGAGGAGATGTGCCACTTGATGTCTCAGCTCCAGCTGAGGTCTCTTGCCTCTCGTCCTTCATTTGTGAGCGACTCTTTTTGTTTGTCAATGTAAGAGTCGTTGGATGTTGTGCTTGTGTTTGAAGAGAACTTGAGTCTTCGCACATCATCCTCATCTCATTTATCTTAACAGGAGCGTTTGAGCTTTGCATAGAGCTCCTTGGCGTGTGAGCCTTGGAGATGTGAGCGTGTTGGTCCTTTTTCCATGTTTACTTAGCTTTCCTCTTTACTAGACATGGGGAGCTTAGAGGGGATAAGCAAGGTACTTGGTGATGTTTCCATGGTGGAAGTGTTCTCAGGTTCCCAAGCTTCATTTGTCGCGCTCTCCTTTCTTATGTCATTTACAACAGCAGTGTTTTCCGTGATTGGGGGATTTTTATAAGCAATATCCTTCACTATCTCTTGTTAACTTGCGGACATCGTTCCTTAATTGGTCGAGGTCGTTGCTCACTCTTTGCTCCTTTAAAGAGGGCGTACATTGAGGGACACATATGTCATGTTGTAAGTCCTTAGGCGTGAAAGCCTTAAGTCAGAAGGGGTGTCCGCTTCTCTTCCTCTGATGGGAGGCGGATCAATTCAAAATGGTCGACGAGCTCCAAACCTTGTAGCGACTCTCTTCTTAGGAGCCATACTTCTTGTTGGCTCTCTCAATGAAAGCACCAAATATTGCGGGTGAAAATATCAGTGTTCGTAACTATGAGAGTCTACTAGAATGGATGTGGTCATTGTAGTGGCAGAGACTAAGGCTGAACACTAATGAACACTAGAGTACTGATGTGTTGGGTGTGCTTGGGATAAAGTAAGTGGAACTTAGGTGGACATCGGACACATGGGGGCTGAAGTCAACAGATATGCATGTCGCTTGGGAACCGAAGTGGTTAGTCTTTCGTCGAGTGTATAAGGCAATTAGGAGCTGATGTGATCAACCTTCTGGTAGAGGTGCATGGCACATCGGATCACGTCGGTGTACATCGGGACCAAAGTGATCTTTACTAGTTGGATGGTTTCCTGCAAAGAAGCAACGAGGTGAGAGGGGCGCCGAAGGTTTACCTCCGGGGCGTGCTCCGACACTCAAGTCAGTATCACTTTAAGTGTTTAGCACATAAAGACATAGGATCACTTAGGATATCCGAAATTTAAAATGTAGAGTGAGATAGGGAGAACTAATCTGGTTAGAGTATTCTCTCTCTAGTCCGAATTTTAGGCCTATGATGGGATGTCTTGGAGTAGGCTAGTAGTAGCTATTTATAGGCTGACGAACGGTCCATATTGTGCCACGTTTCAGCATCTGAGTGAGGGTGCATCATTGGTGATGTAGCTGCATTGCACCCAATCCGAATCCATTTATGTTGGGAGGGCTATGTAGGAGCTGTTTCGGTGTTTTGATCTCGCGTCCGGTTCGGACAGCTGGATAACAGTAGGCCTAGTTCCAGGTCCTCCCTAACATTCTTAATTAAAACCTTGCACTAAAAAGAAAATCAGTTGTAAAATATAGTAGAAGCAAGGGTCGAATCCTCAGGGATTGGGTTTTCATTCAAGAATTATCAGTTTATAATTAAATTCAAGAAAAACAAAGGCAAAAAGGGGGGTTTTGAAATAATTTTAAAACTAAAATAAACAAGAAAATAAAAAGCAAGCAAGCAAGTAAATAAATAAAGAGAGGTAATCAAATATGAGAAACTATGGTTAAGGTTTCATTCTCCACCACTAGACAATGTTAAGAATCAATTTCAGACTTATCAATATCAATGATCTATCAAAGTTAACAACCGTAGATGACAACCTCCCTTGTTATCCCAATCCTTCCCTAGTTCGTCGTTAAGCAGAACAAACGCCACTACTTAATCCCTAACTATGAAATAACCTAAGATAAACATCTATAGATTCAAAGTGATAGCAGCTTTAAGATGAGAAAGATTGATCTAAGCAACAAACACATAAATATGGATTCATTCCACTTAGGTTATGTTCCACTTTGCAATTAGCGAAAACTTTAACATAATCGTTAACCACAAATTGCCACTATTGAATAGAAATCAAGATAAGCTACGTATCAAAACTCCTAAACTAGCAGTAGATAATCATCAAGATCTATCTAGTTGCGCACCTAAACAAATCAAGACAAAAATCATGAACAATTCTTATGGAAGAACATAAACAACTTTGATAGAAAATCAATATATGATAAGGTCTAAAAATCAATTACAAAAAACATGTCTAGGGCTTTGAAATCACCCTTAACCAAGAAGGAGTTTAGCCTTGCATAGGCATAGTTAACATAGACATAAAACTTAAGAAAATCAAGAAAAAGAAAACTAAAAGAATGAAGAATGAATAAGGAGAAGAAGAAAAAGAAAAAGAAGAATATTGATAATAATCAAGGCATGGCTAGATTGTGGCTCAAAAGATGGTATTTATAGAGCTTTAAAACTCTGAAAACCCTTTCTTGTTGCACAAGTCAGTTCAGGAGGCAAAATTGCATTTTCTTTATTTCTATTTTAGGCAATGTTAGGGTTCGGGCCAGCGTTACAACACTGGCTCTCGACATGTTTGAGGCGCTGCGGCGCCAAACATCGGCACCGCGACGCTGGTCGCTGATTTTTCTGATGCACTTTCTTGCATTTATTTGGCTGATTTGGATGACTATTTCTTGTCTGATTTGGGCGTGTAAACAACCGTTGGAAAGGTATTCAAGTCAGCTTCAAAAGTCAAGATGAAAGTTTCTTCAAATAAAGATTTAACATCATATTTTCCTTGCAACAAGCTTCGGAGGTCAAATCTACCTTCTTGCTTTGCAACCAGAAATTCATCTTTTTGACTCCCAAGTCTTCATCCATCTTGTGATTATGATTGTGTAAGCACTTTACCATCATTAGTAACATCTTTTCACTTCATTCTCCTAAATATACCTAAAATTCAAAAAGATAATATAAGTAATCAAAATAAGGATCGAAAAAATAACTCAAACTAATAATAGAAAGGGCATTAAATGTATATTTTATGAGCTTATCAGGTGATTGTCCTACCAATAACATCTACAAACAAAATGGGCTTGTTGATATCAACTGAATTGATAATTTATAAACACTAAGAAACCTTTAAAAACTTGTAATACTATAAATAAGATTATCAGTTAAAGCATTTTTATTTACGCAGAGCTAAATTCAGAGAAATTAAGAATACTATAAATAAGATTACCGGTTAAGAAAGCATTGTTATTAACCCGAGCGACAAGTTCGAGAATATCTACGAACCAAAATACAAATGATGGAATAGATTGATCATCAGCTAAAATTCGTTCAACTTGGGACAAGCGATTTAAATAAATCATATTGTTATTGGCACAAGTCTTGAAATTACTCTTAGCACGCCCTACATTAAACCTTTGCAATGTATAACAGACCCCTTCTTTTAAGAGAGGTTCAAAACCGGTGCATCTTGATCCTTTATACTTCCTTGAATTGTAGACCCCTAACATCATAACATTTAAATATATATTAATAGAGCAAATATATATCATAAGCCAGCCTAACACAAGAAGGAAAGCATGCAAGCTACTAAATAATCAGCTGACCTCTTTGTTAATCATGAAAAATTCAAGGCTGAGAAGCTTGTTATTTTCCTTTGGGTTAATAGCATGCCAAACCCTAATAATCCTTCCATTTACGTGGGGGTTTTTCTGATGGATGTATAGTTACGATAAAGGAGTAGTGGCCATAATCTTTCAAAACAGCATAGATCATTTTTTTTTTTAAAAAATAGATTAAAGTTAATCAAGACAATTTAATTAAATCGTAATCAAATTAAATAATCATTATATGAATAGATTAAAGTGCATCAAAGATAAGAACACTAATAAAAATTATCAAAAAACTCATTAAATAATCATTATATGAATAGATTAAAGTGCATCAAAGATGACTCCAAAGAGAGGCGGCTATGAGAGGTTTGAGAGAGGCGACTTCATTCAGGCGTTCCGGGGTTTCTAGTTCGATCAATGATGTCTGGGATATTAATAAAAATGAAATTGTAACATTGTCTATTGATAATCTTAGTACTCAGGTCCTGTTCAAGCCACTGTTAGATTATTTAGGAAGAGTGGCTAGGGTTTATGACCTTTTTATCTCCAAAAAAAGAAGACCTAGCACAATGATCTTTTTGGGTTCATCCGAGTAGTTGGAGCGGATGCAAGACGTCTGATTATTCATTGTGATGGTGATTACATATTGGACAGAATATTGGTTTTGACAAGAGTAAGGTTCGGTCCTGGCATCAGATCCAACAAGGGACATTCAAGTGAGAAAAGATTAGTGATCAATAAAAGCAGACCTCTATCGAGAGACTCAAAGAGGGACGACAGATCATACGCTCAAGCGGTGCTGGACAATAATAAGGGAAAGCAAGTGGGCTGTGAAGGACAGATCTTGTGCTCAAGGGCTGAGGAAAAAGTGGACAACGGAAGGAACTTTAATATTGCTTTCGAAAATAATAACCAGATTTGTGGTAAGGAAACAAATGAATTCAGGCCGAGATAAGGGAAGGGTATGTCAGTGGTTGCTCTTACGGCAGGCATGATATCTAATGTCAGTCGAGCCATGGAAGAATCGGGGAATAGACTAAAAACAGGACAGCAAGGTACACTGGTATCGACAGAGAGAGTTACGGAGTCAGAACAGAATCCTAACGTGGCAAGGACTTCTCCATTGCAGGAAAGCTATGTTGAGAAAAGCAGGAATAGGTTGGATGAAAACGTGGCACGTGGGATTGCAAATAACAACATGGAAAGTGGAGCTGTAGTCTTTAATTGAGGTGGAAATTGTCATGCAACTTTGGTACGTAACTTTGATACTTTGCCGAAACTCATTAAACTAGGAGAGGTAGCTATTTCGGATGAGTGGTTATTATTATCTACTGTGTGCTCATTGCATGAACTCACCAATCCAAAAATTTTATAAGACTTTTTCTATGGGCAAGGTTTCTCTGGTTGTAAGGTTCTATCTTAGATTGTAAACGTGTTCTTATCTCTTTCGAGAACCTTGAAGAACGCATAAATTTTTTCAACAATGCTCAGAAATGGAAAAATGATTGGTTTTCTAATGTTCGTGCTTGGTAACAAAATGATGCAGCTCAGGATTATTTTGTGTCGATAAGGGTGGAGAGAATGCCGTTCCGCTATTGGAATCTAGACTTTTTCAAGAATTTTTCCAAAAAATGGGGGAAATTTATAGCGGTGGATGACAAGACTTTATCGAGAAATAGGTTCGATGTGGCTAGAATTCTTATCTCGTGCTCGAAACCTTTCTCTTTTGAGGGAGTTTATTCTTATGTCGCTAATGGCGAGGCTTTTTCTCTTCATATTTCGGGTGATTTTCTTCATCTCTGCAATATTCAAATAATTTCAAAGAATTCTGGGAGGTTAGTGGCTTGGACGAAGAGGAAAATCAGAGACAACCATTAATAATCATTTATCTTGTTATCAGGATATCAGAGGTGAGACAGTTAATGAAAGTGGGAATGATTATGTTGAAGATAGCATCCAGCATGAGGGGGACACATGTCCACAAGCTGAGATACATGTCTTGGCAGAAAACGGACAGTCAATACTTGCAGAAAGGCAGTTGGAAGAGGAGCAGGAAGATGAAATGACAACGGAGATTGGTTTGCAAGAGGAAGCACATGTTATGGAAGAAACTAAGTTGGGCTCAGCTGTAGGAAGATAGGTATTAGAGAAGCAACCAGAAGAGACAGTAGCGGGGTTATGTTTGTAGGACATGACTCAGGTTATGGCAGCAAACTAATTGGTAATAGGTGCAGAAAGTCAGTGTTTAAAGATACAAGAAGAGGCGTCAATTGCAAAGAATATATTGCGAGCTGATGCATAGGTTTTGGCAAAAAATGGGACTTTACAAGAGGTAGACACCAAAAAAAAGGGACAGGCCAAAAAAAGTTATAGGTGAGATAACTTTGAACTTGGATAACAGAATTTTGTCTAGAACTCGATCTAGGGACCCTACTACAAATGTCATGAATAGTGGATTGCCACCAAATGAAGGTCGATTAACTTGGTCACAGGGTAAGAAATTGGGCTTGCACAATAACGGGAATGATAAAGATATAGAAGAAAGGTTAGTAGAGATGGAGGAGAAAGATGCATTGATTATTCAGGGAAAAAAAGGGGACTTAGATGGAAGACAGATCTGATTAAAAATTGGGGGTTTTTATAATTTTATGAAGATCATTTCTTTTAATGTAAGGGGGTTGGGGAAGAATGAAAAGGTTAGAATGGTGAGGCGCTTGGCATCCAAACACAAGCCCTAGATGCTACTCTTGCAAGAAACAAAGTTGGAGTTTGTTAATCAAAATTTTGTGAGGCGAATATGGTATGACGGTAATGGGATGATGGAGACAGTAGGTTCAGAGGGCAATTCAGGTGGTTTGATGATGGTGTGGGATGATAGAGTGTTTACGATGTTAGAGATCATTAAGAAAATCAGATTCATGATTGTTGTGGGAGTTTTCACTCAGAGTAATATAAAGGTGTCCATTCTGAATATCTATGCACCAAACAATGATTAGGGTAAAAGAGTATTGTGGGAGGAGATCCAAAATGCGATGGAGAATTTGTCTTGCTTGTGTCTGCTAGAGGGAGATTTTAACGCAATTCTAAACATTGATGAACATACAGGTATTTACCACAATATGTGAGCAATGTCAGATTTCCAATCATTTGTTGCAACAATTGGATTAGTCGAGATGCCTATGAGGGGGAAATTTCCCTTGCTGCACGATCATAGAAAATACTTCTTGGAGCAAATTGGACAGATTTTTATTCTCACCGGATATGCTGTTACAATTCCCTGATATCTCAGTGCAAAGATTGCCGAATTATCTTTCAGACCACAATGCAATTTTTCTGTTGACTGAAAATACAGATTGGGGACCTTTACCTTTCAGATTTTATGATCATTGGTTTTTGGGAGATGGTTTTGATAAGGTCATAATAGAGGCGTGGGAGAAAGAAAAGTCCAGCAATACTTGGGCAAAGTTTAGAAATCTGAAGATAGTTTTTAAAGATTGGCAAAAAAGCAAAAGGAACACTCTTGAGGTTAGAATCAGAATAGTAAATGAGGAACTAGTGGAGATTGATGCCAAATGGGTCTAGAGAGTGGTGACAGAGGCTGAAAATATTGTAAAATCCTTTTAACTTCTAATTTATGGAGGCTCTTTAGGATGGAGGAGATGCAATGGAAACGTAAATCAAGGATGAATTGGTTTCAATGTGGGGATAAGAACACCAAATTTTTCCATGCAACTGCCCGTATTAGAAAAAGACACAACAATATAGGAAAATTGATGCATAATGACCGAATGGTTTTTGAGAAAAATGAGGTCCGGCGGGTAGTTTTTGATCACTTGTCACTTCAGCAATAGCCTAATAAATATGAAGATAACAATGCCTGGATGTGAGTTCAAAATGTTGACAACAGAAAGTAGGGGTTTTTTAGAGGAAGAAGTTACAGTGGAAGAGGTGTGGTCGGCAGTGAAGGGCTGTGGTAGTTCGAAGGCACCTGGGCCAGATGGTTTCAACATGGGTTTCATCAAACAGAAATGGGATATATTGAAAGATGACATCATCAAGTTTGTTTTGGAGTTTTAGTGGACTGGTGTCATGCCCAGATGTGTCAAGGCATCGTTCATCGCCTTAATACCAAAGGTTAATTCTCCATCAATTGTGTCTAATTTCCGGCCAATTTGTTTGGTAGGTTGTCTTTAGAAAATAGTTACAAAGATTCTTGCTAACAGGCTGATAATAGTAATGACAGAGATAATTGGGCAAGCGCAGTCAGCTTTTATAGGAGGATGCCAGATACTGACAGTGTTCCAATTGCAAATGAAACAGTAGACTGGGCTAGGAAAGAGAAATAGAAGATTTGTGTTTTGCAATTAGATATTGCCGAAGCCTATGACTGTGTGCAATGGGATTTTCTTGATTACATAATGGGCAGGATGGGTTTCGATAAGAAATGTAGGAGATGGATAAAGGGGTGCATTCAGTCGGTACCACTTTCGATTTTGGTAAATAGATCGCCGACATCTCAGTTTGATATGAAGAGGGTGTAGACACCTAATTTTGTCCGGACCACTAAAACAGGCATGTTTTCTTCCTAAATTGAATGTTTTAGAATGTAAAAAAAAAAAAAATTCATCCTGCAAGTGGTACTCCGAGACTTAGTTTAAGAGGGCGAGCATAAAAAGTCCCTTGAAAATGTGAACCCTGAAAAGTCAACCTCGAAAAGTCAACTACTAAAAAAGTCAACCCACTTTCAAAATTAAGATTCGACGTTCAATTGAAAAATGACGAAAGAATTTTGATAATCCAAGGTCTACATCGAAAGATATGGAGTTCGGAAGTTGGGTTATGGAGATTCCGTAGAAAGAAAACCCTAATCCGAGAAATTTGGGGAAAAGTGCTTAAACGATCAAATTGGTCAAAATTGAAGGTTCCAAATGAAAGATAAGCACTGACTACGGGTAATGGAGAAGTCACTTGAAAGAAAAATTGAAAGAAAAGTCAATCCGGGAGAAAACCGAGAATTAGGATTTTTGGTGGATTTCGGTGAAACTGGGAAAAATTATAGAAATGGCCCGACTTGATAAGAAAAAAGCCCCTAATGGATGAGGAGTGATTAAAAACGGATAGCCCAAGGCTCGGTTTGAAGAAAATCTGAAAATCGGACTTGTTTTGAGCAAAACCGGGTTTCGAAGGTAAAAGGGCAAAATTGGAAAATTTGGGAAAAATAGCAAATGAACTCCAAATATTCTGAAAATTTGCAAAATCTCATTTTTAAATATTTGAAAAAGATTGGCGAAAAAAAAAAAATCTTGATTCAGTTCGTTTGCAAAATGGCCAAATCCCAGGTCTCCTATGTAGTAATTCAAGAAGATAAATCCCAAAAAAATAGCAAATGAACTCTAAATCTTCTGAAAATTTGAAAATCTGATTTTTAAATTATTTGAAAAATATTGAAAGAAAATCTTGATTCCAAGTTCGTTTGCAAAATGGTCAAATCCCGGGTCTCTTATGTAGTAATTCAAGAAGGTAAATCCCGGAAAAATAGCAAATGGACTCCAAAAATTCTGAAAATTTAAAATCTCATTTTTAAATTATTTGGAAGAGATTGGAAAAAGAAAATCTTGATTCGGAGTTCGTTTACAAAATGGCCAAATCCCGGGCCCCTTATGCAGTAATTCAAGAAGATAAATCTCGAAAAAATACCAAATGAGTTCCAAAAATTATGAAAACTTTCATATCACACTTTTAAATTATTTGGAAGAGATTGGTGAAAAAAAATCTTGATTTGGAGCTCGTTTAAAAAATGGTAAAATGTGGGAGCATAAAAGGGCAATTTTGGAAAAAAAATCCAAATAAATAGCAAACGGAGTCGGAAAATTTTGAAAACTTCAAGAATTCAATTTTTTATTATTTTGAAAGTATTGAAAAAATAAAATTTTTATTTCGAGTCTGTTTGCCATTTATTTGCATCGAGGGGTAAAAAGGTTATTTTACCCAAGCAACCGAAAAGGGCTTTTCTTGCCTTTTAAAAAAATCAATCTTGGGCTGGAAGAGAGAGTGTTGGCCGGCCAAGGCCCAAGGAGGGGAAGGAGTTTCTGATTTTTCAATCAAAAGGCCAAAAATGAAGAGTTAGTTAGTGATTTTTGATCAAGCCTTTGCAAATAAGCCACATGGGCCAATGCATGAAGAGGGAGAGTGTCAACATAATTCTTGAACAGTTGTAATTATGGACAGCTGATGGCCTAATATAAGGCTGATAATTTCATGTTTTAAACACCTTGAATCACTAGCCCTTGGATGGAAATTGTTGAAAGGAAAAATGACAACATCCTAGTCTAGGAGAAAGGGAATTTCGGCCATTACATACCAAGGGGTCTCTTTCATTTTTGAACACTCTCATTTTTCATATTTCTCTCTTGTTTGGCTGAGTTTTCTCTCTTTGGTTGCAAAGCAAAAAGAAAAGTTTAGAAAAGAAAATAAAGTTTGAAGAGAAAAAGCTTGAAAGATAGCTTCTAGAGGTTGCTTTTAGCACTAACTCTTGCACTTTCTTTGATTTTCCATTCTTGTTTTTGCTATTTTGATCATTATTTTGGTGAGTTTTCTTTTGATTTTTCTTTTTAAATAAGTGTTTTTTAATATTCTTTTTAAGTTCTTTCTTCATCTTTTCTTAAAAAAGTTCTTGTAATATTTTTTTTCTCTTGCTTTCTTACCATGGCCGAATGGCCCATCTTTGTTGTTGTTGTTGTTGTTTTGCTTTGATTTGTCATGTTATTTTTGTTATTTTTTTAGTCTTGATGCTTTAAATCTTCTTCTACTACATATACTTGAAGCTTGTTTTAATTTGGTTGCTTGATTATTGCCATTTATGATTTTATTATCATGTTCTTGCATTTTTAATTTTCTGTTTTCAAAATGTTTAAATTTGTTTATGTTTTATATTTTGTAATCCATGTGTTTGTGAAAATGTTTGTTAGTTTTAATACCTCTACTTTATATTGGCATGATTTGAGTGTTATATTTTAGTTAAGTATGTTAGTATATCAAGTGTTTGTGAAAATGCCAAGCTCCCTTGGAACTTGAGGCCATTCGGTCATCCCATTGATTTTGCTTTGTGTGTGCATTTTTGCTATGTTAGTTGATAGGTTTGCATTTTCATGGCATTTGATTGAGTATTTAGTTTAAGTATATCAAGTGTTTGTGAAAATGCCTTGCTTATTTGGACATGAGGCCATTCGGCCATCTCACATTATTTTGCTTTGTGTGTGCATTTTTGTTATGTTAGATGATAGGTTTGCATTTTCATGACATTTGATTGAGTATTTGGTTTAAGCATGCATTGTGTTTGTGTTATTTCCATGCATATTTTAGATGTTAGGTTTGGTTTATTTTGCCATGCATGTCCATGCATTTTACACTTAGGTTGCATTAAATGCCATGCAAGTTCATTTAGGTCTAGGTCATTTTATTGATGTTATGCATTTTCCATGACATTTAGGTTTAAATTCATGCATTTCATACATCATATTTGCTGTATTTTTTCATGCGTTTCATGTCCATGCCATTTGACTAATGACTTAGGCCAATTAATGGTTCAAAGTCACGCTCTCTTGAGTATACTTGTGGAAGATTAAAGAGTTGTCAAATTGATTATTCTACCTTTGTGATTTTTTTTACGTAGCCAATTTTTGTCTAACTTTTCAAAAGTCCTAGATACTGTTTTTGAGTCATTTTGTGAGTCTAAAATATTTTTACTTTGATTTTTAAATGATTTTATCAAAGGCAAAAATGTGTTTTGGCAAAACAGTTTTTTCACCCAGTACTCGTACTTTCTCGATTTTTCTGGGCAGTCACCATTAATCAAAAAATTAAGCCGATTTTTTCTCGTGTAGTGTTACATATCCTAAGTCTCCAGTATCTGTTTTAGATTTTTTTTGAATTTTTCAAAATAGGGTAAAAAATCGTGGCTTAAAACTGGACAGTGGAGTCAGAATTGAATTTAAAGGAAAATCATTTTTCTGTTTTGGTTAAGTTACTTAGAGGGGGCTGATTAGGAAGTTTAGCTACTGACTTAGGGTAGTTTCTAAGCCTTTTTAAACTCTAAAAAAGATTTTTTTAAGTCTCGGATTAAGGGTGGTCAAGTCCGGGATTTTAAACTTAGGAAATTAGAGCCATTTAAAAAAGGGTTTAGTTAAGTTTTTATTTTTAATCTAAGCTTTTCAAAATTGTTTTCAAACAATCACAAAGTATTTTGGTTTTAGAATATTTAATTTGACATATTTTCCTAAGGTAGCCGGATATCTTTTTAGATATACGGATTTCCTTAATTAAAGGAAAAAATACATTTTCATGCATTGCATTTTCCATATTCATGCATTTTATATAATATGTGATTTTTGCTATGATAATTTCTATGATATTGTTATGATTTTGAGTTATGTTATATTGTTTATTATATGATTTTGAACATTTCATGATATCCTATGCTTTTTATTTAGTTATTTCTTTATATATTATTTAGCATATACTATGTTCATGCATTATTATTTTCATGCATATTATATGATAGCATTATTTTATATTTCATGTCATTTAAATTATATGTCATATTATTCATATTTGCCATGTCATTTAAATCATTTCATTGCATGTAGAATATATTATGTTACCTAGGTTATTTCATTTCATTTAGAATATGCTAAGACATTTAAATTATATCATATCATTTAGGTTGCATTATATTATTTAGACTTTGCTATGTCATTTTATTTATGTCATACATATACATATTCATATTCATATTTTTTTTAAATGTTTTCAAAAAGATAATGATTTTCAATAAAATAAAGATATTCTCGAGTTAAAATAATTCATGAGTTCTCTACAGGGTTTGCTGGGGAGGATATTATCAATTATCATTAATAACGGAATATCTTCTTTAAAATGGGAATGATTCGAAAAGTTTTCCCAATTAATAAAAATTTCTATATTTTGCCATGTTTGTTGGGAAATATAGGAAAATTTTGAATTTATAAATTCCGGATCATTTTCAATTAAAAATGGAATTATTTTTCTTTAAATTGGGAATTAACTTGAAATACTAAATTTAAAACCAACTTTTACCGAGACTTGAGATAACACACGATTAATATGGTACCGTTTTATACGGGCGTTGTGGGGGTGTTAATCCTTCCCCACACGTAACTGAGTCCCGAACCCGTTTCTTTGATTTCTCTGGTTTAAAACGTAGACTTGAAATTGGTTTTAAAAATGTTTTAATTAATTTTAAAATATTTTATAAAACCAGTTTTATAGGTGGCTGATCACACCTAGCTAAAAAAGATTGGTGGCGGCTCCATGTCTTTTTTTTAAGGTCATTTTCAAAACCTTCATAGTTCTAGAGGAATTAAGTCGACTTTTCCTTGGTTTTTTTTTTTAATGTCACGCTTAACGAATAATAAAGTCTTGCGATGAGACTTGTTATTTTTTTAGGTTGCGACAGGGACTTCGACAGGTGATGCACCCAAAAGAGTGTATCTTATTTAACCTTGCACTAAAAAGATCAATTGTAAGTATAATGATTAGCAAGGGTCGAGTCCTCAGGGATTGGGTTTTAATCTATGAGTTATTAGTTTATAACTTACGTTCAAAGAAAATAATAAAAGAAAAGGGGTTTTTGAAGCCAGATTTAAACTAAAGTAAATAATAAGAATAAGATGCAATGCGGTATAACCAGCCAATAAAAATATATATACTAAATTAGGCGGTATAACCAGCCAATAAAAATATATATACTAAATTAGGCGGTATAACCAGCCAATAAAAATAAAACAAAGTTAATATACAAATTAGGCGGTATAACCAGCCAATAAAAATAAATATACTTTTAAAAATAAGCAAACTAGAAAAGTAAGAAAACAAGTAAGTAAGAAGAATCAAATATGAAAAATATGGTTAAGGTTTCATTCTCCACCACTAGACATCATTAAGAATCAATTTCAGATCTATCAATATCAACCAACTATCAAAGTTAACAACCGTAGATAACAACAAGCTCTGTTATCCCAATCTTTCCTTAGTTTGTCGTTAAATAGACAAAGCTCTTTATTTAATCTCTAACCATTAAACAACCTAGAATAAGCTCTCTAAATTCAATTTAATGGCAGCTTTATGATGAGAAAGATAGGTTGATCTAAGCAACAAACACATAAGCTCGGATTGTTCAACTTAGGTTATGTTCCACTTTGCAATTATTGAAAACTTGACCATAATCATTAATCACAAATTGCCACTTATGAATAGGAAATCAAGACAATTACACGGATCAAGACTCCTAGACTAGCAATAGATAATTATCAAGATCTATCTAGTTGTACACCTAAATAAATCAAGACAACATCATGAACAATTCTTGTAGAAGAACATAAGCAACTTTGATAGAAAATTAATGATAGATAGAATCTGAAAATCAATCACAAAACATGTCTAGGGCTTTGAAATCACCCTTAACCAAATAGAAGTTTAGCCTAGCATAGGCATTGTAAACATAAACATAAAATTAAAGAGAATCTAAGAAGGAAATAAAAGAAAGAAAGAAGAAGAAGAAAATAAAGAAAAAGAAAACTAGAGAAAAGAAAGAAGAAGAAAACTTAGAGAATTTTATTACAATGGCTAATATCCTACCAATGTACAATATGATCCTCTACAATCATCCAAGGCCCTCTATTTATACACATTTTTAAGGCTAAATGACAAGAGACAAGCTTTACAAATTTCAAAGGTAGGTATAATAGGTGGGTGCATTTTTCTAACAATTTTCGTCATATTGTATGACAATTTTGATCAGCCAACTTGATGGTCGATTTTTTCAATATTGGAGGCCTGATCTGATCACATGGTCTTCTAGAAAAATGTTCCCCTGTCAGTTACTGATCCATAGCCGTTGGAATCAGCTCATTTGCTGATGTGGATAAGAAGATATGGGCAAAATACGAAAACAGGTCAGCACAGACGTCATTGCACATCAGCCAACTTGATGGTCGATGTCTCTAGGGAAAACGACTCCGTTTCAAGAAGTGTAAAACATGGAAAAGATAGATATGCCTCTTAGCTTTGCACGGTTAAAATTTCAGCCTTATTTCTTCAGTGGAACTCCAGATATAGCTGATATGGCAAAAGGTGTCGGAACTGGAACTGAACTGGATTTGCCCTTAATTCTAGTAATCTGAAATCACTCAAAGAAACTTGTGAAAAACACCAAATTACATAAAAATATAAAAGATCATAAACAAAATTAGACTAAACAATAATAACTCGTATTTGACACAAAACAATAATAAAACATAACTAGAAACTATATAATTATACGAGTTATCAACAAGAATTGTTGCTAGTCCCTAGCAACGACTCAATAAAAATAAAATAAGAAAATCTAATCTAATCCACTTTCGTAGGAAATCACGGTGGCACTTAGAATGTGACACAAGCCTTTAAACCCCTAGGTGTCCCTAGTGGACGAGTTTAGTCTCGTGAGGGTTTACTAGAACGATACCCACAAACATTGAAAAACTAAAATATAAATAAACTACATATACTAAAAATATTTATTCCTAATCCTTTCAATACAAATTAGAGACAATCTTTGAACAAGTCTTATAAACTAATCAATAGCTTAAAGAATTTCACAAAAATTCATGCTTGAATGTAAATTGTTTGAGTTAAGCCAATATTAACATAACATATCTCAATCAAAATAGTGCATGTTCAAATTTAATCTCAACTTCTCACATGATATACCCTCATGATTTTCACTCTTTAAAGTAGTGGTGAAGTGTTTACACTCAATCAATCTCATGAAAACAGTTCTACCATATTCTTGCTTGTCCACCTATTCTCCACTATTTAGATCATACAACTTCATGAATCAAGAGGTCTTTAATCAAGGTTGTAATGGGGCAAGGGGTTTGTAATGTGGTTGAATAACAAAAGGATAAAGATATCACAAAGGCTCCAAAGAGTTCATAAAGTTTAGAGACATAATAAGATCATACAAAGAAACTTCTCAAAACTCTTTACAAGTACATAGTCACCTAGGCCGAATATTCATGTTGGGCCTTTTCTTCATTCTAAACAACTTTGTAACATCTTTTTCTTTTTCCACAAATTCAAGAGATGATTCATATTTTTTACTTAGGAATGTATTTGCCAGTATTCCATTTCTTTTTCTCTTGACTTTTCTTTTCTTTTCTTTTCCCCCCACACTTATTTCTTGTTTCTAACCCAAATTTTCAACTAAAAATATCCCTTGTTTTTTTGCAATATGTCTCAAAATATATAATCCATCTTTAGAACAAGGATAAGGATATAAGTATATTTAGGCTAGGTGTAAGTTGTGGTTACCAATAAAACAGCATATTTAATGTAGGCTCAAATTGGCTCACTAGTGGGGATGTTCTCTTAGAACATTAATAATGGATGGCTGTTTGGCTCTGGTTATAATCCTAATGCCTCTATCATATTCATGTTGTCACATGTATCAATATAGTCTCAAACGGTTTAAAGCAAGTTCTAGAGAATCATGTAATCATAAGAGCACTCAAGAAAAAAATTAGATTGATTTGTATAATGCATCAATCATTATAGGCTCAAAAACTCACAAGGATGATTATACAAGTCAGATTAAGTCTAAACATGCTTCTTTCTCAATCAACATATCATATTAACATTGGCTCATAAAAAGGTTGACATCAAGCTCAATTCTCATGAAAATCTTCTCACTAATAAATCTGTTTTAGACTTATGCAATTCATATCTCATCATTGTATTAAAAAGGAACTAAAACACACTAAAAAAAATAATAATAATAATAAAGACTCATAAAAAAAAATAGTAGACAAAAATAAAAGAAATCCTAAATCATTCCCCCCACACTTAATTCTTACATTGTCCTCAATGTAAGTCTATTAACCCAAATGAAAGAATCATGTGTAGGAGAAAAGAACTAATAACATAAGAATAGGATCAACTAAGACTCAAAACAAAACAAACTCATGCAACCTAAATAATCCTAAAATACTAAACAAAAATTAACAAGTAAACATAAAAAGATTAAAATCAAACTGACAAGGTATGTCTCAAGTCTCCCTTACTCAGACCTTGTTCAGAATGAATACTTCTAAATTGCTTAAAACACAACAAACTTTTTTTTTTTTTTAAATTAGCAAAATATGTCCCTTACCCCCTACTAAAATATGACATTGTCCCCAATGTCAAATTTTAAAGGTAGAATTTAGGAGATATTACCTGCAGAGGTTGCTAACCACTTATTATAACTGAGACACAACAAGCAAAATGTTAGATAATGTCACAAAGACAAAGTGCAATCCACTCCTTGCTCGTCCATATCTCTTTTTCTTTTTCCGAGCGTTTGCGAAACAACCGTAGCAGATAAACACTCATAAGCTTGGAGCTTTTTAAGTAAATCTTCAATGGTTGTAGCAGAAATTATGGTTCTCCTTGCCTCTGAAAACATGAATCCATTATCCACAGCATTATCTAAATATGAAAGCAAATTACTAAAATAACCATTAATATTAAGCAAACCAATGGGTTTCTTATTTGTGACCAAAGGTGACCAAGAAGCCACGCAAGCTATTTCTTCCAATGTACCCAGACCTCCTGGTAAAGCAATGAATGCATCGGCAGAATGGTACATGATTGTCATCCGTTCAGGGATACTCCAGACTTGTATTTTTTTACCCACGGTAGGTCCACAAAAACTTGTGAATAGTTTTGGCACGATTCCTAGAACTGGACTTCCTCCGGCGTGTGCTGCTGTAGCGACTGCTCCCATTAAACCCGTACTACCGCCTCCATAAATCAAGTGGATCTTTTGTTGGGCAAGTATTACTCCAACTCTTATGGCTTCATCAGCGAATATGTTATTTTTCCCTGGATAAGCACCTCCAAAGACACAAATTTTTTTAATGCGCTGGGATGAAGTACTTTCCATTTTTTTTTTCGAGTGCTTGAAAGAGAATGAGTACATGGTGTAATATATAGAGGACTGAGTAGTGAATCAGACAAGAGTAATAATGTCGCCGAAAGTGTATCTGACCTGTCAGAAGAAAATGTTAACCTAACAAAAGATTTTTGCGTGATTTCAGGAAGAAAATCAAAAAGAGAAGAAAAAATCAACCGTAAAAGACAAATAAAAAAAACGAGAATAATTACACAAATCGAACAACACGTAAACTAAACCAAAATAAAGTTATTGCAAATCAAACCAAAAGCTGAGAAGTCATTTATTGTAGTTGTGATTGTGGCTCACATCTTCCTCTGGTTTTACGTCTAGAAACGGCTTAAACGCCTTCTATGAGTCGAGGATATGCTTCCCATCCAGTTTTCTTACAAGCTGGCAAACAGGGTCCTTTAACATCAGATTCCCAAGATGTTGCCATTCCCTTTGGAATTGCGGCCATAAATCAAGAATTTCTCTTTGTACGTCTCCACTAGGATGCGTCTCAAGAGAAAGTTGGATATTACCCAAATTCTCCTTACTCAGTCCATCCTTAATGAATTCAATTTTATCATCTCGATTAGAGGACGGAATCCCAATAGAACGACATTTACCGTTACACGTCCATCGTGCACATTTGTGGCAATTTGAACTCATGCGCTTTGCTCGTCGCTTCTTTGCAAAAGTGCTTCTACCTGTACCTGGTAAATGCAAAACAGGAAGATATTCATCTTCACGTACCTTGGCTTCAATTATCCAACGTATGTCTTCAGGAATCCCTTTGTGCATAAGCATTCTTAATCTTTCAAATCAAACTTGGTAAAGCTTCAGTAAAATATTTCGAGGAAAAGGAGGAAATCGTTTCTGCAATCTTGTGAGAATATCATCCATCCTGAAAAAAATGAATAAAAAAATTGAAAGAGAAATTGGAAGAGAAATTTATATACAATATCAGTTTTGTGGGTAGCTGATGGAACCGATTTAAATAATCACGGAGTACCGTTATCCACCATTTAACCGGGGTAAAAAAAATAAAAATTATATTTACATCTAGTTATTTTCAAAACAAGGATCAGAAAGAAAAACAACATAAAAAAAACTCAAAAAAAAAAAACACTCTAAATAAAATCCTAAATTCTTCCCCCCACATATAATTTTTACATTGTCCTCAATGTAATGCTATTATCCCCCAATGCAAGAATTATATGTAAGAGAAAAGAACTATTAAACAAAAGAAAAGAAAAACAATAAAAGATAGAATGATGGAGAGTAAGGAATATGCAAATCTGATATAATAGATGCTCTCCATCCTTTTGGGTTGCCTCCCAAGAAGCGCTTGGTTTATTGTCCTCAGTCTAACTTAGACCCATGCCATTATTATTCAACATACTTTGGCTCAAAAAGTGGAAACTCCTCCACATCTTGTATTGGAAAGTTCTCATAGTAAGGCTTCAATCTATGACCATTCACTTTGAATGCCTTATCTGTTTTTGGGCTTTGTGATGGAGACTCAATTAAGAGTTGTAAACCCAAGTTCAGGTTATGTTCAAGTAATAAATTCTCGGGTGTCCGAGGTCGAACCACAGGGAAGCGTACTAGTAAGTATAAGTTTATAAATATATATGAAAAAGAAAATAAACAAGATATTAGGGAATCAATAACAAAGAAAGTAAACAAGATATTAGAGAACAAAATAAACAAAATAACATAAAAGCAATTAAACAAGATATAAAAAAAACAATAAGAAAGGATGTTGAGGTTAGAGAATCCACTCTTGGTGTTATGCTAAGATTAATCTTGTTTTATTACACAATTGAAATCCACACATAAGGGAGGTTCCAATCGGAAGGTTTAGCAATTCAGTCCAAATTGTCCAACGTCCATAGCATATGATATTATGTTCATTTGGTGTCCTCAAAACTCATAAAAAGAGTCCAAGCATTCCTTATGCCAAGGTATATGTCTACAACAAATCAAGGTTATGAAACCAAGCATTTACTGTGCCATTTTCATTGTCAATAATGAATCAAGATCTCTACTTTGCAAGTATGATTTTAAACCAAAAGAAAATATTATCTATACTAGTGTTTATAAATGATGATTCATTTTAGCTCATGTTTAAGAGACTAACCTTAGCATTTACCAAGAGCTTCACCTCATCACCTCAACAATATGATTAGCAACACATACTAAAGATGAAAAGAAATGTAAGAAGCATAAGTAAATAAAGAAAAAGAAAACTAGAGAAAGGAAAAAAGAAGAAAACTTAGAGAATTTTATTACAATGGCTAATATCCTACCAATCTATCAATATATCCCAATACTCATCCAAGGCCCTCTATTTATACACATTTTGGAGGGCTAAATGACAAGAGACAAGCTTTACAAATTTCAAAGGTAGGTATAATAGGTGGGTGCATTTTTCTAACAATTTTCGTCATATTGTATGACAATTCTGATCAGCCAGCTTGATGGTCGATTTTTTCAATGTTGGAGGCTCGATCTGATAAAATGGTCTTCTAGAAAAATATACCCCTATCAGTTACGGATCCATAGCCGTTGAAATCAGATCCTTTGCTCACGTGGATCGGAAGATATGGTCAAAATACCAAAACGGTGCAGAACAGACGTCATTGCACATCAGCCAACTTGATGGTTGATTTCGCTAGGGAAAACGACTCCGTTTCAAGAAGTGTAAAACATGAAAAAGATAGATATGCCTCTTAACTTTGCACGGTAAAAATTTCAGCCTTATTGCTTCAGTGAAACTCGAGATATAGCTGATATGGCAAAAGGTGTCGGAACTGGAACTGAACTGGATTTGCCCTTAATTCTTTATTTAACATAGTAATCTGAAATCACTCAAAGAAACTCGTGAAAAACACCAAATTACATAAAAATATAAAATATCATAAACACAATTAGACTAAGCAATAATAACTCGTATTTGACACAAAACAATAATAAAACATAACTAAAAACTATATAATTATACGAGTTATCACACCCCCACACTTAGATTGTTGCTAGTCCCTAGCAACGACTCAATAAAATAAGAAAATCTAATCTAATCCATTTTCGTAGGAAATCACGGTGGCACTTAGCATGTGACACAAGCCTTTAAACCCCTAGGTGTCCCTAGTGGACGAGTTTAGTCTCGTGAGGGTTTGCTAGAACGATACCCACAAACATTGAAAAACTAAAATATAAGTAAACTACATACACTAAAAATATTTACTCCTAATCCTTTCAATATAAATTAGAGACAATCTTTGAACAAGTCTTATAAACTAATCAATAGCTCAAAGAATTTCACAAAAATTCATGCTTGAATGTAAATAAATGAGTTAAGCCAATATTAACATAACATATTTCAATCAAAATAGTGCATATTCAACTTAATCTCAACTTCTCACTATACTCTCATGATTTTCACTCTTTAAAGTAGTGGTAAAGTGTTTACACTCAATCAATCTCATGAAAACAGTTCTACCATATGCTTGCTTGTCCACGTATTCTCCACTATTTAGATCATACAACTTCATAAATCAAGAGGTCTTTATTCAAGGTTGTAATGGGGCCAAAGGGTTATAATGTGGTTAAAGAACAAAAGGATAAAGATATCACAAAGGTTCCAAAGAGTTCATAGAGTTTAGAGACATAATAAGATCATACAAATAAAACTTCTCAAAACTCTTATAAAGCACATAATAACATAGGCTAAATATTCATGTTGAGCCTTTGCATCATTCTAACCAACTTTGTAACATCTTTTTCTAGAAGTTCAAGAGAAGATTCTTTTTTTTTTATTTTATATGGGAATGTATTTGACAATGATCCCTTTCTTTTTCTCTTGACTTTTGCCTCTCTCCTCCCCCACACTTATCTTTCGTTCTAACCCAAATTTTCAAAAAGTATCCCTTGTTTTTGCAATATGTCTCAAAATATATAATCCATCTTTAGAACAAGGGTAAGGATATAAGTATATTTAGGCTAGGTGTAAGTTCTGGTTACCAATAAAATAGCATATTTAATGAAGGCTCAAATTGGCTCACTAGTGGGGATGTTCTCTTAGAACATTAATAATGGATAGCTGTTTGGCTCTGGTTATAATCCTAATGCCTCTATCATATTCATGTTGTCACATGTATCAATATAGTCTCAAACGGTTTAAAGCAAGTTCTAGAGAATCATGTAATCATAAGAGCACTCAAGAAAGAAATTAGATTGATTTGTATAATGCATCAATCATTATAGGCTCAAAAACTCACAAGGATGATTATACAAGTCAGATTAAGTCTAAACATGCTTCTTTCTTAATCAACATATCATATTAACATTGGCTCATAAAAAGGTTGACATCAAGCTCAATTCTCATGAAAATCTTCTCACTAATAAATCTGTTTTAGACTTATGCAATTCATATCTCATCATTGTATTAAAAAGGAACTAGAACACATTAAAAAAATAATAATAATAATAAAGACTCATAAAAAAAATAGTAGACAAAAATAAAAGAAATCCTAAATCGTTCCCCCCACACTTAATTCTTACATTGTCCTCAATGTAAGTCTATTAACCCAAATGAAAGAATCATGTGTAAGAGAAAAGAACTAATAACATAAGAATAGGAATAACTAAGACTCAAAACAAAACAAACTCATGCAACCTAAATAATCCTAAAATACTAAACAAAAATTAACAAGTAAACATAAAAAGATTAAAATCAAACTGACAAGGTATGTCTCAAGTCTCCCTTACTCAAACCTTGTTCAGAATGAATACTTCTAAATTGCTTAAAACACATCAAATTTTTATTTTTTTTTTTTTTTTTTTTAAGTTAGCAAAATATGTCCGTTACCCCCTACTAAAGGTAGAATTTAGGAGATATTACCTGCAGAGGTTGCCAACCACTTATTATAACTGAGACACAACAAACAAAATGTTAGATAATGTCACAAAGACAGAGTGCAATCCACTCCTTGCTCGTCCATATCTCTTTTTCTTTTTCCGAGCGTTTGCGAAACAACCGTAGCAGATAAATACTCATAAGCTTGGAGCTTTTTGAGTAAATCTTCAATGGTTGTAGCAGAAATTATGGTTCTCCTTGCCTCTGAAAACATGAATCCATTATCCACAGCATTATCTAAATATGAAAGCAAATTACTAAAATAACCATTAATATTAAGCAAACCAATGGGTTTCTTATTTGTGACCAAAGATGACCAAGAAGCCACGCAAGCTATTTCTTCCAATGTACCCAGACCTCCTGGTAAAGCAATGAATGCATCGGCAGAATGGTACATGATTGTCATCCGTTCAGGGATACTCCAGACTTGTATTTCCGTACCCAAGGTAGGTCCACAAAAACCTGTGAATAGTTTTGGCACGATTCCTAGAACTGGACTTCCTCCGGCGTGTGCTGATGTAGCGACTGCTCCCATTAAACCCGTACTACCGCCTCCATAAATCAACTGGATCTTTTGTTGGGCAAGTATTACTCCAACTCTTATGGCTTCATCAGCGAATATTTTATTTTTTCCTGGATAAGCACCTCCAAAGACACAAATTTTTTCAATGCGCTGGGACAAAGTACTTTCCATTTTTTTTTCGAGTGCCTGAAAAAGAATGAGTACATGGTGTAATATATAGAGGACTGAGTAGCGAATCAGACAAGAGTAATAATGTCGCCGAAAGTGTATTTGACCTGTCAGAAGAAAATGTTAACCTAACAAAAGATTTTTGCGTGATTTCAGGAAGAAAATCAAAAAGAGAAGAAAAATCAACCGTAAAAGACCATTGCAAAAAAAAACGAGAATAATTACACAAATCGAACAACACGTAAATTAAACCGAAATGAAGTTATTGCAAATCAAACCAAAAGTTGAGAAGTCATTTATTATAGTTGTGATTGTGGCTCACATCTTCCTCTGG
Source organism: Fremontodendron californicum (assembly GCA_030761205.1). Lineage (NCBI taxonomy): Eukaryota > Viridiplantae > Streptophyta > Magnoliopsida > Malvales > Malvaceae > Fremontodendron > Fremontodendron californicum. Next base: position 5,233,542 of record JAULJL010000008.1, read on the forward strand.
TTTTACGTCCAGAAACGGCTTAAACGCCTTCTATGAGTCGAGGATATGCTTCCCATCCATTTTTCTTACAAACTGGCAAACAGGGTCTTTTAACATCAGATTCCCAAGATGTTGCCATTCCCTTTGGAATTGCGGCCATAAATCAAGAATTTCTCTTTGTACGTCTCCACTAGGATGCGTCTCAAGAGAAAGTTGGATATTACCCAAATTTTCCTTACTCAGTCCATCCTTAATGAATTCAATTTTATCATCTCGATTAGAGGACGGAATCCCAATAGAACGACATTTACCGTTACACGTCCATCGTGCACATTTGTGGCAATTTGAACTCATGCGCTTTGCTCGTCGCTTCTTTGCAAAAGTGCTTCTACCTGTACCTGGTAAATGCAAAACAGGAAGATATTCATCTTCACGTACCTTGGCTTCAATTATCCAACGTATGTCTTCAGGAATCCCTTTGTGCATAAGCATTCTTAATCTTTCAAATCAAACTTGGTAAAGCTTCAGTAAAATATTCCGAGGAAAAGGAGGAAATCGTTTCTGCAATCTTGTGAAAATATCATCCATCTTGAAAAAAAATGAAAAGGAAATTGAAAGAGAAATTTATATACAATATCAGTTTTGTGGGTAGCTGATGGAACCGACTTAAATAATCACGGAGTACCGTTATCCGCCATTTAACCGGGGTTAAAAAAATGTTTTTTTTTTTTTGAAGATTAGTAAAAATTATATTTACATCTAGTTATTTTCAAAACAAGGATCAGAAAGAAAAACAACCTCTTCTTGAGTAACATGATTTTCCAAAAAGAGTTTGAGTCTTTGTCCATTTACCTTGAATACGTTACCATTTTGAGGATTCTCAATGTCAACTGCTCCGTAATGATACACATGCTTAACCACAAATGGGCCAATCCATCTTGATCTCAACTTACCAGGAAATATGTGAAGTCTAGAATTATAAAGTAGAACTTTTTGCCCACCATCAAATGTTTTTCTTGAAATTAACTTGTCATGAAAGGCTTTAGTTCTTTCTTTATGAATTTTAGAATTCTCATATGCATCTTTTCTGAGTTCCTCAAGTTTATTTATGACTGGAAAAGTTTCATTCTCACCCAAAAAGGAATATTTTAGCTCGGATGGCAATGGTTTTAAATCCAGCTTGGGTGGTTCAATAGTTGATGGTACAGTGACATTTGTGAGTGATGGAAGTTCCTCAAACTTTTGTTTCCAACGATGCTTATCCTGAAAAGAATTTAACAAAGAAACAGTGTGTGAAATTTCTGAAGCATTATCAAACTCACATTCAATTAAATAAGCTTCTAAAGGATCATGGAATGTGGTAATGGTGAGATGTTCATGAACAAGTTCTTCAATGAAATCCACTTCATGTACTTCTGAATCATCACCAGGTTGCTGCAAATGTTGAACACATTTAATTCTAAAGTCATATTTCCAAAAGAAATGTTCATCATACCATTCCTGCAATTTATCAGAGCATTAGAAGTTGCAAGAAATGGACGGCCTAATATAACAGGAATTTGAACATTTGGATTTGAAACAGGATGTGTGTCCAAAACAATAAAATCAACAAGGAAGTAAAAATTATCAATTTGAACCAAAACATCTTCAACTATCCCTCGAGGAATTTTTACAGAACGATCAGCTAGTTGAAGTGTAACAGGTGTTTCCTTGAGTTCACCTAAACCTAACTGTTGATAAACAGAAAAAGGCAAAAGATTAACACTAGCACCAAGATCAAGCAATGCACGTTCTATTCTAGTGTTTCCAATGATGCATGAGATTGTTGGACATCCAGGATCTTTGAATTTTGGTGGAGTAAGGTGCTGAATGATTGAGCTCACACTTTCCGTCAGAAATGCTTTCTTTTGTACATTATGTTTCCTTTTAACTGTGCACATGTCCTTCAAAAATTTAGCATAAGATGGAACTTGTTTGATTGCATCCAATAAAGGAATGTTAATCTTAACTTGTTTGAAAAGTTCATAAATTTCTGCATTTTGATTCAAATTCTTTATTGTTTGCAATCTTTGAGTAAAATGAGCATGATGCATACCTTTTTCTTTGTCCAAATTTTCAAGAAGTTCTGACTTACCATCATCCTTACCATTACTTTTCGGAGGGGAAGGAGGATCTTGGTCTTTTGATGGAATCTTTTTGTCAATTGCCTTTCCACTTCGAAGAGTTGTGATAGAACTGGCATTTTCCTGTTGAGTTTCATTGGAGCAAGAAACAAGACATTGAGTAGAAGGGTGAGGCTGAGGTTGAGCAGGAAACTTACCTTTTTCTTGAGTGCGTAATGAAGCTGTCAATGTGGACAAGGTGTTTTTGATCTCATTGATGTCCTGTGAAGTCCGGTTATTCACATTTGCTTGTGTTTGCATGAATGCTTGCAATGTCTCTTCCAAGGTTTGTACACGTGAAGGTTGATAGGAAAAAGTGTTGCCCGGCTTTTGAGATTGTGGTACCTGAACATGATTATTATTCCGCCAACTGAAGTTGGGATGATTTCTCCATTCAGGGTTATACGTTTCAGAGTAAGGAGAAGGAAAAGGCTTTTTAAATGTGTTTATGAAATTTACTTGATCATGCAACGCTTCTTTAAGAATGGGAATGTTTGGACATTCAGAAGTGGGGTGTCCCATGATTTCACAAATTCCACAACTTCCTTCATTTTTAACCATTTTGACTTCTTTTACTTCTCTAAGTTCCATGGCTTCAATCTTTCTAGCCAAATTAGCTACTTTAGCTTTTATCTCATCTTCTTGACTAAAATGATATTTACCTCTGTTAGAAACAAGATTAGATCTATTGAAACTTTCAGAGGAATTATCTGTGTGCCAGGCTTGAGAGTTATCTGCCAAATGGTCTAGGTAGTCAAAGGCTTCTTCAGGTTCTTTTTCTAGAAACTCACCGTTACACATTGTTTCAACAAATTGTTTAGTTTCGGGAGTTAAACTTTCATAAAAGAAACTAATAAGACGCCATTTTTCAAAACCATGATGTGGACAAGAACTTAACAAATCTTTAAAACGCTCCCAGCACTGAAAAAATGCTTCATTTTGATTTTGATTGAAATTTTGAATCTGTCTTTTCAAAGCAGTAGTTTTATGTGCTGGGAAAAATTTCTTTAGAAACTCAGTTTGTAATTCTTGCCATGTGCCAATTGACCTTGGTTTTAAATTATGAAGCCAAATTTTTGCTTTATCTTTTAAAGAAAAAGGAAATAATTTTAGCTTAACAATTTCATTTATACATTGTTGGTCATTAAAGGTGACACATACATCTTCGAAGTCTTTTAGAAACGAGTAAGCACTTTCCGATTCTAACCCATGGAAATTTGGAAGCAAAGCTATCATACCTGGTTTAAAATGAGAGTTGTTTGCATTGAGAGGAAAAATAAAACAAGAGGGTGATGAGCTTCGAGTTGGTTGCAAGTAGTCACGCATGGTGCGTACTTGTCTGTTCTCATCTTCAGCATGAACACTTTCATTGTCAGCCATGGTAGGAATTGTATTAGAAAGATTACCTGAAAAAGTTTCACAATAAAATCTAACTAAACGACGAGATCTAAAATCACGTCGCCAAACAAGCATAAAACAAAGTTAATATACAAATTAGGCGGTATAACCAGCCAATAAAAATAAAACAAAGTCAATATACAATATAAATATAAATATATAGAAAATTAGGCGGTATAACCAGCCAATAAAAATAAATATAGGCGGTATAACCAGCCAATAAAAATAAATATACTTATAAACTTATATACTTAGTATTGCCTCCCCGGCAACGGCGCCAAAAACTTGATGGAGACTCAATTAAGAGTTGTAAACCCAAGTGCAGGTTATGTTCAAGTAATAAATTCTCGGGTGTCCGAGGTCAAACCACAGGGAAGCGTACTAGTAAGTATAAGTTTATAAATATATATGAAAAAGAAAATAAACAAGATATTAGGGAATCAATAACAAAGAAAGTAAACAAGATATTAGAGAACAAAATAAACAAAATAACATAAAAGCAATTAAACAAGATATAAAAAAAACAATAAGAAAGGATGTTGAGGTTAGAGAATCCACTCTTGGTGTTATGCTAAGATTAATCTTGTTTTATTACACAATTGAAATCCACACATAAGGGAGGTTCCAATCGGAAGGTTTAGTAATTCAGTCCAAATTGTCCAACGTCCATAGCATATGATATTATGTTCATTTGGTGTCCTCAAAACTCATAAAAAGAGTCCAAGCATTCCTTATGCCAAGGTATATGTCTACAACAAATCAAGGTTATGAAACCAAGCATTTACTGTGCCATTTTCATTGTCAATAATGAATCAAGATCTCTACTTTGCAAGTATGATTTTAAACCAAAAGAAAATATTATCTATACTAGTGTTTATAAATGATGATTCATTTTAGCTCATGTTTAAGAGACTAACCTTAGCATTTACCAAGAGCTTCACCTCATCAGCTCAACAATATGATTAGCAACACATACTAAAGATGAAAACAAATGTAAGAAGCATAAGTAAATAAAGAAAAAGAAAACTAGAGAAAGGAAAAAAGAAGAAAACTTAGAGAATTTTATTACAATGGCTAATATCCTACCAATCTATCAATATATCCCAATACTCATCCAAGGCCCTCTATTTATACACATTTTGGAGGGCTAAATGACAAGAGACAAGCTTTACAAATTTCAAAGGTAGGTATAATAGGTGGGTGCATTTTTCTAACAATTTTCGTCATATTGTATGACAATTCTGATCAGCCAGCTTGATGGTCGATTTTGTCAATGTTGGTGATCGATCTGATAAAATGGTCTTCTAGAAAAATATACCCCTATCAGTTACGGATCCATAGACGTTGGAATCAGATCATTTGCTCACGTGGATCGGACGATATGGTCAAAATACCAAAACGGTGCAGAACAGACGTCATTGCACATCAGCCAACTTGATGGTTGATTTCGCTAGGGAAAACGACTCCGTTTCAAGAAGTGTAAAACATGAAAAAGATAGATATGCCTCTTAACTTTGCACGGTTAAAATTTCAGCCTTATTGCTTCAGTGAAACTCGAGATATAGCTGATATGGAAAAAGGTGTCGGAACTGGAACTGAACTGGATTTGCCCTTAATTCTTTATTTAACATAGTAATCTGAAATCACTCAAAGAAACTCGTGAAAAACACCAAATTACATAAAAATATAAAATATCATAAACACAATTAGACTAAGCAATAATAACTCGTATTTGACACAAAACAATAATAAAACATAACTAAAAACTATATAATTATACGAGTTATCACTTTGGATTTCAACTGCACCATGAGTAAATACATTAGTAATAACAAAAGGTCCAACCCAACGAGAACGTAACTTACCTGGATATAACTTAAGGCGTGAATGGAAGAGAAGAACTTTTTGTCCAACAACAAATTCCTTTCTTGATATCATCTTGTCATGGAATGCCTTAGTCTTTTCCTTGTAAATCCTAGAATTCTGATAGGCATCATTCCTTATCTCCTCTAATTCTTGTAGGTCAAGTTTTCTTTTCTTTCGTGTCTCATCCATCTCCATGTTGCATTGTTTGATAGCCCAATATGATTTATGTTCCAATTCAACCGGAAGATGACAAGGCTTACCATAAACAAGTCGATAAGGAGACATACCAATGGGTGTCTTATATGCTGTCCTATAAGCCCAAAGTGCATCATCAAGTCGTGAACTCCAATCATTCCTATTTGGATTAACTGTCTTTTCAAGGATGGACTTAACTTCTCGGTTTGACACTTCAGCTTGCCCACTAGTTTGAGGATGATATGAGGTGGAGACCTTGTGTGTGATGTTATACTTCCTCAAAAGTGCTTCCATAGTCCTATTGCAAAAGTGAGTACCTCTATCGCTGATTATGGCCTTTGGCGTTCCAAACCTAGCAAAGATGTTAGTCTTGACAAAATCTGAAACAACTTTAGAGTCATTAGTCCTAATGGATTTTGCTTCCACCCACTTTGAAACATAATCAACGGCAAGTAAAATATAAAGATTACCAAAAGAAGGAGGAAAAGGTCCCATGAAATCCATGCCCCATACATCAAAAATTTCAACAATAAGTATTGGAGTTTGAGGCATTTGATTTCTAGCACCTAAGTTACCTGTTCTTTGGCAACGATCACATGACTTGCAAAAGAGGTATGCATCTTTGAATATGGTAGGCCAATAAAATCCAGAATCAAGAACTTTCATGGCTGTTCTTTTGGATCCAAAGTGTCCTCCACATGCATAAGAGTGACAAAAGGTGAGAATAGATTGAAATTCAGTTTCGAGTACACACCTTCTTATAATCTGATCGGAGCAATGCTTCCAAAGGTAAGGATCATCCCATATGTAGTATTTGGCATCACTCTTGATCTTATTTCTTTGAGCTTGTGTCAACTCTTGTGGCAACTTCTTGGTAACTAAGTAATTAACAATATCAGCATACCAAGGAGTTGTTGTACTTATAAAAAGAAGTTGCTCATCCGGAAAGTTCTCATTCAAGGGTAGTGCATCCTCTTCATGAACTAAACGGCTAAGATGGTCCGCAACCAGGTTGTCACTGCCTCTCTTATCTTTTATCTCCAAATCAAACTCTTGTAAGAGAAGTATCCATCTAATCAACCTTGGTTTGGACTCCTTTTTAGTGAGTAAGTACTTAAGGGCTGCATGGTCAGAATATACAATTACTTTAGCACCAATTAAATAAGATCGAAATTTTTCTAAAGCAAATACAACAGCCAAAAGTTCTTTTTCAGTAGTGGAATAGTTCAATTGAGCATCATTAAGAGTTCGGGAGGCATAATAAATGGCATGTGAGGCTTTGCCAACCCGTTGGCCCAAAACAGCTCCAATGGCATAGTCACTAGCATCACACATGATTTCAAAAGGTACATTCCAATCTGGTGGTTGGATGATAGGAGCTGATGTCAAGAGTCCCTTCAATGTTTCAAACGCCTCTTTGCATTTATCATCAAAGTGGAAAACCACATCTTTTTGTAGTAGCTTGCAAAGAGGTAATGTGATCTTTGAGAAGTCTTTGATAAATCTCCTATAGAAACCTGCATGTCCAAGAAAGGAACGAACCTCTCTCACATTTGTGGGAGCTGGTAAAGAATGCATAATATCTATTTTAGACTTATCAACCTCTATCCCTCTAGAAGAAATAACATGGCCCAAAACTATTCCTTGTTCTACCATAAAGTGACATTTTTCCCAATTCAAAATAAGGTTAGTTTCCATGCATCTTTCAAGTACAAGTGTAAGGTTCTCTAGACATCTATCAAAAGAATCACCATAGACACTAAAATCATCCATAAACACTTCTATGATGTTCTCTACATAATCTGAAAATATGCTAACCATACACCTTTGGAATGTAGCTGGTGCATTACAAAGACCAAATGGCATACGCCGGTATGCAAAAGTACCAAATGGACATGTGAATGTTGTTTTCTCTTGGTCCTCTGGAGCAATGGCTATCTGATTATAACCTGAAAAACCATCAAGAAAACAATAATGAGAATGGCCAGCTAACCTTTCAAGCATTTGATCAATAAAAGGTAAAGGAAAGTGGTCTTTGCGAGTTGTGGAATTAAGTTTACGATAATCAATACAAACTCGCCATCCTGTTTGAATCCTAGTAGGAACAAGTTCATTCTCATTATTTGTTACCACCGTTACACCTGATTTCTTTGGAACCACTTGGACCGGGCTCACCCATTTGCTATCCGAGATAGGATAGATCACTCCAATATCTAGGAGCTTCAGTATCTCCTTTTTCACAACCTCCATCATAGGAGGGTTCAATCTTCTTTGTGCTTCTCTTGTTGGTTTGGACCCTTCCTCTAACAAAATCCGGTGCATGCACATGGATGGGCTTATTCCCTTGATATCGGCAATTGTCCAACCAATTGCTGTTTTATGCTCTCTAAGCACCCGGATAAGTCGCTCTTCTTGCAAATGTGTGAGCTCTTTGGCAATGATGATCGGTAGTGTGTCTTTTTCACCTAAGAACACATATTTCAAGTGGTTCGGTAGTGATTTCAACTCTAAAGTTGGTGCCTGCAAAATGGAAGGTAGAAGTTTCTCATTAGATAAAGGCAAATCAATAAATGAAACATCAAACCTTGCATCTTTAGGTGGCAGCGAGTGTAAAGATTCTAGTGCCCCTTCCACATGGTCACTCAAGGCTAGTTTAGCATTCCCCATTCCGAGATGGTTGCTAAGGACTATTTCCACACTATCTTCACCATCTAGCTCATAAGCTTGCTGCACTAGTGAGTCAATTATATCAATATTAAGAACAGAATGCACATCACTAGGATATCTCATGGCCTCAAAAATGTTAAAGCGAATTATTTCACCATCAAATTCCATAGTTAAAGTGCCATCATGTACATCTATTTTAGTTCTTGCTGTTTTCAAGAATGGTCTCCCTAATAGAATAGGTGTGGGATTAGAAGATATCTCATCTTCCATCTCAATAACATAAAAGTCAGCGGGAAAAACCAATTCATTAACCTGTACAAGAACGTCTTCTACAACTCCTCTTGGATAAGTGTTAGAACGGTCAGCAAGTTGTATTATAACACCGGTTTCCTCTAATGGTCCTAGATTCAATGAAGCATAAATTGAATATGGCATGACATTAATAGATGCCCCTAGATCTAGCATAGCACGCTCAAACCTGGTGTTGCCTATCTTACAAGGAATGGTAAACATACCTGGATCCTTGCATTTAGGTGGGAGTTTCTTTTGAAGAACAGCTGACACATTCTCCCCCACACTTACCTTTTCATTCCATTTCAACTTCCGTTTAGATGTGCACAACTCTTTTAGGAACTTGGCATATCTTGGCACTTGCTTGATAGCATCTAGTAAAGGAATGTTCACCTCTACTTTCCGGAAAGTTTCCAAAATTTCCTTCTCTTGCTCCTCCTTCTTGGACTTTGCTAACTTGCCAGGAAAAGGTGGAGGAGTTATATAAGAAGGAAATGATGGTTTAGGAATTACCTTTTTTAGTGGCTCGTTGGGATGTGAAGAGGATGCCATGGTATTGTTCTCCCCTTGAGCACTATCATTTTGTGGTGTCTCTAGCTGTTTCCCACTTCTTAAAGTTATAGCATTGGCATTCTCTCTTGGATTCACTATGGTTTGGGAAGGTAATTTCCCAGAATCCCTTGCTTGCATTTGACTCATGGTTGTTGCCAATTGCCTTATTTGAGTCTCCAAATTTCGAATACTTGTCTTTGTTTCCTGTTGAAATTGAATTGTATTAGTAGAAAGAGCTTTAACAAGATCTTCAAGAGAAGTACCTGAATTTTGGGTGGGTGGTAGTTGTTGTCGGGTTTGGTATGGTTGTTGCACTCTTTGCTGAAAACCCGGTGGCCTGTGGTCAAATGGTGGAGGAATAGTTTGTGATTGGTTCCCTCCATAATTGAAGTTTGGATGATCCCTCCATCCTGGATTGTAAGTGTTTGAGTAGGGATCATATTTCCTTGATTGGTTCTGAAATCCACCCATGGCATTCACATGTTCATTGGTATCCTCTTGAAGTGTTGGACATATATCAGTTTGGTGCCCTATGTTTGAACATATGCCACAAGCCTTTATTTGTTGTATTTTACCTACAGCCAATTGTTGAACAAGAGAAGTCAGTTTATCAAATTTTTGTTCAAGGGATGATATACTTACCTCATTAACTCTCTTCGGTTGTGGTGGTGGATCTTGTCTCATTGAGAATTGTTGAGAATTGGCTGCCATGTTGGAGATTAATGTTCTAGCAGCCCTGGGAGTCTTATCAACTAGAGCTCCCCCACTAGCGGCATCTATCATACTTCTCTCCATGGGCATGAGACCTTCATAGAAGTATTGGATGAGAAGTTGTTCACTTATTTGATGGTGTGGACATGATGCACAAAGTTTCTTGAACCTCTCCCAATATTCATATAAGGACTCTCCGTTGTATTGCCGAATCCCACATATCTCTTTCCTAATGTTGGCAGCCTTAGATGCTGGGAAATACCTTTCCAAGAATGCTTTCTTCAAATCATTCCATGTAGTGATGGTCCCGGATGGTAGATAGTAGAGCCATTCCTTTGCTGAATCAGCTAGAGAGAATGGGAAGGCTCTCAACTTAACTTGCTCTTCCGTGACCCCTGTTGGTCTCATGCTTGAGCAAACTACATGGAATTCCTTGAGGTGCTTATTTGGATCCTCTCCTGCAAAACCATGAAAAGTTGGGAGAAGATGAATCAAACCAGATTTTAATTCAAAAGCTACCTCAAGATTAGCATATTCAATGCATAATGGTTGTTGACCCAAGTCCGGAGCGGCTAGCTCCTTGAGAGTTCGGTTGTCAGCTGCTGCCATCTCTCCTTGCTTCTCTTGGATGTTTTGGATCAACTCCTCGATTGGTTGTTGGTGAGAAGTTATAAATTCCCGAATTTTCCTAAGTCGTAAGTCTTCTTCGGGAGCTTGGAACATTCACTAATAAAAAAAAATAAGAAAGTAAATAATTAGAACAGAAAATAAGAATAAACCAATAAACTAATAAACTAAAGAAAGCAATCCCCGGCAACGGCGCCAAAAATTTGATGCACCCAAAAGAGTGTATCTTATTTAACCTTGCACTAAAAAGATCAATTGTAAGTATAATGATTAGCAAGGGTCGAGTCCTCAGGGATTGGGTTTTAATCTATGAGTTATTAGTTTATAACTTACGTTCAAAGAAAATAATAAAAGAAAAGGGGTTTTTGAAGCCAGATTTAAACTAAAGTAAATAATAAGAATAAGATGCAAGACGGTATAACCAGCCAATAAAAATATATATACTAAATTAGGCGATATAACCAGACAATAAAAATATATATACTAAATTAGGCGGTATAACCAGCCAATAAAAATAAAACAAAGTTAATATACAAATTAGGCGGTATAACCAACCAATAAAAATAAATATACTTTTAAAAATAAGCAAACTAGAAAAGTAAGAAAACAAGTAAGTAAGAAGAATCAAATATGAAAAATATGGTTAAGGTTTCTGATGGAGACTCAATTAAGAGTCATAAACCCAAGTGCAGGTTATGTTCAAGTAATAAATTCTCGGTTGTCCGAGGTCGAACCACAGGGAAGCATACTAGTAAGTATAAGTTTATAAATATATAAGAAAAAGAAAGTAAACAAGATATTAGATAACAAAATAAACAAAATAACATAAAAGCAATTAAACAAGATATAAAAAACAATAAGAAATGATGTTGAGGTTAGAGAATCCACTCTTGGTGTTATGCTAAGATTAATCTTGTTTTATTACACAATTGAAATCCACACATAAGGGAGGTTCCAATCGGAAGGTTTAGCAATTCAGTCCAAATTGTCCAACGTCCATAGCATATGATATTATGTTCATTTGGTGTCCTCAAAACTCATAAAAAGAGTCCAAGCATTCCTTATGCCAAGGTATATGTCTACAACAAATCAAGGTTATGAAACCAAGCATTTACTGTGCCATTTTTATTGTCAATAATGAATCAAGATCTCTACTTTGCAAGTATGATTTTAAACCAAAAGAAAATATTATCTATACTAGTGTTTATAAATGATGATTCATTTTAGCTCATGTTTAAGAGACTAACCTTAGCATTTACCAAGAGCTTCACCTCATCACCTCAACAATATGATTAGCAACACATACTAAAAATGAAAAAAAATATAAGAAACATAAGTAAATAAAGAAAAAGAAAACTAGAGAAAGGAAAAAAGAAGAAAACTTAGAGAATTTTATTACAATGGCTAAAATCCTACCAATGTATAATGTTTCCCAATACTCATCCAAGGCCCTCTATTTATACACATTTTGGAGGGCTAAATGACAAGAGACAAGCTTTACAAATTTCAAAGGTAGGTATAATAGGTGGGTGCATTTTTCTAACAATTTTCGTCATATTGTATGACAATTCTGATCAGCCAGCTTGATGGTCGATTTTGTCAATGTTGGAGGTTCGATCTGATAAAATTGTCTTCTAGAAAATATACCCCTATCAGTTACGGATCCATAGTCGTTGGAATCAGCTCATTTGCTGATGTGGATAAGAAGATATGGGCAAAATACAAAAACAGGTCAGCACAGACGTCATTGCACATCAGCCAACTTGATGGTCGATTTCACTAGGGAAAACGACTCCGTTTCAAGAAGTGTAAAACATGAAAAAGATAGATATGCCTCTTATCTTTGCACGGCTACAAATTTCAGCCTTATTGCTTCAGTGAAACTCGAGATATAGCTGATATGGTAAACGGTGTCGGAACTGGAACTGAACTGGATTTGCCCTTAATTCTAGTAATCTGAAATCACTCAAAGAAACTTGTGAAAAACACCAAATTACATAAAAATATAAAAGATCATAAACACAATTAGACTAAACAATAATAACTCGTATTTGACACAAAACAATAATAAAACATAACTAAAAACTATATAATTATACGAGTTATCACACCCCCACACTTAGATTGTTGCTAGTCCCTAGCAACGACTCAATAAAAATAAAATAAGAAAATCTAATCTAATCCATTTTCGTAGGAAATCACGGTGGCACTTAGCATGTGACACAAGCCTTTAAACCCCTAGGTGTCCCTAGTGGACGAGTTTAGTCTCGTGAGGGTTTACTAGGACGATACCCACAAACATTGAAGACATAAGAAAAACTAAAAATAATAATTATAACTAATCCTTCCAATATAAATTAGAGATAATCATTGGACAAGTCTTAAAAACTAATCAATAGCTTATAGAAATTCACAAAAAATCTTGCTTGAATGTAAATAAATGAGTTAAGCCAATATTAACATAACATATTTCAATCAAAATAGTGCATATTCAAACTTAATCTCAACTTCTCACATGGGATACTCTCTTGATTTTCACTCTTTAAAGTAGTGGTAAAGTGTTTACACTCAATCAATCTCATGAAAACACTTCTACCATATGCTTGCTTGTCCACCTATTCTCCACTATTTAGATCATACAACTTCATAAATCAAGAGGTCTTTATTCAAGGTTGTAATGGGGCCAAAGGGTTATAATGTGGTTAAAGAACAAAAGGATAAAGATATCACAAAGGTTCCAAAGAGTTCATAGATTTTAGAGACATAATAAGATCATACAAATAAAACTTCTCAAAACTCTTATAAAGCACATAATAACATAGGCTAAATATTCATGTTGAGCCTTTGCATCATTCTAACCAACTTTGTAACATCTTTTTCTAGAAGTTCAAGAGAAGATTCTTTTTTTTTTTAATATGGGAATGTATTTGACAATGATCCCTTTCTTTTTCTCTTGACTTTTTCTTTTCTTTTCTTCCCCCACACTTATCTTTTGTTTCTAACCCAAATTTTCAACTAAAAATATCCCTTATTATTTTTTTTTTGATATGTCTCAAAACATCCATCTTTAGAACAAGGGTAAGGATATAAGTATATTTAGGCTAGGTGTAAGTTGTGGTTACCAATAAAATAACATATTTAATGTAGGCTCAAATTGGTTCACTAGTGGGGATGTTCTCTTAGAACATTAATAAGGGATGGCTGTTTGGCTCTGGTTATAATCCTAATGCCTCTATCATATTCATGTTGTCACATGTATCAATATAGTCTCAAACGGTTTAAAGCAAGTTCTAGAGAATCATGTAATCATAAGAGCACTCACGAAAGAAATTAGGTTGATTTGTATAATGCATCAATCATTATAGGCTCAAAAACTCACAAGGATGATTATACAAGTCAGATTAAGTCTACACATGCTTCTTTCTCAATCAACATATCATATTAACATTGGCTCATAAAAAGGTTGACATCAAGCTCAATTCTCATGAAAATCTTCTCACTAATAAATCTGTTTTAGACTTATGCAATTCATATCTCATCATAGTATTGAAAGTAACTAAAAAAACACACTAAGCCTAAACATGTTTTTTTTTTTTTTTTTTTTGAAGAAGAAGAAGATTAAATCAAACTGACAAGGTATGTCTCAAGTCTCCCTTACTCAGACCTTGTTCAGAATGAATACTTCTAAATGTCTTAAAACACAACAATATTTTTTTTTTTAGCAAAATATATCCCTTACCCCCTACTAAAATATGACATTGTCCCCAATGTCAAATTTTAAAGGTAGAATTTAGGAGATATTACCTGCAGAGGTTGCTAACCACTTATTATAACTGAGACACAACAAGCAAAATGTTAGATAATGTCACAAAGACAAAGTGCAATCCACTCCTTGCTCGTCCATATCTCTTTTTCTTTTTCCGAGCGTTTGCGAAACAACCGTAGCAGATAAACACTCATAAGCTTGTAGCTTTTTGAGTAAATCTTCAATGGTTGTAGCAGAAATTATGGTTCTCCTTGCCTCTGAAAACATGAATCCATTATCCACAGCATTATCTAAATATGAAAGCAAATTACTAAAATAACCATTAATATTAAGCAAACCAATGGGTTTCTTATTTGTGACCAAAGATGACCAAGAAGCCACGCAAGCTATTTTTCCAATGTACCCAGACCTCCTGGTAAAGCAATGAATGCATCGGCAGAATGGTACATGATTGTTATCCGTTCAGGGATACTCCAGACTTGTATTTCCTTACCCACGGTAGGTCCACAAAAATCGGTGAATAGTTTTGGCACGATTCCTAGAACTGGACTTCCTCCGACGTGTGCTGCTGTAGCGACTGCTCCCATTAAACCCGTACTACCGCCTCCATAAATCAACTGGATCTTTTGTTGGGCAAGTATTACTCCAACTCTTATGGCTTCATCAGCGAATATGTTATTTTTCCCTGGATAAGCACCTCCAAAGACACAAATTTTTTTAATGCGCAAGGACGAAGTGCTTTCCATTTTTTTTTGAGTGCCTGAAAGAGAATGAGTACATGGTGTAATATATAGAGGACTGAGTAGTGAATCAGACAAGAGTAATAATGTCGCCGAAAGTGTATCTGACCTGTCAGAAGAAAATGTTAACCTAACAAAAGATTTTTGCGTGATTTCAGGAAGAAAATCAAAAAGAGAAGAAAAATCAACCGTAAAAGTCAAAAGTAATAATGTCGCCGAAAGTGTATTTGGCATCTTCCTCTGGTTTTACGTCCAGAAACGGCTTAAACGCCTTCTATGAGTCGAGGATATGCTTCCCATCCAGTTTTCTTACAAGCTGGCAAACAGGGTCTTTTAACATCAGATTCCCAAGATGTTGCCATTCCCTTTGGAATTGCGGCCATAAATCAAGAATTTCTCTTTGTACGTCTCCACTAGGATGCGTCTCAAGAGAAAGTTGGATATTACCCAAATTCTCCTTACTCAGTCCATCCTTAATGAATTCAATTTTATCATCTCGATTAGAGGATGGAATCCCAATAGAACGACATTTACCGTTACACGTCCATCGTGCACATTTGTGGCAATTTGAACTCATGCGCTTTGCTCGTCGCTTCTTTGCAAAAGTGCTTCTACCTGTACCTGGTAAATGCAAAACAGGAAGATATTCATCTTCACGTACCTTGGCTTCAATTATCCAACGTATGTCTTCAGGAATCCCTTTGTGCATAAGCATTCTTAATCTTTCAAATCGAACTTGGTAAAGCTTCAGTAAAATATTCCGAGGAAAAGGAGGAAATCGTTTCTGCAATCTTGTGAGAATATCATCCATCTTAAAAAAAAAAATGAAAAAGAAGTTGAAAGAGAAATTTATATACAATATCAGTTTTGTGGGTAGCTGATGGAACCGACTTAAATAATCACGGAGTACCGTTATCCGCCATTTAACCGGGAAAAAAATGATTTTTTTTTTTTTTTTGAAGATTAGTAAAAATTATATTTACATCTAGTTATTTTCAAAACAAGGATCAGAAAGAAAAACAACCTCTTCTTGAGTAACATGATTTTCCAAAAAGAGTTTGAGTCTTTGTCCATTTACCTTGAATACGTTACCATTTTGAGGATTCTCAATGTCAACTGCTCCATAATGATACACATGCTTAACCACAAATGGGCCAGTCCATCTTGATCTCAACTTACCAGGAAATATGTGAAGTCTAGAATGATAAAGTAGAACTTTTTGCCCAACATCAAATGTTTTTCTTCAAATTAACTTGTCATGAAAGGCTTTAGTTCTTTCTTTATGAATTTTAGAATTCTCATATGCATCATTTCTGAGTTCCTCAAGTTCATTTATGACTGGAAAAGTTTCATTCTCACCCAAAAAGGAATATTTTAGCTCGGATGGTAATGGTTTTAAATCCAGCTTGGGTGGTTCAATAGTTGATGGTACAGTGACATTTGTGAGTGATGGAAGTTCCTCAAACTTTTGTTTCCAACAATGCTTAACCTGAAAAGAATTTAACAAAGAATCAGTGTGTGAAATTTCTGAAGCATTATCAAACTCACATTCAATTAAATAAGCTTTTAAAGGATCATGGAATGTGGTAGTGGTGAGATGTTCATGAACAAGTTCTTCAATGAAATCCACTTCATGTACTTCTGAATCATCACCAGGTTGCTTGCAAGTGTTGAACACATTTAATTCTAAAGTCATATTTCCAAAAGAAATGTTCAACATACCATTCCTGCAATTTATCAGAGCATTAGAAGTTGCAAGAAATGGACGGCCTAATATAACAGGAATTTGAACATTTGGATTTGAAACAGGATGTGTGTCCAAAACAATAAAATCAACAGGGAAGTAAAAATTATCAATTTGAACCAATACATCTTCAACTATCCCTCGAGGAATTTTTATAGAACGATCAGCTAGTTGAAGTGTAACAGGTGTTTCCTTGAGTTCACCTAAACCTAACTGTTGATAAACAGAAAAAGGCAAAAGATTAACACTAGCACCAAGATCAAGCAATGCACGTTCTATTCTAGTGTTTCCAATGATGCATGAGATTGTTGGACATCCAGGATCTTTGAATTTTGGTGGAGTAAGGTGCTGAATGATTGAGCTCACACTTTCCCTCAGAAATGCTTTCTTTTGTACATTATGTTTCCTTTTAACTGTGCACATGTCTTTCAAAAATTTAGCATAAGATGGAACTTGTTTGATTGCATCCAATAAAGGAATGTTAATCTTAACTTGTTTGAAAAGTTCATAAATTTCTGCATTTTGATTCAAATTCTTTATTGTTTGCAACCTTTGAGGAAAAGGAGCAGGATGCATACCTTTTTCTTTGTCCAAATTTTCAAGAAGTTCAGACTTACCATCATCCTTACCAATACTTTTCGGAGGGGAAGGAGGATCTTGGTCTTTTGATGGAATCTTTTTGTCAATTGCCTTTCCACTTCGAAGAGTTGTGATAGAACTGGCATTTTCCTGTTGAGTTTCATTGGAGCAAGAAACAAGACATTGAGTAGAAGGGTTAGGCTGAGGTTGAGCAGGAAACTTACCTTTTTCTTGAGTGCGTAATGAAGCTGTCAATGTGGACAAGGTGTTTTTGATCTCATTGATGTCCTGTGAAGTCCGGTTATTCACATTTGCTTGTGTTTGCATGAATGCTTGCAATGTCTCTTCCAAGGTTTGTACACGTGAAGGTTGATAGGAAAAAGTGTTGCCCGGCTTTTGAGATTGTGGTACCTGAACATGATTATTATTCCGCCAACTGAAGTTGGGATGACTTCTCCATTCAAGGTTATACGTTTCAGAGTAAGGAGAAGGAAAAGGCTTTTTAAATGTGTTAATGGAATTTACTTGATCATGCAACGCTTCTTTAAGAATGGGAATGTTTGGACATTCAGAAGTGGGGTGTCCCATGATTTCACAAATTCCACAACTTTCTTCATTTTTAACCGTTTTGACTTCGTTTACTTCTCTAAGTTCCATGGCTTCAATCTTTCTAGCCAAATTAGCTACTTTAGCTTTTATCTCATCTTCTTGACTAAAATGATATTTACCTCTGTTAGAAACAAGATTAGATCTATTGAAACTTTCAGAGGAATTATCTGTGTGCCAGGCTTGAGAGTTATCTGCCAAATGGTCCAGGTAGTCAAAGGCTTCTTCAGGTTCTTTTTCTAGAAACTCACCGTTACACATTGTTTCAACAAATTGTTTAGTTTCGGGAGTTAAACTTTCCTAAAAGAAACTAATAAGACACCATTTTTCAAAACCATGATGTGGACAAGAACTTAACAAATCTTTAAAACGCTCCCAGCATTGAAAAAATGCTTCATTTTGATTTTGATTGAAATTTTGAATCTGTCTTTTCAAAGCAGTAGTTTTATGTGCTGGGAAAAATTTCTTTAGAAACTCAGTTTGTAATTCTTGCCATGTGCCAATTGACCTTGGTTTTAAATTATGAAGCCAAATTTTTGCTTTATCTTTTAAAGAAAAAGGAAATAATTTTAGCTTGACAATTTCATTTGTACATTGTTGGTCATTAAAGGTGACACATACATCCTCGAAGTCTTTTAGAAACGAGTAAGCACTTTCCGATTCTAACCCATGGAAATTTGGAAGCAAAGCTATCATACCTGGTTTAAAACGAAAGTTGTTTGCATTGAGAGGAAAAATAAAACAAGAGGGTGATGAGCTTCGAGTTGGTTGCAAGTAGTCACGCATGGTGCGTACTTGTCTGTTCTCATCTTCAGCATGAACACTTTCATTGTCAGCCATGGTAGGAGTTGTATTAGAAAGATTACCTGAAAAAGTTTCACAATAAAATATAACTAAACGACGAGATCTAAAATCACGTCGCCAAACAAGCATAAAACAAAGTTAATATACAGATTAGGCGGTATAACCAGCCAATAAAAATAAAACAAAGTTAATATACAATATACATACAAATATATAGAAAATTAGGCGGTATAACCAGCCAATAAAAATAAATATACTTATAAACTTATATACTTAGTATTGCCTCCCCGGCAACGGCGCCAAAAACTTGATGGAGACTCAATTAAGAGTCATAAACCCAAGTGCAGGTTATGTTCAAGTAATAAATTCTCGGTTGTTCGAGGTCGAACCACAGGGAAGCATACTAGTAAGTATAAGTTTATAAATATATAAGAAAAAGAAAGTAAACAAGATATTAGGGAATCAATAACAAAGAAAGTAAACAAGATATTAGAGAACAAAATAAACAAAATAACATAAAAGCAATTAAACAAGATATAAAAAACAATAAGAAATGATGTTGAGGTTAGAGAATCCACTCTTGGTGTTATGCTAAGATTAATCTTGTTTTATTACACAATTGAAATCCACACATAAAGGAGGTTCCAATCGGAAGGTTTAGCAATTCAGTCCAAATTGTCCAACGTCCATAGCATATGATATTATGTTCATTTGGTGTCCTCAAAACTCATAAAAAGAGTCCAAGCATTCCTTATGCCAAGGTATATGTCTACAACAAATCAAGGTTATGAAACCAAGCATTTACTGTGCCATTTTTATTGTCAATAATGAATCAAGATCTCTACTTTGCAAGTATGATTTTAAACCAAAAGAAAATATTATCTATACTAGTGTTTATAAATGATGATTCATTTTAGCTCATGTTTAAGAGACTAACCTTAGCATTTACCAAGAGCTTCACCTCATCACCTCAACAATATGATTAGCAACACATACTAAAAATGAAAAAAAATATAAGAAACATAAGTAAATAAAGAAAAAGAAAACTAGAGAAAGGAAAAAAGAAGAAAACTTAGAGAATTTTATTACAATGGCTAAAATCCTACCAATGTATAATGTTTCCCAATACTCATCCAAGGCCCTCTATTTATACACATTTTGGAGGGCTAAATGACAAGAGACAAGCTTTACAAATTTCAAAGGTAGGTATAATAGGTGGGTGCATTTTTCTAACAATTTTCGTCATATTGTATGACAATTCTGATCAGCCAGCTTGATGGTCGATTTTGTCAATGTTGGAGGTTCGATCTGATAAAATTGTCTTCTAGAAAAATATACCCCTATCAGTTACGGATCCATAGCCGTTGTAATCAGCTCATTTGCTGATGTGGATAAGAAGATATGGGCAAAATACAAAAACAGGTTAGCACAGACGTCATTGCACATCAGCCAACTTGATGGTCGATTTCACTAGGGAAAACGACTCCGTTTCAAGAAGTGTAAAACATGAAAAAGATAGATATGCCTCTTAGCTTTGCACGGCTACAAATTTCAGCCTTATTGCTTCAGTGAAACTCGAGATATAGCTGATATGGTAAACGGTGTCGGAACTGGAACTGAACTGGATTTGCCCTTAATTCTAGTAATCTGAAATCACTCAAAGAAACTTGTGAAAAACACCAAATTACATAAAAATATAAAAGATCATAAACACAATTAGACTAAACAATAATAACTCGTATTTGACACAAAACAATAATAAAACATAACTAAAAACTATATAATTATACGAGTTATCAGTTTCATTCTCCACCACTAGACATCATTAAGAATCAATTTCAGATCTATCAATATCAACCAACTATCAAAGTTAACAACCGTAGATAACAACAAGCTCTGTTATCCCAATCTTTCCTTAGTTTGTCGTTAAATAGAACAAGCTCTCTATTTAATCTCTAACCATTAAACAACCTAGAATAAGCTCTCTAAATTCAATTTAATGGCAGCTTTATGATGAGAAAGATAGGTTGATCTAAGCAACAAACACATAAGCTCGGATTGTTCAACTTAGGTTATGTTCCACTTTGCAATTATTGAAAACTTGACCATAATCATTAATCACAAATTGCCACTTATGAATAGGAAATCAAGACAATTACACGGATCAAGACTCCTAGACTAGCAATAGATAATTATCAAGATCTATCTAGTTGTACACCTAAATAAATCAAGACAACATCATGAACAATTCTTGTAGAAGAACATAAGCAACTTTGATAGAAAATTAATGATAGATAGAATCTGAAAATCAATCACAAAACATGTCTAGGGCTTTGAAATCACCCTTAACCAAATAGAAGTTTAGCCTAGCATAGGCATTGTAAACATAAACATAAAATTAAAGAGAATCTAAGAAGGAAATAAAAGAAAGAAAGAAGAAGAAGAAAATAAAGAAAAAGAAAACTAGAGAAAAGAAAGAAGAAGAAAACTTAGAAAATTTTATTACAATGGCTAATATCCTACCAATGTACAATATGATCCTCTACAATCATCCAAGGCCCTCTATTTATACACATTTTTAAGGCTAAATGACAAGAGACAAGCTTTACAAATTTCAAAGGTAGGTATAATAGGTGGGTGCATTTTTTTAACAATTTTTGTCATATTGTATGACAATTTTGATCAGCCAACTTGATGGTCGATTTTGTCAATATTGGAGGCCTGATCTGATCACATGGTCTTCTAGAAAAATGTTCCCCTGTCAGTTACTGATCCATAGCCGTTGGAATCAGCTCATTTGCTGATGTGGATAAGAAGATATGGGCAAAATACGAAAACAGGTCAGCACAGACGTCATTGCACATCAGCCAACTTGATGGTCGATTTCGCTAGGGAAAACGACTCCGTTTCAAGAAGTGTAAAACATGAAAAAGATAGATATGCCTCTTAGCTTTGCACGGTTAAAATTTCAGCCTTATTGCTTCAGTGGAACTCCAGATATAGCTGATATGGCAAAAGGTGTCGGAACTGGAACTGAACTGGATTTGCCCTTAATTCTAGTAATCTGAAATCACTCAAAGAAACTTGTGAAAAACACCAAATTACATAAAAATATAAAAGATCATAAACACAATTAGACTAAACAATAATAACTCGTATTTGACACAAAACAATAATAAAACATAACTAAAAACTATATAATTATACGAGTTATCAACAGGGGTATCTGTTATCTCCGTTTCTGTTTAATATGGTGGAAGAAAGTCTAAGTGTACTACTGTGTAAAGCAAATGAGCTGAACTTATTTAGTGGACCTGTGATAGGTGGACAAGGACTGGAAATAACTCACTTACAGTTTGCTGATGATACGATACTTTTTTGTGAGGGAGTCGGGACATCGTTGAGGATTGTCAAGCGCACACTTAGATGCTTCGGACTCATGTCTGGTTTGTCTATTAATTTCACTAAAAGTTGCATGGCTAGTATTAATATTGATTTGGAGGAATTGGGTGAACGGGGAGATATGTTAGCTTGTCGCACAGTGGAATGGCCTTTAAAATATATAGGCTTGCCTTTAGGGGTTGATTCAAGAAACACTACTATATGGGAACCCGTGATTAAAAAAGTTGAGTCTAGATTGGGTCACTGGAAGAAGAGGTATTTATCCACTGGTGGGAGATTAACCTTGATTAAGTCGGTTATGGGAAGTATGCCATTGTGTTTTCTATCATTGTTCAAAGCACCGATTGCTGTTGTCAAAAGGATTGAGAGGATTCAGAGAGACTTATTTTGGACAAGAATAAGGAAAAACACAAGATGCACCTAGTAAGTTAGCCTACTATCTGCAGAAACGTGAATAATGGCAGTTTGGGGATAATACTGATAGAGGTACAAAATAGAGCATTACTCAATAAATGGATTTTCAGATTTTTGGAGGAACATGATAGCAAATGGAAAAGGATGATATGCGCAAAATACAATATGAACATTAGGGAAGTTATTCCCAGATATCAGCCACAGTCAAACAATTCAAATTTGTGGAAAGGAATCATGGATCCACTTCGTGATGGAGGTAAGTTTCGAAATTTGTTTTGTGAAAATTTGGGTTTATTGCATGGAGATGGTGCATTGATTATGTTTTGGAAAGATAAGTGGTTGAATGGGGAATTATTAAAAGAGAAGTTTTCGAGAATTCACGCTTTATCTTAATTTAAGAACGAAGTGATCAACAAGTTTGGGAGGTGGGATGGTGATATTTGGCATTGGGAAATCATTCTGCGCAGGGATATTTTCGATTAGGAATCTACTTAATGGAAGGATCTAAATTCATTACTCAATAGTGTCCAATTGAATGCAGACATTAAAGACAAGCTGATACGGAAACCGTCTCTTAACGGTAGATACAAAACGAAGTTGTTTAGGCAAGCAGTAAAAGGAGACATCTTGACACAAGGACCACTTAACTTTGTAAAATGGCGAGGTTTAATCCCTCCTAAAGTGGAAACTTTCTTATGGTTTTTATCACAAAATAGGTTGCCTGTTTACACGTAATTGCACAAATGCAACATTTTATCAGCTGACAATCTTTCTTGCCCTTTGTGTAAGGATACAGTGGAATCCGAAGATCATCTATTTTTGTGGTACAGAAATGTCTGGGCAGTTGATAACTCG
Organism: Fremontodendron californicum; assembly: GCA_030761205.1. Lineage (NCBI taxonomy): Eukaryota > Viridiplantae > Streptophyta > Magnoliopsida > Malvales > Malvaceae > Fremontodendron > Fremontodendron californicum. The sequence continues at coordinate 5,256,900 of JAULJL010000008.1, forward strand.
TATAATTATATAGTTTTTAGTTATGTTTTATTATTGTTTTGTGTCAAATACGAGTTATCATTGTTTAGTCTAATTGTGTTTATGATATTTTATATTTTTATGTAATTTGGTGTTTTTCACAAGTTTCTTTGAGTGATTTCAGATTACTAGAATTAAGGGCAAATCCAGTTCAGTTCCAGTTCCGACACCGTTTACCATATCAGCTATATCTCGAGTTTCCCTGAAGCAATAAGGCTGAAATTTGTAGCCGTGCAAAGATAAGAGGCATATCTATCTTTTTCATGTTTTACACTTCTTGAAACGGAGTCGTTTTCCCTAGTGAAATCGACCATCAAGTTGGCTGATGTGCAATGACGTCTGTGCTGACCTGTTTTCGTATTTTGCCCATATCTTCTTATCCACATCAGAAAATGAGCTGATTCTAACGGCTATGGATCCGCAACTGATAGGGGTATATTTTTCTAGAAGACAATTTTATCAGATCGAGCCTCCAACATTGACAAAATCGATCATCAAGCTGGCTGATCAGAATTGTCATACAATATGACGAAAATTGTTAGAAAAATGCACCCACCTATTATACCTACCTTTGAAATTTGTAAAGCTTGTCTCTTGTCATTTAGCCCTCCAAAATGTGTATAAATAGAGGGCCTTGGATGAGTATTGGGATACATTATAGATTGGTAGGATATTAGCCATTGTAATAAAATTCTCTAAGTTTTCTTCTTTTTTTCCTTTCTCTAGTTTTCTTTTTCTTTATTTACTTATGCTTCTTACATTTCTTTTCATTTTTAGTATGTGTTGCTAATCATATTGTTGAGGTGATGAGGTGAAGCTCTTGGTAAATGCTAAGGTTAGTCTCTTAAACATGAGCTAAAATGAACCATCATTTATAAACACTAGTATAGATAATATTTTCTTTTGGTTTAAAATCATACTTGCAAAGTAGAGATCTTGATTCATTATTGACAATGAAAATGGCACAGTAAATGCCTGGTTTCATAACCTTGATTTGTTGTAGACATATACCTTGGCATAAGGAATGCTTGGACTCTTTTTATGAGTTTTGAGGACACCAAATGAACATAATATCATATGCTATGGACGTTGGACAATTTGGACTGAATTGCTAAACCTTCCGATTGGAACCTCCCTTATGTGTGGATTTCAATTGTGTAATAAAACAAGATTAATCTTAGCATAACACCAAGAGTGGATTCTCTAACCTCAACATCCTTTCTTATTGTTTTTTATATCTTGTTTAATTGCTTTTATGTTATTTTGTTTATTTTGTTCTCTAATATCTTGTTTACTTTCTTTGTTATTGATTCCCTAATATCTTGCTTATTTTCTATTTCATATATATTTATAAACTTATACTTACTAGTACGCTTCCCTGTGGTTCGACCTCGGACACCCGAGAATTTATTACTTGAACATAACCTGCACTTGGGTTTACAACTCTTAATTGAGTCTCCATCAGCAGTATGGTCACTTGTCTGCGCATGGTGGAAGATAAGTATGGTGCAACCGAGAACATTAAGTGACTAGGTTCCACAGTGGATGGGACTTATGCTGAACTCAGCCAATGAAAAGGTATGGTTCATGCTATTTGCTGTTGTATTATGGACCATTTGGTTGTGGCGAAATGGAGTTGTGTTCAATGAAAAGGACATAAAAGTCAACTCTTTATTATTTTTTGATAAAAAATAGGTTGGCATGGTGGGTTTGGGAAAAATGGCCTAGTGATTTTCAGTCAATGAAGGATTTTTTTCATAGGCCTGGGTCTTTTCAAATACCACAAAAGCAAAATATGGCAAAGAACACAATACAGTGGTCAGCGCCTGCTGAAAACTGGTGGAAGTTTAATGTTGATGCTTTAGTGATTGAGAAGCCTGGACCAGCTGGTATTGGAGGAGTGCTTCGAGATGACAGAGGCATTGTTTTGGCACTGTTTTTGAAATTTGTGGGGGTAATGGATTCAAATGAAGCAGAAATCAGAGCTATTAAAGAAGCTTTTGAGATTATTGAATTGAAAAAGCTTACAAATATTAATTTAGAGATAGAAAGTGATTCTACAACAGCAGTTGCCTGGTGCAATTCTAATCAGCTAAGACTGTGGCATCTTAATTTCATCTTTTTGGTGATTGACAGGATTAGAAAAAACTTAAATGGATGCAAGGTAGAACATAAGGGCGTTTAGCCAACTTCTTTGCAGATGCGTTGGCAAGGCAAAGAGTGAGTAGAGAGACGGACATGATAGCATGGATCACTGAGTAATTAAATGATTGGGAGCATGTGTTTTTATTGACATTGTGTTTATTTTTGCTGGTGCTATAGAATCCTTTTAACTTTGTTCGTCCTAGAGTATGTGACCAATGATTTTGGGGGGATAGGGACTCTTGCTGTTTCCAAGAGAAGGGTAGTTTATTAACAGGCATCTTTTAATTTTTATTGTCCTTTCGGGGGTGAATAGTGGGAAACTAGCACTTTCTATCTGCTCGAAGGGTATTCTATTAATAGGTTTTCTTGAGGTTCATTGGTTAGTCTATAGTCATGTAAGTGGGTTTTGGAGTTGCTATTTGATTTCATTTGGGTAGCAGGGTCTCGTTTGTTTAGGAATAGAGGAACAGGCTCAGAACTTTTCTTTTATATAGATATTTTTCCTTATATTCTTTGTGTCTTATTCGGTAATAGTTGTTTTCTTTTTAACCAAACGGTTCTTTGGAGGCAAAGGGATCTTGTTTAATTTTCAAACAAGAAGGTCGATTCATTATAGGTCTCCTTTTTATCAAATTATGTTTAGATTTTTTGGGGACACAATGGAAACTAATATTCGACTACTAGTAGGGTAGACAATATTTAGGTTTTATTTTTTCAGGTTTGGTATAACTATAAAAGGGATTGGGGGTTTGCAAGTCCAATTTTGACTTGAAGGGTAGATTATATTAGGTGGCTCAAATTGATATCATATTTTTTCTTTGTATTAATATCTTTACTACAAGTTTTTGACACTGTACAGGGGTTGGATATTGGTAGATTTGTGGATAGCAATTGAAATTGGTGGATCATTGCGGCATTCTAATAGTCTACATGGGATTTATGGATTTAAGCTCATGTTTCTTGAAAGGCCAGACCAAAAGGGTTGTGGTAGATTTATTGCAACTAGCTTATGCTCAACTTCTAATTAGTAGAAAGACAGCACTCGGCAAATTGAAGCTTCAACATTGGGTGCAAAACAGCTATCTTCAAGTACATGAAATTTCAGGATAGGGATAAATGGTTATTGGAGTTTATGGTTCGAACTATTGCTTATGTTTGTTAAGAAAGGTTTTGAGTTGTTTTATGTCTTGTAATGCAAGGTTAATACAGGGTTTCAAGCTATTATAAGCTTGAAGGGTAGTCTTTTAGGAACATACATTTTACTTTTTATTATTGACTAGGATTAATAGGGATCAGGTAATCTGCCTGAAGGGTAGAATCTTTATTAGGGTATTGGGGTTTTGTTTATTGAACAAGGTTTTTGTGAACTTTAATTTCATTCAATAAAATCTTATATTGTTGTTCAAAAAAAAAAAAAGTGCATCAAAGATAAGAATACTAAAATCAATTATCAAAAAACTCATGAGATAACATTCATCATTATAAATGGAATATGAAATCACAAAAAAATGTTATATCAATATCTTGAAGTGCATCAAGAATATAAATATAAAATAAAAAGCAATTAATAAGACATGAACATAAATACGCTTAATAATCACAAATAAGTCACATAAAATGGGCATTTATCATTGTATCCTCAACATAAGTTATCAAAGATTTCTTTGTAAACAACATTTTTGGTGAAGTTTAAAGGATGGGCAGGATTATATACAATCAAGATATGAAGACCTTCATTTGAAGTAACTCGAGATATGACAACGTATAATTGCCCATGAGAGAAAACAGGTCGACGAAGGTACAATCCGACCCGATTCAAAGTTTGTCCTTGACTTTTATTAATTGTCATACAATAAGAAAGCCTGACTGGAAATTGCTTCCTTTTAAAAACAAAAGGCCACTTGCTATCTGATACATGAATTGTAATTCTTGGAATATAAACTCTAGTGCTAGCATGATTCCCATTGATTATAATAGCTTCAATGAGACGCTTCATCAATTGAGTAACAATAAGTCGAGTCCTATTACAAAGACCAATTTGATTTATGTTACGAAGAAGCATAATCGGACAATCTATTTTCAACTTCAACTCATGATCAGGAATACCATTGAATTTTAATGAATTAAAAAATTCATATGAATAAATGGCTTCGTAGTCACTTGAATCCTTTGAATCTTTAGAAATTGAATCTGAGCTAAGATATATTTGGGCATTACCTGGGATCATTGCAAAGATTAATTCATTAACAGTATCAAGAGATACATTTTTGGGAGTAATGATTGCTCTTTCTCTCAAATAGGCAATGTCATTATAGTGGCTTAAAAAATTAGAGTATGTAAATGATATCAAGCTATTAAGCGGATCAACAACATCCTTTATGAGAAGAGACTCTAGAATCTTATTCCAACATTGTTCTTCATCCTTCTCAAATTGAATCGAAGGTTCTTTTTCGTTGCCAACATTTAAGACCCAAGCTGCAAATTCACAAAGCTTTGCTACCAAACTATGATTAGTAACGGGCCTAAGTAAACGCATATTTATTTTTAAAGTAAGAACTGTTCAAAATTTCGAAAGCGGAGAACTGCTAATTGATGCATCAATAGTATCGTGCCTATTTCCACTAGGGACAACAGGCAACATTTGACGAAAATCACCACCGAGCAAAACGGTCATGCCACCAAAAGGAGCTTCAATGTGACTGTTTTTTGGATTGCCTAAGATGTCCTTCAATGAACGGTCAAGAACCTCAAAACAATTCCTATGATTGATAGGTGCCTCATCCCATACAATCAAGCAAGTCTCGAAAATTAATTTTGCCAAATGAGTTCCTTTTTTTAATTTCACAAGTTGAGCATGGATCAATACTTATAGGAATTTTAAACCTTGAATGTGTTTTTCTACCTCCTGGCAATAACAAAGAAGAAATACTTGATGATGCTACAGCTAGAACTATACGACCCTCAGATTGGAGTTTAGCTATCACTGCATTCCAAAGATATGTTTTACCAGTTCCCCCATGACCATAAACAAAAAATAATTTGCCACGTTTGTTGACAATAGAATCCAAAACAAGGTCATATATATGTTTTTGTTCAAGATTTAAACCACCCAATAATTCCTAATGAATTCTAGAAAGTTCAACTGTATCATAAGACAATTCTTCTGTGATTAGCCTATTCTCAACCCCTGTAACAATTGAGCTACTTGGCATTGGAAGTTTATGGTCAGAAAGGGTTGAAAAATTTTTGTTAAAGATTTTCTCCAATTCAAGGCAAGGACACTGTTACACAATCGCAATTCAGAAATTTGCAATGTTTGAATGCCCATCAAAGAAAGAATTCGATGAACAATGTCGTCAAAAAACTTCAACCAATGAGCTTCAAATAATGATAAAGGATCAACAATCTCGCAATGAACAATCAAAGTCACAAATAATTCACGCAATTCAGAGGCAATGGCCCAAATAGAAGCGTCTTGAATTGCGTCATGCCACTCTTTATCATAACCAAGTAACCCAAAAGCATCACATGCAGCACGATAAGTTGGATACACGATACCATCGATTGTTCTAATCTCAACAAAAGAACGAGACCCTTAACAAAATTCAACAACATCCTTAAATAATATAGCTCACTAGAACTGGGATAAAGATAAATAATACGATCGATGTGTGAGCCTCTTTTCCTCCGTGCCTAAACCTTGTCAAGTTGATTCCAAACCCACTTTATAAGAAACCCAGCGTATGTCAACAAACGCGCATCTTCATGCAACTGGTTAGCAACCATCCATTCAGTAAATATCGTTTGACAAATATTTGGACGATTAAGGACAGAAACCAAGTCACGAGACTCATAAAAAAAAAAACAACATTCATAAAAGGTAGATTTCTGGATGATTATGTCTATCCTCAACCCCTTTAAACTTAACATCAATTATCAACACCTTCGCCCTATCAGGTTTTTTATTAATATATTTGAAAAGATATTTTATCAACATGGTTTTGTTACACCATTCAACATTTATATGAGCGTCATGTTTAATCAATAATTGAATATTGTAAGGTACAACAAATCAGTTATCCATCTTGATACCGTTCTTAATGGCATAACTGGTTGACGCATGGCATTTATAAAGGATAAAACCGTTATCATCAATGGTTGTTTGCTCGCATCGTTGCTTTGAATAAAATTTATTACACTTCCCATTAGACATACAGGGACATGATAGATTAGCCAAACCACAAGGGCCATGTATCATAAACCGTGCAACAGCCGCATGACCACGAGGATCATCATGGTAATCAAGCAATTTAGTGATAATCAATGAATCAATTTCATTTGCTGATACTTCTTTGCATGTGCGATGTAACCAAAATAAGATATGCACATGAGGCAAACCTCTTTTTTGAAACTCGATTGTATACACAGCTACATTAAAATACAAAACAAATGAGTACCAACTATTTATAAACCATCAAAAAACAATTAGCAAGCCAAACCGCACCTGCTAGACATTTACCCAAGCAATGTTTGGTTGTTTTATCATCCATAAGAACATCAACCTTCATTTTGAACACCCTGCTAATAAGGTCAGGTCGATCTTCAACACGCTGTTCGGGAATTAAAAGTAATGCCTCTTATATATCAGCCCACAAGGCATTGCATGTAAATGTAATAAAAAAGTCGGGGGACCTAAACCATCTACATATAGGCATTGCAGCGTGATAATTTTGCATCATATATCGCATTCCACCGGTAAAACTGGAGGGCAAAATAACTTTTTTCCCGACAGAAGAGCTGTAAACATCACCATTGCAAACAACATCTCTAAGGCCTTGGTATAGATCAAAGCGTATTTTTTTTTGGTTATGCCGAATATAATCAAGACGAGCTTGCTCAACACAAGAGAAAGCATCAACAATAAATTGTTGAACTAAACGACCGCCCATTATCAAAGTCCTCCTTTCATGCGCCCTTTGTTGGATTCTAAAGGCATAAAATTCCCTCTTGGTTACGAAACCCCTTTTAATTCGATTTAAACTTGATTGCCTAGAGTATCTAATTTCAAGGTGATAGTCATCCTCGCCATAAGGAAAGCAAAAGGGGTATTGCATAGCTATAAAGCTAGGATGTAAATCACTAATACATTGCAAACCAATTGAACAATGATCAACGATGATATCACGATGTTGATCAATTGAACCAAAATCACCAACCATCAAACCAACAACTTCAAGAATTCCCTGGGATTCATATTGAGGCCTATCAAGGACGCGTTTACTAAGCAATCATAATCTAACATGGACATGATCAGATTCCTTGAAACGATTACAAGCCATGCGAAATGCTTTGGCTATGACATTAATGAAATCAAACATAGCTATCAAAGACTGAACAACATCTTTGTCCAACGAACTTGAATGGGCCCCTTGGTTAAAGGCTCGTAGTCGATTGTCAACCTGATTTTCAGTATCATAAACATAAAGTTGAGCAAATTTGGGAGCTTCACCACCAATAGGAAGGAGTGACCCCATTAGATGATGAGTTGGTCCATTAATTCTAAAAACATAAGGACCAAGCCTTAAATTACTTGCATGATCTATATTAGCACCGATAGAGGTAAAAGCGAACATTGAATTATAAGCTCTAACATTTTCACGAAATCTCCGAGATGCTTGTCCACCCACAAAACTAAGCAGGAAATCAAGGGGCGAAGGTGTTTTGTTCAAAGTAGGTATAGAAACTCTGCCGCCTTGACAACACAAAGTAAACAATAAATCCCCACGACGATGGCGCTTTTCGACTCGCTCATCAAACCAAAAGAATGCCCCACAATGACGACAACAACGATCAAATTTGCCAAGATAGTGGGGGGGATTTATTGAAGGCGCATTGAAAACTTGGCATTTGAAAAAACAAGTAACTTAAAGTCAAAAACTTATACATTAAAAAACAACAAAGCATAATTAAGTAAAACAAATAACTACCTGCTACATGCCCTAGTCGACCATTTAAAGGATCAACTAATGATTGAGCATTAAGGTTCTGGTTGTCTTTTCGAGAACGACAATTTTTTTTTGTTGCTAAGATCGCTTTGCAACATAGCCTAATTCCTTTACACTTGACATTGGACTCCATACCCTAATCATAATAAGTTTATCAAATGGGTACCGCTATGATATTACAAAGAATAGCGACTCTTTCTGACCATGGAATAGTTTTAAGTAAAAGCAAAATAAAAAAAAGTAAAAACAAAATAAAAAAATGTATAGGTTAAAAGTTGTAATGGTTTAGAAAAAATAAACATGGCTTACATATCAAAAAATTTATAAAAAAAATAAAATGCATTTAAAAACACAAATGGAATGGCGTGTGCATGTAAGAATAAAATGATAATATAGAAATAATATAAATAAAATTGACGAAAAATGTTTGGATAAAAAATTTAAGCAATTGAATTGTGCATGTCAAAAAACAATGATAAAATACAAATAATCTAAATAAATTATGTTAAAATAATTTAACATTACAACCTTAACAACTGGACCGGTTTAATCAAGAGCTTTCTCTGAAAATGAAACAAAAATCATAAAAGGTGCTTGTAATTATCGTTCTATTAAACTTGGATCTAATGAAGAAAAGAATTTAGTTTTTAAAATAATTAAACATTTAGAATAATTAACATATAAACCCATTTAAAAAGGATATAGGGTTAAACCAACTGCATGTTTAGGAAAAATGGTAGTAAGTTTTAAAGCACAATAACATGAAGTCAAAACAATACTCGAATATGCACAACGATTTTGCTGATTCTGGAACTCGTACAAAGGAACATAAACTTCACCCAAAAGGGATAGCAATTAACTTTTTATGCCATGTTAAAGTGCAACTGTTAAAGGTGCACAATCGTTTTCCTGGCATTCATATTTGTCTTGTATGCAAAATGGAGTGCTAATGGAGTCGGACACGAGCTGAAATGCATGTATAATAATCAGCTGAGAAAAAAACAACTGACAAGAACTAAAATGCATGCCTAATATTAAAAACATGAAAAAAAAATTGTCATTAACATGTACGCTTAAAGATCGCAACTTAGAAAACTGACAAAGCCCTAAACCCGTAGCACAACATATTAACACATAATATATTGTTTTAAAATACGCTCGTATTACCCATAGTACAATATATGAACACATAATATACTGTTTTTAAATACACTTGGCATATAAGGCCATCCTAATGTTTTGGTAGTAAACAATATTAAATGCATGAACTAAACAGAAAGTAACAAGCTTTCATGATGACCGAAAGTCTAAACCGACATGCCAAGAAGACAAAACAAAACCAGGGCCATACAAAAAGATGATAAATGTGAACAAATATAGCTTTATTTTTTTAATAAAATAAAAAATAAAAAAATAGATTTACAATCTGTTTGAAGGTAAATTGGATAAAGATTATACAGAACAGGAAAAATTATGAAACAAAACCAATTGACATCATCAAGACTCGCCAAGATGGACGACTGTAAAGATGAAGCGCCTCGCGGCTTGATTTGAAAAAGCAACCCTTTCCTCTAATGAAGAGCATCGAGCAATAGCATCCCTGTACCGTTTCTCCAAGACACTATAATTAAATTCCAAAGAACAAAGCCTGTAAAGAAAAGTGTCTTTCTCACAGCAAACTTGATCGAGAAGCCATTTAAAAGTCTCACGATCGGGGAAATTGATATCAACAATATCAAAACCCTCGTTTAACATCAGGGCTCTAATCCCAGCAGCCGAGGCCTCCTGAGCGGAGCAAACTTTTTTTTTTCAAAAAAACCACCCAAATCCAGCCGACTGACGGGACCTCAACGGTGCCAAAATTAATATCAACAAAAACTCTAAATTGCTGCCCATCCTTCTCATACCCAAAAGAAGGTGGGGTTATCTTCAGTTTCCTAAGAAGGTATCTATGGAGTTCTTTGTACGATATCTCAACAGTCTGCATCGTTTTTTTTTTCTAAAATTGCGAACAAAAACATTTTTATTAACAAAACACAGATTGAGTAAAAAAAAAACAAATATTTTAAATTGATAGTCAGATTGTTCCATGATGTAATACAGACCCAAGAAAAGATGATCTAAAAATATTTTAAATCGACAGTCAGATTGTTCCATGATGTAATATAGACCCAAGAAAATATAATCTATGCTAAAAAATATAAGAAAGTAAACACAGAAACAGGAAATAGACACTCTTTGTGAATGAAAGAACGGTGAGAATGAAAACAATACATGCGTAATAAAGTCAACTGGTAAAAGAAGCAAACAAGCTTAGGCTAGCAGAGCAAAACAAAACAAAGACAGATAGACAAAAGAGAACATATTAAAAATTAATGGTAAAATGTATGAACAAGTAGTAAGAGAGCCCAAATCGGAACGACGAAAAAAATATATAAGCAATATAAAGACTTGGAAATCATAAAATATATGTTCAAAGTGCGAATATTACCAGTGGGTTTTTCGATAGAAACATCAACAAAGGGACTGATATATTCATATTGAAGACAAATAGGTAGAATAGACAAGCACATGATAGCCAAACAACACATGTTAAACGTAGTTGTAAAAGACATATATTCATTTGAAACCATGATGACCAAGCAACATACATACACTGGCGGATTTGTTCTAACCAAGTGTATTTGCAGGTGGTTTTTCGAGAGGAACAGCAATAAGGGGACTGGTATATTCATATTAAAGGCAAACAGGTAAAATCGACAAGCACATGATAGTAAAACACAACACATGTTAAACGCAGTCGTAAAAGACATATATTCATTTGAAAGCATGATGACCAAGCAACATACATACACTGACGGATTTGTTTTGACCAGGTGGAGTTGCAGGCGTAGAGTAAAACCCCAAAATAAGAGATAAGACTAAATAGCTAAAACTGACTGGACCTGTTTTCCTACATGTATAGAAAAGTTAGATATGCGAAAGGGCAGCCAAATATAATCATGATAGAAAAATTAGACAAAATAATAAACAACCAATAACCCAAAAAACACATGGCAGTAGTATTCCATAAAGGAACGGTCAGTATCATAGTACCAAACTAACATATATCAAATAGAGGAAATGATATTGAACAACTAAAGAAAAATATTTGAACTAAATAGCTGAAATATTGCGCCGCAAAAGGGTATCTAATAAGAAAACGAAGAACATAACATATAAACCCGAACAAAAAATAACAAATAGACCCTAATAAAAATGACACACGATAACAAAGTCCTATTAAGGAATGGTCAACATCATAATACCAAAAGCACATAAACCATATTGGTTGAAGGCAATTGAACAACCAAAGAGACACATTAACAGTAGTGTTACATTAAAGAATGGGCAGCCAAAAAGAGAAGCAGACAAAGCATCAAATATAGAACAGATCCAGGCAATATAAAATAGATCCAGGCAAAGCTTTGAAAAATAGGCGAGAAATAAGCAAAAAGACAAAGTCTAATATTCTAACCTCTACCATGCTAGAGCAGAAACCGTTTGTAGAGAAGGAGGAAAAATGGGGGCTATTTATAGAGTTTTTCCAGGGGGCGCACAACAAAGGTTGGCTAGGCGACGAGAGAGAAGAGATGGGGTGGGAGGAAGTAGCCAGACAGGTGAGGCTGGAGAAGCAGAGCAGCATTGTAGAATATGAACCTAAAATGCAGGGAACCATGATAAAACTCAGGATAAAATAATGTTTCGAGCGTTAACCAAAAAAATCCACCAGATAAAAGGGAGCATATGCCAATGCATTAAAGGATGACTTTAATGAAGGAAAGAGGTGAAGAAACGTGGCATAAATTTTTTTTTTATTCAGAACGCGACAAAATTGAATGCGATAGTGTTAAAGCCCAAACGCGTAGAAGATAAATGTTGGTCGGCTTAACTGGCCAGCTGGTTTATGCGTAGTCATTTAATGCTCAACTTAAATGACCAACTTGAATGCTCATTTTAGTTAACGCGTAAAAATTTGATATCAAGAAAGTTAACGTGTAAAAAACAAAGAGATTTGAATGCTCGCTTCAGTTAACGCGTAAACAAAGCTATATTAAATGCTCATGTCAGTTAGCATAGTAAATAATAACACCCAACAATGCTAAACGATGCCGTATTGCATGACTCAATATGCAAATAGAGAGACGCTGAGCAATAACATGTTGACAGATGTCAACACAAGGCTCACTACTTGAGCTTTACAATAGATAGATCAATTTTGGAGATATGGTATGGTATGTACGACATTGATATTTTTACCTACCAATTAGTCCTTTATTTTTTTATTTGGTTTTAAAATAATATTAATTTTTTTTTATGAATTTTTTAGATAAGCTTTTATTTTGATTGTAACAATTCATCTCTTAAAGTATATTTTTGTATAATTAAATTCTTGTTTTGGAGATTTTTATAATAGCCTTATGGTAAAAAAAAATTCTTATTTCGATGATAACTCGTTAAAATTTGTTATTTTCGTAAAATCAATTTTTTTGTGACTGTTATATTTATTAATCTTAGAGGGCGTTTGGTATGATGGAAAGTTATCACTTTTCATGAAAAGTAATTGGTGTGAATATGATTTCTATGTTTGGTATGCTAAAAAATACTCACTTTTTTGGAAATGTAACTTTCCTTGGAGAGTTACTTTCCCACAAGCATTGGAATGTGATTTTCATGAGATGAGGTGAGAAAGTAACTTTCCCATGTAGTTGGAAAGTTAAAAAAAAATGTTAAGACAAAATCATTCTCTTCCTATTTGATTTAAAATTATCAATTGAAATATTATTTTAAATATTTAGTATAAATGTTTGTTAATAATAAATATCATTAAAATATTTAAATAATATTTAATTTGCATCCAGTCTTTTAAATTTTAAATTACATGAGAGTAACTTCAAAAATTTATTAGTAACAAATATTTTTTTTATCCTAAAAGTAACTCAAATTACCAATAAAAATATTATTTTTAAATATTTAGTACAAATGTTTGTTAATAATAAATATCGTTAACATATATAAATAATATTTAATTTATATTCAGTCTTTTAATTTTCCAACTACATGAGAATAACTTCGAAAATTTATTATTAACAAATATTTTTTATCCTAAAAGTAACTCAAATTATCAATTGAAATATTATTTTTAAATATTTAGTACAAATATTTGATAATAATAAATATCATTAAATATTTAAATAATATTTAATTTGCATCTGGTCTTTTAATTTTTCAACTACATGAAAATAATTTCAAAATTTTATTATTAACAAACATTTTTTATCTTAAAAGTAACTCAAATTATCAATTAAAATATTATTTTTAAATATTTAGTACAATTTTTTGTTAATAATAAATATCATTAAAATATTTAAATAATATTTAATTTGCATTCAGCTTTTTAATTTTTCAACCGCATGAGAGTAATTTCGAAATTTTATTATTAACAAACATTTGTTTATCCTAAAAATAGCTCAAATTACCAATTAAAATATTCTTTTTAAATATTTAGTATAAATATTTGTTAATAATAAATATCATTGAAAATTGTTAAAATTAATAAAATTTACATTTTTTTGATAAGGGTAATTTCGAAAATTATCATCACATTTCCAAGATTTTAATCTGCACTTTCTCATTTATACCAAATGCTATAAAGTTAAATTCTCAGGAATCACATTCTCAAAAATCACATTCCATTGAAATCATGACATAGGAATGTACCAAACGTCTCCTTAGCCTTTGTCTGAAAGAAAAATGAAAATTCATGTTGAGTTTACATTACCATTTATGTGCAATGTAAACACCGATATACTAAAAAATTTTAATGATTTTCATCTAAATAAATGTTTAATTAAATAAATAAAAAATTGATAAGGACTTACTTGAAAGATGTGAGAAAGTATAAGGGTTTTTTTTTATTAGTATTTTAGTTTTTCTTTGTTTTATTGGCTGAATAATATGTTGGTATATGAAATGAGCATTTAGTTTAATTGGTATAGTTTTTCCTATTTAAATATTTGGATTTAAATTCTCCCATTCTCCAATATCAAAAAAAAAAAAAATTATCATATTAGTATTATTACAAAATTATGATATGATTTGAAAAAAAAATTTGTGAGAAATTAAATGAGCTTTTTAAAATTTTAAAATATTGTTTTATTTTAGGGAATTTTAGTTGTAAAATGTAATATAAAAAAAATCGTGAGATAAGTTCTAAATTTATCATTTTACGAGAAATCAAATTTACCATTCATCATATATATATATATATATAATATAATAAAGTACTTACTTACATATAGAAGGATTTGCTTACGTGAACGATTACATGCATAACCTATTTTTACAACACATAAGATATTTTTAAAAAATACTTATCGAATAATCCTAATTATTTAATATATTATACATTATATTAAAATTTATCTAATTTTTAAAATTTAATTATTTATATGGATTTTAAAAGATATGTATGTGATTGTGATTTCAGTCTTTTAAAACAAAGATATATCCAAGTTAGAGCTAACTTTCAGTTTTGCATTATCCTTTGACTCAATTTTTATGTATTGCATTTTAAATTTAAAAATAAATAACCCTTTCATATTAAATTTTAAATACTAACAGAAACTATCAAAGGGATTATATCTCTATCTTAAATTTGAAAAATTACCAAATTCATACTCTTATATTTGAGAATGAGTTCCATCTTCTTAGAGCCACCCAACACACTACAAAAAAATACATTATTGTAATTCATATTCTTCATTTTTTTAGTAGATTTTTTTCATCAATTTCAATTTTTTTGGTTGTAGTTTAGTTAAGGCATGTGAACTCTTTTTTTAGTTAATTTTATCTTCTAACATTTATTTATTTTCAATTTTTATTTTTTTATGTTTCACACATTCTAATTAATTTTTACCTTTTTTGTGTTTTGAAGAAGATCGCAGTTTTCCGACGTCAGAGCAACATTTAGAAGTATATTTTTTGGTTATGCCAAGAAAAATTACCATTACTTAATTTATATTTTAAAGTATTGATCTTTTTAACTTTTAAAAAACAATTTGTTTAAAAAAATTTCTTTAAGCCCAATAAAGTGAGAACAAGAATTGTGCTTATGAATATTAAGCCACAAAATATTATTTTCTCTAATGATAATGATAGCAAGCTTTACTTAGTCAATAAAAATTTTGCAATTCAATTATTTCAAGATTATTACTTGCTGTTTTTGTTTTTATAAAACTTGAGTAGAGCTTTTAACTTCTAATAAATTGTGAAATGGTATGCATGTTTAATGAAACTATTGTTTTGCATTCAATGCAATATCAGTGGTTTGATGAAGTTTAATATCATGAACCATTTGTTAAGGTTGTGTCTTATTAGCCCTTAGAAATCTTATTATTTTTATTGTTTGTTTAATCACTATATCAAGATTATGTCATTTTAATTAATTTTATCATTTTGTAGCTCAATAACATTGTTTATCATGTGTTTCAAAATTTGTCGAATTTGTATAAAAAAAACTTTAATTCTTTTATGAGTTAATATCTTTAATATATGTATTTTATTTATATCTTGATAATGTTAAAGATTAAATAATATTAATTTATATATTTGCATACATATTTAACAAAATAAATCTAATTCGCGCATCGCACGAATAATAAACTAGTTTTTTAATATATAGATTTTATTACAGTGCTTTTTAATTGGATCAAAATTGATCAAAAGTTAAGAACAAAAGAATCTTTATTCTATAAAACATTTTAACTTTTAATCATTTTTAAATCAAATAATATGTTTAACGGTGAAATTGCATAGATAAATTTGATTCATCATTTTAAGTAAAATGGTAAATTTTGATCTTTCCCCTAAAGTAAATGATAACATTGTTTTTATATTAAAAGTAGAAAAGAAATAACAATAATGAAATTTAACAATAAAAAGTTTGATTCAGTAACAAAAATGGTAATTTGTTATCTTTTCCTTCTTCTGAAGTAAATAACAAAAAAAAAAAAAAAAAAAAAAAAAAAACCAGACAATAACCGCTGAGCTTCTACTTGACAAAATTTGATAATAACATATTTGATTAATCCATCACAAGTTGAGTTTTCTTCAAATTAAATAGATGAGAAAACGAATCTGAGATTTAGCTCGATTGATTCATGTAATCACACTTAAAAATGATATCTAGCAAGTCTATGATTCCTATCTCAATATCTGTAATTCTTATATATATATATTTTTATATAAAAAAAACAACAATAACTGAAAATAGTATTTTCAAAACAACCCTAGACTAGATTCGGCACAAGATAAAAATAAATTAATACATTATCATTCATCAAACAACATGACATGAAAAAATATACATACATGCACATGCCCTTCACATTCCACCAACATGCATGGATTAGTTTTACTTATTCAAATATAAGTTTATACATAAAAATTAATATTTTTCCTCATAATTATATATGGATTTTTAAAATTTGTAATATATAAAAATATATATCCAATATAACATGTCATAAGAAAATTAAACTTTACTATTTAGATCATGATCATGATCAAAATTTTGAAAAAAATATGAAAAAAATGAGATATTAGATATGTACCAAAAAGGCAAAAAAATGAATATACATATAATATTGTTTCTTAAATAAGAACATAAAATTAATTTTTCAATGATCAATAAATAATAAAATAAATATTGACATACCTTTTAATAAATTACGATCTTCATCAAAATACTAGAAAAATACAATATCAATTGTAAAATTTGTGATAAATAAAAAAAATGAATAGGAAATAATGTGAAAAAATAAAATCATCAAAGCAAATAAACAACAAAATCACAAAAGCAATAAAAATCTTTTAAAAAATTAAATATTGAAAAAAAAATGATGTAGCACATGTTATTATTTATAGGTTTAAAGTGATATCTGTCTTTTGAAAAATATATGATTAGTAATATATTTTGTCGCAACCTAAAAAATAACGAATCTCATTGCAAGACTTTATTATTCGTTTAAGCGTAACATTAAAAAAAACCGAGGAAAAGTCGACTTAATTCCTCTAGAAAAATGAAGGTTTTGAAAATGACCTTGAAAAAGACATGGAGTCGCCACCAATCTTTTTTAGCTAGGTGTGATCGGCCACCTATTAAAACCGGTTTTATAAAATATTTTAAAAATTAATTAAAACATTTTTAAAACCAATTTCAAGTCTGCGTTTAAACCAGAGAAATCAAAGAAACGGGTTCGAGACTCAGTTACATGCGAGGATTAGCAACCCCACAACGCCCGTATAAAACGATACCTTATTAATCGTGTGTTATCTCAAGTCTCGGTAAAAAGTTGGTTTTAAATTTAGTATTTCAAGTTAATTCCCAATTTAATGAAAAATAATTCTATTTTTAATTGAAAATGATCCGGAATTTATAAATTCAAAATTTTTCTATATTCCCCAACAAACGTGGCAAAATAAAGAAATTTTTATTAATTTGGAAAACTTTCCGAAACATTCTCGTTTTTTGAAAGAAAGAAATTCCTTTATTAATGATAGTTGATGATATTCCCTCCAGCAAACCCGGTAGAGAACTCATGAATTATTTTAACTCGGGAATATCTTTATTTTTTTATTGAAAAAACATTATCCTTTTGAAAACATTTTAAAAGATATGAATATGTATATGCATGACATAAATAAAATGACATAACAAAATCTAAATAATATAATGCATCCTAAATGATATAATATAATTTAAATACCTTAGCATATTCTAAATGAAATGAAATGTCCTAAGTTATATGACATATTCTAAATGAAATGAAATGACTTAGGTAACATAATATATTCTATATGAAATGTAATATCCTAAGTCATATGATATATTCTAAATGAAATGAAATGACCTAGGTGACATAATATATTCTATATGAAATAAAATAACCTAGGTAACATAATATATTATATATGAAATGACATAATTTAAATGACATGGCAAATATGGATGATATGGCATATAATCTAAATGACATGGAATATAAAATAATACTATCATATAATATGCATGGAAATAAAAATGAAAATAATAATGCATGAACATAGTATATGCTAAATAATATAACACCAAAAAAAAAATTTCAATAAAAAGCAGAGGATATCATGAAATATTCCAAGTCATATAATAAACAAGATAACATAACTCAAAATCATAACAATATCATAAAAATTATCATAGCAAAAATCACATATTATATAAAATGCATGAATATGGAAAATGCAATGCATGAAAATGTATTTTTTCCTTTAATTAAGGAAATCCGTATATCTAAAAAGATATCCGGCTACCTCAGGAAAATATGTCAAATTAAATATTCCAAAACCAAAATACTTTGTGATTGTTTGAAAACAATTTGAAAGGCTTAGGTTAAAAAAAAAAAACTGGGTTAAACCCTTTTTTAAATGGCTCTAATTTTCTAAGTTTAAAATCCCGGACTTGACTACCCTTAACCCGAGACTTAAAAAATCATTTTTTGAGTTTAAAAAGGCTTAGAAACTACCCTAAGTCAGTAGCTAAATTTCTTAATCAGCTCCCTCTAAGTAACATAACCAAAACAGAAAAATGATTTTTCTTTAAATTCAATTCTGACTCCACTGTCCAGTTTTAAGCCACGATTTTTTACCCTATTTTTAAAAATTCACAAAATTCTAAAAAAACTACTGGAGACTCAAGACATGTAAAAGTACATGGGAAATAATCAGCTTAATTTTCTGATTAAAGATGAATGCCCAGAAAAATCGAGAAAGTACGAGTACTAGGTGAAAAAACTGTTTTGCCAACATACAATTTTGCCTTTGATAAAATCATTTAAAAATCAAAGTAAAAATATTTAAGACTCGCAAAATGACTCACAAACAGTAGTTAGGACTTTTTGAAAGTTAGATAAAAATTGGCTAAGTAAAAAAAAAATCACAAAGGTAGAATAATCAATTTGACAAAACTTAATTTTCCACAAGTGTGCTCAGGAGAGCATGACTTTGAACCATTAATTGGCCTAAGTCATTAGTCAAGTGGCATGAACATGAAATGCATGAAAAATACTGATGCACCCAAAAGAGTGTATCTTATTTAACCTTGCACTAAAAAGATAAATTGTAAGTATAGTAATTAGCAAGGGTCGAGTCCTCAGGGATTGGGTTTTAGTTTATAAGTTAATAGTTTAAAACTTAAATTCAAGAACAATAAAAGAAAATGGGTTTTTGAAGCCAGATTTAAACTAAAGTAAATAATAAGAATAAGATGCAAGGCGGTATAACCAGCCAATAAAAATATATATACTAAATTAGGTGGTATAACCAGCCAATATATATACTAAATTAGGCGGTATAACCAGCCAATAAAAATAAAACAAAGTTAATATACAAATTAGGCGGTATAACCAGCCAATAAAAATAAATATACTTTTAAAAATAAGCAAACTAGAAAAGCAAGAAAACAAGTAAGTAAGAAGAATCAAATATGAAAAATATGGTTAAGGTTTCATTCTCCACCACTAGACATCATTAAGAATCAATTTCAGATCTATCAATATCAACCAACTATCAAAGTTAACAACCGTAGATAACAACAAGCTCTGTTATCCCAATCTTTCCTTAGTTTGTCGTTAAATAGAACAAGCTCTCTATTTAATCTCTAACCATTAAACAACCTAGAATAAGCTCTCTAAATTCAATTTAATGGCAGCTTTATGATGAGAAAGATAGGTTGATCTAAGCAACAAACACATAAGCTCGGATTGTTCAACTTAGGTTATGTTCCACTTTGCAATTATTGAAAACTTGACCATAATCATTAATCACAAATTGCCACTTATGAATAGGAAATCAAGACAATTACACGGATCAAGACTCCTAAACTAGCAATAGATAATTATCAAGATCTATCTAGTTGTACACCTAAATAAATCAAGACAACATCATGAACAATTCTTGTAGAAGAACATAAGCAACTTTGATAGAAAATTAATGATAGATAGAATCTAAAAATCAATCACAAAACATGTCAAGAGCTTTGAAATCACCCTTAACCAAATAGAAGTTTAGCCTAGCATAGGCATTGTAAACATAAACATAAAATTAAAGAGAATCTAAGAAGGAAATAAAAGAAAGAAAGAAAGAAGAAGAAGAAAATAAAGAAAAAGAAAACTAGAGAAAAGAAAGAAGAAGAAAACTTAGAGAATTTTATTACAATGGCTAATATCCTACCAATGTACCATATGATCCTCTACAATCATCCAAGGCCCTCTATTTATACACATTTTGGAGGGCTAAATGACAAGAGACAAGCTTTACAAATTTCAAAGGTAGGTATAATAGGTGGGTGCATTTTTCTAACAATTTTCGTCATATTGTATGACAATTTTGATCATCCAACTTTATGGTCGCTTTTGTCAATATTGGAGGCCTGATCTGATCACATGGTCTTCTAGAAAATTGTTTCCCTGTCAGTTGCTGATCCATAGCCGTTGGAATCAGCTCATTTGCTGATGTGGATAAGAAGATACGGGCAAAATACGAAAACAGGTCAGCACAGACGTCATTGCACATCAGCCAACTTGATGGTCGATTTCGCTAGGGAAAACGACTCCGTTTCAAGACGTGTAAAACATGAAAAAGATAGATATGCCTCTTAACTTTGCACGGTTAAAATTTCAACCTTATTGCTTCAGTGAAACTCCAGATATAGCTGATATGGCAAAAGGTGTCGGAACTGGAACTGAACTGGATTTGCCCTTAATTCTAGTAATCTGAAATCACTCAAAGAAACTTGTGAAAAACACCAAATTACATAAAAATATAAAAGATCATAAACACAATTAGACTAAACAATAATAACTCGTATTTGACACAAAACAATAATAAAACATAACTAAAAACTATATAATTATACGAGTTATCACACCCCCACACTTAGATTGTTGCTAGTCCCTAGCAACGACTCAATAAAAATAAAATAAGAAAATCTAATCTAATCCACTTTCGTAGGAAATCACGGTGGCACTTAGCATGTGACACAAGCCTTTAAACCCCTAGGTGTCCCTAGTGGACGAGTTTAGTCTCGTGAGGGTTTACTAGAACGATACCCACAAACATTGAAAAACTAAAATATAAATAAACTACATATACTAAAAATATTTATTCCTAATCCTTTCAATACAAATTAGAGACAATCTTTGAACAAGTCTTATAAACTAATCAATAGCTTAAAGAATTTCACAAAAATTCATGCTTGAATGTAAATTGTTTGAGTTAAGCCAATATTAACATAACATATCTCAATCAAAATAGTGCATGTTCAAATTTAATCTCAACTTCTCACATGGGATACCCTCATGATTTTCACTCTTTAAAGTAGTGGTGAAGTGTTTACACTCAATCAATCTCATGAAAACAGTTCTACCATATTCTTGCTTGTCCACCTATTCTCCACTATTTAGATCATACAACTTCATGAATCAAGAGGTCTTTAATCAAGGTTGTAATGGGGCCAAGGGGTTTGTAATGTGGTTGAATAACAAAAGGATAAAGATATCACAAAGGCTCCAAAGAGTTCATAAAGTTTAGAGACATAATAAGATCATACAAAGAAACTTCTCAAAACTCTTTACAAGTACATAGTCACCTAGGCCGAATATTCATGTTGGGCCTTTTCTTCATTCTAAACAACTTTGTAACATCTTTTTCTTTTTCCACAAATTCAAGAGATGATTCATATTTTTTACATAGGAATGTATTTGCCAGTATTCCATTTCTTTTTCTCTTGACTTTTCTTTTCTTTTCCCCCCACACTTATTTCTTGTTTCTAACCCAAATTTCCAACTAAAAATATCCCTTGTTTTTTGCAATATGTCTCAAAATATATAATCCATCTTTAGAACAAGGGTAAGGATATAAGTATATTTAGGCTAGGTGTAAGTTGTGGTTACCAATAAAACAGCATATTTAATGTAGGCTCAAATTGGCTCACTAGTGGGGATGTTCTCTTAGAACATTGATAATGGATGGCTGTTTGGCTCTGGTTATAATCCTAATGCCTCTATCATATTGATGTTGTCACATGTATCAATATAGTCTCAAACGGTTTAAAGCAAGTTCTAGAGAATCATGTAATCATAAGAGCACTCAAGAAAGAAATTAGATTGATTTGTATAATGCATCAATCATTATAGGCTCAAAAACTCACAAGGATGATTATACAAGTCAGATTAAGTCTAAACATGCTTCTTTCTCAATCAACATATCATATTAACATTGGCTCATAAAAAGTTGACATCAAGCTCAATTCTCATGAAAATCTTCTGACTAATAAATCTGTTTTAGACTTATGCAATTCATATCTCATCATTGTATTAAAAAGGAACTAAAACATACTAAAAAAAAAATAATAATAATAAAGACTCATAAAAAAAAATAGTAGACAAAAATAAAAGAAATCCTAAATCATTCCCCCCACACTTAATTCTTACATTGTCCTCAATGTAAGTCTATCAACCCAAATGAAAGAATCATGTGTAAGAGAAAAGAACTAATAACATAAGAATAGGAACAACTAAGACTCAAAACAAAACAAACTCATGCAACCTAAATAATCCTAAAATACTAAACAAAAATTAACAAGTAAACATAAAAAGATTAAAATCAAACTGAGAAGGTATGTCTCAAGTCTCCCTTACTCAGACCTTGTTCAGAATGAATACTTCTAAATTGCTTAAAACACAACAAATTTTTTTTTTTTTTTTGAAAAGAAGAAATCAAACTGACAAGGTATGTCTCAAGTCTCCCTTACTCCCTACTAAAATATGACATTGTCCCCAATGTCAAATTTTAAAGGTAGAATTTAGGAGATATTACCTGCAGAGGTTGCTAACCACTTATTATAACTGAGACACAACAAGCAAAATGTTTGATAATGTCACAAAGACAAAGTGCAATCCACTCCTTGCTCGTCCATATCTCTTTTTCTTTTTCCGAGCGTTTGCGAAAAAACCGTAGCAGATAAACACTCATAAGCTTGGAGCTTTTTAAGTAAATCTTCAATGGTTGTAGCAGAAATTATGGTTCTCCTTGCCTCTGAAAACATGAATCCATTATCCACAGCATTATCTAAATATGAAAGCAAATTACTAAAATAACCATTAATATTAAGCAAACCAATGGGTTTCTTATTTGTGACCAAAGATGACCAAGAAGCCACGCAAGCTATTTCTTCCAATGTACCCAAACCTCCTGGTAAAGCAATGAATGCATCGGCAGAATGGTACATGATTGTCATCCGTTCAGGGATACTCCAGACTTGTATTTCCTTACCCACGGTAGGTCCACAAAAACTTGTGAATAGTTTTGGCACGATTCCTAGAACTGGACTTCCTCCGGCGTGTGCTGCTGTAGCGACTGCTCCCATTAAACCCGTACTACCGCCTCCATAAATCAAGGGGATCTTTTGTTGGGCAAGTATTACTCCAACTCTTATGGCTTCATCTGCGAATATGTTATTTTTCCCTGGATAAGCACCTCCAAAGACACAAATTTTTTTAATGCGCTGGGATGAAGTACTTTCCATTTTTTTTTTCGAGCGCCTGAAAGAGAATGAGTACATGGTGTAATATATAGAGGACTGAGTAGTGAATCAGACAAGAGTAATAATGTCGCCGAAAGTGTATCTGACCTGTCAGAAGAAAATGTTAACCTAACAAAAGATTTTTGCGTGATTTCAGGAAGAAAATCAAAAAGAGAAGAAAAAATCAACCGTAAAAGACAAATAAAAAAACGAGAATAATTACACAAATCGAACAACACGTAAATTAAACCAAAATAAAGTTATTGCAAATCAAACCAAAAGCTGAGAAGTCATTTATTGTAGTTGTGATTGTGGCTCACATCTTCCTCTGGTTTTACGTCCAGAAACGGCTTAAACGCCTTCTATGAGTCGAGGTCCCATCCAGTTTTCTTACAAGCTGGCAAACAGGGTCTTTTAACATCAGATTCCCAAGATGTTGCCATTCCCTTTGGAATTGCGGCCATAAATCAAGAATTTCTCTTTGTACGTCTCCACTAGGATGCGTCTCAAGAGAAAGTTGGATATTACCCAAATTCTCCTTACTCAGTCCATCCTTAATGAATTCAATTTTATCATCTCGATTAGAGGACGGAATCCCAATAGAACGACATTTACCGTTACACGTCCATCGTGCACATTTGTGGCAATTTGAACTCATGCGCTTTGCTCGTCGCTTCTTTGCAAAAGTGCTTCTACCTGTACCTGGTAAATGCAAAACAGGAAGATATTCATCTTCACGTACCTTGGCTTCAATTATCCAACGTATGTCTTCAGGAATTCCTTTGTGCATAAGCATTCTTAATATTTCAAATCGAACTTGGTAAAGCTTCAGTAAAATATTTCGAGGAAAAGGAGGAAATCGTTTCTGCAATCTTGTGAGAATATCATCCATCCTGAAAAAATGAAAAGAAAAAACAAATTGAAAGAGAAATTGGAAGAGAAATTTATATACAATATCAGTTTTGTGGGTAGCTGATGGAACCGATTTAAATAATCACGGAGTACCGTTATCCGCCATTTAACCGGGGTAAAAAAAATAAAAATTATATTTACATCTAGTTATTTTCAAAACAAGGATCAGAAAGAAAAACAACATAAAAAAAAACTCAAAAACAAAACACTCTAAATAAAATCCTAAATTTTTCCCCCCACACATAATTTTTACATTGTCCACAATGTAATGCTATCATCCCCCAATGCAAGAATTATATGTAAGAGAAAAGAACTATTAAACAAAAGAAAAGAAAAACAATAAAAGATAGAATGATGGAGAGTAAGGAATATGCAAATCTGATATAATAGATGCTCTCCATCCTTTTGGGTTGCCTCCCAAGAAGCGCTTGGTTTATTGTCATCAGCCTAACTTAGACCCATGCCATTATTATTCAACATACTTTGGCTCAAAAAGTGGAAACTCCTCCACATCTTGTATTGGAAAGTTCTCATAGTAAGGCTTCAATCTATGACCATTCACTTTGAATGCCTTATCTGTTTTTGGGCTTTGGATTTCAACTGCACCATGAGTAAATACATTAGTAATAACAAAAGGTCCAACCCAACGAGAACGTAACTTACCTGGATATAACTTAAGGCGTGAATGGAAGAGAAGAACTTTTTGTCCAACAACAAATTCCTTTCTTGATATCATCTTGTCATGGAATGCCTTAGTCTTTTCCTTGTAAATCCTAGAATTCTGATAGGCATCATTCCTTATCTCCTCTAATTCTTGTAGGTCAAGTTTTCTTTTCTTTCCTGTCTCATCCATCTCCATGTTGCATTGTTTGATAGCCCAATATGATTTATGTTCCAATTCAACCGGAAGATGACAAGGCTTACCATAAACAAGTCGATAAGGAGACATACCAATGGGTGTCTTATATGCTGTCCTATAAGCCCAAAGTGCATCATCAAGTCGTGAACTCCAATCCTTCCTATTTGGATTAACTGTCTTTTCAAGGATGGACTTAACTTCTCGGTTTGACACTTCAGCTTGCCCACTAGTTTGAGGATGATATGAGGTGGAGACCTTGTGTGTGATGTTATACTTCCTCAAAAGTGCTTCCATAGTCCTATTGCAAAAGTGAGTACCTCTATCGCTGATTATGGCTTTTGGCGTTCCAAACCTAGCAAAGATGTTAGTCTTGACAAAATCTGAAACAACTTTAGAGTCATTAGTCCTAGTGGATTTTGCTTCCACCCACTTTGAAACATAATCAACGGCAAGTAAAATATAAAGATTACCAAAAGAAGGAGGAAAAGGTCCCATGAAATCCATGCCCCATACATCAAAAATTTCAACAATAAGTATTGGAGTTTGAGGCATTTGATTTCTAGCACCTAAGTTACCTGTTCTTTGGCAACGATCACATGACTTGCAAAAGAGGTATGCATCTTTGAATATGGTAGGCCAAAAAAATCCAGAATCAAGAACTTTCATGGCTGTTCTTTTGGATCCAAAGTGTCCTCCACATGCATAAGAGTGACAAAAGGTGAGAATAGATTGAAATTCAGTTTCGAGTACACACCTTCTTATAATCTTATCAGAGCAATGCTTCCAAAGGTAAGGATCATCCCATATGTAGTATTTGGCATCACTCTTGATCTTATTTCTTTGAGCTTGTGTCAACTCTTGTGGCAACTTCTTGGTAACTAAGTAATTAACAATATCAGCATACCAAGGAGTTGTTGTACTTATAAAAAGAAGTTGCTCATCCAGAAAGTTCTCATTCAAGGGTAGTGCATCCTCTTCATGAACTAAACGGCTAAGATGGTCCGCAACCAGGTTGTCACTACCTCTCTTATCTTTTATCTCCAAATCAAACTCTTGTAAGAGAAGTATCCATCTAATCAACCTTGGTTTGGCCTCCTTTTTAGTGAGTAAGTACTTAAGGGCTGCATGGTCAGAATATACAATTACTTTAGTACCAATTAAATAAGATCGAAATTTTTCTAAAGCAAATACAACAGCCAAAAGTTCTTTTTCAGTAGTGGAATAGTTCAATTGAGCATCATTAAGAGTTCGGGAGGCATAATAAATGGCATGTGAGGCTTTGCCAACCCGTTGGCCCAAAACAGCTCCAATGGCATAGTCACTAGCATCACACATGATTTCAAAAGGTACATTCCAATCTGGTGGTTGGATGATAGGAGCTGATGTCAAGAGTCCCTTCAATGTTTCAAACGCCTCTTTGCATTTATCATCAAAGTGGAAAACCACATCTTTTTGTAGTAGCTTGCAAAGAGGTAATGTGATCTTTGAGAAGTCTTTGATAAATCTCCTATAGAAACCTGCATGTCCAAGAAAAGAACGAACCTCTCTCACATTTGTGGGAGGTGGTAAAGAATGCATAATATCTATTTTAGACTTATCAACCTCTATCCCTCTAGAAGAAATAACATGGCCCAAAACTATTCCTTGTTCTACCATAAAGTGACATTTTTCCCAATTCAAAACAAGGTTAGTTTCCATGCATCTTCAAGTACAAGTGTAAGGTTCTCTAAACATCTATCAAAATAATCACCATAGACACTAAAATCATCCATAAACACTTCTATGATGTTCTCTACATAATCTGAAAATATGCTAACCATACACCTTTGGAATGTAGCTGGTGCATTACAAAGACCAAATGGCATACGCCGGTATGCAAAAGTACCAAATGGACATGTGAATGTTGTTTTCTCTTGGTCCTCCGGAGCAATGGCTATCTGATTATAACCTGAAAAACCATCAAGAAAACAATAATGAGAATGGCCAACTAACCTTTCAAGCATTTGATCAATAAAAGGTAAAGGAAAGTGGTCTTTGCGAGTTGTGGAATTAAGTTTACGATAATCAATACAAACTCGCCATCCTGTTTGAATCCTAGTAGGAACAAGTTCATTCTCATTATTTGTTACCACCGTTACACCTGATTTCTTTGGAACCACTTGGATCGGGCTCACCCATTTGCTATCCGAGATAGGATAGATCACTCCAACATCTAGGAGCTTCAGTATCTCCTTTTTCACAACCTCCATCATAGGAGAGTTCAATCTTCTTTGTGCTTCTCTTGTTGGTTTGGACCCTTCCTCTAACAAAATCCGGTGCATGCACATGGATGGGCTTATTCCCTTGATATCGGCAATTGTCCAACCAATTGCTGTTTTATGCTCTCTAAGCACCCGGATAAGTCGCTCTTCTTGCAAAGGTGTGAGCTCTTTGGCAATGATGATCGGTAGTGTGTCCTTTTTACCTAGGAACACATATTTCAAGTGGTTCGGTAGTGGTTTCAAGTCTAAAGTTGGTGCCTGCAAAATGGAAGGTAGAAGTTTCTCATTAGATAAAGGCAAATCAATAAATGAAACATCAAACCTTGCATCTTTAGGTGGCAGCGAGTGTAAAGATTCTAGTGCCCTTTCCACATGGTCACTCAAGGCTAGTTTAGCATTCCCCATTCCGAGATGGTTGCTAAGGACTATTTCCACACTATCTTCACCATCTAGCTCATAAGCTTGCTGCACTAGTGAGTCAATTATATCAATATTAAAAACAGAATGCACATCACTAGGATATCTCATGGCCTCAAAAATGTTAAAGCGAATTATTTCACCATCAAATTCCATAGTTAAAGTGCCATCATGTACATCTATTTTAGTTCTTGCTGTTTTCAAGAATGGTCTCCCTAATAGAATAGGTGTGGGATTAGAAGACATCTCATCTTCCATCTCAATAACATAAAAGTCAGCGGGAAAAACCAATTCATTAACCTGTACAAGAACGTCTTCTACAACTCCTCTTGGATAAGTGTTAGAACGGTCAGCAAGTTGTATTATAACACCGGTTTCCTCTAATGGTCCTAGATTCAATGAAGCATAAATTGAATATGGCATGACATTAATAGATGCCCCTAGATCTAGCATAGCACGCTCAAACCTGGTGTTGCCTATCTTACAAGGAATGGTAAACATACCTGGATCCTTGCATTTAGGTGGGAGTTTCTTTTGAAGAACAGTTGACACATTCTCCCCCACACTTACCTTTTCATTCCATTTCAACTTCCGTTTAGATATGCATAACTCTTTTAGGAACTTGGCATATCTTGGCACTTGCTTGATAGCATCTAGTAAAGGAATGTTCACCTCTACTTTCCGGAAAGTTTCCAAAATTTCCTTCTCTTGCTCCTCCTTCTTGGACTTTGCTAACCTGCCAGGAAAAGGTGGAGGAGTTATATAAGAAGGAAAGGATGGTTTAGGAATTACCTTTTTTAGTGGCTCGTTGGGATGTGAAGAGGATGCCATGGTATTGTTCTCCCCTTGAGCACTATCATTTTGTGGTGTCTCTAGCTGTTTCCCACATCTTAAAGTTATAGCATTGGCATTCTCTCTTGGATTCACTATGGTTTGGGAAGGTAATTTCCCAGAATCCCTTGCTTGCATTTGACTCATGGTTGTTGCCAATTGCCCTATTTGAGTCTCCAAATTTCGAATACTTGTCTTTGTTTCCTGTTGAAATTGAATTGTATTAGTAGAAAGAGCTTTAACAAGATCTTCAAGAGAAGTACCTGAATTTTGGGTGGGTGGTAGTTGTTGTCGGGTTTGGTATGGTTGTTGCACTCTTTGCTGAAAACCCGGTGGCCTGTGGTCAAATGGTGGAGGAATAGTTTGTGATTGGTTCCCTCCATAATTGAAGTTTGGATGATCCCTCCATCCTGGATTGTAAGTGTTTGAGTAGGGATCATATTTCCTTGATTGGTTCTGAAATCCACCCATGGCATTCACATGTTCATTGGTATCCTCTTGAAGTGTTGGACACATATCAGTTTGGTGCCCTATGTTTGAACATATGCCACAAGCCTTTATTTGTTGTATTTTACCTACAGCCAATTGTTGAACAAGAGAAGTCAGTTTATCAAATTTTTGTTCAAGGGATGATATACTTACCTCATTAACTCTCTTGGGTTGTGGTGGTGGATCTTGTCTCATTGAGAACTGCTGAGAATTGGCTGCCATGTTGGAGATTAATGTTCTAGCAGCCCTGGGAGTCTTATCAACTAGAGCTCCCCCACTAGCGGCATCTATCATACTTCTCTCCATGGGCATGAGACCTTCATAGAAGTATTGGATGAGAAGTTGTTCACTTATTTGATGGTGTGGACATGATGCACAAAGTTTCTTGAACCTCTCCCAATATTCATATAAGGACTCTCCGTTGTATTGTCGAATCCCACATATCTCTTTCCTAATGTTGGCAGCCTTAGATGCTGGGAAATACCTTTCCAAGAATGCTTTCTTCAAATCATTCCATGTAGTGATGGTCCCGGATGGTAGATAGTAGAGCCATTCCTTTGCTGAATCAGCTAGAGAGAATGGGAAGGCTCTCAACTTAACTTGCTCTTCCGTGACCCCTGTTGGTCTCATGCTTGAGCAAACTACATGGAATTCCTTGAGGTGCTTATTTGGATCCTCTCCTGCAAAACCATGAAAAGTTGGGAGAAGATGAATCAAACCAGATTTTAATTCAAAAGCTACCTCAAGATTAGCATATTCAATGCATAATGGTTGTTGACCCAAGTCCGGAGCGGCTAGCTCCTTGAGAGTTCGGTTGTCAGCTGCTGCCATCTCTCCTTGCTTCTCTTGGATGTTTTGGATCAACTCCTCGATTGGTTGTTGGTGAGAAGTTATAAATTCCCGAATTTTCCTAAGTCGTAAGTCTTCTTCGGGAGCTTGGAACATTCACTAATAAAAAAAAAATAAGAAAGTAAATAATTAGAACAGAAAATAAGAATAAACCAATAAACTAATAAACTAAAGAAAGCAATCCCCGGCAACGGCGCCAAAAATTTGATGCACCCAAAAGAGTGTATCTTATTTAACCTTGCACTAAAAAGATAAATTGTAAGTATAGTAGTTAGCAAGGGTCGAGTCCTCAGGGATTGGGTTTTAGTTTATAAGTTAATAGTTTAAAACTTAAATTCAAGAACAATAAAAGAAAAGGGGTTTTTGAAGCCAGATTTAAACTAAAGTAAATAATAAGAATAAGATGCAAGGCGGTATAACCAGCCAATAAAAATATATATACTAAATTAGGCGGTATAACCAGCCAATATATATATTAAATTAGGCGGTATAACCAGCCAATAAAAATAAAACAAAGTTAATATACAAATTAGGCGGTATAACCAGCCAATAAAAATAAATATATTTTTAAAAATAAGCAAACTAGAAAAGCAAGAAAACAAGTAAGTAAGAAGAATCAAATATGAAAAATATGGTTAAGGTTTCATTCTCCACCACTAGACATCATTAAGAATCAATTTTAGATCTATCAATATCAACAAACTATCAAAGTTAACAACCGTAGATAACAACAAGCTCTGTTATCCCAATCTTTCCTTAGTTTGTCGTTAAATAGAACAAGCTCTCTATTTAATCTCTAACCATTAAACAACCTAGAATAAGCTCTCTAAATTCAATTTAATGGCAGCTTTATGATGAGAAAGATAGGTTGATCTAAGCAACAAACACATAAGCTCGGATTGTTCAACTTAGGTTATGTTCCACTTTGCAATTATTGAAAACTTGACCATAATCATTAATCACAAATTGCCACTTATGAATAGGAAATCAAGACAATTACACGGATCAAGACTCCTAAACTAGCAATAGATAATTATCAAGATCTATCTAGTTGTACACCTAAATAAATCAAGACAACATCATGAACAATTCTTGTAGAAGAACATAAGCAACTTTGATAGAAAATTAATGATAGATAGAATCTAAAAACCAATCACAAAACATGTCAAGAGCTTTGAAATCACCCTTAACCAAATAGAAGTTTAGCCTAGCATAGGCATTGTAAACATAAACATAAAATTAAAGAGAATCTAAGAAGGAAATAAAAGAAAGAAAGAAGAAGAAGAAGAAAATAAAGAAAAAGAAAACTAGAGAAAAGAAAGAAGAAGAAAACTTAGAGAATTTTATTACAATGGCTAATATCCTACCAATGTACCATATGATCCTCTACAATCATCCAAGGCCCTCTATTTATACACATTTTGGAGGGCTAAATGACAAGAGACAAGCTTTACAATTTTCAAAGGTAGGTATAATAGGTGGGTGCATTTTTCTAACAATTTTCGTCATATTGTATGACAATTTTGATCATCCAACTTTATGGTCGATTTTGTCAATATTGGAGGCCTGATCTGATCACATGGTCTTCTAGAAAATTGTTCCCCTGTCAGTTACTGATCCATAGCCGTTGGAATCAGCTCATTTGCTGATGTGGATAAGAAGATACGGGCAAAATACGAAAACAGGTCAGCACAGACGTCATTGCACATCAGCCAACTTGATGGTCGATTTCGCTAGGGAAAACGACTCCGTTTCAAGAAGTGTAAAACATGAAAAAGATAGATATGCCTCTTAACTTTGCACGGTTAAAATTTCAGCCTTATTGTTTCAGTGAAACTCCAGATATAGCTGATATGGCAAAAGGTGTCGGAACTGGAACTGAACTGGATTTGCCCTTAATTCTAGTAATCTGAAATCACTCAAAGAAACTTGTGAAAAACACCAAATTACATAAAAATATAAAAGATCATAAACACAATTAGACTAAACAATAATAACTCGTATTTGACACAAAACAATAATAAAACATAACTAAAAACTATATAATTATACGAGTTATCAAATACAGCAAATATGATGCATGAAATGCCTGAGTTTAAACCTAAATGTCATGAAAAAAATTCATGGCATCCATATAGTGACCTAGACCTAAATGAACTTGCATGGCATTTAATGCAACCTAGGTCTAAAATGCA
This sequence comes from Fremontodendron californicum, assembly GCA_030761205.1. Taxonomy (NCBI): domain Eukaryota; kingdom Viridiplantae; phylum Streptophyta; class Magnoliopsida; order Malvales; family Malvaceae; genus Fremontodendron; species Fremontodendron californicum. The sequence goes on from JAULJL010000008.1 coordinate 5,289,542, forward strand.
TGAACATGCATGGAAAATAAACCAAACCTAATAACTAAAATATGCATGGCATTTTCACAAACACAAGGCATGCTTAAACCAAAAACTCAACCAAATATCATGCAAATGCTAACCTATCAACTAACATAGCAAAAATGCAACACACAATGCAAAACACATGGAGTAGCCGAATGGCCTCAAGCTCCAACAAGCATTGCATTTTCAAAAACACTTGGTATGCTTAAACTAAATACTCAATCAAATGTCATGCAAATGCAAACCTACCAACTAACATGGCAAAAATGCACATACAATGTAAAACACATGGAGTAGCCGAATGGCCTCAAGCTCCAACAAGCATGGCATTTTCACAAACACTTGATATGATAACATGCTCAACTAGAATATATCACTCAAATCATGCAAACACAAAGTAGAGATACTAAAACCAAACAAGCATTTTCACAAACACTTGATATACTAACATGCTCAACTAAAATATAACATTCAAATCATGCAAACACAAGGTAGAGATACTCACAAGCATTTTCACAAACACTTGATATACTAAATATAAAACATCAACAAATTTAGACATTATGAAAACAGAAAATTAAAAATGCAAGAACATGATATTTAAATCATAAATGGAAACAAACAAAGCAACCAAATTAAAACATGATTCAAATATATGAAGTAGAAGAACACTTAAAGCATCAAAATTAAAGAAAATAACATAAATAACATGATAAACTAAAGCAAAAACAGCAACCTTAATAAAAAAAAATGTAGGCCATTCGGCCATTAAAGAAAAATAAGAAAAAAATTGTAAAAAAATATTTAAGAAAGAGATGAAGAAAGAACTTAAGAAGAACAATAAAAAACACTTATTTAAAAAGAAAAACTCACCAAATGATAATCAAAATAGCAAAAATAAGAATGGAAAATCAAGAAAGTGCAAGAGTTGGTGCTCAAGAGCAACCTCAAGAAGCTATATTTCAAGCTTTATCTCTTCAAACTTTCCTTTCTTTTCTAAACTTTTTCTTTTTGCTTTCAACCAAAGAGAGAAAAACTAAGAAAAACTAAGAAGAAATCTGAAAACGAAAAACCTCTAAATGAAAATTCTGCCCCTCCCCTTAATGCTGGCAGAATTTTACCTCTCTCCTCCCCTAGGATGTTGTCATTTTGATTCCAACCAACTTCCATCCAAGGGCTAGTTATTCAAGGTGAAAAATCATGAAATTATCACCCTTAGATTAGCATATCAGCTGTCCATAATTACAGCTATTTAAGAATAATGTTGACACTCTCTCTTGGCTTATGTGGCTTAATCACAATGGCTTGATCAAAAAGAATCTCTAACTCTTAATCCTTGGCCATTTGATTGAAAAATCAGAAGCTTCCTCCTTCCTTTGGACCTTGGCAGGCCAGCACTTCTCTTTTCCAGCCCAAGTCTGATTTTTTGAAAGGCCAAAAGAAGCCCTTTTCGGTTGCTTGGGTGAAATGACCGTTTTGCCCCCAGATGCAAATAAATGGCAAACGGACTCCAAATTCAAATTTTATTTTTTTAATACTTTCAAAATAGTAAAGTATTGAATTTTGGAAGTTTTCAAAATTTTTCGAGTCCGTTTGCTATTTATTTGGATTTTTTCTTCCAAAAATGCCCTTTCATGCCCCACATTTTACCATTTTTTAAACGAGCTCCAAATCAAGATTTTTCTTCACCAATATCTTCCAAATAATTTAAAAGTGTGATCTGGAAGTTTTCATAATTTTTGGAACTCATTTGGTATTTTTTTCAGGATTTATCTGCTTGAATTACTACATAGGGGCTCGGGATTTAGCCATTTTGCAAACGAACTCCGAATCAAGATTTTCTTTCGCCAATATCTTCCACATAATTTGAAAATGAGATTTGCAAAATTTTAGAATTTTTGGAGTCCATTTGCTATTTTTCCGGGATTTATCTTCTTGAATTATTGCATAGGAGGCCCGGGATTTGGCCATTTTGCAAACGAACTCCGAATCAAGTTTTTCATTTGCCAATATCTTCCAAATAATTTAAAAATGATATTTGAAAATTTTCAGAAGATTTGGAGCTCATTTGCTATTTTTCCAGGATTTTCCTTCTTGAATTACTACATAAGAAGCCCTGGATTTGGCCATTTTGTAAACGAACTCCGAATCAAGATTTTATTTTGTCAATCTATTTCAAATGATTTAAGAATGAGATTTGCAAATTTTCATAATTTTCGGAGTCTATTTGCTATTTTTCCCAAATTTTCCAATTTTGCTCTTTTGCCTCTGAAACCCGGTTTTGCTCAAAACAAGTCTGATTTTCAGATTTTCTTCAAGCTGAGCCTTGGGCTATCCCTTTTTAATCATTCCTCATCCATTGGGGGCTTTGGTCTTACCAAGTCGGACCATTTCTGTAATTTTGCCCGATTTCATCGAAATTCACCAAAAACCCTAATTCTCGGTTTTCTCTCGGATTAACTTTTCTTTCAGTTTTTCTTTCAAGTGACTTCTCCATTACCCGTAGTCAGTGCTTATCTTTCATTTGGAACCTTCAATTTCGATCAATTCGATCGTTTAAGCACTTTTCCCCAAATTTCTGGATTAGGGTTTCCTTTCTACTAAATCTGCATAACCCAACTTCCGAACTCCATATCTTTCGATGTAGACCTCGGATTATCAAAATTCTTTTGCCATTTTTCAATTGAACTTCAAATCTTGATTTGAAAGTGGGTTGACTTTTTTAGTAGTTGACTTTTCGGGGTTGACTTTTCAGGTTGACTTTTCGAGGATGACTTTTTCGAGTTTGACTTTTTATGCTCGCCCTCTTAAACTAAGTCTCAGAGTACCACCTGCAGGATGAAAAAAAGTCTTTTTACATTCCGAAACATCAATTTAGGAAGAAAACATACCTGTTTTCGTGGTGGGGACAAAAGTAGGTGTCTACAGCAGCCCCTATTTGGCTATTGCTGAGAATCAGGAATCAGGCAAAGATAAACAAACACTAATTTTGTACGGTTAGTGAAATCACATGTGAAGGAAAGGGAAAGGGGTTTTCTTTTTCTTTTTCTTTTTTCATTTTTTCATTTTTTCATTTTTTCATTTTTCATTTTTTTTTTGTTGAGAAAGCTGTAAATTGAAGATTTTGTCCTTAAATTAAATTCCGTGACTAATCAAGGCTCGACCCGTCTTAAGGAAACGAATTCGATTTGCAAGAAAAGAAATGACCTCAACGATGGTCTCGGGGTCTTAACCTGTCTTGTTCTTAGCTGTGTTTAAAATTCTGGGTATCTCCTCCAGAAGCTTCGGCTATCACCACCAAAGTCTTGCTCATTTTTAAAACTGTAAAATTCTGAATATCTCTACCAGAGGCTTTGGCTATCACCACAAAAGACTTTCTACCTTTTCAAAGGATTTTAAAATTCTGGATATCTCCACAGAGGCTTCAGCTATCACAACCGAAGATTTTCTCACTGTTTAAAATTTGTAAAAATTCTGGGTATCACCTCCAGAAGCTTCAGTTGTCACCACCGAAGACTTTCTCATTGTTTAAAATTTGTAAAAATTCTGGGTATCACCTCCAGAAGCTTCAGCTATCACCACCGAAGACTTTCTACCTTTTCAAAGGATTTTAAAAACTCTAGATATCTCCACAGAGGCTTCAGCTATCACTACCGAAGACTTTCTACCTTTTCAAAGGATTTTAAAACTCTGGATATCTCCACAGAGGCTTCATCTATCACTACCGAAGACTTTCTACCTTTTCAAAGGATTTTAAAACTCTGGATATCTCCACAAAGGCTTCAGCTATCACTACCGAAGATTTTCTCACTGTTTAAAATTTGTAAAATTTTGGGTATCTCCTCCAGAAGCTTCGGCTGTCACCACCGAAGACTTGTTCATTTTTTTAAAAACGTGTTAAAATTATGGGTTCGGCGAGTTCAAAATAAAAGAAAGTACCTCAACGATGGTCTCGGGGCTCGACTCATTTGAGAAGCAAAACGAGTTCGATTATACCTGAAAGCTTTAAGAGATGATGCAAATGCTTCATGATGCAAATGCAAATGTCTTTAGTTGATGCAAACGCTTCTTGATGTAGATGCAAATGACTTAAACTGGTGCAAATTTTCTTGATGCAGATTCAAATAACTTAGATTGATGCAAATGTTTCTTGATGTAGATGCAGATGACTTAGATTGATGCAAATGCTTCTTGATGTAGATGCAAATGTTTAATAAAATTCTGGGTAACTCCTCCAGAAGAAGATTCCTCATTTTTTAAAATTATAAAACCCTGGATATTTCCACCAGAGGCTTCAGCTATCACCACCGAAGACTTGTTCACTTTTAAAATTTGTAAAATTCTGGATATCCCCTCCAGAAGCTTTGGCTATCACCACCAAAGGTTTGCTCATTGTAAAATTCTGGGTAACTCCTCCAGAAGCTTTGGCTATCACCACCAAAGACTTGCTCATTGTAAAATTCTGGGCAACTCCTCCAGAAGCTTTGGCTATCACCACCAAAGACTTGCTCATTGTAAAATTCTGGGTAACTCCTCCAGAATCTTTGGCTATCACCACCAAAGGTTTGCTCATTGTAAAATTCGTGTTGAAAATTATACCCAAAAGCTTTGAGAAATGATGCAGATGCACATGTTTTTAACAAGGTGCTCATGCTTCACGGTGCAAATGTAAATGGCTTGGATTGATGTAAATGTTTCTTGGTGCAAATGCAAATGAACTGGATTGATGCCCATGTTTCATGATGCAGATGGCCCTACTAATTGTGTTCATGTAACTGGTTTATGAATGGTGTAACTACAATTACCACACAATAATGAAAATGCAATGATTCTAGAAATGATGCAATTGCTTGAGATTACGCAAATGCGAATTCCATGAAGAATATAAATGTAAAGGTAAAATGCAGATGCTTATGGAATAATGCCAATGCAAATACCCATGAATGATGCAAATGCTTGCCGACACTGTGTAGATGCAAAAGCTCGATAAAGAGATGAGTGCTCATGAGTGATGCAAATGCCCCCGGTTGTTTTTCTAGACTTTGGCTTAGCCTTTCAAATTCATTTTTCCTCTTCAAATCAGATCATATCTTCAATTCATTTTGGCTATTCTCTTTGCCCCAACAATTTTCAAACTTTCATCAACAGAGATCTGAACCGGGTTCTATTTCTTCTTCTCATATCTGGAAGTCAAGACCTATCTTGGCAGTTCTATACCTTTGGGTTAGAAAAATCCTTGTCTCATGTCAACATCAAAATGGGTATTTCAAAATATATATATCTTTATTTGTTTTCTCATTTTGAAAACTTCTGAACAAAAATATTAACCCCACAATGTGTGATGTACAAATCTTTTGAAGACTGATGATCATTGTTAGAAATTTCTCTAAGTGTCAATCTGGGTTTTTTTAACTGGGATTGGCAAGGCTTGGTATATGATGCACCCAAAAGAGTGTATCTTATTTAACCTTGCACTAAAAAGATCAATTGTAAGTATAGTAGTTAGCAAGGGTCGAGTCCTCAGGGATTGGGTTTTAATTTATGAGTTATTAGTTTATAACTTACATTCAAAGAAAACAATAAAAGAAAAGGGGTTTTTGAAGCCAGATTTAAACTAAAGTAAATAATAAGAATAAGATGCAAGGCGGTATAACCAGCCAATAAAAATATATATATTAAATTAGGCGGTATAACCAGCCAATAAAAATATATATACTAAATTAGGCGGTATAACCAGCCAATAAAAATAAAACAAAGTTAATATATAAATTAGGCGGTATAACCAGCCAATAAAAATAAATATAGAAAATAAGCAAACTAAAAGTAAGAAAACAAGTAAGTAAGAAGAATAAAATATGAAAAATATGGTTAAGGTTTCATTCTCCACCACTAGACATCATTAAGAATCAATTTCAGATCTATCAATATCAACCAACTCTCAAAGTTAACAACCGTAGATAACAACAAGCTCTGTTATCCCAATCTTTCCTTAGTTTGTCGTTAAATAGAACAAGCTCTCTATTTAATCTCTAACCATCAAACAACCTAGAATAAGCTCTCTAAGTTCAATTTAATGGCAGCTTTATGATGAGAAAGATAGGTTGATCTAAGCAACAAACACATAAGCTCGGATTGTTCAACTTAGGTTATGTTCCACTTTGCAATTATTGAAAACTTGACCATAATCATTAATCACAAATTGCCACTTATGAATAGGAAATCAAGACAATTACACGGATCAAGATTCCTAAACTAGCAATAGATAATTATCAAGATCTATCTAGTTGTACACCTAAACAAATCAAGACAACATCATGAACAATTCTTGTAGAAGAACATAAGCAACTTTGATAGAAAATTAATGATAGATAGAATCTGAAAATCAATTATAAAACATGTCTAGGGCTTTGAAATCACCCTTAACCAAATAGAAGTTTAGCCTAGCATAGGCATTATAAACATAAAATTAAATAGAATCTAAGAAGAAAATAAACGAAAGAAAGAAGAAGAAGAAGAATATTAATTATCCAACCTCTTGCTCTTTCTAAAGAAAAACAAAACTAGAGAAAAGAAAGAAGAAGAAAACTTAGAGAATTTTATTACAATGGCTAATATCCTACCTATGTACAATATGATCCTCTACAATCATCCAAGGCCCTCTATTTATACACATTTTGGAGGGCTAAATGACAAGAGACAAGCTTTACAAATTTCAAAGGTAGGTATAATAGGTGGGTGCATTTTTCTAACAATTTTCGTCATATTGTATGACCATTTTGATCAGCCAACTTGATGGTCGATTTTGTCAATCTTGGAGGCCTGATCTGATCACATGATCTTCTAGAAAAATGTTCCCCTATGAGTTACTGATTCATAGCCGTTGTAATCAGCTCATTTGCTGATGTGGAGAAGAAGATATGGGTAAAATACGAAAACAGGTCAGCATAGACGTCATTGTACATCAGCCAACTTGATGGTCGATTTCTTCAATATTGGAGGCTTTATCTGATCACATGGTCTTCTAGACAAATGTTCCCCTATCAGTTAGTGATCCATAGCCCTTTGAATCAGCTCATTTGCGGATGTGTATCGGACGATATGGTCAAAATGCGAAAACTGCTCAGGACAGACGTCATTGCACATCAGCCAACTTGATGGTTGATTTCGCTAGGGAAAACGACTCCGTTTCAAGAAGTGTAAAACATGAAAAAGATAGATATGCCTCTTAACTTTGCACGGTTAAAATTTCAGCCTTATTGCTTCAGTGAAACTCCAGATATAGCGGATATGGCAAAAGGTGTCGGAACTGGAACTGAACTGGATTTGCCCTTAATTCTAGTAATCTGAAATCACTCAAAGAAACTTGTGAAAAACACCAAATTACATAAAAATATAAAAGTTCATAAACACAATTAGACTAAACAATAATAACTCGTATTTGACACAAAACAATAATAAAACATAACTAAAAACTATATAATTATACGAGTTATCACACCCCCACACTTAGATTGTTGCTAGTCCCTAGCAACGACTCAATAAAAATAAAATAAGAAAATCTAATCTAATCCATTTTCGTAGGAAATCACGGTGGCACTTAGCATGTGACACAAGCCTTTAAACCCCTAGGTGTCCCTAGTGGACGAGTTTAGTCTCGTGAGGGTTTACTAGAACGATACCCACAAACATTGAAAAACTAAAATATAAATAAACTACATATACTAAAAATATTTATTCCTAATCCTTTCAATACACATTAGAGACAATATTTGAACAAGTCTTATAAACTAATCAATAGCTTAAAAAATTTCACAAAAAATCATGCTTGAATGTAAATTGTTTGAGTTAAGCCAATATTAGCATAACATATCTCAATCAAAATAGTGCATGTTCAAATTTAATCTCAACTTCTCACATGGGATACTCTCTTGATTTTCACTCTTTAAAGTAGTGGTAAAGTGTTTACACTCAATCAATCTCATGAAAACACTTCTACCATATGCTTGCTTGTCCACCTATTCTCCACTAAAAGATCATGCAACTTCATAAATCAAGAGGTCTTTAATCAAGGTTGTAATGGGGCCAAGGGGTTTGTAATGTGGTTGAAGAACAAAAGGATAAAGATATCACAAAGGTTCCAAAGAGTTCATAAAGTTTAGAGACATAAAAAGATTATACAAAGAAACTTCTCAAAACTCTTTACAAGTACATAGTCACCTAGGCCGGATATTCATGTTGGGCCTTTTCTTCATTCTAAACAACTTTGTAACATCTTTTTCTTTTTCCACAAATTCAAGAGATGATTCATTTTTTTTATATAGGAATGTATTTGCCAGTATTCCATTTCTTTTTCTCTTGACTTTTCTTTTCTTTTCCCCCCACACTTATTTCTTGTTTCTAACCAAAAAATATCCCTTGTCTTTGCAACTTGTCTCAAATCATGCTAATTCATCTTTGGAACAAAGGTAAAGATATAAGTATATTTAGGTTAGGGACAAGTTATGGTTACCAAAGAGATAGCTTATTCAATGTAGGCTCAAATTGGTTCACTAAGGGTGTGTTCTCTTGGAACATTAATAATGGATGGCTGTTTGGCTCTAGTTATAATCCTAATGCCTCTATCATATTCATGTTGTCACATGTATCAATATAGTCTCAAATGGTTTAAAGCAAGTTCTAGAGAATCATGTAATCATAAGAGCACTCAAGAAAGAAATTAGATTGATTTGTATAATGCATCAATCATTTTAGGCTAAAAAACTCACAAGAATGATTATACAAGTCAGATTAAGTCTAAACATGCTTCTTTCTCAATCAACATATCATATTAACATTGGCTCATAAAAAGGTTGACATGAAGCTCAATTCTCATGAAAATCTTCTCAATAATAAATATGTTTTAGACTTATGCAATTCATATCTCATCATTGTATTAAAAAGGAACTAAAACACACTAAAAAATAATAATAATAATAAAGACTCATAAAAAAAAATAGTAGACAAAAATAAAAGAAATCCTAAATCATTCCCCCCACACTTAATTCTTACATTGTCCTCAATGTAAGTCTATTAACCCAAATGAAAGAATCATGTGTAAGAGAAAAGAACTAATAACATAAGAATAGGAATAACTAGACTCAAAACAAAACAAACTCATGCAACCTAAATAATCCTAAAATACTAAACAAAAATTAACAAGTAAACGTAAAAAGATTAAAATCAAACTGACAAGGTATGTCTCAAGTCTCCCTTACTCAGACCTTGTTCAGAATGAATACTTCTAAATTGCTTAAAACACAACAAATTTTTTTTTTTTTTTAAGAAGGTAAAATTTAGGAGATATTACCTGTAGAGGTTGCTAACCACTTATTATAACTGAGACACAACAAACAAAATGTTAGATAATGTCACAAAGACAAAGTGCAATCCACTCCTTGCTCGTCCATATCTCTTTTTCTTTTTCCGAGCGTTTGCGAAACAACCGTAGCAGATAAATACTCATAAGCTTGGAGCTTTTTGAGTAAATCTTCAATGGTTGTAGCAGAAATTATGGTTCTCCTTGCCTCTGAAAACATGAATCCATTATCCACAGCATTATCTAAATATGAAAGCAAATTACTAAAATAACCATTAATATTAAGCAAACCAATGGGTTTCTTTTTTGTGACCAAAGATGACCAAGAAGCCACGCAAGCTATTTCTTCCAATGTACCCAGACCTCCTGGTAAAGCAATGAATGCATCGGCAGAATGGTACATGATTGTCATCCGTTCAGGGATACTCCAGACTTGTATTTCCTTACCCACGGTAGGTCCACAAAAACCTGTGAATAGTTTTGGCAAAATTCCTAGAACTGGACTTCCTCCGGCGTGTGCTGCTGTAGCGACTGCTCCCATTAAACCCGTACTACCGCCTCCATAAATCAACTGGATCTTTTGTTGGGCAAGTATTACTCCAACTCTTATGGCTTCATCAGCGAATATGTTATTTTTCCCTAGATAAGCACCTCCAAAGACACAAAAAAATTTTTAATGCGTTGGGACGAAGTACTTTCCATTTTTTTTTTCTTTTTCGAGTGCCTGAAAGAGAATGAGTACATGGTGTAATATATAGAGGACTGAGTAGTGAATCAGACAAGAGTAATAATGTCGCCGAAAGTGTATCTGACCTGTCAGAAGAAAATGTTAACCTAACAAAAGATTTTTGCGTGATTTCAGGAAGAAAATCAAAAAGAGAAGAAAAAATCAACCGCAAAAGACAAATAAAAAAAACGAGAATAATTACACAAATCGAACAACACGTAAATTAAACCAAAATAAAGTTATTGCAAATCAAACCAAAAACTGAGAAGTCATTTATTGTAGTTGTGATTGTGGCTCACATCTTCCTCTGGTTTTACGTCCAGAAACGGCTTAAACGCCTTCTATGAGTCGAGGATATGCTTCCCATCCAGTTTTCTTTCAAGCTGGCAAACAGGGTCTTTTAACATCAGATTCCCAAGATGTTGCCATTCCCTTTGGAATTGCGGCCATAAATCAAGAATTTCTCTTTGTACGTCTCCACTAGGATGCGTCTCAAGAGAAAGTTGGATATTACCCAAATTCTCCTTACTCAGTCCATCCTTAATGAATTCAATTTTATCATCTCGATTAGAGGACGGAATCCCAATAGAACGACATTTACCGTTACACGTCCATCGTGCACATTTGTGGCAATTTGAACTCATGCGCTTTGCTCGTCGCTTCTTTGCAAAAGTGCTTCTACCTGTACCTGGTAAATGCAAAACAGGAAGATATTCATCTTCACGTACCTTGGCTTCAATTATCCAACGTATGTCTGCAGGAATCCCTTTGTGCATAAGCATTCTTAATCTTTCAAATCAAACTTGGTAAAGCTTCAGTAAAATATTTCGAGGAAAAGAAGGAAATCGTTTCTGCAATCTTGTGAGAATATCATCCATCCTGAAAAAAAAATGAAAAAAATTGAAAGAGAAATTGGAAGAGAAATTTATATACAATATCAGTTTTGTGGGTAGCTGATGGAACCGATTTAAATAATCACGGAGTACCGTTATCCGCCATTTAACCGGGGTTAAAAAAATAAAAATTATATTTACATCTAGTTATTTTCAAAACAAGGATCAGAAAGAAAAACAGCATAAAAAAAACTCAAAAACAAAACACTCTAAATAAAATCCTAAATTCTTCCCCCCACACATAATTCTTACATTGTCATTAATGTAATGCTATTAATCCCAAATGAAAGAATCATGTGTAAGTGAAAAGAACTAATAAACAAAATAAACTTATGCAGCCTAAATGAACTTAGAAACACTAAACACAATTAGCAAAGAAACATAAGAAATAAAAATAAAAACAATAAAAATAATAAAAGAAAAAGGAAAAGAAAGAGAAAGAGAAAGCAAATCTGAATATGGAAGGTTGGCAATTTCATCTTTAATTGGGCTGCCTTCCCAATTAACACTTGAGTTAGTGTTTTGAATCTAACCAACACCTCTTCTTGGCTTTTTAGGCTTGTCAGGCTCATACATGAAATTTTCCAAATTTATGCGTTTGAGAGGAAGCTTTCTTTGCACAACAGTGGATGCATTCTCCATTACAAGTATTATTCCATCATCCTTTGTGGTGCATATCTCATCGAGGAATGGAGCATATTTTGATACTTGTTGAATGGCATCCACAAACAAGTTGTTTAAGGTTTCTGGCATGTGTTGTTCATGTTCTTCCTTCTTGAACTTTGCAAATCTACTAGGAAAAGGTGGAGAAGAAACATTAGTAAAAAGTGGAACCTTAAACGTTACCTCAGGTGCCGAAATACACTTATTTGTATTTGTAGCTTCATTATCCTCAAGAATAGAATCCATCTCTAATTCTGTCTCATCCTCATCTTGTTCCTCATTCCTCAAGGTCACAATAGTAGTATTCTCTTTTGGGTTAATCATTGTTTGGGCAGAGAGTTCTTCAGATCTTTGTGCTACCCATACCACCATACTACTAGCCAATTGGCTCATTTGCTTTTCCAAACTCTGGATGCTTGCCCTTGTTTCCTGTTGAAATTGCAAAGTATTAGTAACAAGAGAATCGACAAGATCTTCTAAAGAAGTACCTGAGTTTTGAGTCATATGTGGTGGTTGAAGAAGATCTGGTTCTTGAGACCATGATTGATTGAAGCTAGATGGATGAGTGTAATTGGCATAAGGATCTACTTCTTGGTAATTTTCTGAGTAGCCATAATTAGTATGATCCCACCATCCCTCATGGTAAGTGTTTGAGTAATGATCATACTGTTGGTCTTGGAACACTTGATGGCCTTGACATCCTCCCATGGCCAATTGTTGAACTGGGTAGGTGAGATTGGCTTGTTGATTTTCCATGTTCATGTATGCCACCAACTCTTCAAGTGTTAGATTGCTCAATTCCATCGTTTTTTTTTTTTTTTTTCAAAATTTGATAAGAAAACTTGTATGTACAAGAAAATAGAACTAATTAGAACTGAAAATAAGAATAAACCAAGTAACAAATAAACTAAAGAAAACAATCCCCGGCAACGGCGCCAAAAACTTGATGCACCCAAAAGAGTGTATCTTATTTAACCTTGCACTAAAAAGATCAATTGTAAGTATAGTAGTTAGCAAGGGTCGAGTCCTCAGGGATTGGGTTTTAATTTATGAGTTATTAGTTTATAACTTACATTCAAAGAAAACAATAAAAGAAAAGGGGTTTTTGAAGCCAGATTTAAACTAAAGTAAATAATAAGAATAAGATGCAAGGCGGTATAACCAGCCAATAAAAATATATATATTAAATTAGGCGGTATAACCAGCCAATAAAAATATATATACTAAATTAGGCGGTATAACCAGCCAATAAAAATAAAACAAAGTTAATATATAAATTAGGCGGTATAACCAGCCAATAAAAATAAATATAGAAAATAAGCAAACTAAAAGTAAGAAAACAAGTAAGTAAGAAGAATAAAATATGAAAAATATGGTTAAGGTTTCATTCTCCACCACTAGACATCATTAAGAATCAATTTCAGATCTATCAATATCAACCAACTCTCAAAGTTAACAACCGTAGATAACAACAAGCTCTGTTATCCCAATCTTTCCTTAGTTTGTCGTTAAATAGAACAAGCTCTCTATTTAATCTCTAACCATCAAACAACCTAGAATAAGCTCTCTAAGTTCAATTTAATGGCAGCTTTATGATGAGAAAGATAGGTTGATCTAAGCAACAAACACATAAGCTCGGATTGTTCAACTTAGGTTATGTTCCACTTTGCAATTATTGAAAACTTGACCATAATCATTAATCACAAATTGCCACTTATGAATAGGAAATCAAGACAATTACACGGATCAAGATTCCTAAACTAGCAATAGATAATTATCAAGATCTATCTAGTTGTACACCTAAACAAATCAAGACAACATCATGAACAATTCTTGTAGAAGAACATAAGCAACTTTGATAGAAAATTAATGATAGATAGAATCTGAAAATCAATTATAAAACATGTCTAGGGCTTTGAAATCACCCTTAACCAAATAGAAGTTTAGCCTAGCATAGGCATTATAAACATAAAATTAAATAGAATCTAAGAAGAAAATAAAAGAAAGAAAGAAGAAGAAGAAGAATATTAATTATCCAACCTCTTGCTCTTTCTAAAGAAAAACAAAACTAGAGAAAAGAAAGAAGAAGAAAACTTAGAGAATTTTATTACAATGGCTAATATCCTACCTATGTACAATATGATCCTCTACAATCATCCAAGGCCCTCTATTTATACACATTTTGGAGGGCTAAATGACAAGAGACAAGCTTTACAAATTTCAAAGGTAGGTATAATAGGTGGGTGCATTTTTCTAACAATTTTCGTCATATTGTATGACCATTTTGATCAGCCAACTTGATGGTCGATTTTGTCAATCTTGGAGGCCTGATCTGATCACATGATCTTCTAGAAAAATGTTCCCCTATGAGTTACTGATTCATAGCCGTTGGAATCAGCTCATTTGCTGATGTGGAGAAGAAGATATGGGCAAAATACGAAAACAGGTCAGCATAGACGTCATTGCACATCAGCCAACTTGATGGTCGATTTTTTCAATATTGGAGGCTTTATCTGATCACATGGTCTTCTAGACAAATGTTCCCCTATCAGTTCGTGATCCATAGCCTTTTGAATCAGCTCATTTTCGGATGTGTATCGGACGATATGGTCAAAATGCGAAAACTGCTCAGGACAGACGTCATTGCACATCAGCCAACTTGATGGTTGATTTCGCTAGGGAAAACGACTCCGTTTCAAGAAGTGTAAAACATGAAAAAGATAGATATGCCTCTTAACTTTGCACGGTTAAAATTTCAGCCTTATTGCTTCAGTGAAACTCCAGATATAGCTGATATGGCAAAAGGTGTCGGAACTGGAACTGAACTGGATTTGCCCTTAATTCTAGTAATCTGAAATCACTCAAAGAAACTTGTGAAAAACACCAAATTACATAAAAATATAAAAGATCATAAACACAATTAGACTAAACAATAATAACTCGTATTTGACACAAAACAATAATAAAACATAACTAAAAACTATATAATTATACGAGTTATCAGTATAACAAGATTCTGGCTTTTCTAGGAAAACTTCATGACAAAAATGTATATCCCTTTTAGGCTCACAAATGGAACAGGTTTTATAAATCATGAATTCATTGAGAACCAAGCAAATTCAACATTCTTTTAGTTTCCATATCAAGGCATTTTGATAAGCGTCAAGATTGGCCGTGATGTTTAAACCGGAAAGTTTAATCTTGGAGAAAAAAAAGTTTTAGTTTTTTTAAGACAATCCTCTGAATGAGAGCTGACAATATGGGAGGTTCAGGAATTCTTAAATGTTTCTCGATGACCATTTTTTAAGATGACCTTCTCTTTTTACGGTATCGGCACTTTCATAGATGGCATCAAAAATTTCCATTTTACTTTAGACCGCCCATTTTTTGGGTTTTCACCCTAGAGTCTCATTCTTTCCAATTTTTCTCTCTTTTTTTTTTCGTTCTACCATACACTTGAGAATTCTAAATTCTTCCTTAGTGAAATGATAATTCGATAAGATGGGATAAAATCTGAGGAAAAACCTTTCAAATTAAATATTCATGCTTGATCAAAATGGACTTTTAAAGCACATAATGTAGGCCATGGCTCAGGGTTTAGAAAGAAAGGATAAATAGGCCCAAAATATGTGTTTGAGGGTAATCAGATCAAGGATCATTTCTTGAGGAAGATTCTCTTTGAAGCATTTGTCTCTTTTGGACTTTTCATTCCTTTTGACTTTTGCGTCTTTTCTTCTTCGTTCTTGGCTTTCAATTTGCCATGTCTTTCACATTTTTTTTTTGCCCCCTTCTTTTTTTCTGACAGAATGAGAACGTATTTATTCGGGGCTCCATTTGCTTTGCATCTGTCTTTGAGCTAGGATTCATTCCTCCATGTTCTCTAAAAGATTTTTCCTCGCATTTGCCCTTGATAACTCGTATAATTATATAGTTTTTAGTTATGTTTTATTATTGTTTTGTGTCAAATACGAGTTATTATTGTTTAGTCTAATTGTGTTTATGATCTTTTATATTTTTATGTAATTTGGTGTTTTTCACAAGTTTCTTTGAGTGATTTCAGATTACTAGAATTAAGGGCAAATCCAGTTCAGTTCCAGTTCCGACACCTTTTGCCATATCAGCTATATCTCGAGTTTCACTGAAGCAATAAGGCTGAAATTTTAACCGTGCAAAGTAAAGAGGCATGTCTATCTTTTTCATGTTTTACACTTCTTGAAACGGAGTCGTTTTCCCTAGCGAAATCGACCATCAAGTTGGCTGATGTGCAATGACGTCTGTGCTGACCTGTTTTCGTATTTTGCCCATATCTTCTTATCCACATCAGCAAATGAGCTGATTCCAACGGCTATGGATCAGTAACTGATAGGGGAAAATTTTTCTAGAAGACCATGTGATCAGATCAGGCCTCCAAAATTGACAAAATCGACCATCAAGTTGGCTGATCAAAATTGTCATACAATATGACGAAAATTGTTAGAAAAATGCACCCACCTATTATACCTACCTTTGAAATTTGTAAAGCTTGTCTCTTGTCATTTAGCCCTCCAAAATGTGTATAAATAGAGGGCCTTGGATGATTGTAAGATATGGTAGATTGGTAGGAAATTAGCCATTGTAATAAAATTCTCTAAGTTTTCTTCTTCTTTCTTTTCTCTAGTTTTCTTTTTCTTTATTTTCTTCTTCTTCTTCTTTCTTTTATTTCCTTCTTAGATTCTCTTTAATTTTATGTTTATGTTTACAATGCCTATGCTAGGCTAAACTTCTATTTGGTTAAGGGTGATTTCAAAGCCCTAGACATATTTTGTGATTGATTTTCAGATTCTATCTATCATTAATTTTCTATCAAAGTTGCTTATGTTCTTCTACAAGAATTGTTCATGATGTTGTCTTGATTTATTTAGGTGTACAACTAGATAGATCTTGATAATTATCTATTGCTAGTTTAGGAGTCTTGATCCGTGTAATTGTCTTGATTTCCTATTCATAAGTGGCAATTTGTGATTAATGATTATGGTCAAGTTTTCAATAATTGCAAAGTGGAACATAACCTAAGTTGAACAATCCGAGCTTATGTGTTTGTTGCTTAGATCAACCTATCTTTCTCATCATAAAGCTGCCATTAAATTGAATTTAGAGAGCTTATTCTAGGTTGTTTAATGGTTAGAGATTAAATAGAGAGCTTGTTCTATTTAACGACAAACTAAGGAAAGATTGGGATAACAGAGCTTGTTGTTATCTACGGTTGTTAACTTTGATAGTTGGTTGATATTGATAGATCTGAAATTGATTCTTAATGATGTCTAGTGGTGGAGAATGAAACCTTAACCATATTTTTCATATTTGATTCTTCTTACTTACTTGTTTTCTTACTTTTAGTTTGCTTATTTTTAAAAGTATATTTATTTTTATTGGCTGGTTATACCGCCTAATTTGTATATTAACTTTGTTTTATTTTTATTGGCTGGTTATACCGCCTAATTTAGTATATATATTTTTATTGGCTGGTTATACCGCCTAATTTAGTATATATATTTTATTGGCTGGTTATACCGCCTTGCATCTTATTCTTATTATTTACTTTAGTTTAAATCTGGCTTCAAAAACCCCTTTTCTTTTATTGTTCTCTTTGAACGTAAGTTATAAACTAATAACTCATAGATTAAAACCCAATCCCTGAGGACTCGACCCTTGCTAATCATTATACTTACAATTGATCTTTTTAGTGCAAGGTTAAATAAGATACACTCTTTTGGGTGCATCAAATTTTTGGCGCCGTTGCCGGGGATTGCTTTCTTTAGTTTATTTGTTACTTGGTTTATTCTTATTTTCAGTTCTAATTAGTTTTATTTTCTTGTACATACAAGTTTTTCTTTTCAAATTTAAAAAAAAAAAAAACAATGGAATTGAGCAATCTAACACTTGAAGAGTTGGTGGCATACATGAACATGGAGAATCAACAAGCCAATCTCACCTCCCCAGTTCAACAATTGGCCATGGGAGGATGTCAAGGCCATCAAGTGTTCCAAGACCAACAGTATGATCATTACTTAAACACTTACCATGAGGGATGGTGGGATCATACTAATTATGGCTACTCGAAAAATTACCAAGAAGTAGATCCTTATGCCAATTACACTCATCCATCTAGCTTCAATCAATCATGGTCTCAAGAACCAGATCTTTTTCAACCACCACATATGACTCAAAACTCAGGTACTTCTTTAGAAGATCTTGTCTATTCTCTTGTTACTGATTCTTTGCAATTTCAACAGGAAACAAGGGCAAGCATCCAGAGTTTGGAAAAGCAAATGAGCCAATTGGCTAGTAGTATGGTGGGATGGGTAGCACAAAGATCTGAAGAACTCCCAGCCCAAACGATGGTTAACCCAAAGGAGAATGCTACTATTGTGACCTTGAAGAATGAGGAACAAGATGAGGATGAAACAAAATTAGAGATGGATTCTATTCTTGAGGATAATGAAGCCAAAGATCCAAATAAGAGTATTTCGGCACCTGAGGTAACGTTTAAGGTTTCACTTTTTACTAATGTTTCTTCTCCACCTTTTCCTAGTAGATTTGCAAAGTTCAAGGAGGAAGAACATGAACAACACATGCCGGAAACCTTAAACAACTTGTTTGTGGAGGTCATTCAACAAGTATCAAAATATGCTCCATTCCTCGATGACATATGCACCACAAAGGATGATGGAATAATACTTGTAATGGAGAATGCATCCACTGTTGTGCAAAGAAAGCTTCCTCTCAAACGCATAAATTTGGGAAATTTCATGTATGAGCCTGACAAGCCTAAAATGCCAAGAAGGGGAATTGGCTAGGCTGAAAACAATCAATCAAGTGCTAATTGGGGGAGGCAGCCTAATTAGTGAAAGCATTGCCAAACTGCCATCCTCAGATTTGCTCTCTTTTTCTTTATCTTTTTTCTTACGTTTCTTTGCTAATTGTGTTTAGTGTTTCTAAGTTCATTTAGGCTGCATAAGTTTATTTTGTTTATTAGTTCTTTTCACTTACACATGATTCTTTCATTTGGGATTAATAGCATTACATTAATGACAATGTAAGAATTATGTGTGTGGAGAAGAATTTAGGATTTTATTTAGAGTGTTTTGTTTTTGAGTCTTTTTATGTTGTTTTTCTTTCTGATCCATGTTTTGAAAATAACTAGATGTAAATATAATTTTTTTAACCCCGGTTAAACGGCGGATAACGGTACTCCGTGATTATTTAAGTCGGTTCCATCAGCTACCCACAAAACTGATATTGTATATAAATTTCTCTTTCAATTTCTCTTTCATTTTTTTTTTCAGGATGGATGATATTCTCACACGATTGCAGAAACGATTTCCTCCTTTTCCTCGAAATATTTTACTGAAGCTTTACCAAGTTCGATTTGAAAGATTAAGAATGCTTATGCACAAAGGGATTCCTGAAGACATACGTTGGATAATTGAAGCCAAGGTACGTGAAGATGAATATCTTCCTGTTTTGCATTTACCAGGTACAGGTAGAAGCACTTTTGCAAAGAAGCGACGAGCAAAGCGCATGAGTTCAAATTGCCACAAATGTGCACGATGGACGTGTAACGGTAAATGTCGTTCTATTGGGATTCCGTCCTCTAATCGAGATGATAAAATTGAATTCATTAAGGATGGACTGAGTAAGGAGAATTTGGGTAATATCCAACTTTCTCTTGAGACGCATCCTAGTGGAGACGTACAAAGAGAAATTCTTGATTTATGGCCGCAATTCCAAAGGGAATGGCAACATCTTGGGAATCTGATGTTAAAAGACCCTGTTTGCCAGCTTGTAAGAAAACTGGATGGGAAGCATATCCTCAACTCATAGAAGGCGTTTAAGCTGTTTCTGGACCTAAAACCAAAGGAAGATGTGAGCCACAATCACAACTACAATAAATGACTTCTCAGCTTTTGGTTTGATTTGCAATAACTTTATTTCGGTTTAATTTACGTGTTATTCGATTTGTGTAATTATTCTCATTTTTTTATTTGACTTTTACGGTTGATTTTTCTTCTCTTTTTGATTTTCTTCCTGAAATCACGCAAAAATCTTTTGTTAGGTTAACATTTTCTTCTGACAGGTCAAATACGCTTTCGGCGACATTATTACTCTTGTCTGATTCACTACTCAGTCCTCTATATATTACACCATGTACTCATTCTCTTTCAGGCACTCGAAAAAAAGAAAAAAAAATGGAAAGTACTTCGTCCCAACGCATTAAAAAAATTTGTGTTTTTGGAGGTGCTTATCCAGGGAAAAATAACATATTCGCTGATGAAGCCATAAGAGTTGGAGTAATACTTGCCCAACAAAAGATCCAGTTGATTTATGGAGGCGGTAGTACGGGTTTAATGGGAGCAGTCGCTACAGCAGCACACGCCGGAGGAAGTCCAGTTCTAGGAATCGTGCCAAAACTATTCACAGATTTTTGTGGACCTACCTTGGGTAAGGAAATACAAGTCTGGAGTATCCCTGAACGGATAACAATCATGTACCATTCTGCCGATGCATTCACTGCTTTACCAGGAGGTCTGGGTACATTGGAAGAAATAGCTTGCGTGGCTTCTTGGTCATCTTTGGTCACAAATAAGAAACCCATTGGTTTGCTTAATATTAATGGTTATTTTAGTAATTTGCTTTCATATTTAGATAATGCTGTGGATAATGGATTCATGTTTTCAGAGGCAAGGAGAACCATAATTTCTGCTACAACCATTGAAGATTTACTCAAAAAGCTCCAAGCTTATGAGTATTTATCTTCTACGGTTGTTTCGCAAACGCTCGGAAAAAGAAAAAGAGATATGGACGAGCAAGGAGTGGATTGCACTTTGTCTTTGTGACATTATCTAACATTTTGTTTGTTGTGTCTCAGTTATAATAAGTGGTTAGCAACCTCTACAGGTAATATCTCCTAAATTTTACCTTCTAAAAAAAAAAAAGTTTGTTGTGTTTTAAGCAATTTAGAAGTATTCATTCTGAACAAGGTCTGAGTAAGGGAGACTTGAGACATACCTTGTCAGTTTGATTTCTTCTTTTCAAAAAAAAAAAAAAAGTTTGTTGTGTTTTAAGCAATTTAGAAGTATTCATTCTGAACAAGGTCTGAGTAAGGGAGACTTGAGACATATCTTGTCAGTTTGATTTTTATCTTTTTATGTTTACTTGTTAATTTTTGTTTAGTATTTTAGGATTATTTAGGTTGCATGAGTTTGTTTTGTTTTGAGTCTTAGTTGTTCCTATTCTTATGTTATTAGTTCTTTTCTCTTACACATGATTCTTTCATTTGGGTTAATAGACTTACATTGAGGACAATGTAAGAATTAAGTGTGGGGGGAATGATTTAGGATTTCTTTTATTTTTGTCTACTATTTTTTTTTATGAGTCTTTATTATTATTATTATTATTATTATTTTGTGTGTTTTAGTTTCTTTTTAATACAATGATGAGATATGAATTGCATAAGTCTAAAACAGATTTATTAGTGAGAAGATTTTCATGAGAATTGAGCTTGATGTCAACCTTTTTATGAGCCAATGTTAATATGATATGTTGATTGAGAAAGAAGCATGTTTAGACTTAATCTGACTTGTATAATCATCCTTGTGAGTTTTTGAGCCTATAATGATTGATGCATTATACAAATCAATCTAATTTCTTTCTTGAGTGCTCTTATGATTACATGATTCTCTAGAACTTGCTTTAAACCGTTTGAGACTATATTGATACATGTGACAACATGAATATGATAGAGGCATTAGGATTATAACCAGAGCCAAACAGCCATCCATTATTAATGTTCCAAGAGAACACACCCTTAGTGAACCAATTTGAGCCTACATTGAATAAGCTATCTCTTTGGTAACCATAACTTGTCCCTAACCTAAATATACTTATATCTTTACCTTTGTTCCAAAGATGAATTAGCATGTTTTGAGACAAGTTGCAAAGACAAGGAAGATTTATTGAAAATTTGGGTTAGAAACAAGAAATAAGTGTGGGGGGAAAACAAAAAGAAAAAAGTCAAGAGAAAAAGAAAGGGATCATTGTCAAATACATTCCCATATTAAAAAAAAAAAAATCTTCTCTTGAACTTCTAGTTAAAGTAAAGAAAAAGATGTTACAAAGTTGGTTAGAATGATGCAAAGGCTCAACATGAATATTCAGCCTATGTTATTATGTGCTTTATAAGAGTTTTGAGAAGTTTTATTTGTATGATCTTATTATGAACTCTTTGAAACCTTTGTGATATCTTTTTCCTTTTGTTCTTTAACCACATTATAACCCTTTGGCCCCATTACAACCTTGAATAAAGACCTCTTGATTTATGAAGTTGTATGATCTAAATAGTGGATAATAGGTGGACAAGCAAGCATATGGTAGAAGTGTTTTCATGAGATTGATTGAGTGTAAACACTTTACCACTACTTTAAAAAGTGAAAATCAAGAGAGTATCCCATGTGAGAAGTTGAGATTAAGTTTGAATATGCACTATTTTGATTGAAATATGTTATGTTAATATTGGCTTAACTCAAACAATTTACATTCAAGCAAGATTTTTTGTGAATTTCTTTAAGCTATTGATTAGTTTTTAAGACTTGTCCAATGATTATCTCTAATTTATATTGGAAGGATTAGTTATAATTATTATTTTTAGTTTTTCTTATGTCTTCAATGTTTGTGGGTATCGTCCTAGTAAACCCTCACGAGACTAAACTCGTCCACTAGAGACACCTAGGGGTTTAAAGGCTTGTGTCACATGCTAAGTGCCACCGTGATTTCCTACGAAAGTGGATTAGATTAGATTTTCTTATTTTATTTTTATTGAGTCGTTGCTAGGGACTAGCAACAATCTAAGTGTGGGGGTGTGATAACTCGTATAATTATATAGTTTTTAGTTATGTTTTATTATTGTTTTGTGTCAAATACGAGTTATTATTGTTTAGTCTAATTGTGTTTATGATCTTTTATATTTTTATGTAATTTGGTGTTTTTCACAAGTTTCTTTGAGTGATTTCAGATTACTAGAATTAAGGGCAAATCCAGTTCAGTTCCAGTTCCGACACCTTTTGCCATATCAGCTATATCTCGAGTTTCACTGAAGCAATAAGGCTGAAATTTTAACCGTGCAAAGTAAAGAGGCATGTCTATCTTTTTCATGTTTTACACTTCTTGAAACGGAGTCGTTTTCCCTAGCGAAATCGACCATCAAGTTGGCTGATGTGCAATGACGTCTGTGCTGACCTGTTTTCGTATTTTGCCCATATCTTCTTATCCACATCAGCAAATGAGCTGATTCCAACGGCTATGGATCAGTAACTGATAGGGGAAAATTTTTCTAGAAGACCATGTGATCAGATCAGGCCTCCAAAATTGACAAAATCGACCATCAAGTTGGCTGATCAAAATTGTCATACAATATGACGAAAATTGTTAGAAAAATGCACCCACCTATTATACCTACCTTTGAAATTTGTAAAGCTTGTCTCTTGTCATTTAGCCCTCCAAAATGTGTATAAATAGAGGGCCTTGGATGATTGTAAGATATGGTAGATTGGTAGGAAATTAGCCATTGTAATAAAATTCTCTAAGTTTTCTTCTTCTTTCTTTTCTCTAGTTTTCTTTTTCTTTATTTTCTTCTTCTTCTTCTTTCTTTTATTTCCTTCTTAGATTCTCTTTAATTTTATGTTTATGTTTACAATGCCTATGCTAGGCTAAACTTCTATTTGGTTAAGGGTGATTTCAAAGCCCTAGACATATTTTGTGATTGATTTTCAGATTCTATCTATCATTAATTTTCTATCAAAGTTGCTTATGTTCTTCTACAAGAATTGTTCATGATGTTGTCTTGATTTATTTAGGTGTACAACTAGATAGATCTTGATAATTATCTATTGCTAGTTTAGGAGTCTTGATCCGTGTAATTGTCTTGATTTCCTATTCATAAGTGGCAATTTGTGATTAATGATTATGGTCAAGTTTTCAATAATTGCAAAGTGGAACATAACCTAAGTTGAACAATCCGAGCTTATGTGTTTGTTGCTTAGATCAACCTATCTTTCTCATCATAAAGCTGCCATTAAATTGAATTTAGAGAGCTTATTCTAGGTTGTTTAATGGTTAGAGATTAAATAGAGAGCTTGTTCTATTTAACGACAAACTAAGGAAAGATTGGGATAACAGAGCTTGTTGTTATCTACGGTTGTTAACTTTGATAGTTGGTTGATATTGATAGATCTGAAATTGATTCTTAATGATGTCTAGTGGTGGAGAATGAAACCTTAACCATATTTTTCATATTTGATTCTTCTTACTTACTTGTTTTCTTACTTTTAGTTTGCTTATTTTTAAAAGTATATTTATTTTTATTGGCTGGTTATACCGCCTAATTTGTATATTAACTTTGTTTTATTTTTATTGGCTGGTTATACCGCCTAATTTAGTATATATATTTTTATTGGCTGGTTATACCGCCTAATTTAGTATATATATTTTATTGGCTGGTTATACCGCCTTGCATCTTATTCTTATTATTTACTTTAGTTTAAATCTGGCTTCAAAAACCCCTTTTCTTTTATTGTTCTCTTTGAACGTAAGTTATAAACTAATAACTCATAGATTAAAACCCAATCCCTGAGGACTCGACCCTTGCTAATCATTATACTTACAATTGATCTTTTTAGTGCAAGGTTAAATAAGATACACTCTTTTGGGTGCATCAAATTTTTGGCGCCGTTGCCGGGGATTGCTTTCTTTAGTTTATTTGTTACTTGGTTTATTCTTATTTTCAGTTCTAATTAGTTTTATTTTCTTGTACATACAAGTTTTTCTTTTCAAATTTAAAAAAAAAAAAAACAATGGAATTGAGCAATCTAACACTTGAAGAGTTGGTGGCATACATGAACATGGAGAATCAACAAGCCAATCTCACCTCCCCAGTTCAACAATTGGCCATGGGAGGATGTCAAGGCCATCAAGTGTTCCAAGACCAACAGTATGATCATTACTTAAACACTTACCATGAGGGATGGTGGGATCATACTAATTATGGCTACTCGAAAAATTACCAAGAAGTAGATCCTTATGCCAATTACACTCATCCATCTAGCTTCAATCAATCATGGTCTCAAGAACCAGATCTTTTTCAACCACCACATATGACTCAAAACTCAGGTACTTCTTTAGAAGATCTTGTCTATTCTCTTGTTACTGATTCTTTGCAATTTCAACAGGAAACAAGGGCAAGCATCCAGAGTTTGGAAAAGCAAATGAGCCAATTGGCTAGTAGTATGGTGGGATGGGTAGCACAAAGATCTGAAGAACTCCCAGCCCAAACGATGGTTAACCCAAAGGAGAATGCTACTATTGTGACCTTGAAGAATGAGGAACAAGATGAGGATGAAACAAAATTAGAGATGGATTCTATTCTTGAGGATAATGAAGCCAAAGATCCAAATAAGAGTATTTCGGCACCTGAGGTAACGTTTAAGGTTTCACTTTTTACTAATGTTTCTTCTCCACCTTTTCCTAGTAGATTTGCAAAGTTCAAGGAGGAAGAACATGAACAACACATGCCGGAAACCTTAAACAACTTGTTTGTGGAGGTCATTCAACAAGTATCAAAATATGCTCCATTCCTCGATGACATATGCACCACAAAGGATGATGGAATAATACTTGTAATGGAGAATGCATCCACTGTTGTGCAAAGAAAGCTTCCTCTCAAACGCATAAATTTGGGAAATTTCATGTATGAGCCTGACAAGCCTAAAATGCCAAGAAGGGGAATTGGCTAGGTTGAAAACAATCAATCAAGTGCTAATTGGGGGAGGCAGCCTAATTAGTGAAAGCATTGCCAAACTGCCATCCTCAGATTTGCTCTCTTTTTCTTTATCTTTTTTCTTACGTTTCTTTGCTAATTGTGTTTAGTGTTTCTAAGTTCATTTAGGCTGCATAAGTTTATTTTGTTTATTAGTTCTTTTCACTTACACATGATTCTTTCATTTGGGATTAATAGCATTACATTAATGACAATGTAAGAATTATGTGTGTGGGGAAGAATTTAGGATTTTATTTAGAGTGTTTTGTTTTTGAGTCTTTTTATGTTGTTTTTCTTTCTGATCCATGTTTTGAAAATAACTAGATGTAAATATAATTTTTTTAACCCCGGTTAAACGGCGGATAACGGTACTCCGTGATTATTTAAGTTGGTTCCATCAGCTACCCACAAAACTGATATTGTATATAAATTTCTCTTTCAATTTCTCTTTCATTTTTTTTTTCAGGATGGATGATATTCTCACACGATTGCAGAAACGATTTCCTCCTTTTCCTCGAAATATTTTACTGAAGCTTTACCAAGTTCGATTTGAAAGATTAAGAATGCTTATGCACAAAGGGATTCCTGAAGACATACGTTGGATAATTGAAGCCAAGGTACGTGAAGATGAATATCTTCCTGTTTTGCATTTACCAGGTACAGGTAGAAGCACTTTTGCAAAGAAGCGACGAGCAAAGCGCATGAGTTCAAATTGCCACAAATGTGCACGATGGACGTGTAACGGTAAATGTCGTTCTATTGGGATTCCGTCCTCTAATCGAGATGATAAAATTGAATTCATTAAGGATGGACTGAGTAAGGAGAATTTGGGTAATATCCAACTTTCTCTTGAGACGCATCCTAGTGGAGACGTACAAAGAGAAATTCTTGATTTATGGCCGCAATTCCAAAGGGAATGGCAACATCTTGGGAATCTGATGTTAAAAGACCCTGTTTGCCAGCTTGTAAGAAAACTGGATGGGAAGCATATCCTCAACTCATAGAAGGCGTTTAAGCCGTTTCTGGACCTAAAACCAAAGGAAGATGTGAGCCACAATCACAACTACAATAAATGACTTCTCAGCTTTTGGTTTGATTTGCAATAACTTTATTTCGGTTTAATTTACGTGTTATTCGATTTGTGTAATTATTCTCATTTTTTTTATTTGACTTTTACGGTTGATTTTTCTTCTCTTTTTGATTTTCTTCCTGAAATCACGCAAAAATCTTTTGTTAGGTTAACATTTTCTTCTGACAGGTCAAATACGCTTTCGGCGACATTATTACTCTTGTCTGATTCACTACTCAGTCCTCTATATATTACACCATGTACTCATTCTCTTTCAGGCACTCGAAAAAAAGAAAAAAAAATGGAAAGTACTTCGTCCCAACGCATTAAAAAAATTTGTGTTTTTGGAGGTGCTTATCCAGGGAAAAATAACATATTCGCTGATGAAGCCATAAGAGTTGGAGTAATACTTGCCCAACAAAAGATCCAGTTGATTTATGGAGGCGGTAGTACGGGTTTAATGGGAGCAGTCGCTACAGCAGCACACGCCGGAGGAAGTCCAGTTCTAGGAATCGTGCCAAAACTATTCACAGATTTTTGTGGACCTACCTTGGGTAAGGAAATACAAGTCTGGAGTATCCCTGAACGGATAACAATCATGTACCATTCTGCCGATGCATTCACTGCTTTACCAGGAGGTCTGGGTACATTGGAAGAAATAGCTTGCGTGGCTTCTTGGTCATCTTTGGTCACAAATAAGAAACCCATTGGTTTGCTTAATATTAATGGTTATTTTAGTAATTTGCTTTCATATTTAGATAATGCTGTGGATAATGGATTCATGTTTTCAGAGGCAAGGAGAACCATAATTTCTGCTACAACCATTGAAGATTTACTCAAAAAGCTCCAAGCTTATGAGTATTTATCTGCTACGGTTGTTTCGCAAACGCTCGGAAAAAGAAAAAGAGATATGGACGAGCAAGGAGTGGATTGCACTTTGTCTTTGTGACATTATCTAACATTTTGTTTGTTGTGTCTCAGTTATAATAAGTGGTTAGCAACCTCTACAGGTAATATCTCCTAAATTTTACCTTCTAAAAAAAAAAAAAAAGTTTGTTGTGTTTTAAGCAATTTAGAAGTATTCATTCTGAACAAGGTCTGAGTAAGGGAGACTTGAGACATACCTTGTCAGTTTGATTTCTTCTTTTCAAAAAAAAAAAAAAAAGTTTGTTGTGTTTTAAGCAATTTAGAAGTATTCATTCTGAACAAGGTCTGAGTAAGGGAGACTTGAGACATATCTTGTCAGTTTGATTTTTATCTTTTTATGTTTACTTGTTAATTTTTGTTTAGTATTTTAGGATTATTTAGGTTGCATGAGTTTGTTTTGTTTTGAGTCTTAGTTGTTCCTATTCTTATGTTATTAGTTCTTTTCTCTTACACATGATTCTTTCATTTGGGTTAATAGACTTACATTGAGGACAATGTAAGAATTAAGTGTGGGGGGAATGATTTAGGATTTCTTTTATTTTTGTCTACTATTTTTTTTTATGAGTCTTTATTATTATTATTTTGTGTGTTTTAGTTTCTTTTTAATACAATGATGAGATATGAATTGCATAAGTCTAAAACAGATTTATTAGTGAGAAGATTTTCATGAGAATTGAGCTTGATGTCAACCTTTTTATGAGCCAATGTTAATATGATATGTTGATTGAGAAAGAAGCATGTTTAGACTTAATCTGACTTGTATAATCATCCTTGTGAGTTTTTGAGCCTATAATGATTGATGCATTATACAAATCAATCTAATTTCTTTCTTGAGTGCTCTTATGATTACATGATTCTCTAGAACTTGCTTTAAACCGTTTGAGACTATATTGATACATGTGACAACATGAATATGATAGAGGCATTAGGATTATAACCAGAGCCAAACAGCCATCCATTATTAATGTTCCAAGAGAACACACCCTTAGTGAACCAATTTGAGCCTACATAGAATAAGCTATCTCTTTGGTAACCATAACTTGTCCCTAACCTAAATATACTTATATCTTTACCTTTGTTCCAAAGATGAATTAGCATGTTTTGAGACAAGTTGCAAAGACAAGGAAGATTTATTGAAAATTTGGGTTAGAAACAAGAAATAAGTGTGGGGGGAAAACAAAAAGAAAAAAGTCAAGAGAAAAAGAAAGGGATCATTGTCAAATACATTCCCATATTAAAAAAAAAAATCTTCTCTTGAACTTCTAGTTAAAGTAAAGAAAAAGATGTTACAAAGTTGGTTAGAATGATGCAAAGGCTCAACATGAATATTTAGCCTATGTTATTATGTGCTTTATAAGAGTTTTGAGAAGTTTTATTTGTATGATCTTATTATGAACTCTTTGGAACCTTTGTGATATCTTTTTCCTTTTGTTCTTTAACCACATTATAACCCTTTGGCCCCATTACAACCTTGAATAAAGACCTCTTGATTTATGAAGTTGTATGATCTAAATAGTGGATAATAGGTGGACAAGCAAGCATATGGTAGAAGTGTTTTCATGAGATTGATTGAGTGTAAACACTTTACCACTACTTTAAAAAGTGAAAATCAAGAGAGTATCCCATGTGAGAAGTTGAGATTAAGTTTGAATATGCACTATTTTGATTGAAATATGTTATGTTAATATTGGCTTAACTCAAACAATTTACATTCAAGCAAGATTTTTTGTGAATTTCTTTAAGCTATTGATTAGTTTTTAAGACTTGTCCAATGATTATCTCTAATTTATATTGGAAGGATTAGTTATAATTATTATTTTTAGTTTTTCTTATGTCTTCAATGTTTGTGGGTATCGTCCTAGTAAACCCTCACGAGACTAAACTCGTCCACTAGAGACACCTAGGGGTTTAAAGGCTTGTGTCACATGCTAAGTGCCACCGTGATTTCCTACGAAAGTGGATTAGATTAGATTTTCTTATTTTATTTTTATTGAGTCGTTGCTAGGGACTAGCAACAATCTAAGTGTGGGGGTGTGATAACTCGTATAATTATATAGTTTTTAGTTATGTTTTATTATTGTTTTGTGTCAAATACGAGTTATTATTGTTTAGTCTAATTGTGTTTATGATCTTTTATATTTTTATGTAATTTGGTGTTTTTCACAAGTTTCTTTGAGTGATTTCAGATTACTAGAATTAAGGGCAAATCCAGTTCAGTTCTAGTTCCGATACCTTTTTCCATATCAGCTATATCTCGAGTTTCACTGAAGCAATAAGGCTGAAATTTTAACCGTGCAAAGTAAAGAGGCATGTCTATCTTTTTCATGTTTTACACTTCTTGAAACGGAGTCGTTTTCCCTAGCGAAATCGACCATCAAGTTGGCTGATGTGCAATGACGTCTGTGCTAACCTGTTTTCGTATTTTGCCCATATCTTCTTATCCACATCAGCAAATGAGCTGATTTCAACGGCTATGGATCAGTAACTGATAGGGGAAAATTTTTCTAGAAGACCATGTGATCAGATCAGGCCTCCAAAATTGACAAAATCGACCATCAAGTTGGCTTATCAAAATTGTCATACAATATGACGAAAATTGTTAGAAAAATGCACCCACCTATTATACCTACCTTTGAAATTTGTAAAGCTTGTCTCTTGTCATTTAGCCCTCCAAAATGTGTATAAATAGAGGGCCTTGGATGATTGTAAGATATGGTAGATTGGTAGGAAATTAGCCATTGTAATAAAATTCTCTAAGTTTTCTTCTTCTTTCTTTTCTCTAGTTTTCTTTTTCTTTATTTTCTTCTTCTTCTTCTTTCTTTTATTTCCTTCTTAGATTCTCTTTAATTTTATGTTTATGTTTACAATGCCTATGCTAGGCTAAACTTCTATTTGGTTAAGGGTGATTTCAAAGCCCTAGACATATTTTGTGATTGATTTTCAGATTCTATCTATCATTAATTTTCTATCAAAGTTGCTTATGTTCTTCTACAAGAATTGTTCATGATGTTGTCTTGATTTATTTAGGTGTACAACTAGATAGATCTTGATAATTATCTATTGCTAGTTTAGGAGTCTTGATCCGTGTAATTGTCTTGATTTCCTATTCATAAGTGGCAATTTGTGATTAATGATTATGGTCAAGTTTTCAATAATTGCAAAGTGGAACATAACCTAAGTTGAACAATCCGAGCTTATGTGTTTGTTGCTTAGATCAACCTATCTTTCTCATCATAAAGCTGCCATTAAATTGAATTTAGAGAGCTTATTCTAGGTTGTTTAATGGTTAGAGATTAAATAGAGAGCTTGTTCTATTTAACGACAAACTAAGGAAAGATTGGGATAACAGAGCTTGTTGTTATCTACGGTTGTTAACTTTGATAGTTGGTTGATATTGATAGATCTGAAATTGATTCTTAATGATGTCTAGTGGTGGAGAATGAAACCTTAACCATATTTTTCATATTTGATTCTTCTTACTTACTTGTTTTCTTACTTTTAGTTTGCTTATTTTTAAAAGTATATTTATTTTTATTGGCTGGTTATACCGCCTAATTTGTATATTAACTTTGTTTTATTTTTATTGGCTGGTTATACCGCCTAATTTAGTATATATATTTTTATTGGCTGGTTATACCGCCTAATTTAGTATATATATTTTATTGGCTGGTTATACCGCCTTGCATCTTATTCTTATTATTTACTTTAGTTTAAATCTGGCTTCAAAAACCCCTTTTCTTTTATTGTTCTCTTTGAACGTAAGTTATAAACTAATAACTCATAGATTAAAACCCAATCCCTGAGGACTCGACCCTTGCTAATCATTATACTTACAATTGATCTTTTTAGTGCAAGGTTAAATAAGATACACTCTTTTGGGTGCATCAGCCCTCCAGTGTAGAGGGTGATCCTTGATCAGGGTTCAAAGAAGAAAGAATTCTTTTGGCTCAAAAGGGGTGACTATGGATAATAATTTTTTCTTGTGAAAGGGATATGAAAGATGGCCATTTCTCATATCAAGCACAAATATTCTCATTGAAAAGCAATCCTCAGGGGAAATAGATAATCAAAATTTCATTTTGCACTTTGGAATCATCCGAATTCTCATATGCATGATATCACAATTTTTTTCTTTTTTCGCATTTTTTGTCGCATGCCCCACTGATTCATGCGTTAGTCATATCCTTTTTCACCATATAACCATCATTTCCACATATGATGCCCCAATTTGATTAACCATGAAAATTTGTATCAACGAGGAACATAGCAAGTCTAGGTCTTTACTGAAACGACTAGTTTCCAATCTAAGTTCTTTGAAGAGACAAGGAAAATATGACCTAAAAATGGGTTTTCTCTCGGATATGGGATAATCTGGTTTGGTCATTGTGCTCCAAGGTATTAATCATGAAGTGATGTTTGGGTAATTGAAGTTTTATGGTCATTGGAAAAGGTCATGAATGGTTTTAGCACAATCTTGACACACATCAAATTATCAAAATCTAGATTCTTGAAAGAATGTCTCATTTGTTTGAATTTCAAGGAATTCAAAAAATTTCAACAAATTCGTTCCTTTGTTCATAGCCTAGACTAGGATTTACATTTTTGCTTATTCTGCAATGACAATGCTTATATATTTTTTTGTGAAGTTCAATCATTCATATTCCTTTAAGCATTAGGTCTTTCAAGTGTTCTTGATTCAAGGGTTTAGGCATAGAGAAGCCCAAAAAAGAGGGGGGAGAGTGTTGGGTCATTTCTAACAATGATCA
The DNA here is from genome assembly GCA_030761205.1 of Fremontodendron californicum. Classification (NCBI taxonomy): domain Eukaryota; kingdom Viridiplantae; phylum Streptophyta; class Magnoliopsida; order Malvales; family Malvaceae; genus Fremontodendron; species Fremontodendron californicum. Next base: position 5,321,806 of record JAULJL010000008.1, read on the forward strand.
ACAATATTCTCGAGACTGTCCATTATTAAAAATTCTTTATGCTTGTTTTTGCAAATTCAAATTATTGTTAAAACACAACAAACACAAAGCATTTAAAATTCATTTAATTCATGTAGATGTTAACATGAGACAAGTGCTTTCATCATCACAGTTATAGAAATACATGCGTCAAAAACCTAATATGGTCATGCACCATGTTTTTTATGACACTTGGCTTTCCCATCTTCAAAACTTATTGAACCAGCCTTGATGAGATCCCTGATCTTGTACTTCAAAGAGGGGGCAGTTCTCTGTTGAGTGACCTTGATTGCCAGAATGATAACCACAACACTCATTAGCATCATACCAGCTCGGATAAGGGGGCTTCAGAGGCTCTAATTGCATGTGTGTCACAAGGTGATTCTGGATGAGTTGAGGTAATAGCTCACTGTATGTCACAGGAATCGGGTCATCCTGATTTCTTTTTCGCTTTTTATGCCCCCTTCGATTATTCCCAAGGGTGTTCGATTGATAGACAGATGTAAATTCTGGTGTAGTTGCAGTCATTGGTTGGTAGGTATAAAAACCTTGAGAGACATTGTTTAGGGTAGAGTAAAATGGCTGATACAAGGAGAATCGGGGAGGTGAGGCAAAGCCTTCCACGACTTGGGTATCTTCCTTTTTCTTTTCAGATGCCCCATTTTTCTTGGTATTGGATGTTCTTTCTCCTTCAATTTTCCCATCCTTGATAGTATTCTCAATCATCTCCCCTGAAATTACCATGTCCAAAAAATTCTTCGTGGTGTTGCCGACAAGTATATCATAGTACGGGGCCTGCAGTGTATTCACAAAAATGACAGTGGTTTCCTTCTGATTTAAGGGCGGTTGTACTTGGGCGGCCAGGCTCATCCACCATTGCGCATATTCTTTGAAGCTCTCAGTAGCTTTTTTCTTCATATTTTGCAAGGTGAGACGGTCAGGCGCCATGTCGGTCATATGCTTGTACTCGTTTCGAGAAACCCTAGTCAGGTCATTCCAAGAGCGAATCTGATCCTTGCTCAACTGACTATACCACCTAATTGCAGACCCGCTGAGGCTATCCTGAAAGCAGTGAATCAAAAGCTTATCATTATCTATATGACTTGTCATCTTCCGGCAGAACATAGTGATGTGGGCTGACGGATCGATCGTCCCGTCGTATTTCACAAAGTCAGTGATCTTGAACTTAGGAGGAATGACTAAATCGAGGACCAAACATCGTTCTTTCGTATCTAAACTCCCAAATACATCTGTACTTTCTACTGCCTGAAGCCTTTCATCTAACAACTGATATTTCCCTTGGGAATCTGCCAACTCAACTTCATTTACTGCAACCATTTTCAACTTTGCCTGTTCAGCTGGATCATCTGTGTTTAGGACATTGGCGGGGTTAACTGTGTTCTGGGCATCAATCATTACGACCTCATTCTGACCCTTTTGTGCCTCTAACCCTTTCCTGGCGACAAAGTTTTCAGTGTATCCTTTTCCCTTGATTACGGCGGACATCAGCTCCATCAATTTAGTCATCTGATCCTTAGATTCTGCTTGAGACTTTGCTAGCTGTTCTCGCAAGTCTTTATGTTCCCTTTCTATTTTTTCCATTCGGGCAACTTGTTTATCCTCCATAGCACTAGCCTATATTAAAAGGGTACTCAGTACTTCCTATACCTCTGATTTGAAATGGAAATTCTTTCAAAGACTCCTAAAGCCAAGCCAACTTCTGTTTTATTTCTCCCAAATATATGTCATGATGAATGAGCCATGATTGTCATTTGATGCATGTGAAGAATAAAAGAAATGATGTATGGACATATATAGTGGAAACATGCTGACCATGTATGTAATAAATGCAATCACGATGCCAACATGTTGCATGTAAAGAATAAACAAATCAACGCATGGGTATATGCAAAGAATAATCATGTACATTTTAGCGTATTTCCCAATGAATGATCATATATCCTATGAATGCAACACGGTGTCAATTATGATACATTCAAACAATGAATGATTTGATACAAAGTATATACAAAGAAAATCATGCTAACCATGTTTGTCATGAATGCATCCTAATGTTAATATGACAGATTAATGCATGAGCATATACAAAGAAATCATGCTGACTATGTTTGTCATGAATGCAACCCAAAGTCAACATGATGTATGTAAAGAATAAACAAATTAATACATGGATATATACAGAAAAATCATGCTGATTATGAATGCATGAATGCAACCTAATGCTAACATGATACATGTATGAATGTATGGTATGACAAATAATTGATCGGATGCAAAATGCAAAAGGGGATGATATCACGGAGGAAATAAGAATTGGAGGAACTTAATCATCAACCTTTCAATAATTTGAAACATAATCAATTCATTCCCATATCAACGTTCACAATGGTATAAACCATGTTTTACAAAATTTGAACAGTGGTTAAAACTGTCTTTACAAGCACTTTATTCTTCCTAGCATCCTAAAGTTATAAGAGCCGGCTACTGAATAAGTGAAATCCTATTACATCATATAAGACCGAAGTCTTTCCACCTCAATGCTGTAAATCTTCCAATCCTAATGACGCTTTCCCAGTCCTCTATCAATCAGTGTCGTTGGATCCAACCACTTGGCATCTATAAGAGTTTGCACTTTCTTTTTGAATGCCATACAGTCTTCGATACTATGGCCAACAATTCCACAGTGATAATCACATCTTGCATTTGGATTATACCACCTTGGATATGGTGGTAACAGGGATTTCAATGGGACACAGACAACCATGTGATTTTGGATCAGTATAGGGAGAAGCTCTCAGTAGCTGATTGGAAAGGGATCAAAATGCATTTGGGTCTTATCCTGGGGTTGTTTCTTAGTCACACATGGCCTAGGAGTTGGGGCACTTGGTGGTGGCACTAAGGTTCGAACCAGTATGTTTACATGGAGATGTGGCGAAACAGCATGGTAAGGGTATGGATTTGGACACGGGGCCTTTGGAGGTTGTACATAGCTCGAGGTTTCTATCCCAGATACTGGATAAGGTGATTGATGAGGGAAGCAATATGAACTGGCAGTTGTTGGTGATGGAGTGGGATTCAAGAATCTCGTAGTGGCCATCCCAATGGACGATTGGACCATGGTAGGGTGGGGATACTGGCTTGGACCTAGAATAGTTTGCAGGTATGGTACAGGATCCGAGGTTTCTATTTTTGGTATCAGGCTCTCAGGTTTAATCATTTTCACGATTTTGTCCATAATTTCATCAGGATTGCAACCTTTGTGGCATTGACAAGCACAGGATCCAGTAAGGATTGTATGTTCTGGACCTAATGGTTTTGGTTGATCCAAAGGCGATGCAGTGCCCTGAGAAAGTTCCTCTTTACTCTTACCCATATCCTCAACCATTTTCAGCAATTTGGCAAGCTGTTCTTTCATTTCCTGGATTTCATGTCCACATTCCTCTTGATTGCGTTCCAAAGCACCCAATCGTTCCTCTGATTCATTCCTCATATCTCGAACCCCTTTCGTGCAAATGAAAATGTCATGAGATTAAGAATACAATTATGAATGTACATGCTCTATTCTTATATGCATGAATATACTGATGATTAATGCATGAACATATACAGAGAAATTATGATGACTATGTATGCTATGGATGCAATCTAATGCCAATATGATGCATTGAATAAATTGATGCAAAGGTATACACAAATAATGACTATGCATGTCATAAACGTATTCTACAATGAATGACCATGCATGCTATGATGTCAAAATGATACATGCTAAGAATAAATGAATTAATACAAAGGTAGGTACAAAGAATGACCATGTAATCACAAATGTATTCTACAATGAATAACCATGCATGTTAGGACTGTGACATGATGTCAAAATGATACAAATAAATTAACCAATGATTACACGAAATTGGTGAGACCTAAATCTTGATTATTCAAAAATCTCATTATGCAAGATTTGCCTCCAAATTCATGATTTTTTGAAACATGTTTTTTTCTATGAAAAACCAATCATATTATTTTCAAAAGAATTTCGAGGTAGTGGATCCTACTATGGTACAATATGCAAATGTTCATGTAACACTACCGGTTTATGAAATCACCAAATGAGATTATTATTTCCAACTGTTTATTGCAAAGAATGAGATCAAAAATACAACGATAAATGTACATGCTCTATTCACACATGCATGAAATGTGCAAAAAATGCAAAAAAGTTTGAAAAAGAATGTTTGTATTTTGAATTTCAAAAGGTTAGTGAACACTTGCCCCAACAATATCTACTTATATAGGCATCACGGTGCCTTTGGGGCAGAGTATCACACTTATTACGGGCAATGTACGTTCATCTTTGCCCGGTTTACAAAACTTATTTGAGATATAAAAATAGGTAATAAAAGGTTAGAAATGTCCCTCCATGTGTTCCTAACTTCGGTGTATCTAACGAAAATCTGGCATGGCTTCGCCTAGGTCACTATACGAGGGTGAATCGGTTCTAAAGCCCCGAATTGTTTCTCACTATCGCCGGTGAAGGCTAGTAAGGCACCCCGATAAAAGCGGGTTCAATTCGTTAGAGTATATTTTCCTATGCCCGTACGGAGTATTATCACGAAGGCATTAGGTACTTTATACTCCGAAAGTGTTTCACTAGCCCATACGGAGGATCATCACAAAGGCGTAGTTACTTTACTCCCACTTAAAAGGACGGAACCCGGGTATAGGGCTCATGATATGCAAATGCACGTGTGGTGTGTGAGGAGGAACAACAAACCTTTCACCACCTATTCTATACCATTTATTCTAAATACCCCACTAAAATCAAACAATGTAAAGCATCAGTCAAGCAAACATATAAATATACGCAACAAAATAACCAGAGAACAAATAATAATATGAATGCACATGAATATGGACATATTAAAACATTTTTTTATTTTCAAAATTCTCTTTTATTTTAAAAAAAATATGGTAATTAAAATTAAATACCAATTAAACCAACAAAACCGAGACTTTGATAACACACGACCAATTTCTAGGCCTAACTCTCTAATTGTCCCCAGTGGAGTCGCCAAGCTGTCGCAACCTAAAAAATAAAGAGTCTCATCGCAAGACTTTATTATTCGTTAAAGTGTGACATTAAAAAAATCGAGGAAAAGTCGACTTAATTCCTCTAGAAAAATGAAGGTTTTGAAAATGACCTTGAAAAAGACATGGAGTTGCCACCAATCTTTTTTAGCTAGGTGTGATCCGCCACCTATTAAAACCGGTTTTATAAAATATTTTAAAAATTAATTAATACATTTTTAAAACTAATTTCAAGTCTGCGTTTAAACCAGAGAAATCAAATAAAAGGGTTCGGGACTCGGTTACGTGTGGGGAAGGATTAGCACCCCCACAACGCCCGTATAAAATGATACCTTATTAATTGTGTGTTATCTCAAGTCTCGGTAAAAAGTTGGTTTTAAATTTAGTATTTCAAGTTAATTCCCAATTTAATGAAAAATATTTCTATTTTTAATTGAAAATGATCCGGAATTCATAAATTCAAAATTTTTCTATATTCCCCAACAAACGTGACAAAATATAGAAATTTTTATTAATTTGGAAAACTTTCCGAATCATTCTCGTTTTTTAAAAGAAAGATATTCCTTTATTAATGATAATTGATGATATTCCCTCCAGCAAACCCGGTAGAGAACTCATGAATTATTTTAACTCGAGAATATCTTTATTTTTTTATTGAAAAATCATTATCCTTTTGAAAACATTTTGAAAGATATGAATATGTATAAGCATTACATAAATAAAATGACATAGCAAAATCTAAATAATATAATGCATCCTAAATGATATAATATAATTTAAATGCCTTAGCATATTCTAAATGAAATGAAATGTCCTAAGTTATATGATATATTCTAAATGAAATGAAATGACTTAGGTAACATAATATATTCTATATGAAATGTAATATCCTAAGTCATATGATATATTCTAAATGAAATGACCTAGGTGACATAATATATTCTATATGAAATAAAATAACCTAGGTAACATAATATATTATATATGAAATGACATAATTTAAATGACATGGCAAATATGGATGATATGGCATATAATCTAAATGACATGGAATATAAAATAATACTATCATATAATATGCATGGAAATAAAAATGAAAATAATAATGCATGAACATAGTATATGCTAAATAATATAACACCAAACAAAATAATTAAATAAAAAGCATAGGATATCATGAAATATTCCAAGTCATATAATAAACAATATAACATAACTCAAAATCATAACAATATCATAGAAATTATCATAGCAAAAATCACATATTATATAAAATGCATGAATATGGAAAATGCAATGCATGAAAATGTATTTTTTCCTTTTATTAAGGAAATCTGTATATCTAAAAAGATATCTGGCTACCTTAGGAAAATATGTCAAATTAAATATTCTAAAACCAAAATACTTTGTGATTGTTTGAAAACAATTTGAAAAGCTTAGGTTAAAAAAAAAAAATAAAAAAATAAAAAAAAAAAAAAAAACCTGGGTTAAACCCTTTTTTAAATGGCTCTAATTTCCTAAGTTTAAAATCCCGGACTAGACTACCCTTAACCTGAGACTTAAAAAATCATTTTTTGAGTTTAAAAAGGCTAATAAACTACCCTAAGTCAGTAGCTAAATTTCCTAATCAGCTCCCTCTAAGTAACATAACCAAAACAGAAAAATGATTTTTCTTTAAATTCAGTTCTGACTCCACTGTCCAGTTTTAAGCCACGACTTTTTACCCTATTTTTAAAAATTCAAAAACTTCTAAAAAAAACTACTGGAGACTCAGGACATGTAAAAATACTTGGGAAATAATCAGCTTAATTTTCTGATTAAAGATGAACGCCCAGAAAAATCGAGAAAGTACGAGTACTGGGTGAAAAAACTGTTTTGCCAAAATACAATTTTGCCTTTGATAAAATCATTTAAAAATCAAAGTAAAAATATTTAAGACTCACAAAATGACTCACAAACAGTAGCTAGGACTTTTTGAAAGTTAGATAAAAATTGGCTAAGTAAAAAAAAATCACAAAGGTAGAATAATCAATTTGACAAAACTTAATTTTCCACAAGTGTGCTCAAGAGAGCATGACTTTGAACTATTAATTGGCCTAAGTCATTAGTCAAGTGGCATGAACATGAAATGCATGAAAAATACAACAAATATGATGCATGAAATGCATGAGTTTAAACCTAAATGTCATGAAAAAATGCATGGCATCCATATAGTGACCTAGACCTAAATGAACTTGCATGGCATTTAATGCAACCTAGGTCTAAAATGCATGAACATGCATGGCAAATAAACCAAACCTAATAACTAAAATATGCATGGTATTTTCACAAACACAAGGCATGCTTAAACCAAAAACTCAACCAAATATCATGCAAATGCTAACCTATCAACTAACATAGCAAAAATGAAACACACAATGCAAAACACATGGAGTAGCCGAATGGCCTCAAGCTCCAACAAGCTTGGCATTTTCACAAACACTTGGTATACTTAAACTAAATACTCAATCAAATGTCATGCAAATGCAAACCTACCAACTAACATGGCAAAAATGCACATACAATGTAAAACACATGGAGTAGCCGAATGGCTTCAAGCTCCAACAAGGATGGCATTTTCACAAACACTTGATATGCTAACATGCTCAAATAAAATATATCACTCAAATCATGCAAACACAAAGTGGAGATACTAAAACCAAACAAGCATTTTCACAAACACTTGATATACTAACATGCTCACCTAAAACATAACATTCAAATCATGCAAACACAAGGTAGAGATACTCACAAGCATTTTCACAAACACTTGATATACTAAATATAAAACATTAACAAATTTAGACATTATGAAAACAGAAAATTAAAAATGCAAGAACATGATATTTAAATCATAAATGGAAACAAACAAAGCAACCAAATTAAAACATGATTCAAATATATGAAGTAGAAGAACACTTAAAGCATCAAAATTAAAGAAAATAACATAAATAACATGATAAACTAAAGCAAAAACAGCAACCTTAATAAAAAAAAATGTAGGCCATTCGGCCATTAAAGAAAAATAAGAAAAAAATTGTAAAAAAATATTTAAGAAAGAGATGAAGAAAGAACTTAAGAAGAACAATAAAAAACACTTGTTTAAAAAGAAAAACTCACCAAATGATAATCAAAATAGCAAAAATAAGAATGGAAAATCAAGAAAATGCAAGAGTTGGTGCTCAAGAGCAACCTCAAGAAGCTATATTTCAAGCTTTATCTCTTCAAACTTTCTTTTTTTTTCTAAACTTTTTCTTTTTGCTTTCAACCAAACAGAGAAAAACTAAGAAGAAATCTGAAAATGAAAACCTCTAAATGAAAATTCTGCCCCTCCCCTTAATGCTGGCAGAAGTTTTACCTCTCTCCTCCCCTAGGATGTTGTCATTTTGATTCCAACCAACTTCCATCGAAGGGCTAGTGATTCAAGGTGAAAAATCATGAAATTATCACCCTTAGATTAGCATATCAGCTGTCCATAATTACAGCTATTCAAGAATAATGTTGACTGTCGCAACCTAAAAAATAACGAGTCTCATCGCAAGACTTTATTATTCGTTAAGCGTGACATTAAAAAACCGAGGAAAAGTCGACTTAATTCCTCTAAAAAAATGAAGGTTTTGAAAATGACCTTGAAAAAGACATGGAGTCGCCACCAATCTTTTTTAGCTAGGTGTGATCGGCCACCTATTAAAACCGGTTTTATAAAATATTTTAAAAATTAATTAAAACATTTTTAAAACCAATTTCAAGTCTGCGTTTAAACCAGAGAAATCAAAGAAACGGGTTAGGGACTCGGTTACGTGCGGGGAAGGATTAGCACCCCCACAACGCCCGTATAAAACGGTACCTTATTAATCGTGTGTTATCTCAAGTCTCGGTAAAAAATCGGTTTAAATTTAGTATTTCAAGTTAATTCCCAATTTAAAGAAAAATAATTCCATTTTCAATTGAAAATGATCCGGAATTTATAAATTCAAAATTTTTCCTATATTCCCCAACAAACGTGGCAAAATATAGAAATTTTTATTAATTTTGGAAAATTTTCCGAATCATTCTCTTTTTAAAGAAGATATTCTGTTATTATTAATAATTGATGATATCCTCCCCAGCAAACCCGGCAGAGAACTCATGAATTATTTTAACTCGGGAATATCTTTATTTTATTGAAAACCATTACCTTTTTTTGAAAACATTTAAAAGAAATGAATATGTATATGCATGACATAAATAAAATGACATAGCAAAATCTAAATAATATAATGCAACCTAAATGACATGACATGATTTGAATGCCTTATCATATTCTAAATGAAATGAAATATCCTATGTTATATGATATATTCTAAATGAAATTAAATGACCTATGTAACATAATACATTCTTTATGAAATGCAATATCCTAAGTCATATGATATAATCTAAATGAAATAAAATATTCTAGATGACATAATATATCCTAAATGAAATGAAATGACCTAGGTAATATAATATATTCTACATGAAATGCAATAACCTAAGTCATATGATATAATCTAAATGAAATAAAATATTCTAGATGACATAATATATCCTAAATGAAATGAAATGATTTAAATGACATGACAAATATGAATGATATGGCATATAATTTAAATGACATGGAATAAAATAATGCTATCATATATTATGCATGAAAATAAAAATAATAATGCATGAACATAGTATATGCTAAATAAAAATAACTAAATAAAAGCATAGGATATCATGAAATATTCAAAACCATATAATAAACCATATAACATAAAATAATAACAATATCATAGAAATTATTATAGCAAGAATCACATATTATATAAAATGCATGAAATGTATTTTTTTCCTTTAATTAAGGAAATCCGTATATCTAAAAAGATATCCGGCTACCTTAGGAAAATATGTCAAATTAAATATTCTAAAACAAAAATACTTTGTGATTGTTTGAAAACGATTTTGAAAAGCTTGAATTAAAAATAAAAACTAGGCTAAATCTTTTTTTTTTAAATGGCTCTAATTTCCTAAGTTTAAAAATCCCGGACTTGACCACTCTTAACCCGAGAGTTAAAAAATCATTTAAAGACTTAGAAATTACCCTAAGTCAGTAGCTAACCCTCCTAATCAGCCCACTCTAAGTAACTTAACCAAAACAGAAAAATGATTTTTCTTTAAATTCAATTCTGGCTCCACTGTCCAGTTTTAAGCCACGATTTTTTATCCTATTTTTAAAAATTCAAAAAAATCTGAAAAACATACTGGAGACTAAGGACATGTAAAAATACACGGGAAAAAATCCTCTTAATTTTTTGATTAACGATGAATGCCCAGAAAAATAGGAAAAGTACTAGTACTGGGTGAAAAAACTGTTTTGCCAAAATACATTTTTACCTTTGATAAAATCATTTAAAAATCAAAGTAAAATATTTAAAACTCACAAAATGGCCCACAAACAGTAGCTAGGACTTTTTGAAAGTGAGATAAAAATGGGCTAAGTAAAAAAAATCACAAAGGTAGAATAATCAATTTGACAAAACTTAATTTTCCACAAGTGTGCTCAAGAGAGCATGACTTTGAACCATTAATTGGCCTAAGTCATTATTCAAGTGGCATGAGCATGAAATGCATGAAACAATACAGCAAACATAGTGCATGAAATGCATGAATTTAAACCTAAATGTCATGAAAAAATGCATGGCATTCATATAGTGACCTAGACCTAAATGAACTTGCATGGCATTTAATGCAACCTAGACCTAAAATGCATGAACATGCATGGCAAATAAACCAAACTTAATAACTAAAATATGCATGGCATTTTCACAAACACTTAATATACTAAATCTAAAACATGCTCAACTAAGATATAAAACTCAAATCATGCAAAAACCACACAAGTATTTTCACAAACACTTGATATACTAAATCTAAAACATGCTCAAATTTAAACATCATGAAAACAGAAAATTAAAAATGCAAAAACATGATATTTAATTCATAAATGACAACAAACAAAGTAACCAAATTAAAATATAACTCAAGAATATGAAGTAAAATAACATTTAAAACACCGAGATCAAAGAAAATAACATAAACAATTTGGTAAAATAAACCAAAAATCAACTTAAATAAATAATGTAGGCCATTCGGTCATGGTGAGTATAATATAAAAAAAAATTGTAAAAAATATATTTAAGAAAGAGATGAAGGAAGAGCTTAAGAAGAAGAATAAAAATAAAAAACATTTATTTAAAATAGAAACTCACCAAATAATAATCAAAATAGCAAAAACAAGAATGGAAAGTCAAGAAAGTGCAAGAGTTGGTGCTCAAGAGCAACCTCAAGAAGCTATATTTCAAGCTTTATCTCTTCAAACTTTCCTTTCTTTTCTAAACTTTTTTTCCCTCAACCAAAGAGAGAAAAACCAAGTAAAAACCAAGAGAACTCAGCAAAAATGAAGATAAAAATTGCAAATTCTGAACCCCAATAGAGCTGGCCGAAATACCTTTAAAACATGCAAAGATGTTGTCATTTTTTTGTAACCAATTTTTCATCAAATAGCTAATAATTCAAGGTGAAAAAATCATGAAATTACCACCTTTAGATTAGCATATCAGCTGTCTCAAATTACAGCTGTTCAAGAATAATGTTAACATCTCTCTTGGCCTATGTGGCTTAATCATCATGGCTTGATCAAAGAGAATCTCTAACTAACTCTTAATTTTTAGCCATTTGATTGAAAAATCAGAAGCTTCCTCCTTCCTTTGGGCCTGGGCAGGCCAGCACTTCTCTTTTCCAGCCCAAGTCTGATTTTTTGAAAGACCCAAAGAAGCCCTTTTCGGTTGCTTGGGTGAAATGACCGTTTTGCCCCCCGGATGCAAATAAATATCAAATGGAGTCCAAATTCAATTTTTATTTTTTTAATACTTCCAAAATAATAAAACATTGAGTTCTGGAAGTTTTCAAAATTATCCGAGTCCGTTTGCTATTTATTTCGATTTTTTCTTCCAAAAATGCCCTTTTATGCCCCCACATTTTACCATTTTTTAAACGAGCTCCAAATCAAGATTTTTCTTCACCAATATCTTGCAAATAATTTAAAAGTGTGATCTGGAAGTTTTCATAATTTTTGGAGCTCATTTGGTATTTTTTCGGGATTTATCGGCTTGAAGTACTACATTAGAGGCCCGGGAATTGGCCATTTTGCAAACGAACTCCGAATCAAGATTTTATTTCACCAATATCTTCCAAATAATTTAAAAATTAGATTTTCAAAATTTCAGAATTTTTGGAGTCCATTTACTATTTTTCCGGGATTTATCTTCTTGAATTATTGCATAGGAGGCCTGGGATTTGGCCATTTTGCAAACGGACTCCGAATCAAGATTTTTTTTCGGCAATCTCTTCCAAATAATTTAAAAATGAGATATGCAAAATTTCAGAAGATTTGGAGCTCATTTGCTATTTTTCCAACATTTTCCTTTTTGAATTACTACATAAGAAGCCCGGGATTTGGCCATTTTGCAAACGAACTCCGAATCAAGATTTTCTTTCTCCAATATCTTTTAAATGATTTAAAAATGAGATTTGCAAATTTTCAAAATTTTCGGAGTCCATTTGCTATTTTCCCCAAATTTTCCAATTTTGCCTTTTTGCCTCCGAAACCCGATTTTGCTCGAAACAAGTCCGATTTTCAGATTTTCTTCAAACTGAGCCTTAGGCTATCCTTTTTTAGTCATTCCTCATCCATTGGGGGCTTTTTTCTTACCAAGTCGGGCCATTTCTGTGATTTTTCCCGATTTCACCGAATCCACTAAAAACCCTAATTCTTGGTTTTCTCCCGGATTAACTTTTCTTTCGATTTTTCTTGCAAGTGACTTCTCCATTACCCTTAGTCAGTGCTTATCTTTCATTTGGAACCTTCAATTTTGACCAATTTGATCGTTTAAGCACTTTTCCCCAAATTTCTCGGATTAGGATTTCCTTTCTACTGAATCTCCAAATCCCATCTTCCGAACTCCATATCTTTCAATGTAGACCTCGGATTATCAAAATTCTTTCGCCATTTCTCAATTGAGCTTAAAATCTTGATTTTGAAAGTGGGTTGATTTTTTCAGTAGTTGACTTTCTGGGGTCGACTTTTTCGAGGTTGACTTTTTCTGAGGTTGACTTTTTCAAGTTTGAATTTTTATGCTCGCCCCTTTAAGCTAAGTCTCGGAGTACAACCTGCAGGATGAAAAAAGTCTTTTTACACTCAAAAACATCAATATAGGAAGAAAACATACCTGTTTAGTGGTCCGGACAAAATTAGGTGTCTACAACTGCCCCTCTTTGGCTATTGCTGAGAATCGGAATCAGGCAAAGATAAACCAACACTAATTTTGTACGGCAGTGAAATCATATATGAAGGAAAGGGAAAGAGGTTTCTTCTTCATTCTTCTATCATTTTTTTCAATTTTTTTTTTTTTTGAAAAAGCTGTAAATTGAAGATTTGTCCTTAAATTGAATTCCCTGACTAATCAAGGCTCGACCCTTCTTAAGGAAACGGATTCGATTTTCAAAAGAAAAATTATGCCCGAAGGTCTTAAAAATGGTGCCCAGAGGTCTTTAAAATGGTGCCCAGAGGTCTTAAAATGGTGCCCGGAGGTCTTTAAAATGGTGCCCGGAGGTCTTTAAAATGGTGCCCGAAGACGTTACTCGTGATTTGAAAAAATATGCTCGGAGGTCTTAAAAATGGTGCCCGTAGGCCTTACCCGTGAAAAAAAAAGTTATGCCCGGAGGTCTTAAGAATGGTGCCCAGAGGTCTTACCCGTGATTTGAAAAATTATGCCCGGAGGTCTTAAAAATAGTGCCCGTAGGCCTTACCCGTGAAAGAAAGTTATGCCCGGAGGTCTTAAAAATGGTGCCCGTAGGCCTTACCCGTGAAAAAAAAGTTATGCCCGGAGGTCTTAAGAATGGTGCCCGGAGGTCCTACCCGTGATTTGAAAAATTATGCCCGGAGGTCTTAAAAATGGTGCCCGTAGGCCTTACCCGTGAAAAAAAGTTATGCCCGGAGGTCTTAAGAATGGTGCCCGGAGGTCGTACCCGTGATTTGAAAAATTATGCCCGAAGATCTTAAAAATGGTGCCCGTAGGCCTTACCCGTGAAAAAAAGTTATGCCCGGAGGTCTTAAAAATGGTGCCCGTAGGCCTTACCCGTGAAAAAAAAGTTATGCCCGGAGGTCTTAAAAATGGTGCCCGTAGGCCTTACCCGTGAAAAAAAGTTATGCCCGGAGGTCTTTAGAATGGTGCCCGGAGGTCTTACCCGTGATTTGAAAAATTATGCCTGGAGGTCTTAAAAATGGTGCCCGTAGGCCTTACCCGTGAAAAAAAGTTATGCCGGAGGTCTTAAAAATGGTGCCCATAGGCCTTACCCGTGAAAAAAAGTTATGCTCGGAGGTCTTAAAAATGGTGTCCGTAGGCCTTACCCGTGAAAAAAAGTTATGCCCGAAGGTCTTAAAAATGGTGCCCGGAGGTCTTACCCGTGAAAAACAAGTTATGCCCGGAGGTCTTAAAAATGGTCTTTGAAGAATTATTGAAAATTAACCTAAAGATTTTGAGAAGATACGAATGCTCTTTGATGCAGATGCAGATGTTGAATAAGATACAAATGACTTAGACTGGTGCAAATGTCTTTGATGCAAATGTAAATAACTTAGATTGATGCAAATGCTTCTTGATGTAGATTCAAATAACTTAGATTGATGCAAATTTTCTTGATGCAGATGCCCTTACTAATTGTGTTCATGTAAATGGTTTATGATTATCACATAATAATGAAAATGCAATGATTCTAGAAATGATGTAATTGCTTGAGATGACGCAAATGCGAATTCCATGAAGAATGTAAATGTAAAGGTAAAATGCAGATGCTTTATGGAATAATGCCAATGCAAATACCCATGAATGATGCAAATGCTTGCCGACACTGTACAGATGCAAAAGCTCGATAAAGAGATGAGTGCTCATGAGTGATGCAAATGCCCCTGGTTGTTTTTCTAGACTTTGGCTTAGCCTTTCATTTTTCCTCTTCAAATCAGAGTATACCTTCAATTCATTTTGGCTATTCTCTTTGCCCCAACAGTTTTCAAACTTTCATCAACAGAGATCTGAACCGGGTTCTATTTCTTCTTCTCATATCTGGAAGTCAAGACCTATCCTGGCAGTTCTACACCTTTGAGCTAGAAAAATCCTTGTCTTATGTCAACATCAAAATGGGTATTTCAAAAAATATATATCTTTATTTGTTTTCTCATTTTGAAAACTTCTGAACAAAAACTATTAACCCCACAATATGTGGTGTACAAATCTTTTGAAGACTGGTGATCATTGTTAGAAATTTCTCTAAGTGTCAATCTGGGTTTTTTAACTGGGATTGGCAAAGCTTGGTATAACAAGATTATGTCTTTTCCAGGAAAACTTCATGACAAAAATGTATATCCCTTCTAGGCTCACAAATAGAACAGGTTTTATAAATCATGAATTCATTGAGAACCAAACAAATTCAACATTCTTTTAGTTTCCATATCAAGGCATTTTGACAAGCGTCAAGATTGGCTGGGATGTTTAAACCGGAAAGTTTAATCTTAGAGAAAAAAAGTTTTAGTTTTTTGAAGACAATCCTCTGAATGAGAATTGACAATTTTGGGAGGTTCAGGAATTCTTAAATGTTCCTCGATGACCATTTTTTAAGAAGATCTTTTCTTTTGTGGTATCGACACTATCATCAATGGCATCGAAAATTCCCATTCTACTCTAGACCGCCCGTTTTTTGGGTTTTCGCCCTAGAGTCCCTTTTCTCTCCAATTTTCTTTTTTCATTGTTTTACCATGCACTTGGGAATTCTAAATTCTTCCTTAGTGAAATGAGAATTTGATGAGATGGGATAAAATTTGAGGAAAACCCTTCAAATTAAATATTCATGCTTGATCAAAATGGACTTTTAAAGCACGTAATGTAGGCCATGGCTCAAGGTTCAGAAAGAAAGGATAAATAGGCCCAAAATATGTGTTTGAGGGTAATCAAATCAAGGATCCTTTCTTTGAGGAGGATTCTCTTTGAAGCATTTGTCCCTTCTTGGACATTTCTTTCCTTTTGACTTTGCTCTTTTTCTTCCTTGCTTTTGGCTTTCAATTTGCCATGTCTTTCACACATTTTTTTTTGCTTTCATTTTGCCCCCTTCTTTTTCAACGGAGTGAGCCCGTCTTTATTCGGGGCTCCATTTGCTTTGCATCTGTCTTTGAGCTAGGACTCATTTCTCAACGATCTTTAAAAAGATATTTCCTTGCATTTGCCCCCTAGTGTAGAGGGTGATCCTTGATCAGGGTTCAAAGAAGAAAGAATTCTTTTGGCTCAAAAAGGGTGACTATGGATAATTTCTTTTTTATGCGAAAGGGATATGAAAGATGGCCAATTCTCATGTCAAGCACAAATATTCATATTGAAAAGCAATCCCCAGGGGAAATAGATATTCATAATTTCATTTTGCACTTTGGAATCATCTGAATTCTCATATGCATGATACCACAAATTTTTTCATTTTTCATTTTTAACGCATGCCCCAATGATTCATGCGTTAGTCCATCCTTATTCACCATGTATCCATCATTTCAACATATGATGCCCCAATTTGACTAACCAATGAGAATTTGTATTAACGAGGAACATAGCAAGTCTAGGTCTGTACTGAAAAGGCTGAGTTTCCAATCTGAATTCTTTGAAGAGACAAGGAAAATATGACCTAAAAATGGGTTTTCTCTGGGATATGGGATAATCTGGTTTAGTCATTGTGCGTATTTGAAGTTTTATGATCATAGGAAAAGGTCACGAATGTTTTTAGCACAAATCTTGACACACATCAAATTACCAAAATCTAGATTCTTGAAAGAATGTCTCATTTGTTTGAATTTCAAGGAATTCGAAAATTTTCAAAAAGTTCGTTCCTTTGTTCATAGCCTAGACTAAGATCTATGTCTTTGCTTATTCTGTGATGACAATGGTTTTATGAAGTCAAATCATTCATATTCCTTGAAGCATTAGGTCTTTCAAGTGTTCTTGGTTTAAGAGATTTAGGCTTAGGAAAACCTAAAGAAAGGGGAGAAGGTATTGGATCATTTGTAACACTGATCATCAATCTTCTTGAGACTATCCATTATTAAAATTCCTTTATGCTTGTTTTTGCAAATTCAAGTTATTGTTAAAACACGACAAATACAAAGCATTTAAAATTCAAAATTCATTTAATTCATATAGATGTTAACATGAGACAAGTGCTTTCATCATCACAGTGTATAGAACTACATGCGTCAAAAACCTAATATGATCATGCACAATGTTTCTTATGACACTTGGCTTCCCCATCTTCAAAACATATCGAACCAGCCTTGATGAGATCTCTGACCTTGTACTTCAAGACGGGGCAGTTGATGCACCCAAAAGAGTGTATCTTATTTAACCTTGCACTAAAAAGATAAATTGTAAGTATAGTAGTTAGCAAGGGTCGAGTCCTCAGGGATTGGGTTTTAGTTTATAAGTTAATAGTTTAAAACTTAAATTCAAGAACAATAAAAGAAAAGGGGTTTTTGAAGCCAGATTTAAACTAAAGTAAATAATAAGAATAAGATGCAAGGCGGTATAACCAGCCAATAAAAATATATAAACTAAATTAGGCGGTATAACCAGCCAATGAAAATATATATACTAAATTAGGCGGTATAACCAGCCAATAAAAATAAAACAAAGTTAATATACAAATTAGGCGGTATAACCAGCCAATAAAAATAAATATACTTTTAAAAATAAGCAAACTAAAAGTAAGAAAACAAGTAAGTAAGAAGAATCAAATATGAAAAATATGGTTAAGGTTTCATTCTCCACCACTAGACATCATTAAGAATCAATTTCAGATCTATCATTATCAACCAACTATCAAAGTTAACAACCGTAGATAACAACAAGCTCTGTTACCCCAATCTTTCCTTAGTTTGTCGTTAAATAGAACAAGCTCTCTATTTAATCTCTAACCATTAAACAACCTAGAATAAGCTCTCTAAATTCAATTTAATGGCAGCTTTATGATGAGAAAGATAGGTTGATCTAAGCAACAAACACATAAGCTCGGATTGTTCAACTTAGGTTATGTTCCACTTTGCAATTATTGAAAACTTGACCATAATCATTAATCACAAATTGCCACTTATGAATAGGAAATCAAGACAATTACACGGATCAAGACTCCTAAACTAGCAATAGATAATTATCAAGATCTATCTAGTTGTACACCTAAATAAATCAAGACAACATCATGAACAATTCTTGTAGAAGAACATAAGCAACTTTGATAGAAAATTAATGATAGATAGAATCTGAAAATCAATCACAAAACATGTCTAGGGCTTTGAAATCACCCTTAACCAAATAGAAGTTTAGCCTAGAATAGGCATTATAAACATAAAATTAAATAGAATCTAAGAAGAAAATAAAAGAAAGAAAGAAGAAGAAGAAGAATATTAATTATCCAACCTCTTGCTCTTTCTAAAGAAAAAGAAAACTAGAGAAAAGAAAGAAGAAGAAAACTTAGAGAATTTTGTTAAAATGGCTAATATCCTACCAATCTCCAATATGCTCCCTTACAATCATCCAAGGCCCTCTATTTATACACATTTTGGAGGGCTAAATGACAAGAGACAAGCTTTACAAATTTCAAAGGTAGGTATATGACGATTTTGATCAGCCAACTTGATGGTCGATTTCGTCAATATTGGATGCCTGATCTGATCACATGGTCTTCTAGAAAAAGGTTCCCCTATCAGTTACGGAACCATAGCCGTTGGAATCAGCTCATTTTCTGATGTGGTTAAGCAGATATGGGCAAAATACGAAAACATGTCAGCACAGACGTCATTGCACATCAGCCACCTTGATGGTCGATTTCTTCAATATTGGAGGCCTGATCTGATCACATGGTCTTCTAGACAAAGGTTCCCCTATCAGTTACGGAACCATAGCCGTTGGAATCAGCTCATTTGCTGATGTGGATAAGAAGATATGGGCATAATACGAAAACATGTCAGCACAGACGTCATTGCACATCAGCCAACTTGATGGTCGATTTCAGTAGGGAAAACGACTCCGTTTTAAGAAGTGTAAAACATGAAAAAGATAGATATGCCTCTTAGCTTTGCATGGCTACAAATTTCAGCCTTATTGCTTCAGTGAAACTCGAGATATAGCTGATATGGAAAAAGGTGTCGGAACTGAAACTGAACTGGATTTGCCCTTAATTCTAGTAATCTGAAATCACTCAAAGAAACTTGTGAAAAACACCAAAATACATAAAAATATAAAAGATCATAAACACAATTAGACTAAACAATAATAACTCGTATTTGACACAAAACATTAATAAAACATAACTAAAAACTATATAATTATACGAGTTATCACACCCCTACACTTAGATTGTTGCTAGTCCCTAGCAACGACTCAATAAAAATAAAATAAGAAAATCTAATCTAATCCATTTTCGTAAGAAATCACGGTGGCACTTAGCATGTGACACAAGCCTTTAAACCCCTAGGTGTCCCTAGTGGACAAGTTTAGTCTCGTGAGGGTTTACTAGAACGATACCCACAAACATTGAAAAACTAAAATATAAATAAACTGCATATACTAAAAATATTTACTCCTAATCTTTTCAATACAAATTAGATACAATATTTGAACAAGTCTTATAAACTAATCAATAGCTTAAAGAATTTCACAAAAAATCATGCTTGAATGTAAATTGTTTGAGTTAAGCCAATATTAGCATAACATATCTCAATCAAAATATTGCATGTTCAAATTTAATCTCAACTTCTCACATGGGATACCCTCATGGTTTTCACTCTTTAAAGTAGTGGTGAAGTGTTTACACTCAATCAATCTCATGAAAACAGTTCTACCATATTCTTGCTTGTCCACCTATTCTCCACTATTTAGATCATACAACTTCATGAATCAAGAGGTCTTTAATCAAGGTTGTAATGGGGCCAAGGGGTTTGTAATGTGGTTGAAGAACAAAAGGATAAAGATATCACAAAGGTTCCAAAGAGTTCATAAAGTTTAGAGACATAAAAAGATCATACAAAGAAACTTCTCAAAACTCTTTACAAGTACATAGTCACCTAGGCCGGATATTTATGTTGGGCCTTTTCTTCATTCTAAACGACTTTGTAACATCTTTTTCTTTTTCCACAAATTCAAGAGATGATTCATATATTTTTTTTTTTACATAGGAATGTATTTGCCAGTATTTCATTTTTTTTTCTTGACTTTTCTTTTCTTTCCCCCCCGCACTTATTTCTTGTTTCTAACCCAAATTTTTAACTAAAAATATCCCTTGTCTTTGCAACTTGTCTCAAAACATGCTAATTCATCTTTGGAACAAAGGTAAAGATATAAGTATATTTAGGTTAGGGACAAGTTATGGTTACCAAAGAGATAGCTTATTCAATGTAGGCTCAAATTGGTTCACTAAGGGTGTGTTCTCTTGGAACATCAATAAGGGATGGCTGTTTGGCTCTGGCTAAAAATCCTAATGCCTCTATCATATTCATGTTGTCACATGTATCAATATAGTCTCAAACGGTTTAAAGCAAGTTCTAGAGAATCCTGTAATCATAAGAGCACTCAAGAAAGAAATTAGATTGATTTGTATAAAGCATCAATCATTATAGGCTCAAAAACTCCCAAGGATGATTATACAAGTCAGATTAAGTCTAAACATGCTTCTTTCTCAATCAACATATTATATTAACATTGGCTCATAAAAAGGTTGACATCAAGCTCAATTCTCATGAAAATCTTCTCACTAATAACCAGTTTAGACCTATGCAATTCATATCTCATCATTGTATTAAAAAGGAACTAAAACACACTAAAAATAATAATAATAATAAAGACTCATAAAAAAAAAATAGTAGACAAAAATAAAAGAAATCCTAAATCATTCCCCCCACACTTAATTCTTACATTGTCCTCAATGTAAGTCTATTAACACAAATGAAAGAATCATGTGTAAGAGAAAAGAACTAATAACATAAGAATAGGAACAACTAAGACTCAAAACAAAACAAACTCATGCAACCTAAATAATCCTAAAATACTAAACAAAAATTAACAAGTAAACATAAAAAGATTAAAATCAAACTGACAAGGTATGTCTCAAGTCTCCCTTACTCAGACCTTGTTCAGAATGAATACTTCTAAATTGCTTAAAACACAACAAACTCTTTTTTTTTTTTTTTTTTTGAAAAGAAGAAATCAAACTGACAAGGTATGTCTCAAGTCTCCCTTACTCAGACCTTGTTCAGAATGAATACTTCTTAAATTTTTTTTTTTTTTTTTTTTGAAAAGAAGAAATCAAACTGACAAGGTATGTCTCAAGTCTCCCTTACTCAGACCTTGTTCAGAATGAATACTTCTTAAATTTTTTTTTTTTTTTTTATTAAATTAGCAAAATATGTCCCTTACCCCCTACTAAAATATGACATTGTCCCCAATGTCAAATTTTAAAGGTAGAATTTAGGAGATATTACCTGCAGAGGTTGCTAACCACTTATTATAACTGAGACACAACAGGCAAAATGTTAGATAATGTCACAAAGACAAAGTGCAATCCACTCCTTGCTCGTCCATATCTCTTTTTCTTTTTCCGAGCGTTTGCGAAACAACCGTAGCAGATAAACACTCATAAGCTTGGAGCTTTTTAAGTAAATCTTCAATGGTTGTAGCAGAAATTATGGTTCTCCTTGCCTCTGAAAACATGAATCCATTATCCACAGCATTATCTAAATATAAAAGCAAATTACTAAAATAACCATTAATATTAAGCAAACCAATGGGTTTCTTATTTGTGACCAAAGATGACCAAGAAGCCACGCAAGCTATTTCTTCCAATGTACCCAGACCTCCTGGTAAAGCAATGAATGCATCGGCAGAATGGTACATGATTGTTATCCGTTCAGGGACACTCCAGACTTGTATTTCCTTACCCACGGTAGGTCCACAAAAACTTGTGAATAGTTTTGGCACGATTCCTAGAACTGGACTTCCTCCGGCTTGTGCTGCTGTAGCGACTGCTCCCATTAAACCCGTACTACCGCCTCCATAAATCAAGTGGATCTTTTGTTGGGCAAGTATTACTCCAACTCTTATGGCTTCATCAGCGAATATGTTATTTTTTTCTGGATAAGCACCTCCAAAGACACAAATTTTTTTAATGCGCTGGGATGAAGTACTTGCCATTTTTTTTTTCTTCGAGTGCCTGAAAGAGAATGAGTACATGGTGTAATATATAGAGGACTCAGTAGTGAATCAGACAAGAGTAATAATGTCGCCGAAAGTGTATCTGACCTGTCAGAAGAAAATGTTAACCTAACAAAAGATTTTTGCGTGATTTCAGGAAGAAAATCAAAAAGAGAAAAAAAAATCAACCGTAAAAGACAAATAAAAAAAAAACGAGAATAGTTACACAAATCGAACAACACGTAAATTAAACCAAAATAAAGTTATTGCAAATCAAACCAAAAGCTGAGAAGTCATTTATTGTAGTTGTGATTGTGGCTCACATCTTCCTCTGGTTTTACGTCCAGAAACGGCTTAAACGCCTTCTATGAGTCGAGGATATGCTTCCCATCCAGTTTTCTTACAAGCTGGCAAACAGGGTCTTTTAACATCAGATTCCCAAGATGTTGCCATTCCCTTTGGAATTGCGGCCATAAATCAAGAATTTCTCTTTGTACGTCTCCACTAGGATGCGTCTCAAGAGAAAGTTGGATATTACCCAAATTCTCCTTACTCAGTCCATCCTTAATGAATTCAATTTTATCATCTCGATTAGAGGACGGAATCCCAATAGAACGACATTTACCGTTACACGTCCATCGTGCACATTTGTGGCAATTTGAACTCATGCGCTTTGCTCGTCGCTTCTTTGCAAAAGTGCTTCTACCTGTACCTGGTAAATGCAAAACAGGAAGATATTCATCTTCACGTACCTTGGCTTCAATTATCCAACGTATGTCTTCAGGAATTCCTTTGTGCATAAGCATTCTTAATATTTCAAATCGAACTTGGTAAAGCTTCAGTAAAATATTTCGAGGAAAAGGAGGAAATCGTTTCTGCAATCTTGTGAGAATATCATCCATCCTAAAAAAATGAAAAGAAAAAACAAATTGAAAGAGAAATTGGAAGAGAAATTTATATACAATATCAGTTTTGTGGGTAGCTGATGGAACCGATTTAAATAATCACGGAGTGATTATCCAACGTATGTCGTCAGGAATCCCTTTGTGCATAAGCATTCTTAATCTTTCAAGTCGAACTTGGTAAAGCTTCAGTAAAATATTTCGAGGAAAAGGAGGAAATCGTTTCTGCAATCTTGTGAGAATATCATCCATCCTGAAAAAAAAAAGAATGAAAAAAAAATTGAAAGAGAAATTGGAAGAGAAATTTATATACAATATCAGTTTTGTGGGTAGCTGATGGAACCGATTTAAATAATCACGGAGTACCGTTATCCGCCATTTAACCGGGGTTAAAAAAATTATATTTACATCTAGTTATTTTCAAAACAAGGATCAAAAAGAAAAACAACATAAAAAGACTCAAAAACAAAACACTCTAAATAAAATCCTAAATTCTTCCCCCCACACATAATTTTTACATTGTCCTCAATGTAATGCTATTATCCCCCAATGCAAGAATTATATGTAAGAGAAAAGAACTATTAAACAAAAGAAAAGAAAAACAATAAAAGATAGAATGATGGAGAGTAAGGAATATGCAAATCTGATATAATAGATGCTCTCCATCCTTTTGGGTTGCCTCTCCAAGAAGCGCTTGGTTTATTGTCCTCAGCTTGACTTAGACCCATGCCATTATTATTCAACATACTTTGGCTCAAAAAGTGGAAACTCCTCCACATCTTGTATTGGAAAGTTCTCATAGTAAGGCTTCAATCTATGACCATTCACTTTGAATGCCTTATCTGTTTTCGGGCTTTGGATTTCAACTGCACCATGAGTAAATACATTAGTAATAACAAAAGGTCCAACCCAACGAGAACGTAACTTACCTGGATATAACTTAAGGCGTGAATGGAAGAGAAGAACTTTTTGTCCAACAACAAATTCTTTTCTTGATATCATCTTGTCATGGAATGCCTTAGTTTTTTCCTTGTAAATCCTAGAATTCTGATAGGCATCATTCCTTATCTCCTCTAATTCTTGTAGGTCAAGTTTTCTTTTCTTTCCTATCTCATCCATCTCCATGTTGCATTGTTTGATAGCCCAATATGATTTATGTTCCAATTCAACCGGAAGATGACAAGGCTTACCATAAACAAGTCGATAAGGAGACATACCAATGGGTGTCTTATATGCTGTCCTATAAGCCCAAAGTGCATCATCAAGTCGTGAACTCCAATCCTTCCTATTTGGATTAACTGTCTTTTCAAGGATGGACTTAACTTCTCGGTTTGACACTTCAGCTTGCCCACTAGTTTGAGGATGATATGAGGTGGAGACCTTGTGTGTGATGTTATACTTCCTCAAAAGTGCTTCCATAGTCCTATTGCAAAAGTGAGTACCTCTATCGCTGATTATAGCCTTTGGCGTTCCAAACCTAGCAAAGATGTTAGTCTTGACAAAATCTGAAACAACTTTAGAGTCATTAGTCCTAGTGGATTTTGCTTCCACCCACTTTGAAACATAATCAACGGCAAGTAAAATATAAAGATTACCAAAAGAAGGAGGAAAAGGTCCCATGAAATCCATGCCCCATACATCAAAAATTTCAACAATAAGTATTGGAGTTTGAGGCATTTGATTTCTAGCACCTAAGTTACCAGTTCTTTGGCAACGATCACATGACTTGCAAAAGAGGTATGCATCTTTGAATATGGTAGGCCAATAAAATCCAGAATCAAGAACTTTCATGGCTGTTCTTTTGGATCCAAAGTGTCCTCCACATGCATAAGAGTGACAAAAGGTGAGAATAGATTGAAATTCAGTTTCGAGTACACACCTTCTTATAATCTGATCGGAGCAATGCTTCCAAAGGTAAGGATCATCCCATATGTAGTATTTAGCATCACTCTTGATCTTATTTCTTTGAGCTTGTGTCAACTCTTGTGGCAACTTCTTGGTAACTAAGTAATTAACAATATCAGCATACCAAGGAGTTGTTGTTCTTATAAAAAGAAGTTGCTCATCCGGAAAGTTCTCATTCAAGGGTAGTGCATCATCTTCATGAACTAAACGGCTAAGATGGTCCGCAACCAAGTTGTCACTACCTCTCTTATCTTTTATCTCCAAATCAAACTCTTGTAAGAGAAGTATCCATCTGATCAACCTTGGTTTGGCCTCCTTCTTAGTGAGTAAGTACCTAAGGGCTGCATGGTCAGAAAATACAATTACTTTAGTACCAATTAAATAAGATCGAATTTTTTCTAAAGCAAATACAACAGCCAAAAGTTCTTTTTCAGTAGTGGAATAGTTCAATTGAGCATCATTAAGAGTTCGTGAGGCATAATAAATGGCATGTGAGGCTTTGCCAACCCGTTGGCCCAAAACAGCTCCAATGGCATAGTCACTAGCATCACACATGATTTCAAAAGGTATATTCCAATCTGGTGGTTGCATGAAAGGAGCTGATGTCAAGAGTCCCTTCAATGTTTCAAACGCCTCTTTGCATTTATCATCAAAGTGGAAAACCACATCTTTTTGTAGTAGCTTGCAAAGAGGTAATGTGATCTTTGAGAAGTCTTTGATAAATCTCCTATAGAAACCTGCATGTCCAAGAAAAGAACGAACCTCTCTCACATTTGTGGGAGGTGGTAAAGAATGCATAATATCTATTTTAGATTTATCAACCTCCATCCCTCTAGAAGAAATAACATGACCCAAAACTATTCCTTGTTCTACCATAAAGTGACATTTTTCCCAATTCAAAACAAGGTTAGTTTCCATGCATCTTTCAAGTACAAGTGTAAGGTTCTCTAGACATCTATCAAAAGAATCACCATAGACACTAAAATCATCCATAAACACTTCTATGATGTTCTCTACATAATCTGAAAATATGCTAACCATACACCTTTGGAATGTAGCTAGTGCATTACAAAGACCAAATGGCATACGCCGGTATGCAAAAGTACCAAATGGACATGTGAATGTTGTTTTCTCTTGGTCCTCCGGAGCAATGGCTATCTGATTATAACCTGAAAAACCATCAAGAAAACAATAATGAGAATGGCCAGCTAACCTTTCAAGCATTTGATCAATAAAAGGTAAAGGAAAGTGGTCTTTGCGAGTTGTGGAATTAAGTTTACGATAATCAATACAAACTCGCCATCCTGTTTGAATCCTAGTAGGAACAAGTTCATTCTCATTATTTGTTACCACCGTTACACCTGATTTCTTTGGAACCACTTGGACTGGGCTCACCCATTTGCTATCCGAGATAGGATAGATCACTCCAACATCTAGGAGCTTCAGTATCTCCTTTTTCACAACCTCCATCATAGGAGGGTTCAATCTCCTTTGTGCTTCTCTTGTTGGTTTAGACCCTTCCTCTAACAAAATCCTGTGCATGCACATGGATGGGCTTATTCCCTTGATATCGGCAATTGTCCAACCAATTGCTGTTTTATGCTCTCTAAGCACCCGGATAAGTCGCTCTTCTTGCAAAGGTGTGAGCTCTTTGGCAATGATGACAGGTAGTGTGTCCTTTTCCCCTAAGAACAAATATTTCAAGTGGTTCGGTAGTGGTTTCAACTCTAAAGTTGGTGCCTGCAAAATGGAAGGTAGAAGTTTCTCATTAGATAAAGGCAAATCAATAAATGAAACATCAAACCTTGCATCTTTAGGTTGCAGCGAGTGTAAAGATTCTAGTGCCCCTTCCACCTGGTCACTCAAGGCTAGTTTAGCATTCCCCATTCCGAGATGGTTGCTAAGGACTATTTCTACACTATCTTCACCATCTAGCTCATAAGCTTGCTGCACTAGTGAGTCAATTATATCAATATTAAAAACAGAATGCACATCACTAGGATATCTCATGGCCTCAAAAATGTTAAAGCGAATTATTTCACCATCAAATTCCATAGTTAAAGTGCCATCATGTACATCTATTTTAGTTCTTGCTGTTTTCAAGAATGGTCTCCCTAATAGAATAGGTGTGGGATTAGAAGACATCTCATCTTCCATCTCAATAACATAAAAGTCAACGGGAAAAACCAATTCATTAACCTGTACAAGAACGTCTTCTACAACTCCTCTTGGATAAGTGTTAGAACGGTCAGCAAGTTGTATTATAACACCGGTTTCCTCTAATGGTCCTAGATTCAATGAAGCATAAATTGAATATGGCATGACATTAATAGATGCCCCTAGATCTAGCATAGCACGCTCAAACCTGGTGTTGCCTATCTTACAAGGAATGGTAAACATACCTGGATCCTTGCATTTAGGTGGGAGTTTCTTTTGAAGAACAGCTGACACATTCTCCCCTAAACTTACCTTTTCATTCCATTTCAACTTCCGTTTAGATGTGCACAACTCTTTTAGGAACTTGGCATATCTTGGCACTTGCTTGATAGCATCTAGTAAAGGAATGTTCACCTCTACTTTTCGGAAGGTTTCCAAAATTTCCTTCTCTTGCTCCTCCTTCTTGGACTTTGCTAACCTGCTAGGAAAAGGTGGAGGAGTTATATAAGAAGGAAAGGATGGTTTAGGAATTACCTTTTTTAGTGGCTCGTTGGGATGTGAAGAGGATGCCATGGTATTGTTCTCCCCTTGAGCACTATCATTTTGTGGTTTCTCTAGCTGTTTCCCACTTCTTAAATTTATAGCATTGGCATTCTCTCTTGGATTCACTATGGTTTGGGAAGGTAATTTCCCAGAATCCCTTGCTTGCATTTGACTCATGGTTGTTGCCAATTTCCCAGAATCCCGGCAACGGCGCCAAAAATTTGATGCACCCAAAAGAGTGTATCTTATTTAACCTTGCACTAAAAAGATAAATTGTAAGTATAGTAGTTAGCAAGGGTCGAGTCCTCAGGGATTGGGTTTTAGTTTATAAGTTAATAGTTTAAAACTTAAATTCAAGAACAATAAAAGAAAAGGGGTTTTTGAAGCCAGATTTAAACTAAAGTAAATAATAAGAATAAGATGCAAGGCGGTATAACCAGCCAATAAAAATATATAAACTAAATTAGGCGGTATAACCAGCCAATGAAAATATATATACTAAATTAGGCGGTATAACCAGCCAATAAAAATAAAACAAAGTTAATATACAAATTAGGCGGTATAACCAGCCAATAAAAATAAATATACTTTTAAAAATAAGCAAACTAAAAGTAAGAAAACAAGTAAGTAAGAAGAATCAAATATGAAAAATATGGTTAAGGTTTCATTCTCCACCACTAGACATCATTAAGAATCAATTTCAGATCTATCATTATCAACCAACTATCAAAGTTAACAACCGTAGATAACAACAAGCTCTGTTACCCCAATCTTTCCTTAGTTTGTCGTTAAATAGAACAAGCTCTCTATTTAATCTCTAACCATTAAACAACCTAGAATAAGCTCTCTAAATTCAATTTAATGGCAGCTTTATGATGAGAAAGATAGGTTGATCTAAGCAACAAACACATAAGCTCGGATTGTTCAACTTAGGTTATGTTCCACTTTGCAATTATTGAAAACTTGACCATAATCATTAACCACAAATTGCCACTTATGAATAGGAAATCAAGACAATTACACGGATCAAGACTCCTAAACTAGCAATAGATAATTATCAAGATCTATCTAGTTGTACACCTAAATAAATCAAGACAACATCATGAACAATTCTTGTAGAAGAACATAAGCAACTTTGATAGAAAATTAATGATAGATAGAATCTGAAAATCAATCACAAAACATGTCTAGGGCTTTGAAATCACCCTTAACCAAATAGAAGTTTAGCCTAGAATAGGCATTATAAACATAAAATTAAATAGAATCTAAGAAGAAAATAAAAGAAAGAAAGAAGAAGAAGAAGAATATTAATTATCCAACCTCTTGCTCTTTCTAAAGAAAAAGAAAACTAGAGAAAAGAAAGAAGAAGAAAACTTAGAGAATTTTGTTAAAATGGCTAATATCCTACCAATCTCCAATATGCTCCCTTACAATCATCCAAGGCCCTCTATTTATACACATTTTGGAGGGCTAAATGACAAGAGACAAGCTTTACAAATTTCAAAGGTAGGTATATGACGATTTTGATCAGCCAACTTGATGGTCGATTTCGTCAATATTGGATGCCTGATCTGATCACATGGTCTTCTAGAAAAATGTTCCCCTATCAGTTACGGAACCATAGCCGTTGGAATCAGCTCATTTGCTGATGTGGTTAAGCAGATATGGGCAAAATACGAAAACATGTCAGCACAGACGTCATTGCACATCAGCCACCTTGATGGTCGATTTCTTCAATATTGGAGGCCTGATCTGATCACATGGTCTTCTAGACAAAGGTTCCCCTATCAGTTACGGAACCATAGCCGTTGGAATCAGCTCATTTGCTGATGTGGATAAGAAGATATGGGCATAATACGAAAACATGTCAGCACAGACGTCATTGCACATCAGCCAACTTGATGGTCGATTTCGCTAGGGAAAACGACTCCGTTTTAAGAAGTGTAAAACATGAAAAAGATAGATATGCCTCTTAGCTTTGCATGGCTACAAATTTCAGCCTTATTGCTTCAGTGAAACTCGAGATATAGCTGATATGGAAAAAGGTGTCGGAACTGAAACTGAACTGGATTTGCCCTTAATTCTAGTAATCTGAAATCACTCAAAGAAACTTGTGAAAAACACCAAAATACATAAAAATATAAAAGATCATAAACACAATTAGACTAAACAATAATAACTCGTATTTGACACAAAACATTAATAAAACATAACTAAAAACTATATAATTATACGAGTTATCAGCAGTTCTCTGATGAGTAACCTTGATTGCCAGAATGATAACCACAACACTCATTAGCATCATACCAGCTAGGATAAGGGGGCTTCAGAGGCTCTAATTGCATGGGTGTCACAAGGTGATTCTGGATGAGTTGAGGTAATAGCTCACTGTATGTCACAGTAATCAGATCATCCTGATTTCTTTTTCGCTTTTTATGCCCCCTTCAATTATTCCCAAAGGTGTTCGATTGATAGACAGATGTATGTTCTAGTGTAGTTGCAGTCATTGGTTGGTATAGATAAAAACCTTGAGAGACATTGTTCAGGGTAGAGTAAAATGGCTGATACGAGGAGAATTAGGGAGGTGGGGCAAAGTCTTCCACAACTTAGGTATCTTCCTTTTTCTTTTCAGATGCACCCTGGATGTTCTTTCTCTTTCAATTTTCCCATCCTTGATAGCATTCTCAATCATCTCCCCTGAAATTACCATGTCCAAAAAATTCTTTGTGGTGTTGCCGACAAGTATATCATAGTACGGGGCCTGCAGTGTATTCACAAAAATGATAGTGGTTTCCTTCTGAGTTAAGGGCGGTTGTACATGGGCGGCCAGGCTCATCCACCGTTGCGCATATTCTTTGAAGCTCTCAGTAGCTCTTTTCTTCATATTTTGCAAGGTGAGACGGTCAGGCGCCATGTCGATCATATGCTTGTATTGGTTTAGAAAAGCCCTAGCCAAATCATTCAAAGAGCGAATCCGATCCTTGCTCAACTGACTATACCACCTAATTGCGGACCCGCTGAGACTATCCTGAAAGCAGTGAATCAAAAGCTTATCATTATCTATATGACTTGTCATCTTCCGGCAGAACATAGTGATATAGGCTGATGGATCGGTCGTCCCGTCATATTTCACAAAGTCAGGGATCTTGAACTTAGGAGGAATGAATAAATCGAGGACCAAACATCGTTCTTTCGCATCTAAACTCCCAAATACATCTGTACTTTCTACTGCCCGGAGCCTTTCATTTAACAACTGATATTTCCCTTGGGAATCTGCCAACTCAACCTCATTTACTGCAACTATTTTCAACTTTGCCTGTTCAGCTGGATCATCTGAGTTTAGGACAATGACGGGGTTAACTATGTTCTGGGCATCAATCATTACGACCTCATTCTGACCCTTTTGTACCTCTAACCCTTTCCTGGTGACAAAGTTTTCGGTGTATGCTTTTCCCTTGATTACAGCGGACATCAGCTCCATCAACTTAATCATTTGATCCTTAGATTCTGCTTGAAACTTTGCTAGCTGTTCTCGCAATTCTTTCTGTTCCCTTTCCATTTTTTCCATTCGGGCAACTTGTTCATCCTCCATAGCACTAGCCTGTATTAAAAGGGTACACAATACTTCTTATACCTCTGATTTGAAATGGAAATTCTTTCAAAGACTCTTAAAGCCAAGCCAACTTCTGTTTTATTTCCCCTAAATGTATGTCATGATGAATGAGCCATGATTGTCATTTGATGCATGTGAAGAATAAAAGAAATGATGTATGGACATGTGCAATGGAAACATGATGACCATGTATGTAATAAATGCAATCACAATGCCAACATGTTGCAAGCAAAGAATAAACAAATCAACACATGGATATTTGCAATGAATAATCATGTACATTTTAGCGTATTTCCCAATGAATGATCATATACACTATGAATGCAACACGATGTCAATTATGATACATGCAAACAATGAATGATTGATACAGAGTATATACAAAGAAAATCATGCTGACCATGTGTGTCATGAATGCATCCTGATGTTAATATGACAGATTAATGTATGAGCATATATAGAGAAATCATGCTGACTATGTTCGTCATGAATGCAATTCAAAGTTAACATGATGCATGTAACGAATAAACAAATTCATGCATGGTTATATACAGAAAAATCATACTGGTTATGAATGCATGAATGCAACCTGATGCTAACATGATACATGTATGGTATGACAAATAATTGATCGGATGCAAAATGCAAAGGGGAAGATATCACAGAGGAAATAAGAATCGGAGGAACTTAATCATCAACATCTTCGTAAATTTGAAGCATAGTCCATTCATTTCCATATCAATGTTCACAATGGTATAAACCATGTTTTACAAAATCTGAGCAGTAGTTAAAATTGTCTTTTACAAGCCCTTTATTCTTCCTAGCATCCTAAGGCTATAAGAGCCGGCTACTGAATAAGTGAAATCCTATTACATCATATAAGACCGAAGTTTTTCCACCTCAATGCTGTAAATCTCCCAATCCTAATGACGCTTTCCCAGCCCTCCATCAATCAGTGTCGTTGGATCCAACCACTAGGCATCTATAAGAGTTTACACTTTCTTTTTGAATGCTATAGAGTCTTCAATGTTATGGCCAATAATTCCACAGTGATAATCACATCTTGCATTTGGATTATACCACCTTGGATATGGTGGTAACAGGGATTTCAATGGGACACAGGCAATCATGTGATTTTGGATTAGTATAGGGAGAAGCTCTCGGTAGCTGATTGGAAGAGGATCAAAAGGCATTTGGGTCTTATCCTGGGGTCGTTTCTTAGTCACACATGGCCTAAGAGTTGGGGTACTTGGTGGTGGCACTAAGGTTCGAACCAGAGTGTTTACATGGAGATGTGGCGGAACAGCATGGTAAGGGTATGGATTTGGACACGGGGCCTTTGGAGGTTGTACATAGCTCGTGGTTCCTATCCTAGATGCTGGATAAGGTGATTGATGAGAGAAATAACATGAACTAGCAGTTGTTGGTGATGGAGTGGGATTCATGAGTCCCGTAGTGATCATCCCAATGGACGATTGGACCATAATAGGGTGGGGATACTGGTTTGGACCTAGAACAGTTTGCAGGTATGGTACAAGATCCGAGGTTTCTATCTTTGGTATCAGGCTCTCAGGTTTAATCATTTTCACGATTTTGTCCACAATTTCTTCAGGATTGCAACCTTTGTGGCATTGACAAGTGCAGGATCCAACAAGGATTGTATGTTCAGGACTTAATGGTTTTGGTTGATCCGAAGACAATACAGAGCCCTGAGAAAGTTCCTCTTTACTCTTACTCATATCCTCAACCATTTTCAGCAATTTGGCGAGCTGTTCTTTCACTTCCCTGATTTCATGTCTACATTCCTCTTGATTGTGTTCCAAAGCACCCAATCGTTCCTCCGATTCCTTCCTCATATCTTGAACTCCTTTTATGCAAATGAAAATGTCATGAGATTAAGAATACAATTATGAATGTACATGATCTATTCCTATGTGCATGAATATACTGATGATTAATGCATGAACATATACCGAGAAATTATGATGACTATGTATGCTATGGATGCAATCTAATGCCAACATGATGCATTTTAAAAAAAAAATGAATAAATTGATGCACAAGTATATACAAATAATGACCATGTATGTATTCTACAATGAATGACCATGCATGCTATGATGTCAAAATGATACATGCTAAGACTAAATGAATCAATACAAAGGTAGGTATAAAGAATGACCATGTAATCACAAATGTATTCTACAATGAATAACCATGCATGTTAGGACTGTGACATTATGTCAAAATGATACAAATAAATTAACCAATGATTACACGAAATTGGTGGAACCTAAATCTTGATTATTCAAAAATCTCATTATGCAAGATTTGCCTCCAAATTTATGATTTTTTGAAACATGTTTTTTCTATGAAAAACCAATCATATTATTTTCAAAAGATTTTCGGGGTAGTGGATCCTACTATGGTACAATGTTCAAATGTTCATGTGACGTTACCGGTTTTATGAAATCATCAAATGAAATTACCAACTGTTTATTGCAAAGAATGAGATCAATAATACAACCAAAAATGTACATGCTCTATTCGCACATGCATGAAATGTGCAAAATGCAAAAATGCTTGAAAAAGGATTTTTTTTTTTAAAACAGCTAATGAACATCTGCCCCAACAATATCTGCTTATTTAGGCATCACGATGCCTTCGAGGCGGAGTATCACATTTATTATGGGCGATGTACGTACATCGTTGCCCGATCTACCACACTTATTCGGAGTGTAAAATAGGTAACAAAAGGTTTAGAAATGTCCCTCCATGTGTTCCTATTTTCGGTATATCTAATGAAAATCCGGCATGGCTTCGCCTAGGTTCACTATATGAGGGTGAATCGGATCTAAAGGCCCCGAATTGTTCCTCACTGTCGCCGGTGAAGGCTAGTAAGGCACCCCGATAAAAACGGGTTCAATTCGTTAGAGTATATTTTCCTATGCCCGTACGGAGGATTATCACGAAGGCATTAGGTACTTTATACTCCGGAAGTGTTTCACTAGCCCATACGGAGGATCAATCACGAAGGCTTAGTTACTTTACTCCCACTTAAAAGGACGAAACCCGGGTAGAGGATTCATGTTATGCAAATGCAAACATAGTGTGTGCGGAGGAACAAAACAAACCTGTCACCACCTATTCTACAACCCTTATTCTAAATACCATACTAAAATCAAACAATGTAAAGCATCAGTCAAGCAAACATATAAATATATGCAACAAAATAACCAGAGAACAAATAATAATATGAATGCACATGAATATAGACATATTGAAACTTTTTTTATTTTCAAAATTCTCTTTTATTTTAAAAATATGGGAATTAAAATTAAATACCAATTAAACCAACAAAACCGAGACTTTGATAACACACGACTAATTCTAGGCCTGACTCTCTAATAGTCCCCAGTGGAGTCGCCAAGCTGTCGCAACCTAAAAAATAACGAGTCTCATCGCAAGACTTTATTATTCGTTAAGCGTGACATTAAAAAACCGAGGAAAAGTCGACATAATTCCTCTAAAAAATGAAGGTTTTGAAAATGACCTTGAAAAAGACATGGAGTCGCCACCAATCTTTTTTAACTAGGTGTGATCGGCCACCTATTAAACCGGTTTTATAAAATATTTTAAAAATTAATTAAAACATTTTTAAACCAATTTCAAGTCTGCGTTTAAACCAGAGAAATCAAAGAAACGGGTTCGGGACTCGGTTACATGCGGGAAAGGATTAGCACCCCCACAACGCCCGTATAAATCGATACCTTATTAATCGTGTGTTATCTCAAGTCTCGGTAAAAAATCGGTTTTAAATTTAGTATTTCAAGTTAATTCCCAATTTAAAGAAAAATAATTCCATTTTTAATTGAAAATGATCCGGAATTTATAAATTCAAAATTTTCCTATATTTCCCAACAAACGTGGCAAAATATAGAAATTTTAATTAATTTTGGAAAATTTTCCGAATCATTCTGTTTTTAAAGAAGATATTCCGTTATTAATAATAATTGATAATATCCTCCCCAGCAAACCCGGCAGAGAACTCATGAATTATTTTAACTCCGGAATATCTTTATTTTATTGAAAACCATTACCTTTTTTTGAAAACATTTAAAAGAAATGAATATGTATATGCATGACCTAAATAAAATGACATAGCAAAATCTAAATAATATAATGCAACCTAAATGACATGACATGATTTGAATGCCCTAGCATATTATAAATGAAATGAAATATCCTAAGTTATATGATATATTCTAAATGAAATTAAATGACCTATGTAACATAATACATTCTATATGAAATGCAATATCCTAAGTCATATGATATAATCTAAATGAAATAAAATATTTTAGATGACATAATATATCCTAAATGAAATGAAATGACCTAGGTAATATAATATATTCTACATGAAATGCAATATCCTAAGTCATATGATATAATCTAAATGAAATAAAATATTCTAGATGACATAATATATCCTAAATGAAATGAAATGATTTAAATGACATGACAAATATGAATGATATGGCATATAATTTAAATGACATGGAATAAAATAATGCTATCATATAATATGCATGAAAATAAAAATAATAATGCATGAACATAGTATATGCTAAATAAAAATAACTAAATAAAAGCATAGGATATCATGAAATATTCAAAACCATATAATAAACCATATAACATAAAATAATAACAATATCATAGAAATTATTATAGCAAGAATCACATATTATATAAAATGCATGAAATGTATTTTTTTCCTTTAATTAAGGAAATCCGTATATCTAAAAAGATATCCGGCTACCTTAGGAAAATATGTCAAATTAAATATTCTAAAACAAAAATACTTTGTGATTGTTTGAAAACAATTTTGAAAAGCTTGAATTAAAAATAAAAACTGGGCTAAATCTTTTTTTTTAAATGGCTCTAATTTCCTAAGTTTAAAAATCCCAGACTTGACCACTCTTAACCCGAGAGTTAAAAAATCATTTAAAGACTTAGAAATTACCCTAAGTCAGTAGCTAACCCTCCTAATCAGCCCACTCTAAGTAACTTAACCAAAACAGAAAAATGATTTTTCTTTAAATTCAATTCTGACTCCACTGTCGAGTTTTAAGCCACGATTTTTTATCCTATTTTTAAAAATTCAAAAAAATCTGAAAAACATATTGGAGACTAAGGACATGTAAAAATACACGGGAAAAAATCCTCTTAATTTTTTGATTAACGATGAATGCCCAGAAAAATAGGAAAAGTACTAGTACTGGGTGAAAAAACTGTTTTGCCAAAATACATTTTTACCTTTGATAAAATCATTTAAAAATGAAAGTAAAATATTTAAAACTCACAAAATGGCCCACAAACAGTAGCTAGGACTTTTTGAAAGTGAGATAAAAATGGGCTAAGTAAAAAAAATCACAAAGGTAGAATAATCAATTTGACAAAACTTAATTTTCCACAAGTGTGCTCAAGAGAGCATGACTTTGAACCATTAATTGTCCTAAGTCATTATTCAAGTGGCATGAGCATGAAATGCATGAAACAATACAGCAAACATAGTGCATGAAATGCATGAATTTAAACCTAAATGTCATGAAAAAATGCATGGCATTCATATAGTGACCTAGACCTAAATGAACTTGCATGGCATTTAATGCAACCTAGACCTAAAATGCATGAACATGCATGGCAAATAAACCAAACTTAATAACTAAAATATGCATGGCATTTTCACAAACACTTAATATACTAAATCTAAAACATGCTCAACTAAGATATAAAACTCAAATCATGCAAAAACCACACAAGTATTTTCACAAACACTTGATATACTAAATCTAAAACATGCTCAAATTTAAACATCATGAAAACAGAAAATTAAAAATGCAAAAACATGATATTTAATTCATAAATGACAACAAACAAAGTAACCAAATTAAAATATAACTCAAGAATATGAAGTAAAATAACATTTAAAACACCGAGATCAAAGAAAATAACATAAACAATTTGGTAAAATAAACCAAAAATCAACTTAAATAAATAATGTAGGCCATTCGGTCATGGTGAGTATAATATAAAAAAAAATTGTAAAAAATATATTTAAGAAAGAGATGAAGGAAGAGCTTAAGAAGAAGAATAAAAATAAAAAACATTTATTTAAAATAGAAACTGGGCTAAATCTTTTTTTTTTAAATGGCTCTAATTTCCTAAGTTTAAAAATCCCGGACTTGACCACCCTTAACCCAAGAGTTAATAAATCATTTTTAGAGTTTAAAAAGGCTTAGAAATCACCCTAAGTCAGTAGCTAACCCTCCTAATCAGCCCACTCTAAGTAACTTAACCAAAACAGAAAAATGATTTTTCTTTAAATTCAATTCTGACTCCACTCTCCAGTTTTAAGCCACGATTTTTTACCCTATTTTTAAAAATTCAAAAAAATCTGAAAAACATAATGGAGACTAAGGACATGTAAAAATACACGGAAAAAATCCGCTTAATTTTCTGATTAACGATGAATGTCCAGAAAAATCGGAAAAGTACGAGTACTGGGTGAAAAAAATGTTTTGCCAAAATATATTTTTACCTTTGATAAAATCATTTAAAAATCAAAGTAAAATATTTAAAACTCACAAAATGGCTCACAAACAGTAGCTAGGACTTTTTGAAAGTTAGATAAAAATGGGCTAAGTAAAAAAATCACAAAGGTGGAATAATCAATTTGTCAAAACTTAATTTTCCACAAGTGTGCTCAAGAGAGCATGACTTTGAACCATTAATTGGCCTAAGTCATTATTCAAGTGGCATGAACATGAAATGCATGAAACAATACAACAAACATAGTGCATGAAATGCATGAATTTAAAACTAAATGTCATGAAAAAAATGCATGGCATTCATATAGTGACCTAGACCTAAATGAACTTGCATGACATTTAATGCAACCTAGACCTAAAATGCATGAACATGCATGAAAAATAAACCAAACTTAATAACTAAAATATGCATGGCATTTTCACAAACACTTAATATACTAAATCTAAAACATGCTCAACTAAGATATAAAACTCAAATCATGCAAAAACCACACAAGCATTTTCACAAACACTTGATATACTAAATCTAAAACATGCTCAAATTTAAACATCATGAAAACAGAAAATTAAAAATGCAAAAACATGATATTTAAATCATAAATGACAACAAACAAAGTAACCAAATTAAAATATAACTCAAGAATATGAAGTAAAATAACATTTAAAACACCAAGATCAAAGAACATAACATAAATAATATGGTAAAATAAACCAAAACAGCAACTTAAATAAATAATGTAGGCCATTCGGCCATGGTGAGTATAATATAAAAAAAAATGTAAAAAATATATTTAAGAAAGAGATGAAGGAAGAACTTAAGAAGAACAATAAAAAAATATTTATTTAAAATAGAAACTCACCAAATAATAATCAAAATAGCAAAAAAAAAAAAAGAATGGAAAATCAAGAAAGTGCAAGAGTTGGTGCTCAAGAGCAACCTCAAGAAGCTATATTTCAAGCTTTATCTCTTCAAACTTTCCTTTCTTTTCTAAACTTTTTCTTTTTTCCCTCAACCAAAGAGAGAAAAACCAAGTAAAAACCAAGAGAACTCAGCAAAAATGAAGATGAAAATTGCAAATTCTGAACCCCAATAGAGCTGACCGAAACCCCCTTAAAACATGCAAAGATGTTGTCATTTTTTTGTAACCAATTTTCCATCAAATGGCTAATAATTCAAGGTGAAAAAATCATGAAATTACCACCTTTAGATTAGCATATCAGCTGTCCCAAATTACAGCTGTTCAAGAATAATGTTGACATCTCCCTTGGCCTATGTGGCTTAATCACCATGGCTTGATCAAAGAGAATCTCTAACTAACTCTTAATTTTTAGCCATTTGATTGAAAAATCAGAAGCTTCCTCCTTCCTTTGGGCCTGGGCAGGCCAACACTTCTCTTTCCCAGCACAATTCTGATTTTTTGAAAGGCCCAAAGAAGCTCTTTTCGGTTGCTTGGGTGAAATGACCGTTTTGCCCCCCGACAGCAAATAAATATCAAACGGACTCCAAATTCAGTTTTTATTTTTTTAATACTTCCAAAATAATAAAACATTGAGTTCTGAAAGTTTTCAAAATTATCCGAGTCCGTTTACTATTTATTTGGATTTTTTTCTTTCAAAAATGCTCTTTTATGCCCCCATACTTTACCATTTTTTAAACGAGCTCCAAATCAAGATTTTTCTTCACCAATATCTTCCAAATAATTTAAAAGTGTGATCTGGAAGTTTTCATAATTTTTGGAGCTCATTTGGTATTTTTTCGAGATTTATCGGCTTGAATTACTACATCGGAGGCCCGGGATTTGGCCATTTTGCAAACGAACTCCGAATCAAGATTTGCTTTTGCCAATCTCTTCCAAGTAATTTAAAAATGAGATTTTCAAAATTTCAGAATTTCTGGAGTCCATTTGCTATTTTTCCGGGATTTATCTTCTTGAATTATTGCATAGGAAACCTGGGATTTGGCCATTTTGCAAACAGACTCCGAATCAAGATTTTCTTTCGCCAATCTCTTCCAAATAATTTAAAAATGATATTTGCAAAATTTCAGAAGATTTGGAGCTCATTTGCTATTTTTCCAGGATTTTCCTTTTTGAATTACTATATAAGAAGCCCGGGATTTGGCCATTTTTCAAACGAACTCCGAATCCAGATTTTCTTTCTCCAATCTCTTTTAAATTATTTAAAAATGAGATTTGAAAATTTTCAGAATTTTCGGAGTCCATTTGCTATTTTTCCCAAATTTTCCAATTTTGCCCTTTTGCCTCTGAAACCCGATTTTGCTCGAAACAAGTCCGATTTTCAGATTTTCTTCAAACTGAGCCTTAGGCTATCCTATTTTGATCATTCCTCATCCATTGGGGGCTTTGTTCTTACCAAGTCGGGCCATTTCTATGATTCTTCTCGATTTCACCGAAATCTACTAAAAACCCTAATTCTCGGTTTTCTCCCGGATTGACTTTTCTTTCAATTTTTCTTGCAAGTGACTTCTCCATTACCCGTAGTCAGTGCTTATCTTTCATTTTGAACCTTCAATTTCGGCCAATTTGATCGTTTAAGCACTTTTCCCCAAATTTCTCTGATTATGGTTTCCTTTCTATTGAATCTCCAAATCCCATCTTCCGAACTCCATATCTTTCAATGTAGACCTCGGATTATCAAAATTCTTTCGCCATTTTTCAATTGAGCTTAAAATATTGATTTTGAAAGTGGGTTGATTTTTTCAGTAGTTGACTTTCTGGGGTTGACTTTTTCGGGGTTGACTTTTTCCGAGGTTGACTTTTTCAAGTTTGAGTTTTTATGCTCGCCCCTTTAAACTAAGTCTCGGAGTACCACCTGTAGGATGAAAAAAGTCTTTTTACACTCAAAAACATCAATATAGGAAGAAAACATACCTCTTAAGTGGTCCGGACAAAATTAGGTGTCTACACTGACACTCTCTCTTGGCCTATGTGACTTAATCACAATGGCT
The DNA here is from genome assembly GCA_030761205.1 of Fremontodendron californicum. NCBI lineage: Eukaryota > Viridiplantae > Streptophyta > Magnoliopsida > Malvales > Malvaceae > Fremontodendron > Fremontodendron californicum. The sequence goes on from JAULJL010000008.1 coordinate 5,363,013, forward strand.
TGATCAAAAAGAATCTCTAACTAACTCTTAATCCTTGGTCGTTTGATTGAAAAATCAGAAGCTTCCTCCTTCCTTTGGGACTTGGCAGGCCAGCACTTCTCTTTTCCAACCCAAGTCTGATTTTTTGAAAGGCCAAAAGAAGCCATTTTCGGTTGCTTGGGTGAAATGACCGTTTTGCCCCCCGGATGCAAATAAATGGCAAACGTACTCCAAATTCAAATTTTCTTTTTTTAATACTTTCAAAATAATAAATTTTGAATTATGGAAGTTTTCAAAATTTTTCGAGTCCGTTTGCTATTTATTTGGATTTTTTTCTTCCAAAAATGCCCTTTCATGCCCTCACATTTTACCATTTTTTAAACGAGCTCCAAATCAAGATTTTTCTTCACCAATCTCTTCCAAATAATTTAAAAGTGTGATCTGGAAGTTCTCATAATTTTTGGAACTCATTTGGTATTTTTTCGGGATTTATCTGCTTGAATTACTACTTAGGTGCTCGGGATTTAGCCATTTTGCAAACGAACTCCGAATCAAGATTTTATTTCGCAAATCTCTTCAAAATAATTTAAAAATTATATTTGCAAAATTTTAGAATTTTTGGAGTCCATTTGCTATTTTTCCGGGATTTATCTTCTTGAATTATTGCATAGGAGGCCCGGGATTTGGTCATTTTGCAAACGAACTTCGAATCAAGTTTTTCTTTCACCAATCTCTTCCAAATAATTTAAAAATGAGATTTGCAAATTTTCAGAATATTTGGAGCTCATTTGCTATTTTTCCAAGATTTTTCTTCTTGAATTACTACATAACAAGCCCGGGATTTGGCCATTTTGCAAACGAACTCCGAATCAAGATTTTCTTTTGCCAATCTCTTTCAAATGATTTAAGAATGAGATTTACAAATTTTCATAATTTTCGGAGTCCATTTGCTATTTTTCCCAAATTTTCCAATTTTGCTCATTTGCCTCCGAAACCCGGTTTTGCTCAAAACAAGTCCGATTTTCAGAGTTTCTTCAAGTTGAGCCTTGGGCTATCCCTTTTTAATCATTCCTCATCCATTGGGGGCTTTGGTCTTACCAAGTCGGGCCATTTCTGTAATTTTGCCCGATTTCATAGAAATCCACCAAAAACCCTAATTCTCGGTTTTCTCCCGGATTAACTTTTCTTTCAGTTTTTCTTTCAAGTGACTTCTCCATTACCTGTAGTCAATTCTTATCTTTCATTTGGAACCTTCAATTTCGATCAATTCGATCGTTTAAGCACTTTTCCCCAAATTTTCCGAATTAGGGTTTCCTTTCTATTGAATCTCCATAACCCAACTTCCGAACTCCATATCTTTCGATGTAGACCTCGGATTATCAAAATTCTTTCGCCATTTTTCAATTGAACTTCAAATCTTGATTTTGAAAGTGGGTTGACTTTTTAAGTAGTTGACTTTTCCGGGTTGACTTTTTTCAATTGACTTTTTCTGGGGTTGACTTTTTTCGAGTATGACTTTTTATGCTCGCCCTCTTAAACTAAGTCTCAGAGTACCACCTGCAGGATAAAAAAAAAGTCTTTTTACTTTCTGAAACATCAATTTAGGAAGAAAACATAATTGTTTTAGTGGTCCGGACAAAATTAGGTGTCTACATATTTAAAATAATTTTTTTTTAAGTATATAGTAGATAAGTTGAATAGATAAAATTTGTTAAATATAAATTTTGACAGATTTGATAGCATTTTAAATTTAAGATAAGATTTTTGATAGAATTTAATTTTTTTGTAACTTAAAATAAAATATATATTTTAAGATTAAGTGAATAGATAAGATTAGTTAAATATAAAATTGAAAAACATAGATAAATATTTTTCGAAAAATTTTAATTTTAAAATTAATTATAATAATAATTAAAATTATGCTTGTCTTACGTGTTATCAAGAATAGATATCCACGTAAGCTGTCATGTCAACAATGCTTATCATGTAAACATGTACCTTATTATATTATATATATATATATAATTATACGAGGAATGCTAATTCTTGCATGTATAATATTTAATTTAATAAAATTAATCTATACATCGCAATCATCTCATAATCAACACGATATAAACAGTTAAATGTAAACATGCACTTAACCAAATAAATTCACAAATTAATAAAAAAATTAGAAATCATAAATAAGTAAAAAATAAAATATTACTTTTAATTAGTAATAGAGAAAAATCCATCCTAGTATGTTATTATACAAGTTAAAGAGATACAAATACTAAATACTTGCACACACACTTTCATCTTCTTTTTTTTTTATAATTTACTTTACTCTTTCCCTTTTAATTTAATAATATTAACTTTTATTATACTATATATTATGACTATCCTTTAAGGGAAATGTTAATCAATTCTTAATGGTACTAGTTAAGATGATATATATAAAAAATATAATTAATATATTAATTTTTTTAAATTCAATAAAAATAATATATAAAATATTTTTTTTAAAATTATATAAAATAATCTTTAATCAATATCTATCAGGGTAGTTGGTATCGTACCGATATCGATCGTACCGGCTGATACGTACCGGTTTTAAGATAAAACGAAACGGTATCAGTAGTTTACCGTTTAAGTTTTTGTATCGGTTCATACCGATCGTATTAGCCTGTACCGATCAATACCGATCAGTACTGGCACGTATCGGTTGGTGCAACATTTTTATTTTTTTAAAAAAATAATTTCACTTATTTGATTGTCTTAAATCAATTTCTAATGTTTTTTCTATCATGATAAAAAAAATCATAATTACATTTAAAAATAAATATATTTATTAAATTAATCTATTGAATTTAATTAATAATAATTTACTGTATATTTTTATATTTATTTGATGTTTAAAAATTTTGGATATTAAATATTTAAAATTTTATATTTATATATAAATATATATTTATGTAGGTAATTGATGTATATTTTCATATTTATATTATATATATTTTATTATGAAACTTGAAAATAGTTCTATATATATAAGAAAAAATATTTGAAAAATACTGGTAAATCAAAAACGGTACGTCGAAACACACTAGTACAAGTACGTACCAGTACCAGAACAAAAACGGTACATCCACCGGTACGGTACTGACTACCTTGATATCTATAGGCATCGATTAAGCGAATCTATCCTTTAATTTCAGCCTTAGACCCAGGTAGTCAGTACCATACCGATACCGGCAGGTACGTACATATTTTAAGGTAAAACGAAATGGTACCAATAGTGTACCATTTCGGTTTTTGTACCGATCTTTACAGGTCGTACCGATTGGTGCAATATTTTAATTTTTAAATTTTTTTAAAAAAAAAATTTCACTTATTTGATTGTCTTAAATCAATTTCTAATATTTTTTCTATCATGATCATTTTTTTTTCATAATTACATTTAAAAATTATTCTATTTATTAAATTAATCTATTGAACTTAATTTATATATTTTTATATTTATTTGATATTTAAAAATTTTGGATATTATATTTTTATATAAATATATATTTTATGTAGGTAATTGTTGTATATATTATATATATTTTATTATGAAACTTAAAAATAGTTATATATCTGAAAAAATATTTGAAAAATATTGGTAAATCCGAAACGGTACGTCAAAAAATATCGATATCGATACATATCAATATCAGAACAAAAATGATACGTCCACCGATACGATACTTACTATCTTACTTAGACCATCCCAATAATCCCAAGGATAAATTTGTAAAACATACATTACATTTAGAATAATTGTTTAATGGTATAATAAATAAAAATAATTTAAAAAAGGAATGAAAAATAAAAAAATTGGTAAGAAGGATACTGTAATGACAAATTTACCGTTCAGTAAAAAAATGAAAGAAGCATTGTTTCTCTCCCTCACTTTTTTTTTTTTTTTCCACCCAGAGCTTTCTTTCCCTTTCCTTTACTCACGTCCCCTCTTTACTGTAAAATCTCTGTACATTGAAGCTTTTTTTTTTCTTCTAAAACTTCATTCAATTTCCAAACGTGATATATTCAGAAATTTGAGAAGAGAAAAAAGAGAAAGTGAATATATTGAGATTAGCAGGGGACATGACCCATTTGTTTAGTTAGTTCTTGTTTTGCTTCTCAAGATCCACACCACCAAATCTTATGCTGGTACGTCAGTTTTTTCATATACTTTATTTTCTTTTGGGTTCATTTCTTTTCATTTCACTTCATCTTATTTTGTATTTTTCAATAATTTACTTAAGATAAAAAGTTTAATTTTAAGGTTATATTGAATTTGGATTTTTGTTATTTTATTTATTTGTTTGAGTTGTTGTATATTTTTATTGAATACCCAAATTGAAATCATGTGAAATGTGGACATGTAGCTTAATAAAAAATTGATTTTTTTTTTTTTTTTTTGAGATATTGTCGGAAGTGAATTTGTATTTTCTTAATAGGTTTTTAATAATTTGAATTTGAATGTATGCATATTTGAAGTTTAGAATCAAGGAGTTATGATCTGTTATGACTTTATGTATTGCTTCTATTTTGAGTTAAAATTTAGTTAGTTGTTGGATTACTCAGTGCTTGATAAGATCCAGGTCTTCCTAGAAGTTTTGTTTCTGGATTGTAGAGTTATGACAGTCTTCTGTCTAGGTACAGGTTTGGTTAGCAGTCGTTAAGTGTTTGTGAATCAGGAAAAAATCTTGTCGAAGGTTAAAAAGATGCGTTGTTGAGTATATTTTGAGCTCACAGAGAATGTTCTCAAAGGTTAAAGGTGTTGGCAGACAGTATGTGAGAGGTCTTTGAGATTAGTGTGATAAGATGAGGTTGCTTAACTCCACTTACTAGTGAAATTGCTGGTGCAATTTAGTGAAATATGCTTGTCTGCTTATTCATTTCTCTGTCAGCTCCATGAATGAATCCTTGACTTGTCCTTTTGGGGGTACATTTTCTTTTAGAGAGGATTCCCAGTATGAAACTTTTTTTTTTTGGGATAAAAACATTTGTAAATTTTTTATTTGAAGGACTCCCTAGAGTATGCCTGTTAGCCTAAATTCTTTTATCCATTATTGTTGGATATGCTTCAGATAAGCTTTGTTTTTTGTCCCCACATTCTTTTCTTTTTTGCTTACCTTTTATATCTTAATAAAAATGCAAAAGCAAACATACTTCAAGTTCTGAGTTATAATTTGATGAATATTTATAATGAAACTCTTTTATTCCAATTGAAACCAGAAGGGTACTTTTATACCATAATCATAATTTAAATATTTGAGTTTGTATTAGTAATGTGTTATACACCATTTTTAATCATATAGTTCTAAACTCTCAGGGAAGTAAGGGCAGTAATTTCTTGGGTAGACATGACTCAGCAACCACTGCGAGAAGCAAGATCTTAGCACACTTAACTAGGTCATCATCAAAGATTCCTCAACTGGATGGACCAATTCGTGATCCATTTGATGATATGCTTTCTACTCCTAATGTAAGTGCCATATGCTTTATTCGTCATTTTAAGGATGGTTAACATGTAATAGCTTAAATTATTGGGGTTAATGCTACAAATTGTCACTATATGTCGAAGTACATATTGTTTGGAAGAATGTATATAAGACATGGCTATATGTACATATAGTAACCTATATGTGCATATAGGTGTACTATATGTACATATAGCCATGTCTTATGTTGTTGAAGCCTTTTTTTATAAATTGTGTTAGTTTGAAGTCGTTTTAAATGACAAAAATGATTAGATGGTGGTATTATGGTTAGGGGTTATGCAATATGTACATATAGTTAATTTATATGTACATATAGTTATGCAATATGTACATATAGTTTTTATATAAATGTTGAATTGTTTGATAAGCATTTCTTATTATAAACATTTGAAACAAGTTTTAACCTTTTTAATCCATAAAAAAAAATAATATAGGCATTGTAAACTTTTCTTGCTTTTTGTACAGTGGCATTCTCTGGATAGAATTTTCTTACATAGAAGCAAAACTTGTGGAACTTGTTGAGTTCAAGGGAAAATGTATCATCCCACCATAGGTGGCATTCGTGGTGGCCGAGATTGTAAATTTTCCCCTCTGTTCTCTTTTTTTTTTTTTTTTTATCTGTTTCTATGTTTTTTAAGGTTTCTCCTCTTTTCTCCCTTAAGAAGGAAGACACATAGTTATAATTTAATGGAGTTTAGGATAGAATTGGTTATTGTTTTAAGAATGTATATATAGTTAAACTGAATGTACATATAATTATGCTAAATGTACATATAACTTGACTTCTTATCTTGCAGTTTAACCATCAAAACTAGTATGTTAGAGTAGTTTAAATGATTATGAGATTAGAGGTTTCAGGACTTATTCTATAAATACATGTTAAAATTTAAATATTTAACTCTTAATTAGGTGTATGAATAATTATATTTTTAATATCCTGCTAATTGTAAGGAGCGCGAACACGTAAGTGCATAATTGAATGGCATTTAGGATAGAAGTGGTTATCGTTTTGGAAATGTACATATAGTTAAACTGAATGTACATATAGTTCTGCTAAATGTACATATTGTTATAGCTATATGTACATATAACTTAGCTTCTTATCTTGCTACATTAACCATCGGAACTACATATAGTTCTGCTAAATGTACACATTATAGCAATTTTGAGTTTTAGTGGCGTTTTACTGGCGGCGTTTCACTTACAAACGTCGTCGGGTACCATGTTTTTGTAACGAGAGCGACGCCGCTAAAAATTAATTTAGCGGCGTTTGTGACGAAGAAACGCCGCCAAATAAGATCAATTACCGGTGTTTAGAATAAAAAAACACTGCTAAATGTTTCTCAAATTACGCGGTTTATTTTTTACCGCCAAAAAATTGCCCTTCATTTCTATCAAAAAGAAACGGCAAAGTTTTATCAGTGTATTTAGCGGCATTTGACAGGCAAACGCCGGTAAATATAAAACTTTAGCGGCGTTTTATATCTGAAACGCCGCTATATATAACACTTTAGCGGCATTTTTACCCTAAACGCTGCTAAAACGAGATAAAACCATATCGTCTTTTTTTTAGTTGTCTAAGTTTAGCGGCGTTTATCATTAGAAACGCTGCTAAATAAGAAAAATAGCGGCGTTTGATAGCAAAAACCCCATAAATATCTTAGTTTAGCGGCGTTTCTGAGACAAACGCCACTAAATTCAACATTTGAGAGCCAAAAGTATACCGCCTTTTTCTTTTTAGTTTAAGTTTAGCGGCATTTCTAGTGAGAAATGCCGCTAAATAAGAAACAATAGCGGCGTTTTATAGCACAAACGCCGCTAAAGGAAGATAAATTCAACATTTGAGCGTCAAAAGTATACCGTCTTTTTTTCCAAAAAGTCAAATTGTTTGAGTTTAGCGGCGTTTCTAAGAAACGCCGCTATTTGGTTAATTTATTCAGATTTCTCCTCTCCCTCCTTCCCATCAAAATCTCTCATTCTCTCCCTTTCTCTCTTCATTCCTTTCCTCTCCCCAAATCAGATTCGACGCCCAAATCAAAATCCATTCCTTGAAGATTTTCGTTTGAAGGATCAATTCCCAAATCAAGTATGTTTTTTTTTTTCTTTCCTTTCCATTAGTTACTAGTTAGGACTTGCTTATTTTCATCCATTTTTAACCTTTGTGCATTTATGGCCAGAACATTAACTTAACTCTTTTATTTCTGATTGCTTTTGGATCAATTGGCAGATATTCTTACACATGCAATTCCAGATTTGAATGAAGATGAGGTAAAAAAAAAAAAAAACTAGTATAAAGATTGTTTTTGAAATAAATATATATTTTGGGTGTCATTTTTGACTTGATCACTGGCTACATGTAAGTGTATGGGCTGTTCAATCTATTTGATACAAACAATGATGGGAGAATCAGCTTATAAGTGCTTAAATTGATACACTTTCATATATCAATTTTTTATACTTTGTGCTTTGATTCTTAAGTTCCTTGACATTTTACTAGGTTTTTATGCTTTGTAGGTATTTTGGAAGAGATGAAGTCAAAACATGTCAATTAGGATGTTAAAGAGCTTACAAAATCACAATTACAAGATGAAAAAAGACTTGAAAATCAAAAAGATCAAATTCTTGGTGCAAATCAAGAAGGCAGATTTGACTTCCGGAGCTTGTTGTTAAGAAAACATGATTTTAAAGTCTTTATTTGAAGAAATTTTCTTCTTAACTTTTGAAACTGACTTGAATACCTTTTCAACGGTAGGTCATGGGCCCAAATCGGATAAGAAATGGTTATCCAAATTGGCATTGTAAGATATCCTTAAACAACCCTAGCGAGAGAAAAATTCTAATTGCAAATCACCTTTCTTTATTAAAACGGCAGAAAAATTCTAATTGCAAATCACCTTTCTTTATTAAAACCCTAATTGCTGCTTATAAATAAAGACAAGGGGGATAGTCACAACACACTTCTTCTATTCTTGTATTTTGATTTTCTTTTCTTTTTTTTTAGTTTTCTTTTTAGTTTTTTAGTTTTATGTTTATGTTAATAATGCCTATGTTATGCTAATTTTTTTTTTTTTTAGTTAAGGGTGATTTCAAAGCCCTAGACAAGTTTTGTATCATTGATTTTCTATCAAAGTTGCTTATGTTCTTCTATAAAAATTGTTTATGATATTTGTCTTAATTTGTTTAGGTTGCAAACTAAATAGATCTTGATAATTGTCTATTGCTAGTTTAGGAGTCTTGATCCGTATAATTGTCTTGATTTTTTTTTCATAAGTGATAATTTGTGATTAATGATTATGGTCAAGTTTTCAATAATTGCAAAGTGGAATATAACCTAAGTTGAACAATTCGAGCTTATGTGTTTGTTGTTTAGATTAACCTATCTTTCTCATCATAAAGCTATTATTAAATTGAATTTAGAGAGCTTATTTTAGGTTGTTTGATGGTTAGAGATTAAATAGAGAGCTTGTTCTATTTAACAACGAACTAAGGAAAGATTGGGGTAACAGAGCTTATTGTTATCTACGGTTGATAGTTTTGATAGTTAATTGATATTGATAGATCTGATTATTGATTCTCAATGATGTCTAGTGGTGGAGAATGAAACCTTAATCATACTTTTCTCATATTTGAATTTTCTTACTTACTTGCTTTTTACTTTTATTGTTTGCTTTAATTTTAAAACTATTTCAAAATCCCCTTTCTTTGAACTTGAATTATAAACTAGTAATTTATAAATTAAAACTCAATCCCTGTGGACTCGACCCTTGCTAACTTATATACTTACAATTGATTTTCTTAATACAAGGTTAAATAAGATATTCTCTTTTGAGTGCATCATCAGCAGAGATGATTTCTTTTCTTACTTGAAGAAGAATCCTTTGCTAATAGCACTGTTCTGAACCAAATTGTTGCATCAAAACTTATCAAAAGTTGGTGGTGCTAGGATGTTGAAGGAGATTGTTTGATGGGTGGATGGACCGTGTCGTTATCCTGCACAATGAACACAACATCTTTAATCAGAAATAAAATAATTTTTTTATAAAAAAATGTTTTTGGAAATTTAACGGCGTTTCTAGAATACAAACGTCGCTAAAGTAATGACATATAAATAACCGAATAAGCACAAATTAGCGGTGTTTTATATCTGCAAACGCTGCTAAGTTAAGAAATTTAGCGGCGTTTGTAGATCTAAAACGCCGCTAATTGTCATCATACATCACCCATCCAAAGTCCTTCGTTGGCGTTTATAAACGTCGGTAAATATCCCAAGAAATGCTGCTAAAATCGTGATGTTTATGTCTGAACTGTCGCTAAAATCTCAGGCATTGTTTTCCCTGGTGCTTTTTTGCAGCGTTTTTGAGAAACGCCGCTAAAGACCTATTTAGTTTTGCTGTAGTGACATTATGCTATCTGGTGCCCATTTTCACGTAGTTTGCATCCAAAATTTTACATTCTCAATTCCCTGTTTCCTCAATTAGAGCATTTGGCAGTTGAAGAGTCTTCAGCTTCACCAAGAGAATGAACATGTAAAACAGGAATTTGTATTTTTGAAAAAAGCAATTATCTACATTTTAAAGGGATGTATTTTATAATTTATATTACAATCGACGAGACCTCATTTGTGATAATTTGTAGTTATGCAAGAAATAGTGATGTGTTCTTCTATTAAAACTACATTCAATATTATTTGATTTGCTTCACTTACTTGTCCTTTAACCTTTGGCCTTGGAAAAAGGTCTTGGTGATTTTTTCAAAGCTGCTTGTGCAGTTATTGTGGTTTTCCCTACTATTCTCATGTTAGTTTTGCAATATCTTTGTATTATGTTTTCCAAATCAAACTTGTTAGCTCTTTTACTATAATGTCTTTAATTTTTACTTCTCTGAATTATTATCTTAAATCTTACTAGTTTAGATATGTTTTTATTTCATTATTTGTCTTTATGTTTTCATTATGTTGTTAAATTAGTAGACACTCCGATTTAAAATATGGAGATGTTTGTTTTTTTAATTTGCTGATATCTTTTTCATATGTTTCAGGTACATGGCTCACTTGAACGAGATGATATAGCATATGGCATGTGTTATGATCTCAAATTTAAAGTCAATAGCTGGACAGTTGGTCATTTGAATGATTATGTAGGAAAAAATTTGCTAAACTTATTTTGAGGACTTTTCCTTTTGTGCTTTTTCCCTCTCATTTTAGTGTGAAACTGTAAGTTTTTGCTATAATGATTTTGCACTATGTTTGTTATTTTTGGCCTTCAAAAAAGGATTTCCATCTTTTCTTTTCCTTGTTATCTTTTGAAATTGTGTTTTTGCACGCCCCCTTTTTGCGTAAAGAGAGTTTTTAATGAAAATGTCTATTGCTGTTGTACATAGAAAATATGATGATTCATATTTTATAAGACTTATATGTACATAGAAATATAATAGTATGTACATGTAAATACTTAATTTTGTCCGGATCCCCTAAATCGGTTAGATTCTTCTTTTCAACTTTTCGGAACGCAAAGAGACTTCCACCGTTCCATAGATGTGTCCTCAAAACTTTGTTTCGAAGATCAGCACAAAAAGTTAACTTCAAAAAAGTCAATCCCGAAAAGTCAATCACTAAAAAAGTCAACTTCCAGTCAAAATCAAGGTTCAAAGTTGAATTGAATAATGTCGAAAGAATTTTGACAATCCGAGATCTACAACAAAAGATATGGAGTTCGGAAGATGGGTTGTGGAAATTCAGTGCAAAGAAAGACCTAATCTGGCCAGTTTGGGGAAAACCAAATTGGAAGGGAATTTGATCGTAAAAATTGGGCATTTTGAGTAAAACTGAGGTTTCGGAGGTTGAAGGGCAATATTGAAAAATCCCAAAGTAATTCCGGAAAAAATAGAAAATGAGCTCGGAAAATTATGAAAACTTTCAAATCTGAGTTTCATAATTTTTGGAAGAGATTGGTGAAGAAAAATATGGAATCGGAGCTCAAATGAAAAAGGTGAATTTCAAGTGCACTAATCTGGAAAATCCCAAATATAATTTCGGGAAAAATAAAAAATGAGCTCAGAAAATTATGAAAACTTCCAAATCTGAGTTTCATAATTTTTGGAAGAGATTGGTGAAGAAAAATTCGGAACCGGAGCTCAAATAAAAAAGGTGAATTTCGGGTGCACTAATCCGAAAATTCCAAAAGAAAATTTCAGGAAAAATAGTAAACGAGCTCAAAAAATTATGAAAACTTTCAGATCTGAGTTTTATAATTTTTGGAAAAGATCGTTGAAGAAAAATCCGGAATCGAAGCTCATTTGAAAAAGGCTTACATTGAATGGGATGAGTTGGAAAAGACAAATCTAAAGTTGGGATCCAGTTGCAATTAAATTAAGTTCGGCGAGCAAAAAGGTAATTTTATCGGAGAAACCGAAAAGGGCCAATTTGCAATTAAGAAAAATATGAAATATGGAAGAAATTCTTGAATATTCTAGCCCATGGCTGGCCAGCATAGGAGGGAGGAGGAAGGCTTGATCAATTTAATTCAATGGTCACTATCAAGCTAAAAAAATGCCATCTTTATTGCCTTGCAAATGGTCCCCCCTCATCCAATGGCCTAGGTGCCTTGTAGAAAAGATGAGTACACCCTTGAATGGCCAAGATCAAATTGCAAGATGACATTTTTATTTCTCATGAAAAGATCCTCATCCAATGGCCAAGATTGGTGGAAGAAAGATGAGCACAATCCATCCAATGGTGAGAGGAGGTTCGGCCAAGCGTGGGAGCATGAGGGAGTGGTCCTTGTTTCATCCAATGGCCTAGGTTCTTTGTAAAGGATGAGTACACCTTTCAAGGGCCAAGATCAAATGGCAAAATGATATTTTTATTTGTCATGAAAAGATCCTAATTTAAAGGCTAGGATTGTTGGAGAAAAGTAGCACATTGCATCTTATGGTTGGGAGGCCAACCGGCCAAGCATGAGAAAGGGAGGGGGAATGTTTTATTTTCCTTAAGTGGCTGGTCATTTTGATGGGAGAGGTCAGTAGCTAATTTGGCAAGAAAAAGGTTTTTGAAACAAAGGAAGAGAGGGTTTTACCAAAATGCTTGGAAGGTAGCCATTCCTACCTAGCTCTAGCATGATTTTCTTCTTCATTCTCATTTGTTTTTCTTTGTTTTCTATGTGATTTCTACTTCTTTTCTTATGAAAATAAAAGTTTTGAAATGTTCATTTAAGCTTTCATCTTTTCCTTTTCATCAAAAATGGAAGAAAACAAATTTTCACAAATTTTTTTGATATGGCCAAATGCCTTATTTATGCTTGCCTTGATTTTGTTTTGCATATTTGTTGTGGGAAACATGAGTGTGGAAGGTTTATTATTTTTTTATGTTCTGATTTTTCAAAATAAATGAAGTAAATGAGGTTGAATGGCTACATGATCTTGATAAAAATCAAGTGACCATGGTTAGGGGAGGGCTATTCCCATTGTACCAACCATGGAGCTCACCTCCATTTTTTAGTTAGCTTGGTTTATTTTCTGATTTGTGAGTTGGAAAGGCTTCATGATCTTGATAATATCAAGTGATTATGGTTAGGGGAGGGCTATGCCCATTTGTACCAACCATGGAGCTCAACTTTTCTTGTTTTTTGTTTACTTGTTTTTCTTATTACTTCCTTGCATGTCTATACATATTTTGGTCATGTTCTTTGTATCATTTTTATGTCATGTTAGTTTTTACATCATTTTCATGTTTTGATAGGTCCTCTATATCATTCGGGCAACTCTTGATTTTTGGGTTCATATCATGGCTTGCATCATACTTGCTTGTATCATGCATTTTAGGTCATGTAGATGTGTTTTCTTGCATTGTGTGCTCATAATATACTATACATGCATTTTGGTCAGCCCTTGCATTTTGTGTTCATGCCATGCTTTGCATTATATTTGCCTATGTCATGCATCTTAGGTCATGTAGCTATGTCATTTAGCATGTTTTATCCATGATACATCTTGCATCATATTCAGCCTTCTCTTGCATTTCAAGTCTAGGTCATGCTTTGCATTATATTTGCCTATGTCATGCATCTTAGGTCATGTAGCTATGTCATGCAATCTTAGGTCACTTTCCATGTCACCATTTCATGCCATGTCATCACTTCATGCCATGTCACCTACGCCAGGTCATCATTTCATGCCATGTCACCTATGCCAGGTCATCATTTCATGCCATGTCACCTATGCCAGGTCATCATTTCATGTTATGTCACCTATGCCATGTTATCACTTAATGCCATGTCACCTATATCATTTCATGCCATTTGGCCATCCACATGCCATCAGTATGACCATTCGGCCACCATGATACTTCATACATGTCATTGTATTTTTTTATGCCATATCATTCATATAGCATATTATTTGCCATGTCATTTACTGTTTGAGCCCATTTCATGTCATGATTAAGCATGCCATGACCATTCGGTCACCATGACTTTTCTTCCATGTCATTCTATTTTCATGACACATTCATATCTCATGCCATGTCGCTTGGTTTGCCATGTCATTATACTTATTTAGCCTTGGTTTGCTATGTCATTTTCATTCACATGACATGTATTATCATGCTATGTTGTTCATAACATTATTAATAAATAAGGCAATGTTCCTGAGTTTAAATAATTCATGATTTTCTCTGCTGGGTCTGCCGGAGCGGATGTCATCAATTATTAACGAAGGAATACCTTTTTCTAAAACAAAGATGATTCGGAAAATTTCGAAATTAATAAAATTTTCTATGTTTTGCCGGGTTTGTCGAGAAACATGAAAAGATTTTTGGTATTAATAAATTTTGAGTCATTCTCAAATAAATTCTTCCATATGCCATGTCATTTTATGTCATCCATATGCCATGTCATCTTGCTTGCCATGTCGATTTCATTCACATGCCATGTCATCACATGCCATGTCATCTTATGTCATGTCATCACTTTATGCCATGTCATCTTGCTTGTCATGTCGTTTTCATTCACATGCCATATCATTTTGTGCCATGTCACATGCCATGTCATTTTATGTCTTCCATATGCCATGTCATCTTGCTTGCTATATCAATTTCATTCACATGCCATGTTACATGCCATGTCATCTTGCTTGTCATATCGTTTTCATTCACATGCCATGTCATTTTGTGCCATGTCACATGCCATATCATTTTGTGCCATGTCACATGCCATGTCATTTTATGTCTTCCATATGCCCTGTCATCTTGCTTGCCGTGTCGATTTCATTCACATGCCATGTCATTTTATGCCATGTCATCTTGCTTGCCGTGTCGATTTCATTCATATGCCATGTCATTTTATGTCATGTCACATGCCATGTCATTTTATGTCATCCATATGCCATGTCATTTTACGTGCCATGTCGATTTCATTCACATGCCATGTTATTTTATGTCATCCATATGCCATGTCATCTTGCTTTTCATGTCGTTTTCATTCACATGCCATGTCATTTTGTGCCATGTCACATGCCATGTCATTTCATGTCATCATTTTATGCCATTTTTCATGCCATGTCATTATGTATGCCATGTCAATTTCATTCACATGCCATTTTTCATGCCATGTCATTATATATGCCATGTCGATTTCATTCATGTGCCATTTTTCATGCCATGTCATTTTATGCCATTTTTCATGCCATGTCATTATGTATGCCATGTCGATTTCGTTCACATGCCATGTCATTATATATGCCATGTCGATTTCATTCACGTGCCATTTTTTTTATGCCATGTCATTTTGTTTGCCATGTCGATTTCATTCACATGACATTTATTCTTATACCACACCATTTTTCGTGCCATGCCATTTTATTTGTCATCGATTTCATTCACATGACATTCATTCTAATGCCATGTCACTCTGCTTGCCATGCCAGGATAAATACGCATGTCTATTTAATTTTCGTCTTAGCAACATATTTGCATATTCATGGTTATTTTCAATAGATTTTCAAATAGATGGAAAATAAATAATATTTCTATAAATCAAGATTATTCCCGAGTTAAAATAATTTATGAATTCTTTGCTGGGTCTGCTGGGGAAGATATCATCAATTACCGTTAATAACGAAATATCTTTTTCAATGGAATGATTCGGAGAATTTCAAAATCAAAGAAAAATTCCATGTTTTGCTGATTCTGTCGAAAAACATGGGAAATTTTATGACTAAGTAAATTCCGGATCGTTTCCAAATAAAATATAAATTTTTAAGGGAATTATTTACGAACACCAATTTGAAAACCGACTTTTTACCTAGATTTGAGATAACACACGACTAATAAAGTACCATTTTATACAGGCGTTGTGGGGGTGCTAATCCTTCCCCACACGTAACTGACTCCCGAACCCGCACTTGTTTTTCTCTGGTTCAAAGCGCAGACTATAAAATTGGTTTTAAAAATGCTTTAATTAATTTTAAAAGATTTTATAAAAACCAGTTTTACTAGGTGGCTGATCACCCTAGCCAAAAAAAGATTGGTGGCGATTCCATTTCTTTTTTGAGGTTGTTTTCATACTCTCGACCTTTTATTTTAAGAGGAATTAAGTCGTCTTTTCCTCTGCCTGTTTTCCCCCTCACTCAATAGGTCCACCCCGGATCACGTATCGATAGCTTGGCAACTCCACTGGGGACTTTAGAGAGTCAGGCCTAGACTTAGTCGTGTGCTATCGAAAGTCTCGGTTTTGTCGGTTTTGGTTGGTGTTTATTTTTAATTCCCGTTTTCTAATAAAAGAGATTTGTTTTAAATGTGCTCATTCCCATGTACATGCATATTTTTATTATTCTCTGGTTATTTAATTTTATATGTCATTATTATCCTTTGTTTAATTAATGCTTTACATTGTTTAATTTTGTCTTTGTTAAATTGCTTCGATTTTAGAATAAGGATATAGAATAGGTGGTGAAAGGTTTGTTTGTTCCTCCTCACACACTATACTTGCATTTTAATAACATGAGCCCTCTACCCGGGTTTTGTCCTTTAGGTGGAAGTAAAGTAACTACGCTCTCGTGAGGTGTTAACCTTCGCACAGGCTAGCGAAACACTTTCGGAGTAGTAGACTACCTACGCCTTCGTGGGGTGATAACCTCCGCATAGGCTTGGGAGATACACTCTAAAAAATTGAACCCGTTTTTATCGGGGTGCCTTACTATCCTTCACCGGCGACAGTAAAAAGCAATTTGGAGCCTTTTTAAAACCTAATGCAACCGCATATAGTGAACCCAGGCGAAACCATTTCTGTTAGAAGTACCGAAGCTAGGAACACTCGGAGGAACCTTTCTCACCTTTAGCTATTCATTTCAATATCTCATAGATTTGATTATTATATCGTTGTACTGACTCGTTTCCCTTTGTTTTGTTTTGTTTTGTTTTGCGTTGTTTTCATTACATGCATCATGGTCATTTAGGAGTGTTTGCCTTAAGCCGGATTCCAATCAGAGGGTTTTTCATTACGGTCATTGAACACCAAGATCTTGCGCCAGTGTCAGTTACTTCCAAGACAGAGGTCCGAATAGAGTCAGAGAAACATCAGGTTGACAGGGAGACTGCTTGACTAGAAGTTTCATGTCTATTCTTCCAGAGTCAGTTAATTTAGATCTGAGTCAGAATGATTTGATAGAATTAGAAGAGAGGGGTCGATGGGGAACTGCAAGGAAAAACGAGTTCACTAAGAAGTACGGCGACATAGCATTACTTCTCCCGATCCAGATAGATGAGCAGTTGATTAGGGCAGTGGTACAGTTTTGGGATCCCTCCTACCGATGCTTCACATTCAACTGGGAAAATATGACACCCACCATTGAGGAGTACTTTGTCTTGCTTCGTGTTGAGTCATCCACCCCTGATAAGATATATTGCAAGCAGCAAAAGACAGTTAGCTTTCGGAAGAAGCTATCCGACATACTAGGTATAGAGATCCCGATCGGCTCACCAGATATTAAGAAGAAGGGTTCGAGTATTTGTATCCCATGGGTGTTCTTGCGAGACTATATCATGAATAATCCGGAGAGTGATCATGCGGTAGATGTATTGGCCTTGGCAGTCTATGGTTTGGTGACATTTCCAAAGATCTTGGGGCACATTGAGATGGCCGTAGCAGACTTCTTGAGTGTCTGGGCAAACACATTGATCTGACTCCTGCTATCCTTGCCGAGACGTTTAGGTCACTCAATTTCTATCAAAGAAAAGGCAAAGGACGTTTCGAGGGATGTGCACAGCTTCTGTATGTTTGGACCCAGAGCCATTTCTGAAGAGAAGATAAGGAAAAGCTTCGTCCCTACATAAATAATTTCATTCCTCTTAAGGAATTCTGCAAGAAGGAGTGGCCGAGAAAGGGAGATAAGAAACAGTGGATCATGACTATTCGTCGCTTAGCCCGAGAAGACGTCACTTGGAGGGTTCCGTGGATGCCAATAGGATCCATTTTGTATAGCTGTGGAGACAAATCGTGGGTTCCATTATTGGGAATTTGGGGAGCTATCAGCTATGCACCACTCTTGGTACGAAGGCAATATGGGTCTGAGCAGTTCATCCCGATAACTCATGGGCTCACTTTGGTAGATTTTGCATATAATGGGCCCGGGGTACATGAAGTAAACACGTGAGCTCATCAAAGCATGGAGAAGTTGCACCGATCAGAATTGGGTAGATATACTGATAACCCTACTCCTAGATACTTGGTTTGGAGAGCCAAGAGGATCCACGACATTGTGCTCCCTGCCGATGATGCCTCTGTTTATCCGGTAATCCTTCAACCAGAGCCGGTAGTACTCTCATAGATCGAGCTTGTCAGGCAAGAATTAGAAAAGGACAAAGGAAACTGAAGCGTAAGTATGATAAGCTTCAAGAGGAAGTCAAAGATTTGAAGACCGACCTTGAGATCCAAGAGGCCAAGACACAAAGGTTGGTTAAAGAGAAAGACACGATTGCAATCTGATATATAGGACTTGCATCATGAGAACATGAGGCTAAGAACCAAGGGACAGTTCACTCGAACTAGTAAGTCTCTGAGCGCCAATGAAATAAGAATTTGCCACAAGAGTTGACACAAGCTCAAATAAATAAGATCAAGAGTGATGCCAAATACTACATATTTGATGATCCTTACCTTTGGAAGCATTGCTCCGATCAGATTATAAGAAGGTGTGTACTCGAATCTGAATTTCAATCTATTCTCACCTTTTGTCACTCTTATGCATGTGGAGGACACTTTGGATCCAAAAGAACAGCCATGAAAGTTCTTGTTTCTGGATTTTATTGGGCTACTATATTCAAAGATGCATACCTATTTTGCAAGTCATGTGATCGTTGCCAAAGAACAGGTAACTTAGGTGCTAGAAATCAAATGCCTCAAACTCCAATACTTATTGTTGAAATTTTTGATGTATGGGGCATGGATTTCATGGGACCTTTTCCTTCTTCTTTTGGTAATCTTTATATTTTACTTGCTGTTGATTATGTTTCAAAGTGGGTGGAAGCAAAATCCACTAGGACTAATGACTCTAAAGTTGTTTCAGATTTTGTCAAGACTAACATCTTTGCTAGGTTTGGAACACCAAATGCCATAATCAGCGATAGAGGTACTCACTTTTGCAATGGGACTATGGAAGGACTTTTGAGGAAGTATAACATCACACACAAGGTCTCCACCTCATATCATCCTCAAACTTGTGGGCAAGCTGAAGTGTCAAATCGAGAAGTTAAGTCCATCCTTGAAAAGACAGTTAATCCAAATAGGAAGGATTGGAGTTCACGACTTGATGATGCACTTTGGGCTTATAGGACAGCATATAAGACACCCATTGGTATGTCTCCTTATCGACTTGTTTATGGTAAGCCTTGTCATCTTCCGGTTGAATTGGAACATAAATCATATTGGGCTATCAAACAATGCAACATGGAGATGGATGAGACAGGTAAGCAAAGAAAACTTGACCTATAAGAATTAGAGGAGATAAGGAATGATGCCTATGAGAATTCTAGGATTTACAAGGAAAAGACTAAGGCATTCCATGACAAGATGATATCAAGAAAGGACTTTGTTGTTGGACAAAAAGTTCTTCTCTTCCATTCACGCCTTAAGTTATTTCCAGGTAAGTTACGTTCTCGTTGGGTTGGACCTTTTGTTATTACTAATGTATTTACTCATGGTGCAGTTGAAATCCAAAGCCCAAAAACAGATAAGGCATTCAAAGTGAATGGTCATAGATTGAAGCCTTACTATGAGAACTTTCCAATACAAGATGTGGAGGAGTTACCACTTTTTGAGCCAAATTATGTTGAATAATAATGGCATGGGTCTAAGTTAGCTGAGGACAATAAACCAAGCGCTTCTTGGGAGGCAACCCAAAAGGATGGAGAGCATCTATTATATCAGATTTGCATATTCCTTACTCTCCATCATTCTATCTTTTATTGTTTTTCTTTTGTTTTGTTTAGTAGTTCTTTTCTGTTACATATAATTCTTGCATTGGGGGATAATAGCATTACATTGAGGACAATGTAAAAATTATGTGTGGGGGGAAGAATTTAGGATTTTATTTAGAGTGTTTTGTTTTTGAGTCTTTTTATGTTGTTTTTAGTGTGTTTTAGTTACTTTCAATACTATGATGAGATATGAATTGCATAAGTCTAAAACAGATTTATTAGTGAGAAGATTTTCTATCAAGCATGATTTTTTGTGAAACTCTTTAAGCTATTGATTAGTTTATAAGACTTGTTCAATGATTGTCTCTAATTTGTATTGAAAGAGGATTAGATTAGGTTTTTTACCTTGTGTCTATTTGATTTTGCTCGAGGACTAGCAAAAGATTAAGTGTGGGGGAATTTGATAAGTGCTTAATTTCATACATTTTCCTATTTAATTTCCTTATACTTTGTGCTTTGATTCTTACTTCCTTGACATTTTACTAGGTTTTTATGCTTTGTAGGTATTTTGGAGGAGATGCAGTCAAAACATGTCAATTAGGATGTTAAAGAGCTTACAAAAGTGAAATCACAAGATGGAAAAAGAGTTGGGAGTCAAAAAGATCAAATTCTTGGTGCAAAGCAAGAAGACAGATTTGACCTCCGGAGCTTGTTTCTAAGAAAACATGATGTTAGATTCTTTATTCGAAGAAACTTCCTTCTTGACTTTTGAAGATCACTTGATTACCTTTCCAACGGTTGGTCATGGCCCTAAATCGGATAAGAAATGGTCATCCAAATTGGCATTGGAATATCTCCCTAAACAATCCTAGTGGCAGAAAATACCCTAGCCGCAAATCTCATCTTTTTCTTAATACCCTAGCTTACATTTATGTTTATCCTTTCCAAAGAAGGATTAGTGGCTGTCAACTTGCATTAATTGCATTAATTGCAAGTATCTTGCCTTAAAGCTAATCCTAGTCAAAGTAGGAGAATTAAATCAGCCAAGACTTTCCTTCCTTACACTTACTTTGCCTGCAAGTTTGTAATCTCTCTTCATTAAAGAGTGCTTTGACTAAAACTTTCCTACTTTATTCAAACTTGGCTGCCAAGGCTTATATATTTCCTTAAAACACAAAAGTCAGCCACTTTTCCTTAACTTTAGCCTCAAGTCAGCATTTATTGAAGGGAGAGAGCTGAAATTCACTTGTTTGATGCCCTAGCTATTGCCTATAAATAGAGATTAAGGGGGCATACGAAATTTACACTTCTCCAAGCATCAAATTCTGATTTCTTCTTTGTTTCTTTGTTTTTGAGAGAGCAAGAGGCTGGACAATTAATATTATTCTTCTTATTCTTTCTTTCTTTTATTTTCTTCTTAGATTCTCTTCAATTTTATGTTTATGTTTACAATGCCTATGCTAGGCTAAACTTTTATTTGGTTAAGGGTGATTTCAAAGCCCTAGACATGTTTTGTAATTGATTTTCAGATTCTATCTATCATTAATTTTCTATCAAAGTTGCTTATGTTCTTCTACAAGAATTGTTTATGATGTTGTCTTGATTTATTTAGGTGTACAACTAGATAGATCTTGATAATTATCTATTGCTAGTTTAGGAGTCTTGATCCGTGTAATTGTCTTGATTTCCTATTCATAAGTGGCAATTTGTGATTAATGATTATGGTCAAGTTTTCGATAATTGCAAAGTGGAATATAACCTAAGTTGAACAATCCGAGCTTATGTGTTTGTTGCTTAGATCAACCTATCTTTCTCATCGTAAAGCTGCCATTAAATTGAATTTAGAGAGTTTATTCTAGGTTGTTTGATGGTTAGAGATTAAATAGAGAGCTTGTTCTATTTAACGACAAACTAAGAAAAGATTGGGATAACAGAGCTTGTTGTTATCTACGGTTGTTAACTTTGATAGTTGGTTGATATTGATAGATCTGAAATTGGTTCTTAATGATGTCTAGTGGTGGAGAATGAAACCTTAACCATATTTCTCTCATATTTTATTTTTTATTTCTTACTTGCATCTTACTTTTCTTATTTGCTTATTTTTAAAACTATTTCAAAACCCCCTTTTCTTTTGTTTTCTTTGAACCTAAGTTATAAACTAATAACTCATAGATTAAAACCCAATCCCTGAGGATTCGACCCTTGCTAATCACTATACTCTACAATTGATTTTTTTTAAGTGCAAGGTTGAACAAGATACACTCTTTTGGGTGCATCAAGCAGTATAACAAGTTTTGTTAATGAACCTAGCATGTGCCGTAGCACTTGGGAGACATCATCTTTTCATATTATGCAGGACTATCTAATGGTGCAGCCCCAGAGAATGGTCTTTTTCCTAGTGATCGACGGACAGGAAGAAAGGGTAGATGGCATAAGAGTAACAACAAATTTCTTGATGGGAACTATCAAGTCATGTCATCTGAAAAGGAAAACATTCAAGCTGGAAGCTCTCATGGCAATGTGGAAGAGCAAGTTAGATATGTTGATGTTATCCCTATGGACAGTGGTAAAGTTTGCTTACTTTGTACATTTTATGTGCTAGAATGTTATATTTTACATTGCTTAACTTTGTGCTAATGTTTATGTGGTTCCTAGAAGAGTGTGAAAATAGACAAATAGTTCTATGGTGATTGAAACAAGATTCAGATTTAAATTGTGGAAGCAGTCAATTTTGCTTCCTTTCTCACTTCATTTACAGTGACAGGAAAGAAAAGAGAGAGATTTAATTTAATTTCTTCTATATGACTTTTTCATGGATGTCTTCAAAGTAGATACAAATTGCTGGATTTTCATGATAATTTCTTGATTGTGAATAGTTCATGTTATTTGATGCGTTTATGCATGCGCTGGAATCATATCTTTCAGTAACATACAACTTAATTCTTGTCTAAATCAATGCTTACTACAACTTTGGCATCTGAGAAATTGCTATGGTATATCATAATCCCTTGTTTATGTGAAACTAATATTTGAAAAGTAAACTAGACATTTTTTAAGTGTTTTTTTTCTTTCCTGCATTTAGTCATGTACTGTTGTGTCACCTGCCACATGATGTCATATTAAAGCAACTGATATTTTGATACTGCATTAAACCTATGGTTTGACCAATAGTGCTTGAGCTAGATCTTTTTAATTTACTGGATATCAGGTCTCCACATATGTGCTCATGCACCCATAGTCTGATGTTATTGTTTGTGTAGTATTGGTTTATTTTCTACGAAGTTTCTCTTCCGATGTTGTCTGTGTCTGCATGTGTGTTATGTCAGCGTTCAATCTCCTCTCTATGTTTTACTTATTCAAAATGCTACAAAATTCAGCATGAGGTTTTATTGGAATTACATTTACCCTATTTTATTTTTGGAAAAGTACAATTTCCTACTTAATTTTGTTAATTGCAGCAATTATTATATGTTAATCCATTCCACATACATTTCGTTATTATCTATATTATAGAAAGTGGAAAAGCATATCTAAGTGCTAAGTGGTGTTATCCCACATCTGTTAAGTATTGGATTTCTTGTGGTCTTATATTCAAGTTGGGTCTCTCCACTTTCTGCCAGTTGGTTTTAGGCTGGATGCTTAACATGGTATCAGAGCCCAAGTGTCTTCTGTTCTTCCTGTCTAACCCCATGTGAGGTTGATCACCCTTTGTGAGGTTGTCCACGTGTAGGCCCTTGTTGAGCTACACGTGAGAATGAGTGTTAAGTGGTGTTATCCAGTATTGTCAAGGCGTGCGCCTACGCCTTGCGCCTTAGCGTTAGATAACAAAAGCGCCTCAGACCCTTTCGGGCGAGGCGCATTTGATCAGGTGCACGCCTGGTGCGCCTAGATGCGCCTTTTTGTAAGGCGATAGGCGTAAAAAAGCCCACCTAATTGAAGTTCTCTTTAATTTTTTTTATTTTAAGCCCGCCTAATTGAATTTCTCTTTAATTTTTTTTATTTTAACATGTACCTTTATTAGTAAGAAAGGGGATAGTATCAAACTCTCTACTTCTCAATATTTGAGTATTCAACAACAGACATGGAACCATAAGGAAATCATGCATATGGGCAACAAAAAAATTGCAGGTTTTATAGATAAATTGGACCACTCTTTCTAGTTTATTATTATTATTATATATCTTAAGCTTATTATATATATATATACACACACACAGACACATAAAAACACACATATACATATTGCGCCTTACTTCACTCAGGCGAGCGCTTTTTTTGCGCCTTGCGCCTGAGGTAATATGAACAAACTTTAAAATGATTTCACCTATGAAATTTTATTGGGAAAAAAAAGATTTTGGTTTAATCTTTGTAAGGAGTATTTTGCATTCATTATGTACTGCTCTTCTGCAGTTTATGTTGAGTCAAACTTGGGTGAAAGTTCTTTTGCTGGGTATTTGTTTCAAGGGTTAAGTATTGGAGTCAATCTGATTGGCTAATGCACAGAAATTTTTGGATGATGAACTGCCTAGTTATGCATCAGTATTTAACTTGGTAGTTTTGGTTCAACCCTAGTGAGTGTATATCAGTGTATTGGTAGTCTATTGCGTAGTTGCACGTATATTTACATGGATGCTTCACTTATGAATTGGACTCGTATAGTTTTTGCCTAAATTTTGCAATTTTTTCGTATACGTATTCATTACAGTAGTTTATATGTTCAGTTGTATAGCATTCTTGTTTAGGATTAATTGCAGCTTGGCCAGAAAAAATGAGCATATTGTTTAAGCATGGACTTGGTGTTAAGTTCCTAGGTTTCACTTTCCTTGAGCAGCCTGGCTACTTCAGCAGCTTTCTAACCTTGTCTTTATGTCATTTTTCAGACACATACCAAACACAACAAAAATTGCCCTTGGCTTCAAGTTTTTGAGAACAGCATAGAGGGTACCTTTGCAAGTAAATAACCATGGTGTCTCACCAAATGAGGTCTCCAGTGAAGATTTGAATGAAATTGATGTGTTTGGTACAGGCCTGCAGAATGAAGTTGGTGAATACAATTGCTTTTTGAATGTTATAATACAGGTTGGTTTTTTCTTGTACGAGTGGTTTATGGTCTCTTTCGGCCCACCATCCTTGAACTTGGCTTTGTATGTAATCTTCTCTTGCTAAATTGTTTGCTGCCTTTGGTATAACCTCAGTCGTTGTGGCACTTGAGACGGTTTCGTGATGAATTCTTGCGGAGATCAACATCAGATCATGTTCATGTGGGAGTTCCATGTGTTGTTTGTGCACTATATGAAATTTTCACTGCCCTGAACATTGCATCTACTGATGCACCGAGAGAACCAGTTGCCCCTACATCACTTAGAACAGCCCTTAGCAACTTGTATCCAGATAGTAACTTTTTCCAAGAGGTAGGTTCAGTTTTTATTGTACAACTTGGCTTTCCTAATTGTTAGATATCTCATCATTACCATAATGATGATTTTAGATGGATGTCTATGTTGGAAAGTTTTGACAACACTAGCAGCAATTTACAGGCTCAGATGAACGATGCTTCTGAAGTATTGGCTGTATTATTTGATTGCCTTCATCGATCTTTTACTTCTGGTTTGAGTGTTTCTGATGCTGATTCTGTGGACAGCAACTGCACGGGCTCTTGGGATTGTGCAAACAGTGCTTGTATAGTGCATTCCCTTTTTGGAATGGATATGTTTGAACGAATGAATTGCTACAGTTGTGGTCTGGAGTCCAGACATTTGAAATACACTACTTTCTTTCATAATATAAATGCCAGTGCACTGCGAACAATGAAGGTATGGTCCTTTATAACAACAAAAAATAAAGTTCTAGAATTCCTTTTGAACAATTTTCTTTTCTTGGTTCTTCCTAGCAAACTTTTGTTTGCCATTCAGGTTATGCGTGTAGAAAGCTCCTTTGATGAGCTTTTAAATCTTGTGGAGATGAACCATCAGTTAGCTTGTGATCGAGAGGCTGGTGGCTGTGGGAAGCTCAACTATATGCATCACATTCTCTCAAATCCACCACATGTTTTCACAACAGGTTGTGCTTGCAGTTGTTAAATAATCTGTACTTAGCCACTCAGTGGTTTATACTTTTAAAATCATTATCATCTTTGGTCTTGCAGTTCTAGGTTGGCAGAATACATGTGAAAGTGCTGATGACATAGCAGATTAGCAGCAACACTGGCTGCCTTAAATACTGACATAGATATTAGTGCCCTTTATCGTGGTCTAGACCCGAAAAACAAGCATAACTTAGTCTCAGTGGTACGTATGTGCATTCTCTCTCTCTCTGTGCATGTGTTTGTGTTTTTTTTAATACAAATTTTAAAATGCAGAAAGAGGTGATTATGGCCCATTGTTTGTAAGTTTTGATTTTGTTGTGTTTTTCATATTTGTTCTGAAACTCTCAGGTGTGCTATTATGGGCAACATTATCATTGTTTTGCCTATAGTGATGATCAAGAAAAATGGATCATGTATGATGACAAAACTGTCAAGGTAAAGTTTGTGTTCTATTGTGAAGCATCTCATACATTGATTTTTGATGTCCAGGTAATTGGTGGCTGGGCTGATGTTCTTACAATGTGCGAACAAGGGCACTTACAACCACAGGTTCTTGTCTTCGAAGCTGTAAATTAAAAAAATTTGGTTGAATCTTGTCACATTATTTGATACACCAGATAGCATCTGATTGCTCTCGGTGATGAGGTGTTGTTCATAGTCACATTACAGCTTACACCCACGCAGTTTATACAGTAAAAACATGCAAAATTGGTTCCAAAGGTAAGTTTGAGAAGTTTTGTTTGTTACAAAATCCAGAGATGTGATTAAAATGAAGAGTTATGGGATACTGAGTTTTTGTAGGAGAAATTTGTTTTTTTTTAGGGAAGAAATGATATGATGTAGCAAAGAGATTTTCTTGAAGATTGAGGAAATCGGATAATGGAAGAGCATGAAGTTAGTTTTTCGGTAATCCTGCCTCCAAATGCTTTTTTCTTCTTGGAACTTCCCAATACGGTGGCTTTGGCTTTGGTTGAGGAGAAAAAAAAAATTGATATGATTGGGTGGCCATGAATGCATTGAAGGAGCATGTAATGCTGCTGCAAAGATCATTGCCAGGAGGATATAGCAATTCTTAGTAGGGAAGTTCTTAGATTCAGAAACTGTGTTAGATGTTTTTTTTGTTTCCAAGAAAATTTCCCCTGATATTTGAAAGTCCTAGGGTCTTCATTCAACTCTTGATATTCCAGCTTAGAGTAAAATTTTGTGGTGGCGGCGGCGGCGGTGGTGATGGTGGTGATGGTGATGGGGTTACATTACATAAGTGAAATTATTATGTGATTATTTGTGGGACCTTGGATTTTGACCAATTTGAGTACTGTGTATTAGTCTATTTGTGTTTCTTTTGATTTCTAGGATAGCCATAACGTATTCTAATACATGTGATGCAGCCAGCCGTTAAGTTAACATAACATGGCCTAATGATTCATTACTTTTTTGTGTTGGACTGAAATGAAATCTTCATTTTATTCTTTCTTTCTATCCTAACTTTCATCAATTTAATCTTTCTAATCTTAAATATATATCATATATCATATCGAGTTTTTAAACTCCACTGTATGTTTTTTGTTATAGTAATTTTTTTATTTTTTTTTATGAAAACATGCATCATTCTGTTAAATTTATTGGTGATAATTTTTCATATGATATATATATATATATGTATGTATGTTAAAAAAGAGGGATTTATTTGTACTAATGTAAAATTAATTTAGTTTCACATTTTTATAATTTTGTATACGATTTATATTTGTTTAATCTGATTGTATATGTCATGTTCTATTTACGTAAATTATACACGTCGAATTTTGAGTAAATTAAAAAAAAAAATTCAATCGTTAAATATATATTAAAAAAGATAATATTTTTGATCAATATGATAGAGATATCGGATCGATTTGAAATTTTACGTGCATGATAAATATAATTATATTGTTAAATTTAACGGTCTATTTGTTAAAATATAAATCGTATAAAAAGTTATGAAAGTGTGTAAAATTAAATTCAACGATTAGTTTGTTAAAATGTAAATAGTATAAAAAATTAAAGTTAAAAAAATGAATATAAATCGTATAAAAAATTAAAAATTTAAAAAGTGTGTAAAATTAATTTAATTTTACAATAATATAAGTTTTTTATTCTTAAATCAAGGATAATCGTTAACATTATGATAATGATGATGACCTTAAATTCACATCATATGTGAATTTTTTCAACAAATTTTTGGTTGTTATGAAATTTAAAAAGTAACTTACTAATCTTATTTTGTTTTTTAAAATTCCAAATCAATAATAATAATAATAAAAAAAACAATTTCATGTCAGTATAAAATCATTTAAAATTCTATCATCACTCACATTTAACGATTTATTTTTGCGTTATCATTTGATGGTGAAACTATTACTT
The DNA here is from genome assembly GCA_030761205.1 of Fremontodendron californicum. Classification (NCBI taxonomy): domain Eukaryota; kingdom Viridiplantae; phylum Streptophyta; class Magnoliopsida; order Malvales; family Malvaceae; genus Fremontodendron; species Fremontodendron californicum. Next base: position 5,391,415 of record JAULJL010000008.1, read on the forward strand.
AGTAATAATAAGCAAAGTGTTAAAATGTATATAGTTGCACAGTCCAAGGAGCATGAATAATAATATATAGAAGGTACCATAAATACATGAAGACATACATGCATACATACAGGTGAGATTCAGCCATACATACATACAGATGAGAGCCGTGAGGAGAGTGTGCAGTTGGTACCCTTCCCTTCAAATTGAAACTCTCTCTCTCAAGCTCCTCCTGGATTTTCCAATATTTGTCCCTAACGGTCATACACTTACTTGGAAGGAAACCTCCCCAAAAAATCCGGTTTCCTTTTCAATCTCTCTCTCTTTTACTCAGTCTTTTTTTTGCCCCCATCAAATCCGCTGATATCAGACCTGTTCAGCTCAAAATGCTACCCATTTCAGTTTCAACAATCTCTCTCTCTCTCTCTCTCTTCATTTCATTTCTTTTTTTTTTTTTTTTCATCATCAAACTGCTGTTTTTTCTTCTTCCTCTTATCTGAGTCTGACCATTTTATTCCTCTTTACTTTGTTCAAATTTAGTATTAGTAGCAGTATTTCCCATACTCTTAATTATTAGGGGTGATACTGATACTGACATGCAATCATGACCCTTAAGGGTGGCACCACCAGTGCCTGCGCTGCATGCAAGTACCAAAGGCGAAAGTGCATCCCTGAATGTCTTCTTGCTCCTTATTTCCCTGCTGACCAAACCAAAGTTTTCCAAAATGCTCACAAATTATTTGGTGTTAGCAACATTGTTAAGATATTAAAGAGCTTAGATCCTTCCCAACATGCCGAGGCCATGCGTTCTATTCAATACCAAGCTAATGTTCGAGACAGGTTTCCAGTGTACGGCTGTTTGGGTGTCATCCGTCAGCTTTATTATCAAATTCAACTGCTTGAAGAAGAATTTTATGCCGTGCTTGCTCAGCTTGAGATGTATAGGCAACATCAGCAACAACAGAATCAGATATCTTCCATGCCTGACGACGTGCCTTCACAGCTAGAACTAGGCATGGCCCCGCCTACCAATGTTTTCCCTCTTTTCAATCAAGTTCCTCAGCCTGAAACTATGCCAGTTTCAATGCAGTACTCTTACTCTACGAGCAATAATGTTGGTTATAGTTGTTCTTACATGGATTCTAAGGAGAATGTGGGAAATAATTCTTTGTGGATTCAACATCCTTTTGTTGTCACAAACAATAACAGCAGCGATAATGACAACCCAATGGCAATTCAATCTCAACTGCTGGTTCCTAATTCACAACCACTAACTCATGTCCAACAACAAGTTGTTCAAGATTACGATCAAATTCATCCCTTCTTTGATACCATCGATGACAGACAGTCTTATATTGATTCCAAAGAGGCTTACGACTCCAGGTAATTGAACGTAAAAGATTTGTACATAATTAGTTTCTGATTCAAGGATTAGTGATGGTGTAAATTTCAATGCTGCAGTTCTGAAGAATCACTGAAAGACACCACACAATCAATGGAGCATGTTGCAGAGAATGAATTGAAGAGTGCCGCTGCTTGCTTCAGTCTCACTAGTGTCAATTGATCCATCATCATCCACACACAAAAAAAACTAGTACCGCAATTTCCATTTTATATTTATTTTTTTCAGCTCAATTAGATGTTATAGTCCATTCCACAATTTTGAGATTTTTTTTTCTCTTGCTTTATGGTAAAGTTTCAATATCTCGTAATTGATTTTATATTCGGTATTCACACTGTTCAAATAAGAGTTAATTTCTGGTCTTTAATGAATCCATTTTCTGATTTTTTTTTTTTAATGTAGGAACTTCCCAAGATTTGTTTATTTAACATTTACGTCCAGATAAAAAAAAAAAAAAAAAAAAAAAAAAAAACTGATAACCTGGCAATTTTAGATTATAACACACTATACAAAAAATTAACTCAAGCACAACAAAAAAAATAACATCAATACAATACGAATACACGAACATATCAAAATCTACGTGACACGAATTATTAACGTGTTATTATAGTATCTTAAACATAATTATAACACAAAAAAATAACATAAACACAATAAGATTACACATATTATCAAGAACAAAAAACATCATGTCTGTCCACCAGGACGGTTTTGGTACTTTTATAAGCAGAATGTTAGATAGCAAGAATCAGTTCGTTGGTTTTATTTAGAATGGGAGGTTCAAATGGATATACAACAAGAAGAAAGAAGACCTTAGATGTCATCATGGGCTAGGGCTCCAACTAAATAATTTTGATTGGCAATAATTAAAATTGCCACCAAAACTAATATGGCTAACAGTCTTGACTCTTGAGTACTTTCATCGAGCTCATCTTCTTATATCTTGAAAAGCAATCATCTATGCTAACAGAATCATAGGAGCCTGGTGTTATACGAGCCACAGTTTGAGCATTTGTGATATAGCCAATGAAAAGGAGCAGTTCCTTTTTTCTCACAGTCATTGCATAGTATGCCCTGGAATAAGTTCTATTTACTCAAAACACATTTTCCTTAATACTAGAAGAACAATTGGGGCAGACAGACAAAGAGCATGACAAACCTGAGTTCGGCCATGATATTCATCTGGAATTTTCTCTTCAGCCAGCAATGCATCCAACATCCTAAAATAGACCTGCAAAAAATCGTTAAGGTTTAAGGATCATTTAGCTAAAGTAAGGCTGAGCAAAAAAATCGAGAAAACCGAAAACCAATTCAAATCGTAGTATTCGGTTCGGTTTTTATAAAATTTGGTTCGAATTCGGTTCGGTTTTCGGTTCATAAGTTTAAAAACCGCAATTATTCGAACCGAACCGAATTTTATTTTTTAATTGATTTTTTAATTACTTTTTATTTTTTATAATATAAAAATAAATATTTTATTTCTAAATTAGTGAAGAATACTTAAAAATACTATAGAAAAAAAAAAAAAAAAAAGAATTAAAAACCGATGAACCGATCCGAACCGATGGAATTCGGTTCGGATATGTTCAGTTTTTAAAAAACCAAAATACTGCATATTAACCGTAATTTTTTTTCAAAACCGAGCCAAACCGGATCGTTATCACCCCTACCCTAAAGCATCAAGTCATCATCAACCAGAGACAGTTCCAATGCACTTGATTTAATCAAATCAAACAAGGAGGTAAAACTGAATCTCCAATGTCCTTGTTGTTATCATAAAAAAATAAACATATAAAAGTCGAAGTCTAAGGGAAATACAAGGTGACAAAATCGAACAGCTTCAAGTATATTAGCGGCTAGCATGTTCTTCATCTCTACCAAAAATACCAACATAGTCCCAGGGAAGACTAACTGAAATTCAAACTTGAGATCAGTCTGATACATATGAAAGGCATTTTTAATCTAAATGTTTTCTTTATTCGCACTTTGTAGACTTTAGCTCTCCACAAGAAGGTGCCTGATTGCTGGTTCTAAAAGTTAGGGGTGAGCAAAATTTTGGTTAACCGAATAAATCGATTGAAATCGACCGAATTCGGTTCATTCGGTTCGGTTTATTCGATTTTGGTTTCATTCGGTTTATTCGATCGGTTTGCAATTTTTTATTTCTAAACCGAACTGACCGAAAAAACCGATAATTAATTAAAAAATAAATAATATTATTTTTATTTAAATATATCCAAACCCTAAATCCAACCCAATCTAATCCAAAAATAAAGCAACCCATAACCCAACCCAATCCAGCAACCCATAACCCAACCCAATCCAACAACCTATAACCCAAACCTTTAAAGTGAAACCGAAAAAATCGACCAAACCGAACCGGTTAAGTTCAGTTAGTTTGGTTTTGGGGGTATTTTTCGATTCAGTTCGATCTGTTTTACAAGTTAATTCGGTTCGATTTTCAAAATTTTAGAACCGAACCGATCGAATGTTCACCTCTACTAAACGTCTACCATCATAGTGTGAAAAGTTTGGCTACTTAGATACCTTGAAGCATTAATTACAGAATAATGACGTCAAGCGGTATTTTCCTCTTTCTCCCCTTAACATAAACTCCAAAAAGATAATCTTTCATTTTCCAATCATCCCAAGCAATTAAGACCAGCAAGGAGGGTTGTAATTACAGGACAAATAGTTTGTAACTACAGAAACGTTTTTAACTCAAAACAATTTGTTTTAAGCATTAAGCAGTTGATTTTGATTCCAAACAGGTTCACTCTTTTGATGAACCAATTGATGTGGGAGATCAGAAACAGGTTCATTTTAGGGAAGAATCACCATATCTTATATTGCTTTCATCAATAAAGCACAAGTATGAGAAACCATAACAATTCCTGTCCAAAAAGTGTATCAAATGCAAAGGCAATTTCAGATAGAAGAATAGATTTGAGCTGACATGATTAGTGTGATACAGTCAGCTTAGCTCTATTACCGTAACATTCATTGACATTAGAGATAAGGAGAATCAAACCTGCATGTCCCCGAGTGACTTGCTACAGATTGGGCAGGTGTAGTGTGTACAAGTATAGTCCTACAACAGCATGAGAAGAAGATAAATTTGGCTGAAATATGGGTGAAAGTTATAGGGGAAAAAGAGGGAACTTCAGAATCAAGTACCTGAAAACAAATTGAGTGCATCATATGCCCACATGGAAGAGCCTTCACTGGAGCAGTGGAGGTGAAGATGTCTTCATGGCAAATAGGACAATTGTCCTCAAAAGACTTTTCTCTACATATGTGCAGTAATAGAGATCGCGACATGCAGGCATTGCAATTCATGCAATGAAAGTAGTCAATACCCAATCCCTTCCCCACTCGACAGAGGTTACAATAAGGGCAGTGATAAATTTCCCTGTTGAAAATTTCCCATGTTAAACACTTCACAAATAAGATAATAATACTGTAGTCTTTATACCCTAGTACTGTTCCATTATATAAAATATTCATTTCTGAATTATCTATTGCTCTACATCATTTGATGTCAAATTTTGAAGTGGATAATGCTTGTTTCCCTGTACATCTGCTCCAAGAAATTGTTCTTAGATCCCTTATTAAAACTTTATGAGGTCTCTGATGAAGTGCAGCAGCTTTTACACAGCTACAGATAATATAATAAATCATGAAGTATAACATTCCAGGCTGTTTATGAAATCAACTTCTCCAAACCCCTTCTCTGACAGTGGGGTGTGTATAACATAGTTATCGATGTTATGATCTCAAACATTTCAAATCAGTTTACCTTTGTTCATTCATTTATGTGAAGAAAGAACGTTCACTAAAGGCAAAAGTAATCAACAACCCACCAATGACTGCATATCAAGAACAAGCATTTAAAATTGTAAAGTAAACTAGAAAAAAAAGCATATAAAAGTATCAAAAGTTAATTCTAATTGTGCACTGGAATTACCTTTACATACTAGTTTCTTGTATTGCATATTCTAGAATATAAACAGTGAAAGATTTAAGTTATATGTTTCCAATGCCACTTTGGACATGTAACATACTTTTATATCTAATTCTTACCTATTAAGTTTGTTGGCTGAACAAAGGTAAAAATAGTAATTCATGGTGGCAATAAAGAGATTTAGAGTTGTTGCACCAAAGTTAGGTGTCCACTAATGTTTAAAAACCAACCTTCAACAAAGTGAAAACATTATATGAGAACCATTCAAAAATACATCACCTTTCATCATCAAATAACTTGCATATCCTGCAATAATACTTTCCCATGGATAGTTTATTGCAGGAAACGGTTGAGCACGTGGATCCAATTGGCTGAATTATCAAGCATTTCATGCACATCATTTTTGTGATAGATTTCCTGCATATATGTTGGAAACAGCAGCAAAACTGTGATGAAGCAAAAAGAAAACCTAGAACTTAAAGGGTAAAAGAAATTTTTTATGTAATGTGTTAATACCTTTCCAATGAATGATCAGCCACCTCATCATGGCAATAAATGCATGTATAAAGCTGGTTGCAACATGCGGAAAAAAGCTTACAGTTCCTCTTGTAGTGTTTGCAACCCAAAGCTAATTTCAAAGGGTACCAATAAGATGGAAGCTGACCCGGAATTTCTTCTCCATTATTTGAATTGTTTACTTCTAAATTATATATCTGTTGCTTAAGAATCCAACGGCTGAACCAGTGTAAACTAGTGTCAAATTCTATGAACATATAGAAAACATATAAGCACCACAAAATAAATAAATTGATAAACCAATAAAATGTCTGGTATTAATTATATATTCTAGCAGCATATTGTCTCGTTCAAACAGGGTCTTTACTACCTGACCATGATTTCAAAAAATGCTCAGCCTCAAGGAATCAAAGTCACTTCAGTCAATAAATTGGTTCATCTCTAAAAATTTGCAGTAATGTTTCCAATGCATATCCACGTAATAATTTTTATTTCATGTCATGTCCTTGGCTTCTTGATATGAAGAGTTATCAGAACTGGTTCATATGATTACCTCTGTGAAAATTAATCTAATTATTGATGCAATAGGATGCCAGCAAAGTTGTGAACATGAATTCATTGATTTGACATGAGTAAAATGTATTAGGTCATAGGTTTTTGCAGATAGGGTTTTTTGTTTGCCAAGCCAATTATGTATAGGTGAAAGAAGTATTTAGATGATCCTGAAAGTAGCCTAAAAGGACCACAAATCTCCTAAAAAAAAGAGGAAGAAGATGTACCATTTAATGGAAAGGAATGCTTATTACCAACCTCATTAGCAAGTTCTGCATCACATGTGATTTCCTTTCAGGATCTAAGGATGTGTCAGAGGACACTCTTCTTATGGCAGCCTCTAGATCTTCTTGACTCATTGCCGATAGGTGCTTGCATTGCCCAGAGTTCTGAGTCACTTGAAACTTTTGACCTGGTTCATTGGTCCTGCCCATCAGATCAGCTGCTTCATTGCATTGCTTGTCATTGCTCCCACTAAACAGTCCTGAACATTCAGAACAGTTTTCATCTCCTTTAAAAGCCTTTACTTTATCATCTATATTGGACATTCCTAACAGCTCAATATCAGCTCTGATCGAACTGGCTCTTAAGGAATTGTCGTAAATGGCATCTTGTTTGTCAAGGACTTCAGGAAAATATGTTGAGATAATCTCCAACGGATCTGCAGTCCAAGAAGGAGTTGTTGACTCCTCTGCTGCTTTGGCTATTTTATACCCTTCCCACCATTCTCCTAACCATTCATCAAACATTGTATTTCTAGTAGCCTTGTGCCATAAGGGCATAACAGCTTGCTGTTCATCCGGAGTCAAAGATGCCATAAGCCAGGGTATCATGTCTTGTAATATTTCTGCTCCTATTCTTCCAAGCATGCTTCCTATGATCTTTTCTTGCTCCTTAAGGGAGAAACATTCTCTAAATAAAGGCCAAAGTTCAATTTCTTCACGATGCACATGATCAGAGAGTAACTTATGCATTGATTTGCATGTATCTTGGAGATTAATACACAGCTGCTGGTGCTTCACCACCCCGTCCAACGTAATTGATTCACCACTAGAAGAAGTAACGTGCAATTCATGCATCTCATCTAAAATGAGGGATATTTTACTGAAGTTTTCAACTTCCATTTTATGGTCGAGCATGTAAGAGTGGCTGATGTTTCTGAGTTTCCCCTTTGCTTCCAAAGCTGGAAAAGCCACCTCATCCTCTGCATCACTGTGGATCTGATATAAGAACTTTATCAAATGGAACCGTTGGCAGAACTCCGTGAGAAGCCCAACATTTTCAGCCAGCTGAACTGAACCAAGGACAAGGTAATCCAAATCTTTCTTTAGAGCCCTATGGAAGAAGAAAATAAGATCCATTGGTATTGGTTCATCTATAGCAGAATCAACACAACTCGTTTCACGAGGAAAGTTTGAAAAAGAGTATAAATCCCTTATCATTTTGGGAAAAAAGATATGCAGATTGATTCCCCTGCAGTATGATGTCTCAGAGTGCTTAATGCCATGGGAGGCAGCTGAAGAAAAGGAGAAACTTTTCTTTCCCTTGTTAACAAAAACTGGTTTTATTAGCTTAGATTTAGATCCTTTGCAAAGTAACATATCTGAAAGTAAGGAAGAAGATTCAGCATCTTCCTCAATGAGCACAGGAAGAAAAGAGCATCTTCTGCTTGACATTTTCTCCAAGTCCCTCTTGAAACTTTCAACTGAAGTTTTCCCTGAATAACCTACATGGAACCACTCCAATAGGAGGGATGCAAAAGATTTATTGTTCAAAGATTTTCTCTGGTTTACAATCCGCAGAATGGACCTAGATTCATTTTCAGATAAATGAGCAGCAAACCAGGTGATCACACATTTTAGCAACCCAAGTGGCAACACATGAAGGCTCATGCACAGAAGCTGCTGCTGCGTTTCTTCACTGCAGTTCTTGCTAATGACAGGGAATACCTGAAAGAAACTGGAAAAGTGTCAAAAGGACAATTTGGCAAATATTTTGTAATAATTGGTTAATGACAGTCATCTAGGTAAAACTTCAGTGAGTTATTACTGGAAATGTGGCTGGTATCTAATTACAAAGAGATAAAGCCATATAATGACTGAAAATTCAAGCTTCCAATAGAGCTCATCTTGTCCTACTTCTGCTGTATAAGAACGGCAATTAAATAATCATTTTATACCTCCTTTTCTAGTAAGCTAAATTGTTTGTCAACATTCATCACAAACGACTCCAGTTTCTGGCACAGCTTCTCCACAAACTCATTTGTTGGTATCCACTTTTGATCATTATAATGTAGAAAGTACTGTAAATGTTCAATATGACTCGCAATATAGAGATGTTGGGTGGGCAGAGACAGCTGAATGCTGGAAACATCAACCATTACAGGGTAAAAGAACTTCTCCAATGCATTACTGCAAATAACAAAACAACTTATGTAAGTTGGGACTTGCTGATAACAAATAACAACATAAGGAATGATAATAGAGGTATGTCCCTGGCAAAGACAGAAAAAGATGTTAAAGTAGACACCTTGGTCAAATAAAGTTTAATTAATCTAGTAAAATGTTTCAGGAAACATATTAGTTACCTGTAGAAGATTAGGACATCTGCAAGGAATTTCAGTCGGAGAACAATAAAATCTAGATTTTGAAAGGAGCTTGATATTTTTATTTGATGTAGCTCTACTAGAATTTCTTTCAAATCTTTTTGAATGGCACCATGCCAGAGAAGAAGAACATCAACTGGATTATTCCCAATATCTGCTTGGAAACAATGCACTTTCTTCCATCCAAGAGGCCTCTTAGTGAAATGGAATTTGAATTTGTCTTTGATAGAGGTGGGTTCATCAAGAGGTCGAACTCCTTTTGCAAGCTCAGTGTGAAACCCAAAAGTGGACTGGTGTTTCTTACCAAGCCAGGATACTACCACCTTCAAAATTTGATTTTAATTTTGTTACCCCCAGGAAGATTACTCAAATTGTGGTAAAAATATAAGTAGGGATCTACCTCCTGCAATGAATTTTCCTTTGGTACAACTTTTATAAAATTTGTAATTTCTTTTTGCTCATCTGGCTGAAAAAAGGAGATCATCCATGGCAGAAAATCCTGCAGCAGAATTACAGGGATGCTACCAATGAACTGCCACACCAGAGAAGCTTGTTCTTGGAAAGAAAACTGCTTCACCAGCAGAGGGAAAACCTGCAAGCAGTGCATAAGATTGTAACATGCTGGTTAGTCAAGCATATATCGACATGTTTTACATAAAGAACACAACTATATCAACAATGAATTGTTGTAACTGATATAGTTAAACAAATTAAACTATCCTACACTCTACTATAAATATTCTGAGAGTGTCATCTGTAAAGAGTTTTCAACTACTGTGCTAAAAGTTGAAAGATAAAGTACCGAAGCAGCCACAAAGACATAAAAAGAGAAGGTTGCAATTTCATCTCTTTTCTATTCTTCATTATTTCTTCTAATTTTTATCTCCTTTGCTTAGACATCTGCCAATTGCATTCATACATGCCAACTTAAACAAAAAGCCATTTAATCATCAATAGTGCCGTGGTTTTCCAGGCTAAACATTTGCGATGATATAGAACTTGCTTATTCATATAATAGTAATTTCCTTCTTTTGCATGCTTGTTTTGGCATCTAATTAAAAATGTTTAAGGTTTGAGTACAAAATGCTGTTATTCAATTCATACACCAACAGAAAAAGGGGAAAAAATGTAAGTTGGAACAATCACAATTGTCCTCACTTGATGCAACTTGTTTTTACTTCCTTATTTATAGTTAGATGGACATCCGACAAACGTATAGAACAGTTAGTGGAGTTTCTAAGCTCCATAAAAATATATAGAATAATCCTTTCCTTACAATCACATGGGCACATGGCATGCATTTAAACATAAATGTGGAATTAAAAACCTCCACGGACGGTGTATAAAATAATCCTTTAAATTATTATATGCATTTAATCTAACCCCCAACCTAATTATCTCCTCTGTGTGTGTTTTTGAGAATTTAAATGTGGTAATAGTAAAGTTCTCTCATCTACAGCAGTTCTACATTAAAAACATATGAAAGTAAAAATTTATAGTTTACCAATATAATTTATACTTGTACAAATATCTCAAAGAAAACAACCTTTTGTGCCCACTCCCCAGTCCCCACAAAAAAAAAAAAAAATCCCATCTTCATCCTTGATGACCACTAAAACTAGAAACTAAAGAGCAAGCTAATAAGGGAAAAGAAAAAGGTAACACAGTTCTAGCAATGTAAAAAAAAAAAGCTAAATGAAATAACTAATGATAAAAATAAGAGAGTAACCTGCTTTTCTTCTTTCAACATATGCTTGCAAATAGAAGATTGCATGGTGCCAATGCAAAAAACGAGTTCTTGCATTGCTTTGGAGATATTTTCACTTTCCTCCAATGCATTCAAGCAACAGAAAACAGAATCAAAGAGGGGGTCTATACTTTTATGCTCCAGCGAATATGTACAAGCCACATTTTTGACATGTGCATCCAATGCTAGAAAGACAACCTGCCAACAACTTTTATTTATACTCGTGGGATTTTAAATGTCAATAGGAAAGTCATACATACATGCATGCATGTGCATACATACGTATAACATATGCATAAAGACATACATAAACACACACTATGAAGTATATTTGCATAAGCAGCCAGTTGTTTGAAGAAAACGAAACCAAGAAAGAGATTCGATAAAAATAGTCGTTTCTCATAGGTTTAAGGAGCAATTCTTTAATCCAAACATAGTGTAAGTTTATTATCTACTTGGATAAAGTTTTGCTCAGCACTCTAGCATAGAAAGTATATATATGGCTTGATTCAAATGCATTATCTATTTGACTATCTAAATACTTATAAAATTAGCGGCAATTTCTAATTTCTTTGAGTCCTTGACTGATAAAACGATGCTCCTGACTTAAATGCCACATATCGTACCTAAACTCTGATTTATTTATTAATCTGATGGATTTGAAACATATAAATTATTAAATGTGAAAGTCAACTTGTGTTTGGAATACACCAAAAGTTTTTTTGTTTAAAATTGATAATTAAACAAAACTGATTTTATTTTTTTTGCATAATCCTCGGTTAATTTCTTGATCATCTTATACTCGTAAAAGTAAAAAGAATCAATAAGAAATACTATTTAACTGAATTCCAAAGCCAGTTCTGTTTGGTTGCTGAGGAATGGAGGGAAAAGGAAAATTTCATAGAAATTTATCTAAAGAGGACAAAACAATGCTATTTGCTCCTTTTTATCTGAAAAGGAAGAGTCGAGTGTATTTTCTTCTCCTTTCTTTCGTTTTCATGGCAATCAAACGGAATTAAAATGCAAAGTCAGAACTCACCTCATCTTCAGCAGCGCAGTGATACTTATAAGCAAGCTTAAGAAACTCGAACCTTCTAGACAGCTCAACTGCGAAATCCCTCGAGTGTGACTCACTCTTCCCATCCGCCGCAGCAGCAACCGCCACGCGACGGAGCTCAGAGAGTTCCGCACGAATAGCCGAATGGAAGTAAACTAGGAGAAGTATAGGAGCATCGGCAAGCCGTAAACCGGCCAGCGCAGGAAGCGGCGACGGCCGCTCCTCCTCCCCCTTGTCTGGCGGGTCTGTGGGAGAGTGGCCACCGCCCATGCAACTGCTAAACCACGGCAAAAAGAAGGCAACATGAAGAAGAGAGAGCTGGAAGGGTTTTGCATCTGGGAGAGAGGTTGGGTTTTAAGCTTGTTTGAGAACTCCAATTTCTCTTATGAATTGAAAAATGGCAGTTTGAAAATTTTTAAATTATTTTGATTTTGTTTTTGTTCTTTTGTTTATATATTTAAGAGGTTGCCACGGAGGGATGATGGGGACGTTCTACCGAACGGGGAAGGAGCCGTTTATTGGGCGTTTGAGAAAATGGAACTACAAGCGCGCGGGGGTTTTTTGGGTTGAGGTGATGGTGGGGCGTGAAAACGGGTTTCTCATTCGGATCGGACGCAAAAATAAATCTGGGTTATCGGTATCTTATAAACCAGTTTTGAAAAAATTGATTATCATATCATTTCGATTATATTGGTCCATACTAATCAATATCATTTCGTATCAATCGGGATAAAATTTTGAGTTTATATATATATATATTTTTTTTTTTTTTTTTGATTTTTTTAACCAATTCATAATACTTTTTCTCTCACTATCATTTTTATATATTTTTAATTTTTTTCAAAAATAAAATGTATTCATTAAATTATACTATTAAACTTAATTAATAATAATTTATTATATATTTTTATATTTGTTTTATGTTTAACATTTTGAGATATTAAATATTTATAATTTTAAAAAATTATATTTGTACGTAAATATATAGATGTATGTAATTGAGGTACATTTGCATGTATAGATAATATATATTATTACAGAACTTGAAAATAAGTTATATATATATAAATAAATTTTGAAAAATATCGATTAATCTAAAATAATACGTCAAAATATATTGATATCGATATCAATACGTATTAATATAAATAAAAAAAATACATTTATCAATACGGTACTAATTACCTTTGGTAAAACCCCTCCTATTGTCCATCCAAACGAAGCATAAGCGTAATAGGAAGATTGGATATTCTCATTTTTCATTTTTCATTTTACATTTGATTTGGTTAATGTTTTTATTTTTATTTTTTTAAAAGAAAAATATATATAAAACTATCAACCAAAACGATTTTTTTTATTATTATTTTGCTTCATAATCAAGTCATTTTTTTCATAAACTCAAGATTTAAGGTTCTGCAAATAAAAAGTTAAGGCTAATTTTTTTTTCTCTTTTAAGTATTTTTTTAATTTCTTATATTTTGCTAAAAAAAAAATTGGCATATAATCAATCATGTTAGATATTTATATAGAATATTATTTTGTTATAGCTTTTTTTCAAAAAATTGACAATATAATAACATAAGACCAGATACTTAAAATTCACAATTAATAACATATTAGATCTATTCATGGGTTAGATTATTAGTCCGATCCAACAAGATTGACTCGAATTAAATCAAATATGAGATAGGTTTTTAGTAATTCGGATCGATTTGATCAAGTTCATATTACTATTTAAGTATTTTTTTTCTCTTTTAAGTATTTTTTTAATTTCTTATATTTTGCTAAAAAAAATTGGCATATAATCAATCATGTTAGATATTTATATAGAATATTATTTTGTTATAGCTTTTTTTCAAAAAATTGACAATATAATAACATAAGACCAGATACTTAAAATTCACAATTAATAACATATTAGATCTATTCATGGGTTAGATTATTAGTCCGATCCAACAAGATTGACTCGAATTAAATCAAATATGAGATAGGTTTTTAGTAATTCGGATCGATTTGATCAAGTTCATATTACTATTTAAATTATAAAAAACATTATTATTTAAATTTAATTATGAAATATAAATATTAATATATATTTTTAATATTTTAACATATTTTAAATAGTAAAACGGGCTTTTAAACTTGACTTAAGTAAACAAAAAAAACATTTTATACAAGTCTGGACCTTACCGGCCTAACTCATGAACACCTTTATAACATACAAAATTAAAATAAAAAAAAATTGACATCTTTTTCAGATAATTAATATATAATAGTTTATTACAAATACTAGTTATTGGCACAACTAAACCAACTTAATGTAATGCAATTTGATCACATTTTTCTTGATTCCAATTTTTGAAATATAATGGACTTACTTTTATTTTATTAATGCTTTTATTATTTATTTTTTGCTTTTTATTCAATTTTTAGATAAAATAAAATAATAAAAATATCAAACAAACAAACTTAAATTAACCTAAACCTCTCTTCATTTTGCTTTCTATTTATTTTTTGTAAGAATAATTTTAACTTTTTTTGCCTAACCATAATTAGTTAAGTATAAACCACATAAATGTGTAATGTTAATTTCTGAAGAAGCCCAAAAAAAAGAAATGAAAAAGTCGAAAATAAATTTCGATGATGAAATAGACGGTGTTGGAGTACTAGAGTGATAACTTTTTTGTTTGATTTTGAATAAAAATTATGGTTAATGTGCAATATTTTGATTTTTTAAAAATTAAATTGAATAAAATTTTTAATTGAATTGATCCTAATCATATTTCATTCGGATCAGTTCAATTCATCAATTTTTAAAATTTTAAAAAAAAAATATTTTATAGTAATTTGAGTTTTTTTTGCTATTTTGGAAATAAAAAATATATTTTTATATTATGAAAAGAAGATAATTAAAAAATAAAATTTAATTTGAATAATTATGATTTTTAACTTGTGAACGGAAAATCAAACTAAATCAAAATCAAACAGAATTCAATAAAAAACAAATCGAAAACAAACCGAACGGTTACAGTACAAATCGGCTTTTAACATTTTCAATTTTTTTCTCACTCCTATGCTGGAATGAGGTTTACGCGGCGAAGAAGAGAGTAGGGGGAGCTGATTATTTAAAAAATAAAAAATAAAATAAAAAGGTTTAGGTTGTAATAAGTAAAGGGCAAGAGGGGAGCAGGTTTTGGGCTTAGTTTAGCATTGCTGTTGGAAAAAGCTTGGGTTGAAAAAAGCTTGAGTTGGAAAAAGTGTGTTTATAAAGTGTGGTGAAAAAGTGTGGTTTAAAAACTTTTAAGTGTTTAGTATTGCTGTGAAAAAGTGTTGTAGGAAATTGAAATATCAAAAAAAGATATGTTTAAAATAAGAAAAGTGTAGAGATGTGAGGATAATAAAGTCATTTTATCCAAAAGCCAACTTTTAAAGCCCAAAAGCTATATTTTTTGGCTTTTTGGTTTGGCTTTTCAAACCATGGTTTTAACAGCAAAAGCCAATTTTTTTTATCTATTTAATATTGCGTTTGCGGTGAAAAACAACTTTTAATCTAAAAAATTGTATCAAAAACAATGCTAAATCGAGACATTAATCCATGCCGTCCTAACCTTGTCATCACGTGCATGAGGGATCAGGTGGTCAGGTCATCCTTTGAATTTTCAGTTGCTTAAATAAATAAGCTCTAATGTCGCTACTCGAGCGCGTGTTTAGCTTTTGCCCTACACGTGCCCTTCCATGTCTCCACGTTCCTTTCCTTACGCACTAAAACTTGATGCTCCTTTTGTCCAGCTTTTTGGTGAATAGGCATTTGCTTACACCCAAAAGGTGCAGATCATAAAATTATAATAATAAATAGATTTATATTTAATACATTATTAGTATATAATTTTATACATTAATAATAAATTTTATGATAACACATTATTAAATAAATAAATCTTAAACTCTAAATCTTAAATCTAAACTTAATTTTTAATCGGTGACATGATGTGAAATCTAAACTTAACTTTTAATCGGTGACATGATGTGGTGTACTGTTAATGTATAGATCTATATACTGACAATACATTAAATATAAATCCATATAAATAATCTTTAAATTTTATTATTTTATTTAAATAAATTTGTATATTTTTATTATATTTAAATAAATTTTTAATTTATATTTAAATAAATTATTAACATAAAGCAATAACGATTTATTTGAATATAAATCAAAATACAAAATTCATTTGAATATAATAAAAATAAAATAATTCAAGTTTTTTAATATTAATATGGATTATTATCTGGTACACCGTTAGTGGATTTTTTTTAACTCCACAAGCGGTGTTCACATGCTTCCGTAATTTTTCATACGATTTATATTTTTACAAACAGACCGTCGGATTTAACAATATAATCGTACTCGTCGTGCATGTAAATTTTCGAATCAATCCGATATCCTTATCATATCGATCGAGAATATTGTCTTTTTCAACATATATTTAAAGGTTGAAAGTTTTTTACGTCAGAACGAATAGTTAAACATTTTCAATTTACTCGAAAATCGACGTGCATGATCTACGCAAATAGAACACGAAATACGACGATCGGATTAAAAAAATATAAATCGGATGAAAAATTACGAAAACGTATAAACACCGTTTATACAATTAAAAAAATCAACTAACGATGTATCAGATAATAATCCTATTAATATTGTAGCCAAGTATAATTTCCTTTGTATATTGGGATTGGATTTGATTTGGTGAGAGGTAACATCAATAGATGGAATGGTTGGTGGAAAGTGGAAACAGAATCTCTCTTGTATATTCTCTCCTATATATATATATATATATATATATATATTATTTAGAAGGATTGATTGATTTTTGTTACCATCATAAAATGATAATTTTTTTTTGTTAACTCTATTTTTGAAAAAAAAAAAATGAGAAATGAAGAAATGAAAGGAGAACTTATCATAAAATATCTAATTAAAATAGATTTTTTTTTTTTCCAATTTAAAGGGTTAAATTTGACGAGAAGCAAAAGATGCAAATCCATTATTTTTCTTTCTTTCTTTTCTCTCTAATCAAACAAAAAAAAATATTAGTATTTTTTTTCAATTGCTTTCTTTTATTTTCTTTCCCTCATATTAAACATTGCAAGAGTTTAAATGAATTAAACTACTAACTTCAACTCAATAAATGCTAAATATTTAAATTCAATTTGTTCACCATCAAAATGAGTTAATTTAACTTGAGCAGTTGAGGAACATGAAGTCATACTACTTGTCCTACTAATTTTTGCTTTATTTGGATGGTCAGAGGAAGAGGTTTCCACTACATATGTGTTTTATAATTGAATCATTCCAATCATAAAACGTATGGATGAGGTGGTGAAAACCTTTCTCATTGGACATCCAAATTAATTTTTTTGTCTCAATTTTTTTTTTACAAAAAAGTTATAGTTTGAAAAAAAAAAATAATAATTACAAATGCTTGAATTCAAATTTTAAATTTGCATGAATCAACCGGACTAAATTTCGAATTCACTTTTTTGTTTCAAATTTTTGTATTTCTTGACATAAATATAATTATCATATAAATTCAAATGTTATTAATCTACTAATTCATAAACTAGATATAACAATCAGACAAATAATTATATGTTATGTCACAAAATACAAATTTTTAGGACAAAAGTCACGATACAAATAATATTTTCTAAACAACATAGTCCAATTTAAGTATTTTAATACTAGATTTTAGCTAGAGACTTTTGAACATTAGTCACAACTCACACTTCATGACTCATGAGCATACAGGCGAATCTAGGAGGTGTTGGCAAGGATTAGCTTTTATATTGGCCCATCAAAACTTTCTTAATATATGCATTTTCTCATCCAAAAAATGGGTTTAAGTACTCACATATTCTTGTACTATAGTGAAAAGAGTAAATTAGTTTCTGTACTATAAAAATGAGTAATTTAGCCCATGTACAATTGAAATAGGTGCAAATAAGTAAAATTGATAACGGTTTTAATAAAAAACCGTTAAAATACTGACGTAGACTAGTAAAATCTAATAGATTTAGATATATTTCAAGTCATATTTTATTCCAAGTCATTAATTCTATTAGATTTTACGAGTCCACATCAGCATTTTTTACTGTTTTTCATAACACAATTATCAATTTTACTTATTTGCACCTATTTTAATTGTACAGGGATTAAATTACTCATTTTTACAGTATAGGGACTAAGTTACTCTTTTCACTATAGTACAGAGACTATGTGGGTACTTAAACCAGAAAAATGGTAGAACTTTTTTATACAAAAAATGTCAGAGTCTTTGATAGAAAAATAGATTATAAATGTTGAAATTCGAATCCTAAATTTATTAAACATTATCTTTTAAAAGTGATTGTATAAATAAATTAAACTAAACTTTGAGTTCGGTAAAACTTTATTTAGCCATACTTCCTCCTCCTACTCTATATATTGAGATTTAAATTAAAACTCGAAAAAAATATAACTATAATACCATGTTTTTGACATCATATATTAGATTTAATTGAATGATACACATGGTGATCATATATATGAGTTATGACAATTTTTTTTTATCAGTCAACACAAGATATTATTTTCCAAAGGAGGAATGAAAATGTCTATCATAACTAACCTTTCTTTTTTGTCATTTTTGTATAAAATTTATATTTATGTCTTATTGAAACCTAAAGACATGCTTCACATTTGCCTCGATCAATTAATTAATACGCTGTGTTTATTTTTAAATTAAAATATAAATAATAATAAATTATCAGAAAATAACAAAAAAAAAAGATTTAGAATCAAATAGAGGTTTTCATGAATCGAGTCGGGTCGGACCCAAGTATGGTATTAACATCACATATATTTGCTCAAGCCTGACCCGATCCGAATATGGACCTCAAATTTTATCCAAGCCGTTTATGCCCACCATATTATTTTTTTTTTCTAAAAAAAATTAAACAAATATGTTATTTTTTATTCAATTTTTAATAATTTTATATATATTTTTCTTTTATTAAGTTCTAAAATATGGATAACTTAACATATTTTTAAATGTTTATACTATAATATTATATTTTTTTATATTTTTTTATATGATATAAATTACATAAAATATATAAATAAAAAACAAGGCAGATCGGTTTGAGCTAGGGCCTTGATTGTTGGAGTCAAGCCCGGCTCATTTTCTAAATGGGCTTGATTTTTTGAATTCGAGCCTATTATTTTTGTCTAAATCTTCTCAAATATTTGACGGACCTTCAGACTTGAACGAATAATCCGACCTTTGATTAAACAAGTCTAGAATCAAACATATTTGAATCCAACAATTATTTTCTTTGGATTTCTTGTTGCATTTGCATTGTTCATCAGGACAAGGAGGTTTATATAGGCAGCTTGTGCTTAGAAGATCATGAGAAGCAATCAGTAAAGCTTCGAATGGAGAGGCAGGAGAAGATTGGAGATTCTCCCTTTCCGGCTGTGAATTGTGATATATGATTAAGTTGATTATTCTTTTGTCAGTTATCATTTTATTATGTGGTTCTTAATTTCTTATAGTATTTACCTTCAAAATAAAATAAAATAAAACCAATAATAATTTATTTATATTAAATTTATTTTATTTTATTTTCAAAATAAAATTATTATTGGTTTATTTTTATTTTCATCTACAATTTAATTTTATATATTATAATTTTTAAAAAATTAAAACTATATTGCTATTTATCTTTTTATATTACCCACCAATTATTATTCATGAACTCTTTAAATCAATTGGTTTATGATAAGTATATATCTTTTTAGCATCCTTAGAAAGCAAAAATAGCAAGATTTTTGCTAAGATTTGTTATTTTATTTTTAAAAATATATGTTTGTATAATCTAGTTGTTATATGCATTGGTAATGTTAAGACTTTTTTGTTTCGTCCAAAAGTTGAGATATTTTTTATTAATTTTTGTTATAATACAATATTATATTGATTTGTCTTAACTATTTATAAAAAAATGTTTTTTTTATCAATTTTACTTATTGTACTGCAATTTTTTTCAGCACCAAAAACCATCTTGATAAAAGGTTAGAAAATACCATAATTTATAATCTCAAAGTTTCAATTTCATTATTTTAAAGGCATATTTTATTTTATTGTTTTGATTAAAATATATTATTTAATAATTGATTTATTTATATATTTTTTTCAATTTTAAATTGAAAAATGAATTAATAAAAAAAGTTCACCCATAGTTCATTAAAAGATTGTGTAAATTAATTTAAAAGACATGTTATTTTTTAAAAGTTCATTAAAAGATTGTTGAGATATTTAATTCAGATTCAATTCTTGAATTTTTTTTTTTAAAACGTCGCTCATAATTTTAAATAAAATTATTTATTTGATGTATTTTATTTCCTTATACTTTTATTTATGAATTGATAACTTTTATGCTTTTGTTATTTTTATTAGTATATTATTTGCATATATATTTTATATTAGTAAAACATAGTGACATACCTCAAATGAAAAAAATAAATATAGATTTATACTTTTAATCGGCTCCCCCAAAATCAAGTATCAAGATCCGTCACTGGTCAACTATATAAAATTTCGGTATAACTTTAATAAGATAAAAGTATAAAATTTTAAGTCACATTTTGATACTCTGATAACTTTATTCTCTTCATCGTTATTCTCTTTTTTCTTTAGATACTGACTTAAGTATCAAAATTCGTCATAAAATCTAATATCTTTTTGAACATTTACAAGCCATGTGCACTGTGAACTTCAGGATTTTGTTATTTGCCATGGCATGTGGCATGGGCTCAGACTCTTGCCACAGTGAATATATAACCTTGGCCAAATAGGAGAATATCCTGGTTACTCAAGCTTTGAGACTAATACCTTAGTTTCTTTGTGGAGCATCTGGAATTTTTAAGGCCGTTTTGGAGCTTGCTATATATGTATCAGATCATTTCCTGCGCGTTAGAGGCTCGGCAAGGCCATTGTTTCATGGTCCTCACTCTAGCAACCATGAGTGTTGGTCATGCTGCGATCGCATCTGGTTTGCCTGGTGCTCTATATGCTGGTTCGATATTGGTGGGTCATGGGTGTTTGTGGCTCGCAGTACTGGCCCCTATGCCCACAATTGCTTCTGAGATATTTGGTATGAGACACATATGGGCACCATTTTCAATGCCATTACCATAGCTAGTACTGTTGGGTCATATATTTTCTCTGTGAGAGTAGTTGGCTATATTTATGATATGGAGGCATCAGGGGAAGGGAATAGTTGCAATGGAACTCACTGCTTCATGTTATTATTCCTTATCATGGCATCTGCCACCTTTGTCTGGGTTCTCTTGCTGCTTTAGGCTTGTTTTTCCAGATCAAAAGCTTTTATAATCAGGTTATACTCAGAAGTCAGAAGGCTGCTACATTCCAGGATGGAGTAATTCCTTAATACTTTAACATCATGTGAAGGGCAGAATATTAATAATAAAATTTTTGACTGAATTTGATATCATGAGTCAAATATTAAAAATTGGTTAAAAAATTGTTATAACTCTATTTGAAAAACACAAAAGTATTAAGAAAAGCTTTTCAAAAGACTTGACTCCCAAAGAGCTGGCCCAAGCAAGGGCTGGTCGGTCAAGACCAGTTGGGGATTTTCCCAAAGCTCCTTTTGACCTCAACTCCGTAACAAGCACCAGCACCGATACAAAGAAGGAGACCAGACTGGGAGAGAAGGGATCAAGTACAAGGATTGCTTCGGTTTTTTTATATAAATAGTCAAAAAAAAAAAAAAAAAATCCCAAAATACCGATCTTTTTAGATTATTTCTCAAAATACGCTGGTTTTAAAATTAGCTGGGAAATCGCCATCCCCATGGCGATTTTCCAGCATGAAAAAAATTGATTTTGGCTAAAAATACCAAGGGAAATCATCATGGGAGGTGGCGATTTCCCTTGGTGTTTTTTTCAAATTTTGATAAAAATATCAAGGGAAATCGCCACCCCCCATGGCGATTTCCCTTGGTATTTTTAACCAAATTTGTATGGCGATTTCCCTTCATGTAATTGTTTTTTTAATTAATAAACAAATTTTATTTTTTTTTAATTTGTAAATTTTATTTTTTAAATTTAAAAATTATAAATTAAATTAAATTTCTTATTAAATTTAAATATGGACAATTTTGTTTCTTATAAAAATTAAAAAAACAAAATAATATTTCTTCTTAAATTTGTATATCAAAAATTATATTTGTAAGTTTTGTTTTAATTTTAAAAATTTGTAAGTTTTGTTTTTTAATTTTAAAATTTATAAATTAAATTAAAATAATTTTTTTTATAATTTTAAAAATAAAGAAATTTCGTAAGGTATATTTTATTATTTAAAATTTATGAACAAATTTTTTTAAATTTTGTTAATTGATTTGTATTAGATAAAAACAAAAAACAAACAAAAAAACTTGCATTACATTTTCTCTTATAATCCAAAGTACATGATAAGTTGAGAAAAACATGTAATTCATTTATTGTTGATGCGAAGTCTCCCCCAATGTGCCAAATCGATGCGGACAATTTCGACGGTTATGACCTTCGTTTCTGCATAATCCACAACGTTTTGGTTGGCCTTTCTCCCTGAGGTCCATTTCATTACGAATACGACTTGATTTTGGCCGACATGTGGATTTCTCCGCATTTCTTGATTGGGACACACTTCTGGACCATCATATTGAGGCCAGTAACCTTCATTTCCAACAGCTTCGAACTCATGTCTATAAACATTCAATATAGTTTCCAGTCTATAGATTTTGTCCACATATTGCATGCAATCTACATGGACATGTGCACAGGCAGCAACTACATGTGAACAAGGGAACCTTTGTGCTTGAAAATTTCCACAATCACACCACATGTCACTGAGGTTGACTTTGTACTTCATTGCAGAAACACCCTCTTGTGGAGCAACTAACTCTTCAACCAGAAAAGATTGATTTGTTCGCGTAAAATTACGAACAATGTGGGAGTTAGCTTTCCTGCGATTTTCTTGCATAGCTTGTGTGACTGTTTCACAATATGTGTGCCCTCCCTCCATCATGGCAATTTGCTTGTTCCCCATCTTAACAAAAAGTGCAGCCAACCTATTGTAGACACCTAATTTTGTCCGGGCCACTAAACAGGTATGTTTTCTTCCTATATTGATGTTTCCGAGTATAAAAAGACTGTTTTCATCCTGCAGGTGGTACTCCGAGACTTAGTTTAAGAGGGCGAGCACAAAAAGTCAAACTTGAAAAAAAGTCAACCCCGAAAAAGTCAACCCTAGAAAGTCAACTACTGAAAAAGTCAACCCACTTTCAAAATCAAGATTTAAAGTTCAATTGAAAAATGGAGAAAGAATTTTGATAATCCGAGGTCTACATTGAAAGATATGGAGTTCGGAAGTTGGGATTTGGAGATTCAGTAGAAAAGAAAACCTAATCCGAGAAATTTGGGGAAAAGTGCTTAAACGATCAAACTGGTCGAAATTGAAGGTTCCAAATGAAAGATAAGCATTGACTACGGGTAATGGAGAAGTCACTTGCAAGAAAAACCGAAAGAAAAGTCAATCCGAGAGAAAACCGAGAATTAGGGTTTTTAGTGGATTTCGGTGAAATCGGGAAGAATCACAGAAATGGCCCGACTTGGTAAGACCAAAGCCCCCAATGGATGAGGAATGATTAAAAAGGATGGCCCAAGGCTCAGATTGAAGAAAATCTGAAAATCGGACTTGTTTTGAGCAAAACCGGGTTTCAGAGGTTAAAGGGCAAAATTGGAAAAATTTGGGAAAAATAGCAAATGGACTCCGAAAATTCTGAAAAATTTGTCAATCTCATTCTTAAATCATTTGAAAGAGATTGGCGAAAGAAAATCTTGATTCCGAGTTCGTTTGCAAAATGGCCAAATCTCGGGCTTCTTATGCAGTAATTCAAAAAGATAAATCCCGGAAAAATAGCAAATGGACTCCAAAAATTCTGAAATTTGGCAAATCTCATTTTTAAATTATTTGGAAGAGATTGGCGAAATAAAATCTTGATTCCGAGTTCGTTTGCAAAATGGCCAAATCCCGGGCCTCCTATGCAGTAATTCAAGCCGATAAATCCCGAAAAAATACCAAATGAGCTCCAAAAATTATGAAAACTTCCAGATCACACTTTTCAATTATTTTGAAGAGATTGGTGAAGAAAAATCTTGATTTGGAGCTCGTTTAAAAAATGGAAAAAATTATGGGCATAAAAGGACATTTTGGGAAGAAAAAATCCAAATAAATAGCAAACGGACTCGGATAATTTTGAAAACTTCCAGAACTCAATATTTTATTATTTTAGAAGTATTAAAAAAAGAAAAATTGAATTTGGAGCCCGTTTGATATTTATTTTGCATCCGGGGGGCAAAATGGTCGTTTCACCCAAGCAACCGAAAAGGGCTTCTTTGGGCCTTTCAAAAATCAGAGCTGGGCTGGAAAAGAGAAGTGCTGGCCTGCCCAAGCCCAAAGGAAGGAGGAAGCTTAGGATTTTTTCAATCAAGTGATTAAAAATCAAGAGTTAAGTTAGAGATTTTCATTTTTTGAGCCTAAGTCCCAATCCCACATCCCTTTGTAATGTCAAGCCAAGGAGGTGCTCACCTTATAAATAAGAGGTCTTGGCCTTTGGTTGAAATCACCCACTGCCCCTTGTGAGATAGTCTATACACTTGTATTAGGATTATCCGGGTGGTGAGTCATAGTGTTTTTGTTGAGAGGTTTTGTAGCTTAATCCGTTCAAAAGCTACTCTGAGGGTTTGTAGCTTAATCCGTTCAAAAGCTACTCTGAGGGTTTATAGCTTAATCCGTTCAAAAGCTACTTGTTTGAGGGTTTGTAGCTTAATCCGTTCAAAAGCTACTCTGAGGGTTTGTAGCTTAATCCGTTCAAAAGCTACTCTGAGGGTTTATAGCTTAATCTGTTCAAAAGCTACTTGGTGAGTTTTCATTTTAAAATAATGTTTCTTGTTCTTCCTTCATTTCCTTTCTTAAGTATATTTTTCTTACATTTTGTTTTTACAATAAACTCACCATGGCCAAATGGCCTACATTATTTATTTTAAGTTGTTATTTTTGATTCATTTTACCATATTGTTTATGCTATTTTCTTTATTTTTGATGTTTTAAATATTATGTTATTTCATGTTCTTAAGTTATATTTAATTTGGTTGCTTTGTTTGTTGCCATTTATGTCTTAGATATCATGTTTTTGCATTTTTAATTTTCTGTTTTCATGTTGTTTAAATTTGAGCATGTTTTAGAGTTAGCATATTAAGTGTTTGTGAAAATGCTTGTGTGATTCTTTGCATGATTCTTGTTTTATATCTTAGTGAGCATGTTTTAGATTTGGTATATTAGGTGTTTGTGAAAATGCTTGTGTGATTTTTGTGTTATGACTTAGTTTTTCATGCTAGCATACCAAGTGTTTGTGAAAATGCCATGCTTGTTGAAGCTTGGGGCCATTTGGCTACTCTATGTGTTTTGCATTGTGTGTTGTATTTTTGTCATGCTAGTTGTTAGGTTTATGCATTTGCATGATATTTGGTTGGATTTTTGAATCAAGCATGCCTTGTGTTTGTGAAAATGCCATGCATGTCTTAGGTCTAGGTTACATTAAATGCCATGCAAGTTCATGTTAGGTCTAGGCCATATTATTTGTGTCATGCATTTTCCTTACATTTAGGTTTAGATCCATGCATTTCATGCATTATGTTTGCTGCATTGTTTCATGCATTTCATGTTCATGCCACTTGAATAATGACTTGAGCCAATTAATGGTTCAAGGTCATGCTCTCTTGAGCACACTTGTGGAAAATTAATTTTGTCAAATTGATTATTCTACCTTTGTGATTTTTTTACTTAGCCAATTTTTATCTAACTTTCAAAAAGTCCTAGCTACTGCTTTCAAGTCATTTTATGAGTTTCAAATATTTTTATTTTGATTTTTAAATGATTTTATCAAGAAAAAAAAATGTGTTGGCAAAGCAGTTTTTTTCAAAAAACTCGTACATCTCTGATTTTTCTGGGAATTCATCTTTGATCACAAAATTAAGAAAATTTTTCCTCGTATATTTTTACATGTCCTGAGTCTCCAGTATTTTTTTTAGAATTTTTGGAATTTTTCAAAATAGGATAAAAAATCGTGGATTAAAACTGGACAGTGGAGTCAGAATTGAATTTAAAGAAAAACAAAGCAGTTTTTTTTTCTCCTCCAAAAACTCGTACATCTCTGGTTTTTCTGGGAATTCATCTTTGATCAAAAAATTAAGCCGATTTTTTCTCGTATAGTTTTACATGTCCTGAGTCTCCAGTATTTTTTTTAGAATTTTTGGAATTTTTCAAAATAGGATAAAAAATCGTGGATTAAAACTGGACAATGGAGTCAGAATTGAATTTTTAAAAAAAAACCATTTTTCTGTTTTGGTTAATTTACTTAGAGTGGGCTGATTAGGAGAGTTAGCTACTGACTTAGGGTGGTTTCTAAGCCTTTTCAAATTCTAAAAATGGTTTTTCAAGTCCCGGGTTAAGGGTAGTGATGCACCCAAAAGAGTGTATCTTATTTAACCTTGCACTAAAAAGATAAATTGTAAGTATAGTAGTTAGCAAGGGTCGAGTCCTCAGGGATTGGGTTTTAGTTTATAAGTTAATAGTTTAAAACTTAAATTCAAGAACAATAAAAGAAAAGGGGTTTTTGAAGCCAGATTTAAACTAAAGTAAATAATAAGAATAAGATGCAAGGCGGTATAACCAGCCAATAAAAATATATATACTAAATTAGGCGGTATAACCAGCCAATAAAAATATATATACTAAATTAGGCGGTATAACCAGCCAATAAAAATAAAACAAAGTTAATATACAAATTAGGCGGTATAACCAGCCAATAAAAATAAATATAAAAAATAAGCAAACTAAAAGTAAGAAAACAAATAAGTAAGAAGAATCAAATATGAAAAATATGGTTAAGGTTTCATTCTCCACCACTAGACATCATTAAGAATCAATTTCAGATCTATCAATATCAACCAACTATCAAAGTTAACAACCGTAGATAACAACAAGCTCTGTTACCCCAATCTTTCCTTAGTTTGTCGTTAAATAGAACAAGCTCTCTATTTAATCTCTAACCATTAAACAACCTAGAATAAGCTCTCTAAATTCAATTTAATGGCAGCTTTATGATGAGAAAGATAGGTTGATCTAAGCAACAAACACATAAGCTCGGATTGTTCAACTTAGGTTATGTTCCACTTTGCAATTATTGAAAACTTGACCATAATCATTAATCACAAATTGCCACTTATGAATAGGAAATCAAGACAATTACACGGATCAAGACTCCTAAACTAGCAATAGATAATTATCAAGATCTATCTAGTTGTACACCTAAATAAATCTAGACAACATCATGAACAATTCTTGTAGAAGAACATAAGCAACTTTGATAGAAAATTAATGATAGATAGAATCTGAAAATCAATCACAAAACATGTCTAGGGCTTTGAAATCACCCTTAACCAAATAGAAGTTTAGCCTAGCATAGGCATTATAAACATAAAATTAAATAGAATCTAAAAAGAAAATAAAAGAAAGAAAGAAGAAGAAGAAGAATATTAATTATCCAACCTCTTGCTCTTTCTAAAGAAAAAGAAAACTAGAGAAAAGAAAGAAGAAGAAAACTTAGAGAATTTTATTACAATGGCTAATATCCTACCTATGTACAATATGATCCTCCACAATCATCCAAGGCCCTCTATTTATACACATTTTGGAGGGCTAAATGACAAGAGACAAGCTTTACAAATTTCAAAGGTAGGTAAAATAGGTGGGTGAATTTTTCTAACAATTTTCGTCATATTGTATGACAATTTTGATCAGCCAACTTGATGGTCGATTTCGTCAATGTTGGAGGCCTGATCTGATCACATGGTCTTCTAGAAAAAGGTTCCCCTATCAGTTACGGATCCATAGCCGTTAGAATCAGCTCATTTGCTGATGTGGATAAGCAGATATGGGCAAAATACGAAAACAGGTCAGCACAGACGTCATTGCACATCAGCCAACTTGATGGTCGATTTCGTCAATATTAGAGGCCTGATCTGATCATATGGTCTTCTAGACAAAGGTTCCCGTATCAGTTACGGATCCATAGCCATTGGAATCAGATCATTTTCTGATGTGGATAAGCAGATATGGGCAAAATACGAAAACAGGTCAGCACAGACGTCATTGCACATCAGCCAACTTGATGGTCGATTTCGCTATTGAAAACGACTCCGTTTCAAGAAGTATAAAACATGAAAAAGATAGATATGCCTCTTAGCCTTGCACGGCTACAAATTTCAGCCTTATTGCTTCATTGAAACTCCAGATATAGCTGATATGGCAAAATGTGTCGGAACTGGAACTGAACTGGATTTGCCCTTAATTCTAGTAATCTGAAATCACTCAAAGAAACTTGTGAAAAACACCAAATTACATAAAAATATAAAAGATCATAAACACAATTAGACTAAACAATAATAACTCGTATTTGACACAAAACAATAATAAAACATAACTAAAAACTATATAATTATACGAGTTATCACACCCCCACACTTAGATTGTTGCTAGTCCCTAGCAATGACTCAATAAAAATAAAATAAGAAAATCTAATCTAATCCACTTTCGTAGGAAATCACGGTGGCACTTAGCATGTGACACAAGCCTTTAAACCCCTAGGTGTCCCTAGTGGACGAGTTTAGTCTCGTGAGGGTTTACTAGAACGATACCCACAAACATTGAAAAATTAAAATATAAATAAACTTCATATAAATAAACTACATATACTAAAAATATTTACTCCTAATCCTTTCAATACAAATTAGAGACAATATTTGAACAAGTCTTATAAACTAATCAATAGCTTAAAAAATTTCACAAAAAATCATGATTGAATGTAAATTGTTTGAGTTAAGCCAATATTAGCATAACATATCTCAATCAAAATAGTGCATGTTCAAATTTAATCTCAACTTCTCACATGGGATACTCTCTTGATTTTCACTCTTTAAAGTAGTGGTAAAGTGTTTACACTCAATCAATCTCATGAAAACACTTCTACCATATGCTTGCTTGTCCACCTATTCTCCACTAAAAGATCATGCAACTTCATAAATCAAGAGGTCTTTAATCAAGGTTGTAATGGGGCCAAGGGGTTTGTAATGTGGTTGAAGAACAAAAGGATAAAGATATCACAAAGGTTCCAAAGAGTTCATAAAGTTTAGAGACATAAAAAGATTATACAAAGAAACTTCTCAAAACTCTTTACAAGTACATAGTCACCTAGGCCGGATATTCATGTTGGGCCTTTTCTTCATTCTAAACAACTTTGTAACATCTTTTTCTTTTTCCAAAAATTCAAGAGATGATTCATTTTTTTTTATATAGGAATGTATTTGCCAGTATTCCATTTCTTTTTCTCTTGACTTTTCTTTTCTTTTCCCCCCACACTTATTTCTTGTTTCTAACCAAAAAATATCCCTTGTCTTTGCAACTTGTCTCAAATCATGCTAATTCATCTTTGGAACAAAGGTAAAGATATAAGTATATTTAGGTTAGGGACAAGTTATGGTTACCAAAGAGATAGCTTATTCAATGTAGGCTTAAATTGGTTCACTAAGGGTGTGTTCTCTTGGAACATCAATAAGGGATGGTTGTTTGGCCCTGGCTAAAAATCCTAATGCCTCTATCATATTCATGTTGTCACATGCATCAATATAGTCTCAAACGGTTTAAAGCAAGTTCTAGAGAATCATGTAATCATAAGAGCACTCAAGAAAGAAATTAGATTGATTTGTATAATGCATCAATCATTTTAGGCTCAAAAACTCACAAGAATGATTATACAAGTCAGATTAAGTCTAAACATGCTTCTTTCTCAATCAACATATCATATTAACATTGGCTCATAAAAAGGTTGACATCAAGCTCAATTCTCATGAAAATCTTCTCACTAATAAATATGTTTTAGACTTATGCAATTCATATCTCATCATTGTATTAAAAAGGAACTAAAACACACTAAAAAATAATAATAATAATAAAGACTCATAAAAAAAAATAGTAGACAAAAATAAAAGAAATCCTAAATCATTCCCCCCACACTTAATTCTTACATTGTCCTCAATGTAAGTCTATTAACCCAAATGAAAGAATCATGTGTAAGAGAAAAGAACTAATAACATAAGAATAGGAATAACTAGACTCAAAACAAAACAAACTCATGCAACCTAAATAATCCTAAAATACTAAACAAAAATTAACAAGTAAACGTAAAAAGATTAAAATCAAACTGACAAGGTATGTCTCAAGTCTCCCTTACTCAGACCTTGTTCAGAATGAATACTTCTAAATTGCTTAAAAAACAACAAACTCTTTTTTTTTTTTTTTTTTTTTTTGAAAAGAAGAAATCAAACTGATAAGGTATGTCTCAAGTCTCCCTTACTCAGACCTTTTTCAGAATGAATACTTCTAAATTGCTTAAAACACAACAAACTTTTTTTTTTTTTTTTAAGAAGGTAAAATTTAGGAGATATTACCTGTAGAGGTTGCTAACCACTTATTATAACTGAGACACAACAAACAAAATGTTAGATAATGTCACAAAGACAAAGTGCAATCCACTCCTTGCTCGTCCATATCTCTTTTTCTTTTTCCGAGCGTTTGCGAAACAACCGTAGCAGATAAATACTCATAAGCTTGGAGCTTTTTGAGTAAATCTTCAATGGTTGTAGCAGAAATTATGGTTCTCCTTGCCTCTGAAAACATGAATCCATTATCCACAGCATTATCTAAATATGAAAGCAAATTACTAAAATAACCATTAATATTAAGCAAACCAATGGGTTTCTTATTTGTGACCAAAGATGACCAAGAAGCCACGCAAGCTATTTCTTCCAATGTACCCAGACCTCCTGGTAAAGCAATGAATGCATCGGCAGAATGGTACATGATTGTTATCCGTTCAGGGACACTCCAGACTTGTATTTCCTTACCCACGGTAGGTCCACAAAAACTTGTGAATAGTTTTGGTACGATTCCTAGAACTGGACTTCCTCCGGCGTGTGCTGCTGTAGCGACTGCTCCCATTAAACCCGTACTACCGCCTCCATAAATCAAGTGGATCTTTTGTTGGGCAAGTATTACTCCAACTCTTATGGCTTCATCAGCGAATATGTTATTTTTCCCTGGATAAGCACCTCCAAAGACACAAATTTTTTTAATGCGTTGGGATGAAGTACTTTCCATTTTTTTTTCTTCGAGTGCCTGAAAGAGAATGAGTACATGGTGTAATATATAGAGGACTCAGTAGTGAATCAGACAAGAGTAATAATGTCGCCGAAAGTGTATCTGACCTGTCAGAAGAAAATGTTAACCTAACAAAAGATTTTTGCGTGATTTCAGGAAGAAAATCAAAAAGGGAAGAAAAATCAACCGTAAAAGTCAAGAGTAATAATGTCGCCGAAAGTGTATTTGACCTGTCAGAAGAAAATGTTAACCTAACAAAAGATTTTTGCGTGATTTCAGGAAGAAAATAAAAAAGAGAAGAAAAATCAACCGTAAAAGACAAATAAAAAAATGAGAATAATTACACAAATCGAATAACACGTAAATTAAACCGAAATAAAGTTATTGCAAATCAAACCAAAAGCTGAGAAGTCATTTATTGTAGTTGTGATTGTGGCTCACATCTTCCTCTGGTTTTACGTCCAGAAACGGCTTAAACGCCTTCTATGAGTCGAGGATATGCTTCCCATCCAGTTTTCTTACAAGCTGGCAAACAGGGTCTTTTAACATCAGATTCCCAAGATGTTGCCATTCCCTTTGGAATTGCGGCCATAAATCAAGAATTTCTCTTTGTACGTCTCCACTAGGATGCGTCTCAAGAGAAAGTTGGATATTACCCAAATTCTCCTTACTCAGTCCATCCTTAATGAATTCAATTTTATCATCTCGATTAGAGGACGGAATCCCAATAGAACGACATTTACCATTACACGTCCATCGTGCACATTTGTGGCAATTTGAACTCATGCGCTTTGCTCGTCGCTTCTTTGCAAAAGTGCTTCTACCTGTACCTGGTAAATGGAAAATAGGAAGATATTCATCTTCACGTACCTTGGCTTCAATTATCCAACTTATGTCTCCAGGAATCCCTTTGTGCATAAGCATTCTTAATCTTTCAAATCGAACTTGGTAAAGCTTCAGTAAAATATTTCGAGGAAAGGGAGGAAATCGTTTCTGCAATCTTGTGAGAATATCATCCATCCTGAAAAAAAAATGAAAAAAAATTGAAAGAGAAATTGGAAGAGAAATTTATATACAATATCAGTTTTGTGGGTAGCTGATGGAACCGATTTAAATAATCACGGAGTACCGTTATCCGCCATTTAACCGGGGTTAAAAAAAATAAAAATTATATTTACATCTAGTTATTTTCAAAACAAGGATCAAAAAAAAAAAAAACAACATAAAAAGACTCAAAAATAAAACACTCTAAATAAAATCCTAAATTCTTCCCCCCACACATAATTCTTACATTGTCATTAATGTAATGCTATTATCCCCCAATGCAAGAATTATATGTAAGAGAAAAGAACTATTAAACAAAAGAAACTTATGCAGCCTAAATGAACTTAAAAACAGTAAACACAATTAACAAAGAAACATAAGAAATAAAAATAAAAACAATAAAAATAATAAAAGAAAAAGGAAAAGAAAGAGAAAGAGAAAGCAAATCTGAATATGGAAGGTTGGCAATTTCATCTTTAATTGGGCTGCCTTCCCAATTAACACTTGAGTTAGTGTTTTGAATCTAACCAACACCCCTTCTTGGCTTTTTACGCTTGTCAGGCTCATACATGAAATTTTCCAAATTTATGCGTTTGAGAGGTAGCTTTCTTTGCACAACAGTGGATGTATTCTCCATTACAAGTATTATTCCATCATCCTTGGTGGTGCATATCTCATCGAGGAATGATGCATCTTTTGGTACTTGTTGAATGACATCCACAAACAAACTGTTTAAGGTTTCCAGCGTGTCTTGTTCATGTTCATCCTCCTTGAACTTTGCGAATCTACTAGGAAAAGGTGGAGAAGAAACATTAGTAAAAATTGGAATCTCAAACGTTACCTCAGGTGCTGAAATACTCTTATTTGGATCATTGGCTTCATTATCCTCAAGAATAGAATTCATCTCTAATTTTGTCTCATCCTCATCTTGTTCCTCATTCCTCAAGGTCACAATAGTAGTATTCTCCTTTGGGTTAATCATTGTTTGGGCAGGGAGTTCTTCAGATCTTTGTGCTACCCATCCCACCATACTACTAGTCAATTGGATCATTTGCTTTTCCAAACTCTGGATGCTTGCCCTTGTTTCCTGTTGAAATTGCAATGTATCAGTAACAAGAGAATAGACAAGATCTTCTAAAGAAGTACCTGAGTTTTGAGTCATATGTGGTGGTTGAAAAAGATCTGGTTCTTGGGACCATGATTGATTGAAGCTAGATGGATGAGTGTAATTGGCATAAGGATCTACTTCTTGGTAATTTTTCGAGTAGCCATAATTAGTATGATCCCACCATCCCTCATGGTAAGTGTTTGAGTAATGATCATACTGTTGGTCTTGGAACACTTGATGGCCTTGACATCCTCCCATGGCCAATTGTTGAACTGGGAAGGTGAGATTGGCTTGTTGATTCTCCATGTTCATGTATGCCACCAACTCTTCAAGTGTTAGATTGCTCAATTCCATCGTTTTTTTTTTTTTTTTTTTTTTCAAAATTTGATCAGAAAAACCCGTATGTACAAGAAAATAAAACTCATTAGAACTGAAAATAAGAATAAACCAAGTAACAAATAAACTAAAGAAAACAATCCCCGGCAACGGCGCCAAAAATTTGATGCACCCAAAAGAATGTATCTTATTTAACCTTGCACTAAAAAGATAAATTGTAAGTATAGTAGTTAGCAAGGGTCGAGTCCTCAGGGATTGGGTTTTAGTTTATAAGTTAATAGTTTAAAACTTAAATTCAAGAACAATAAAAGAAAAGGGGTTTTTGAAGCCAGATTTAAACTAAAGTAAATAATAAGAATAAGATGCAAGGCGGTATAACCAGCCAATAAAAATATATATACTAAATTAGGCGGTATAACCAGCCAATAAAAATATATATACTAAATTAGGCGGTATAACCAGCCAATAAAAATAAAACAAAGTTAATATACAAATTAGGCGGTATAACCAGCCAATAAAAATAAATATAAAAAATAAGCAAACTAAAAGTAAGAAAACAAATAAGTAAGAAGAATCAAATATGAAAAATATGGTTAAGGTTTCATTCTCCACCACTAGACATCATTAAGAATCAATTTCAGATCTATCAATATCAACCAACTATCAAAGTTAACAACCGTAGATAACAACAAGCTCTGTTACCCCAATCTTTCCTTAGTTTGTCGTTAAATAGAACAAGCTCTCTATTTAATCTCTAACCATTAAACAACCTAGAATAAGCTCTCTAAATTCAATTTAATGGCAGCTTTATGATGAGAAAGATAGGTTGATCTAAGCAACAAACACATAAGCTCGGATTGTTCAACTTAGGTTATGTTCCACTTTGCAATTATTGAAAACTTGACCATAATCATTAATCACAAATTGCCACTTATGAATAGGAAATCAAGACAATTACACGGATCAAGACTCCTAAACTAGCAATAGATAATTATCAAGATCTATCTAGTTGTACACCTAAATAAATCTAGACAACATCATGAACAATTCTTGTAGAAGAACATAAGCAACTTTGATAGAAAATTAATGATAGATAGAATCTGAAAATCAATCACAAAACATGTCTAGGGCTTTGAAATCACCCTTAACCAAATAGAAGTTTAGCCTAGCATAGGCATTATAAACATAAAATTAAATAGAATCTAAAAAGAAAATAAAAGAAAGAAAGAAGAAGAAGAAGAATATTAATTATCCAACCTCTTGCTCTTTCTAAAGAAAAAGAAAACTAGAGAAAAGAAAGAAGAAGAAAACTTAGAGAATTTTATTACAATGGCTAATATCCTACCTATGTACAATATGATCCTCCACAATCATCCAAGGCCCTCTATTTATACACATTTTGGAGGGCTAAATGACAAGAGACAAGCTTTACAAATTTCAAAGGTAGGTAAAATAGGTGGGTGAATTTTTCTAACAATTTTCGTCATATTGTATGACAATTTTGATCAGCCAACTTGATGGTCGATTTCGTCAATGTTGGAGGCCTGATCTGATCACATGGTCTTCTAGAAAAAGGTTCCCCTATCAGTTACGGATCCATAGCCGTTAGAATCAGCTCATTTGCTGATGTGGATAAGCAGATATGGGCAAAATACGAAAACAGGTCAGCACAGACGTTATTGCACATCAGCCAACTTGATGGTCGATTTCGTCAATATTAGAGGCCTGATCTGATCATATGGTCTTCTAGACAAAGGTTCCCGTATCAGTTACGGATCCATAGCCATTGGAATCAGATCATTTTCTGATGTGGATAAGCAGATATGGGCAAAATACGAAAACAGGTCAGCACAGACGTCATTGCACATCAGCCAACTTGATGGTCGATTTCGCTATTGAAAACGACTCCGTTTCAAGAAGTATAAAACATGAAAAAGATAGATATGCCTCTTAGCCTTGCACGGCTACAAATTTCAGCCTTATTGCTTCATTGAAACTCCAGATATAGCTGATATGGCAAAATGTGTCGGAACTGGAACTGAACTGGATTTGCCCTTAATTCTAGTAATCTGAAATCACTCAAAGAAACTTGTGAAAAACACCAAATTACATAAAAATATAAAAGATCATAAACACAATTAGACTAAACAATAATAACTCGTATTTGACACAAAACAATAATAAAACATAACTAAAAACTATATAATTATACGAGTTATCAGGTAGTCAAGTCCGGATTTTTTAAACTTAGAAAATTAGAGCCATTTTAAAATTTTTTGCCCAGTTTTTATTGATAATTCAAGCTTTTCAAAATTGTTTTCAAACAATCACAAAGTATTTTGGTTTTAGAATATTTAATTTGACATATTTTCCTAAGGTAGCCGGATATCTTTTTAGATATACGGATTTCCTTAATTAAAGGAAAAAATACATTTCATGCATTGCATTTTTATTGTCATGCATATTATATGATAGCATTATTTTATTCCATGACATTTAAATTATATGCCATACCATTCATATTTGTCATGTCATTTAGGTTGCATTATATTATTTAGACTGTACTATGTCATTTTATTTATGTCATGCATATACATATTCATTTCTTTTAAATGTTTTCAAAAAAGGATAATGGTTTTCAATAAAAAAATATAAAGATATTCCCGAGTTAAAATAATTCATGAGTTCTCTACCGGGTTTGCTGGAGGGAATATCATCAATTATCATTAATAAAGGAATATCTTTCTTTCAAAAAAGAGAATGATTCGGAAAGTTTTCCAAAACTAATAAAAATTTCTATATTTTGCCACGTTTGTTGGGGAATATAGGAAAATTTTGAATTTATAAATTCCGGATCATTTTCAATAAAAAAAATGAAATTATTTTTCTTTAAATTGGGAATTAACTTGAAATACTAAATTTAAAACCAACTTTTTACCGAGACTTGAGATAACACACGATTAATAAGGTACCGATTTATACGGGCGTTGTGGGGGTGCTAATCCTTCCCCACACGTAACCGACTCCCGAACCCGCTTCTTTGATTTCTCTGGTTTAAAACGCAGACTTGAAATTGGTTTTTAAAATGTTTTAATTAATTTTTAAAATATTTTATAAAACCGGTTTTAATAGGTGGCCGATCACACCTAGCTAAAAAAGATTGGTGGCGACTCCATGTCTTTTTTAAGGTCATTTTCAAAACCTTCATTTTTCTAGAGGAATTAAGTCGACTTTTCCTCGATTTTTTTTAATGTCACGCCTAACGAATAATAAAGTCTTGCGATGAGACTCGTCGTTATTTTTTTTAGGTTGCGACAGCTTGGCGACTCCACTGGGGACATATTAAAGAGTCAGGCCTATAAATTAGTCGTGTGTTATCAAAGTCTCGGTTTTGTTGGTTTAATTGGTATTTAATTTTAATTCCCATATTTTTTTTAATAAGGAGAATTTTGAAAATAATAAAATATTTTTAAATATGTTCATACTCATGTGCATGCATTTTATTATTGTTCTCTAGCTATTTAAGGTTGAATATTATAACTGCTTGTCGGTTAATGCGTTACACTATTCTTGAATGTTTTAATTGTTAGGACATTTAGAATAAGGTTTGTAGAATAGGTGGTGACAGGTTTGTTTTGTTTCTCCACACACACTACACATGCATTTGCATAACATGAATCCTCTACCCGGGTTCCGTCCTTTTAAGTGGAAGTAAAGTAACTAAGCCTTCGTGATTGATCCTCCGTATGGGCTAGTGAAACACTTTCGGAGTATAAAGTACCTAATGCCTTCGTGATAATCCTCCGTACGGGCATAGGAAAATATACTCTAACGAATTGAACCCGCTTTTATCGGGGTGCCTTACTAGCCTTCACCGGCGACAGTGAGGAACAATTCGGGGCCTTAGAACCGATTCACCTTCATATAGTGAACCTAGGCGAAGCCATCCCGAATTTCCGTTAGATATACCGAAAATAGGAACACATGGAGGGACATTTCTAAACTTTTTGTTACCTGTTTTACACTCCGAATAAGTGTGGTAGATCGGGCAACGATGTACGTACATCGCCCGTAATAAATGTGATACTCCGCCTCGAAGGCATCGTGATGCCTAAATAAGCAGATATTGCTGGGGTAGATGTTCATTAGCTGTTTTTTTTTTTAAAAAAAAAAAAATCCTTTTTCAAGCATTTTTGCATGTGGCACATTTCATGCATGTGTAAATAAAGCATGTACATTTTTGGTTGTATTATTGATCTCATTCTTTGCAATAAACAGTTGGTAATTGAATTTGATGATTTCATAAAACCGGTAGTGTCACATGAGCATTTGCATATTGTACCATAGTAAGATCCACCCTGAAATTCTTTTGAAAATGATGTGATTGGTTTATCAAAAAAAAAAATCAAAAAAAAAAAAAAAATTTGGAGGCAAATCCTGCATAATGAGATTTTTGAATAGTCCCACCAATTTCGTGTAATCATTGATTTTTTTGTATATACCTTTGTGTTAATTCATTTATTTTTGCATGTATCATTTTGACATCATATTATAGTCATAGCATGCATGGTCATTCATTGTAAGATACGTTTATGACATGCACAGTCATTATCTGTATATACCTGGCATTAGATTGCATCCATAGCATACATAGTCATCATAATTTCTCTGTATATGTTCATGCATTAATCATCAGTTTATTCATGCACATAGGAATAGAGCATGTACATTCATAATTGTATTCCTAATCTCATGACATTTTCATTTGCATGAAAGGGATTCGAGATATGAGGAATGAATCGGAGGAACGATTGGGTGCTTTGAAACGCAATCAAGAGGAATATGGACATGAAATCCGAAAGGTGAAGGAACAACTTGCCAAAATGCTGAAAATGGTTGAGGATATGGGTAACAGTAAAGGTGAACTTTCTCAGGGCTTCGCATCATCTTCGGATCAACCAAAACCATTAGGCCCAGAACACATAATCCTTGCTGGATCCTGCGCTTGTCAATGCCACAAAGGTTGCAATCCTGATGAAATTATGGACAAAATCGTGAAAATGATTAAACCTGAGAGCCTGATACCAAAGATAGAAACCTTGGATCCTGTACCAAACCTGCAAACTGTTTGATGCACCCAAAAGAGTGTATCTTATTTAACCTTGCACTAAAAAGATAAATTGTAAGTATAGTAGTTAGCAAGGGTCGAGTCCTCAGGGATTGGGTTTTAGTTTATAAGTTAATAGTTTAAAACTTAAATTCAAGAACAATAAAAGAAAAGGGGTTTTTGAAGCCAGATTTAAACTAAAGTAAATAATAAGAATAAGATGCAAGGCGGTATAACCAGCCAATAAAAATATATATACTAAATTAGGCGGTATAACCAGCCAATAAAAATAAAACAAAGTTAATATACAAATTAGGCGGTATAACCAGCCAATAAAAATAAATATACTTTTAAAAATAAGCAAACTAGAAAAGTAAGAAAACAAGTAAGTAAGAAAAATCAAATATGAAAAATATGGTTAAGGTTTCATTCTCCACCACTAGACATCATTAAGAATCAATTTCAGATCTATCAATATCAACCAA
Source organism: Fremontodendron californicum (assembly GCA_030761205.1). Classification (NCBI taxonomy): domain Eukaryota; kingdom Viridiplantae; phylum Streptophyta; class Magnoliopsida; order Malvales; family Malvaceae; genus Fremontodendron; species Fremontodendron californicum. Next base: position 5,430,702 of record JAULJL010000008.1, read on the forward strand.
CTATCAAAGTTAACAACCGTAGATAACAACAAGTTCTGTTATCCCAATCTTTCCTTAGTTTGTCGTTAAATAGAACAAGCTCTCTATTTAATCTCTAACCATTAAACAACCTAGAATAAGCTCTCTAAATTCAATTTAATGGCAGCTTTATGATGAGAAAGATAGGTTGATCTAAGCAACAAACACATAAGCTCGGATTGTTCAACTTAGGTTATGTTCCACTTTGCAATTATTGAAAACTTGACCATAATCATTAATCACAAATTGCCACTTATGAATAGGAAATCAAGACAATTACACAGATCAAGACTCCTAGACTAGCAATAGATAATTATCAAGATCTATCTAGTTGTACACCTAAATAAATCAAGACAACATCATGAACAATTCTTGTAGAAGAACATAAGCAACTTTGATAGAAAATTAATGATAGATAGAATCTGAAAATCAATCACAAAACATGTCCAGGGCTTTGAAATCACCCTTAACCAAATAGAAGTTTAGCCTAGCATAGGCATTGTAAACATAAACATAAAATGAAAGAGAATCTAAGAAAGAAATAAAAGAAAGAAAGAAAGAAAAAGAAAATAAAGAAAAAGAAAACTAGAGAAAAGAAAGAAGAAGAAAACTTAGAGAATTTTATTACAATTGCTAATTTCCTACCAATCTACCATATGATCCTCTACAATCATCCAAGGCCCTCTATTTATACACATTTTGGAGGGCTAAATGACAAGAGACAAGCTTTACAAATTTCAAAGGTAGGTATAATAGGTGGGTGAATTTTTCTAACAATTTTCGTCATATTGTATGACAATTTTGATCAGCCAACTTGATGGTCGATTTCGTCAATGTTGGAGGCCTGATCTGATCACATGGTCTTCTAGAAAAAGGTTCCCCTATCAGTTACGGATCCATATCCGTTGGAATCAGCTCATTTGCTGATGTGGATAAGCAGATATGGGCAAAATACGAAAACAGGTCAGCACAGACGTCATTGCACATCAGCCAACTTGATAGTCGATTTCGTCAATATTAGAGGCCTGATCTGATCATATGGTCTTCTAGACAAAGGTTCCCGTATCAGTTACGGATCCATAGCCATTGGAATCAGCTCATTTGCTGATGTGGATAAGCAGATATGGGCAAAATACGAAAACAGGTCAGCACAGACGTCATTGCACATCAGCCAAATTGATGGTCGATTTCTCTAGGGAAAACGACTCCGTTTCAAGAAGTGTAAAACATGAAAAAGATAGATATGCCTCTTAGCTTTGCACGGCTACAAATTTCAGCCTTATTGCTTCAGTGAAACTCCAGATATAGCTGATATGGCAAAAGGTGTCGGAACTGGAACTGAACTGGATTTGCCCTTAATTCTAGTAATCTGAAATCACTCAAAGAAACTTGTGAAAAACACCAAATTACATAAAAATATAAAAGATCATAAACACAATTAGACTAAACAATAATAACTCGTATTTGACACAAAACAATAATAAAACATAACTAAAAACTATATAATTATACGAGTTATCACACCCCCACACTTAGCTTTTTGCTAGTCCTCGAGCAAAATCAAATAAAAATAAAATAAGAAAATCTAATCTAATCCACTTTCGTAGGAAATCACGGTGGCACTTAGCATGTGACACAAGCCTTTAAACCCCTAGGTGTCCCTAGTTGACGAGTTTAGTCTCGTGAGGGTTTACTAGAACGATACCCACAAACATTGAAAAACTAAAAATATAAATAAACTACATATACTAAAAATATTTACTCCTAATCCTTTCAATACAAATTAGAGACAATCTTTGAACAAGTCTTATAAACTAATCAATAGCTTAAAGAATTTCACAAAAAATCATGCTTGAATGTAAATTGTTTGAGTTAAGCCAATATTAACATAACATATTTCAATCAAAATAGTGCATATTCAAACTTAATCTCAACTACTCACATGGGATACCCTCATGATTTTCACTCTTTAAAGTAGTGGTGAAGTGTTTACACTCAATCAATCTCATGAAAACAGTTCTACCATATTCTTGCTTGTCCACCTATTCTCCACTATTTAGATCATACAACTTCATGAATCAAGAGGTCTTTAATCAAGGTTGTAATGGGGCCAAGGGGTTTGTAATGTGGTTGAAGAACAAAATGATAAAGATATCACAAAGGTTCCAAAGAGTTCATAAAGTTTAGAGACATAAAAAGATCATACAAAGAAACTTCTCAAAACTCTTTACAAGTACATAGTCACCTAGGCCGGATATTCATGTTGGGCCTTTTCTTCATTCTAAACAACTTTGTAATATCTTTTTCTTTTTCCACAAATTCAAGAGATGATTCATATTTTTTTTTTTACATAGGAATGTATTTGCCAGTATTCCATTTCTTTTTCTCTTGACTTTTCTTTTCTTTTCCCCCCACACTTACTTCTTGTTTCTAACCCAAATTTTTAACTAAAAATATCCCTTGTTTTTTTTGCAATATGTCTCAAAATATATAATCCATCTTTAGAACAAGGGTAAGGATATAAGTATATTTAGGCTAGGTGTAAGTTGTGGTTACCAATAAAACATCATATTTAATGTAGGCTCAAATTGGCTCACTAGTGGGGATGTTTTCTTAGAACATTAATAATGGATGGCTGTTTGGCTCTGGTTATAATCCTAATGCCTCTATCATATTCATGTTGTCACATGTATCAATATAGTCTCAAACGGTTTAAAGCAAGTTCTAGAGAATCATGTAATCATAAGAGCACTCAAGAAAGAAATTAGATTGATTTGTATAATGCATCAATCATTATAGGCTCAAAAACTCACAAGGATGATTATACAAGTCAGATTAAGTCTAAACATGCTTCTTTCTCAATCAACATATCATATTAACATTGGCTCATAAAAAGGTTGACATCAAGCTCAATTCTCATGAAAATATTCTCACTAATAAATCTGTTTTAGACTTATGCAATTCATATCTCATCATTGTATTAAAAATGAACTAAAACACACTAAAAATAATAATAATAATAATAAAGACTCATAAAAAAAAAGTAGACAAAAATAAAAGAAATCCTAAATCATTCCCCCCACACTTAATTCTTACATTGTCCTCAATGTAAGTCTATTAACCCAAATGAAAGAATCATGTGTAAGAGAAAAGAACTAATAATATAAGAATAGGAACAACTAAGACTCAAAACAAAACAAACTCATGCAACCTAAATAATCCTAAAATACTAAACAAAAATTAACAAGTAAACATAAAAAGATTAAAATCAAACTGACAAGGTATGTCTCAAGTCTCCCTTACTCAGACCTTGTTCAGAATGAATACTTCTAAATTGCTTAAAACACAACAAACTTTTTTTTTTTTTTAAATTAGCAAAATATGTCCCTTACCCCCTACTAAAATATGACATTGTCCCCAATGTCAAATTTTAAAGGTAGAATTTAGGAGATATTACCTGCAGAGGTTGCTAACCACTTATTATAACTGAGACACAACAAGCAAAATGTTAGATAATGTCACAAAGACAAAGTGCAATCCACTCCTTGCTCGTCCATATCTCTTTTTCTTTTTCCGAGCGTTTGCGAAACAAGCGTAGCAGATAAACACTCATAAGCTTGGAGCTTTTTAAGTAAATCTTCAATGGTTGTAGCAGAAATTATGGTTCTCCTTGCCTCTGAAAACATGAATCCATTATCCACAGCATTATCTAAATATGAAAGCAAATTACTAAAATAACCATTAATATTAAGCAAACCAATGGGTTTCTTCTTTGTGACCAAAGATGACCAAGAAGCCACGCAAGCTATTTCTTCCAATGTACCCAGACCTCCTGGTAAACCAATGAATGCATCGGCAGAATGGTACATGATTGTCATCCGTTCAGGGATACTCCAGACTTGTATTTCCTTACCCACGGTAGGTCCACAAAAACTTGTGAATAGTTTTGGCACGATTCCTAGAACTGGACTTCCTCCGGCGTGTGCTGCTGTAGCGACTGCTCCCATTAAACCCGTACTACCGCCTCCATAAATCAAGTGGATCTTTTGTTGGGCAAGTATTACTCCAACTCTTATGGCTTCATCAGCGAATATGTTATTTTTCCCTGGATAAGCACCTCCAAAGACACAAATTTTTTTAATGCGCTCGGATGAAGTACTTTCCGTTTTTTTTTTTCGAGTGCCTGAAAGAGAATGAGTACATGGTGTAATATATAGAGGACTGAGTAGTGAATCAGACAAGAGTAATAATGTCGCCGAAAGTGTATCTGACCTGTCAGAAGAAAATGTTAACCTAACAAAAGATTTTTGCGTGATTTCAGGAAGAAAATCAAAAAGAGAAGAAAAAATCAACCGTAAAAGACAAATAAAAAAACGAGAATAATTACACAAATCGAACAACACGTAAATTAAACCAAAATAAAGTTATTGCAAATCAAACCAAAAGCTGAGAAGTCATTTATTGTAGTAGTGATTGTGGCTCACATCTTCCTCTGGTTTTACGTCCAGAAACGGCTTAAACGCCTTCTATGAGTCGAGGATATGCTTCCCATCCAGTTTTCTTACAAGCTGGCAAACAGGGTCTTTTAACATCAGATTCCCAAGATGTCGCCATTCCCTTTGGAATTGCGGCCATAAATCAAGAATTTCTCTTTGTACGTCTCCACTAGGATGCATCTCAAGAGAAAGTTGGATATTACCCAAATTCTCCTTACTCAGTCCATCCTTAATGAATTCAATTTTATCATCTCGATTAGAGGACGGAATCCCAATAGAACGACATTTACCGTTACACGTCCATCGTGCACATTTGTGGCAATTTGAACTCATGCGCTTTGCTCGTCGCTTCTTTGCAAAAGTGCTTCTACCTGTACCTGGTAAATGCAAAACAGGAAGATATTCATCTTCACGTACCTTGGCTTCAATTATCCAACGTATGTCTTCAGGAATCCCTTTGTGCATAAGCATTCTTAATCTTTCAAATCGAACTTGGTAAAGCTTCAGTAAAATATTTTGAGGAAAAGGAGGAAATCGTTTCTGCAATCTTGTGAGAATATCATCCATCCTGAAAAAAGAAAAAAAATGAAAGAGAAATTGAAAGAGAAATTTATATACAATATCAGTTTTGTGGGTAGCTGATGGAACCGACTTAAATAATCACGGAGTACCGTTATCCGCCATTTAACCGGGGTTAAAAAATTATATTTACATCTAGTTATTTTCAAAACAAGGATCAGAAAGAAAAACAACATAAAAAGACTCAAAAACAAAACACTCTAAATAAAATCCTAAATTCTTCCCCCCACACATAATTCTTACATTGTCATTAATGTAATGCTATTAATCCCAAATGAAAGAATCATGTGTAAGTGAAAAGAACTAATAAACAAAATAAACTTATGCAGCCTAAATGAACTTAGAAACACTAAACACAATTAGCAAAGAAACATAAGAAAAAGATAAAGAAAAAGAGAGCAAATCTGAGGATGGCAGTTTGGCAATGCTTTCACTAATTAGGCTGCCTCTCCCAATTAGCACTTGATTTAGTGTTTTGAACCTAACCAACACCCTTTCTTGGCATTTTAGGCTTGTCAGGCTCATACATGAAATTTCCCAAATTTATGCGTTTGAGAGGAAGCTTTCTTTGCACAACAGTGGATGCATTCTCCATTACAAGTATTATTCCATCATCCTTTGTGGTGCATATGTCATCGAGGAATGGAGCATATTTTGATACTTGTTGAATGACCTCCACAAACAAGTTGTTTAAGGTTTCCGGCATGTGTTGTTCATGTTCTTCCTCCTTGAACTTTGCAAATCTACTAGGAAAAGGTGGAGAAAAAACATTAGTAAAAAGTGAAACCTTAAACGTTACCTCAGGTGCCGAAATACTCTTATTTGGATCTTTGGCTTCATTATCCTCAAGAATAGAATCCATCTCTAATTTTGTTTCATCCTCATCTTGTTCCTCATTCTTCAAGGTCACAATAGTAGCATTCTCCTTTGGGCTAACCATCGTTTGGGCTGGGAGTTCTTCAGATCTTTGTGCTACCCATCCCACCATACTACTAGCCAATTGGCTCATTTGCTTTTCCAAACTCTGGATGCTTGCCCTTGTTTCCTGTTGAAATTGCAAAGAATCAGTAACAAGAGAATAGACAAGATCTTCTAAAGAAGTACCTGAGTTTTGAGTCATATGTGGTGGTTGAAAAAGATCTGGTTCTTGAGACCATGATTGATTGAAGCTAGATGGATGAGTGTAATTGGCATAAGGATCTACTTCTTGGTAATTTTTCGAGTAGCCATAATTAGTATGATCCCACCATCCCTCATGGTAAGTGTTTGAGTAATGATCATACTGTTGGTCTTGGAACACTTGATGGCCTTGACATCCTCCCATGGCCAATTGTTGAACTGGGGAGGTGAGATTGGCTTGTTGATTCTCCATGTTCATGTATGCCACCAACTCTTCAAGTGTTAGATTGCTCAATTCCATTGTTTTTTTTTTTTTTAAATTTGAAAAGAAAAACTTGTATGTACAAGAAAATAAAACTAATTAGAACTGAAAATAAGAATAAACCAAGTAACAAATAAACTAAAGAAAGCAATCCCCGGCAACGGCGCCAAAAATTTGATGCACCCAAAAGAGTGTATCTTATTTAACCTTGCACTAAAAAGATAAATTGTAAGTATAGTAGTTAGCAAGGGTCGAGTCCTCAGGGATTGGGTTTTAGTTTATAAGTTAATAGTTTAAAACTTAAATTCAAGAACAATAAAAGAAAAGGGGTTTTTGAAGCCAGATTTAAACTAAAGTAAATAATAAGAATAAGATGCAAGGCGGTATAACCAGCCAATAAAAATATATATACTAAATTAGGCGGTATAACCAGCCAATAAAAGTAAAACAAAGTTAATATACAAATTAGGCGGTATAACCAGCCAATAAAAATAAATATACTTTTAAAAATAAGCAAACTAGAAAAGTAAGAAAACAAGTAAGTAAGAAAAATCAAATATGAAAAATATGGTTAAGGTTTCATTCTCCACCACTAGACATCATTAAGAATCAATTTCAGATCTATCAATATCAACCAACTATCAAAGTTAACAACCGTAGATAACAACAAGCTCTGTTATCCCAATCTTTCCTTAGTTTGTCGTTAAATAGAACAAGCTCTCTATTTAATCTCTAACCATTAAACAACCTAGAATAAGCTCTCTATATTCAATTTAATGGCAGCTTTATGATGAGAAAGATAGGTTGATCTAAACAACAAACACATAAGCTCGGATTGTTCAACTTAGGTTATGTTCCACTTTGCAATTATTGAAAACTTGACCATAATCATTAATCACAAATTGCCACTTATGAATAGGAAATCAAGACAATTACACAGATCAAGACTCCTAGACTAGCAATAGATAATTATCAAGATCTATCTAGTTGTACACCTAAATAAATCAAGACAACATCATGAACAATTCTTGTAGAAGAACATAAGCAACTTTGATAGAAAATTAATGATAGATAGAATCTGAAAATCAATCACAAAACATGTCTAGGGCTTTGAAATCACCCTTAACCAAATAGAAGTTTAGCCTAGCATAGGCATTGTAAACATAAACATAAAATGAAAGAGAATCTAAGAAAGAAATAAAAGAAAGAAAGAAAGAAAGAAGAAAATAAAGAAAAAGAAAACTAGAGAAAAGAAAGAAGAAGAAAACTTAGAGAATTTTATTACAATTGCTAATTTCCTACCAATCTACCATATGATCCTCTACAATCATCCAAGGCCCTCTATTTATACACATTTTGGAGGGCTAAATGACAAGAGACAAGCTTTACAAATTTCAAAGGTAGGTATAATAGGTGGGTGAATTTTTCTAACAATTTTCGTCATATTGTATGACAATTTTGATCAGCCAACTTGATGGTCGCTTTCGTCAATGTTGGAGGCCTGATCTGATCACATGGTCTTCTAGAAAAAGGTTCCCCTATCAGTTACGGATCCATAGCCGTTGGAATCAGCTCATTTGCTGATGTGGATAAGCAGATATGGGCAAAATACGAAAACAGGTCAGCACAGACGTCATTGCACATCAGCCAACTTGATGGTCGATTTCGTCAATATTAGAGGCCTGATCTGATCATATGGTCTTCTAGACAAAGGTTCCCGTATCAGTTACGGATCCATAGCCATTGAAATCAGCTCATTTTCTGATGTGGATAAGCAGATATGGGCAAAATACGAAAACAGGTCAGCACAGACGTCATTGCACATCAGCCAACTTGATGGTCGATTTCTCTAGGGAAAAGGACTCCGTTTCAAGAAGTGTAAAACATGAAAAAGATAGATATGCCTCTTAGCTTTGCACGGCTACAAATTTCAGCCTTATTGCTTCAGTGAAACTCCAGATATAGCTGATATGGCAAAAGGTGTCGGAACTGGAACTGAACTGGATTTGCCCTTAATTCTAGTAATCTGAAATCACTCAAAGAAACTTGTGAAAAACACCAAATTACATAAAAATATAAAAGATCATAAACACAATTAGACTAAACAATAATAACTCGTATTTGACACAAAACAATAATAAAACATAACTAAAAACTATATAATTATACGAGTTATCACTGTTCGAGGTCCAAGCCAGTATCCCCACCCTACCATGGTCCAATCGTCCATTGGGATGACCACTACGGGATTCCTGAATCCCACTCCATCACCAACAACTACCAGTTCATACTATTTCCCTCATCAACCACCTTATCCAGCATCTGGGATAGGAACCTCGAGCTATGTACAACCTCCAAAGGCCCCGTATCCGAATCCATACCCTCACCATGCTGTTCCGCCACATCTCCATGTAAACACTCTGGTTCGGACCTTAGTGCCACCACCAAGTGCCCCAACTCCTAGGCCATGTGTAACTAAGAAACGACCCCAGGATAAGACCCAAATGCCTTTTGATCCCATTCCAATCAGCTACCAAGAGCTCCTCCCTATACTGATCCAAAATCACATGGTTGCCTGTGTCCCATTAAAACCCCTGTTACCACCATATCCAAGGTGGTATAATCCAAATGCAAAATGTGATTATCATTGTGGAATTGTTGGCCATAACATTGAAGACTGTATGGCATTCAAAAAGAAAGTGCAAACTCTTATAAATGCCAAGTGGTTGGATCCCACGACACTGATTGATAGAGGACTAGGAAAGCGTCATTAGGATTGGGAGATTTACATCATTGAGGTGGAAAGACTTCGGTCTTATATGATGTAATAGGATTTCACTTTTTCAGTAGCCGGCTCTTATAGCCTTAGGATGTTAGGAAGAATAAAGTGCTTGTAAGGACAGTCTTAACCACTGTTCAAATTTTGTAAAACATGGTTTATACCATTGTGAATGTTGATGTGGGAATGAATTGATTATGTTTCAAATTAATGAGAGGTTGATGATTAAGTTCCTCCGATTCTTATTTCCTCCGTGATATCTCCCCCTTTGCATTTTGCATCCCATCAATTATTTGTCAGGTTGCATTCATGCATTCGTAATCAGCATGATATTTCTGTATATATCTATGCATTAATTTGCTTATTACATACATCATGATTAGCATTAGGTCACATTCATGACACACATGGTTAGTATGATTTTCTTTGTATATACTCTGTATCAATCATTCATTGTTTGCATGTATCATAATTGACACCATGTTGCATTCATTGAACATATGAACATTCATTGGGAAATATGCTGAAATGCACATGATCAGTCATTGCATATATCCATGTGTTGATTTGTTTATTCTTTGTTTGCAACATGTTGGCATTGTGATTGCATTTATTACATATATGGTCAGCATGTTTCCATTATACATGTCCATACATCATATTGTTTAGGCTTCACATGCATCAAATTGCATTCATGGCTCATTCATCATGACATACATTTTGGGGAAAATAGAATAGAAGTTGGCTTGGCTTTAGGAGTCTTTGAAAGAATTTCCATTTCAAATCAGAAGAAGTACTGAGTACACTTTTAATACAGGCTGGTGCTATGGAGGATGAACATGTTGCCCGAATGGAAAAAATGGAAAAGGAACAGAGAGAATTGTGAGAACAACTAGCAAAATCTCAAGCAGAATCTAAAGGTCAGATGACTAAATTGATGGAGCTGATGTCTGCCGTAATCAAAGGAAAAGGATACACCGAAAACGTTATCGCCAGAGAAGGGTTAGAGGCACAAAAGGGCCAGGATGAGGTCATAATAAGTGATGCCCAGAACACTGTTAACCTCGTCAATGTCCTAAACTCAGATGATCTAGCTGAACAGGCAAAGTTGAAAAGGGTTGCAGTAAATGAGGTTGAGTTGGCAGATTCCCAAGGGAAATATCAGTTGTTAGATGAAAGGCTCCGGGCAATAGAAAGAACAGATGTATTCGGGAGTGTGGAGACGAAAGAACGATGCTTGGTCCTCGATTTAGTCATTCCTCCTAAGTTCAAGATCCCTGACTTTGTGAAATATGACGGGACGACCGATCCATCAGCCCACATCACTATGTTCTGCCGAAAGATGACGAGTCATATAGGTAATGATAAGCTTTTGATTCACTGTTTTCAGGATAGCCTCAGCGGGTCCGCAATTAGGTGGTATAGTCAGTTGAGCAAGGACCAGATACGCTCTTGGAATGATTTGGCTAGGGCTTTTCTAAACCAATACAAGCATATGACCGACATGGCGCCTGACCGTCTCACATTGCAAAATATGAAGAAAAGAGCTACTGAGAGCTTCAAAGAATATGCGCAACGGTGGATGAGCCTGGTCGTCCAAGTACAACCGCCTTTAACTCAGAAGGAAACCACTGTCCTTTTTGTGAATACACTATAGGCCCCATACTACGATAGACTTGTCGGCAACACCATGAAGAATTTTTCGGACATGGTAATTTCAGGGGAGATGATTGAGAATGCTATCAAGGATGGGAAAATTGAAGGAGAAAGAACATCCAATACCAAGAACAGGGCATCTGAAAATAAAAAGAAAGATACCCAAGTCGTGGAAGACTTTGCCCCATCTCCCCAATTCTCCTCGTATCAGCCATTTAACTCTACCCTGAACAATGTCTCTCAAGGTTTTTATCCCTACCAACCAATGACTACAACTACACCAGAATTTACATCTGTCTATCAATCGAACATCCTCGGGAATAATCGAAGGGGGCATAAAAAGCGAAAAATAAATCAGGTTGACCCGATTCCTGTGACATACAGTGAGCTACTACCTCAACTCATCCAGAATCACCTTGTGACACCCATGCAAATAGCGCCTCTGAAGCCCCCTTGTCCGAGCTGGTATGATGCTAATGAGTGTTGTGGGTACCATTCTGGCAATCAAGGTCACTCAACAGAGAACTGCCCCGCTTTGAAGTACAAGGTCAGAGATCTCATCAAGGCTGGTTCGATAAGTTTTGAAGATGGGGAAGTCAAGTGTCATAAGAAACATTGTGCATGATCATATTAGGTTTTTGACACATGTAGTTCTATACACTATGATGATGAAAGCACTTGTCTCATGTTAACATCTACATGAATTAAATGAATTTTGTATTTTAAATGCTTTGTGTTTGTCGTGTTTCAACAATAACTTGAATTTGCAAAAACAAGCATTAAGGAATTTTTAGTGATGGATAGTCTCAAGAAGATTGATGATCATTGTTAGAAATGATCCAATACCTTCAGCCCTCTCTTTTAGGCTTTCCTAAGCCTAAATCTTTTGAACCGAGACCACTTGAAAGACCTAATGCTTCAAGGAATATGAATGATTTGACTTCATAAAACCATTGTCATCACAGAATAAGCAAAGACGTAGATCTTAGTCTAGGCTATGAACAAAGGAACAAACTTTTTGAAAATTTTCAAATTCCTTGAAAATCAAACAAATGAGACATTCTATCAAGAATCCAGATTTTGGTAATTTGATGTGTGTCAAGATTGTGCTAAAACCATTCATTGCCTAGACATCACTTCATGATTGACACCCTGGGGCACAATGATTAAACTAGATTATCCCTTGTCCCAGAGAAAAGGCTGAGTTTCCAATCTGAGTTCTTTGAAGAGACAAGGAAAATATGACCCAAAAAAAGGTTTTCCTTGTCTCTTATTCTTCATGGTTAATCAAATTGGGGCATCATATGTGGAAATGATGGATACATCGTGAATAAGGATGGACTTAATGCATGAATCATTGGGGGCATGCGACGAAAAAAACAAAAAAAAAGAAAAAAGAAAAAGAAAAATTGTGATATCATGCATATGAGAACTCGGATGATTCCAAAGTGCAAAATGAAATTCTGAATATCTATTTCCCCTGGGAATTGCTTTTCAATGTGAATATTTGTGCTTGACATGAGAAATGGCCATCTTTCATATCCCTTTCACAAAAAAAAAATTATTATCCATAGTCACCCCTTTTGAGCCAAAAGAATTCTTTCTTCTTTGAACCCTGATCAAGGATTACCCTCTACTGGGGGGCAAATGCGAGGAAAGATCTTTTCAAAGATCATTGAGAAATGAGTGACAGCTCAAGGATAGACAAAAAGCAAATGGATCCCCGAATAAATACGGGCGCACTCTGTCAAAGAAAAAAGAAGAGGAAAAGATGGCGAAATGAAAGCCAAGAAAAACAAAAAACACAATAAAAAATAAAACAAAATGTGTGAAATACATGACAAATTGAAAGCCAAGAGCGAGGAAAGAAAGACACAAAAGTCAAAAGGAAAGAAATATCCAAGAAGGGACAAATGCTTCAAAGAGAATCCTCCTCAAGAAATGATCCTTGATCTGATTACCCTCAAACACATATTTTGGGCCTATTTATCCTTTCTTTCTGAACCCTGAGCCATGGCCTACATTACGTGCTTTAAAAGTCCATTTTGATCAAGCATGAATATTTAATTTGAAAGGTTTTTCCTCAGATTTTATCCCATTTCATCGAATTATCATTTCACTAAGGAAGAATTTAGAATTCTCAAGTGTATGGTAAAAAAAAAAAAGAAAAAAGAAAAGAATGTGACTCTAGGGCGAAAACCCAAAAATGGGCGGTCTAGAGTAAATTTGGAAATTTTCAATGCCCTCTATGATAGTGTCGATACCCCAAAAAGAAAAGATCTTATTAAAGGAGTGGTCATCGAGGAACATCTATGATTTCTTGAACCCCCAAATTGTCAATTCTCATTCAAAGGATTGTCTTCAAAAAAAACTGAAACTTTTTTCTCCAAGATTAAACTTTCCAGTTTGAACATCCAGGCCAATCTTGACGCTTGTCAAAATGCCTTGATATGGAAACTAAAAGAATGTTGAATTTGTTTGGTTCTCAATAAATTCATGATTTGTAAAACCTGTTCCATTTGTGAGCCTAGAAAGGATATACATTTTTGTCATGAAGTTTTCCTGAAAAAGTCAGAATCTTGTTATACCAAGCCTTGCCAATCCCAGTTGGAAAAACCCAGATTAATACTTAGGGAATTTTCTAATAGTGATCATCAGTCATCAAAAGATTTGTACATCATACACTGTGGAGTTAAAATTTTTGGCTTAGAAGTTTTCCTTAAATAAGCAAAATTGTTTTTCAAAACAAAAAAAAAAAATATTTTTGAAATACCCATTTTTGATAATGACATGTGACAAGGATTTTTCTAACTCAAAGGTATAGAACTGCCAGGATAGGTCCTGACTTCCAGATATGAGAAGAAGATATCGAACCCAGTTCAGATCTCTGTTGATGAAAGTTTGAAAACTGTTGGGGCAAAGAGAATAGCCGAAATGAATTGAAGATATACTCTGATTTGAAGAGGAAAAATGAATTTGAAAGGCTAAGCCAAAGTCTAGAAAAACAACCGGGGGCATTCGCATCACTCATGAGCACTCATCTCTTTATCGAGCTTTTGCATCTGCACAGTGTCGGCAAGCATTTGCATCATTCATGGGTATTTGCATTGGCATTATTCCATAAGCATCTGCATTTTACCTTTACATTTACATTCTTCATGGAATTCGCATTTGTGTCATCTCAAGCAATTGCATCATTTCTAGAATCGTTGCATTTTCATTACTGTGTGGTAATTGTAGTTACACCATTCATAAACCAGTTACATGAACACAATTAGTAGGGGCATCTGCATCATGAAACATGGGCATCAATCCAGGCCATTTGCATTTGCACTAAGAAATATTTTACATTTGCACCATGAAGCATGAGCACCTTGTTAACACCATGTGCATTTGCATCATTTCTCAAAGCTTCTGGTGGGGATATCCAGAATTTTACAGTTTTAAAAGTGAACAAGTCTTCGGTGGTGATAGCTGAAGCCTCTAGTGGAGATATCCAGGGTTTTATAATTTTGAAAAATGAGAAATTTTATTCTGAAGGAGTTACCCAGAATTTTACAATGACCAAGTCTTTGGTGGTGATGAGCAAAGCTTCTGGTGGTGATATCCAGAATTTTGTAGTTTTAAAAGTGAACAAGTCTTCAGTGGTGATAGCTGAAGCCTCTGGTAGAGATATCCAGGGTTTTATAATTTTGAAAAATGAGAAATTTTATTCTGAAGGAGTTACCCAGAATTTTACAATGAGCAAGTCTTTGGTGGTGATAGCCAAAGCTTCTGGTGGGGATATCCAGAATTTTACAGTTTTAAAAATGAAGAAGTCTTCGGTGGTGATAGCTGAAGCCTCTGGTGGAGATATACAGGGTTTTATAATTTTGAAAAATGAGAAATTTTATTCTGAAGGAGTTACCCAGAATTTTACAATGACCAAGTCTTTGGTGGTGATAGCCAAAGCTTCTGGTGGTGATATCCAGAATTTTGCAGTTTTAAAAGTGAATAAGTCTTCGGTGGTGATAGCTGAAGCCTCTGGTGGAGATATCCAGGGTTTTATAATTTTGAAACAAGAGAAATCTTCTTCTAGATGAGTTATCTAGAATTTTATATTGAGCAAGTCTTTGGTGGTGATAGCCAAAGCTTCTGGTGGGGATATCCAAAATTTTACAGTTTTAAAAATGAAGAAGTCTTCGGTGCTGATAGCTGAAGCCTCTGGTGGAGATATCCAGGGTTTTATAATTTTGAAAAATGAGAAATCTTCTTTTGAAGGAGTTATCCATAATTTTTTTCAACATGTGCATCTACATCAAGAAGCATTTGCATCAATCTAAGTTAGTTAAATCTGCGTCAAGAAAGTTTGCATCAAATCAAGTCATTTACATTTGCATCAAAGACATTTGCACCAATCTAAGTCATTTGCATCTACACCAAGAAGCGTTTGCATCAACAAAAGACATTTGCATTTGCATCATGAAGCATTTGCATCATCTCTTAAAGCTTTCAGGTATAATCGATTTCGTTTCCTTAAGGCGAGTCGAGCCCCGAAATCATCGTCGAGGTACTTTTTTTATTTATGAACAAGTCTTCGGTGGTGATAGCTGAAGCCTCTGGTGGAGATATCCAGAGTTTTTTTTTTTAAAGTCCTTTGAAAAGGTAGAAAGTCTTCGGTGGTGATAGCTGAAGCTTCTGGAGATGATACCCAGAATTTTACAGTTTTAAAAATGAGCAAGACTTCGGTGGTGATAGCTGAAGCCTCTGGTGGAGATATCCAGAGTTTTAAAATCCTTTGAAAAGATAGAAAGTCTTCGGTGGTGATAGCTGAAGCTTCTGGAGGTGATACCCAGAATTTTTACATTTAAAAAAAAATGAGCAAGACTTTGGTGGTGATAGCCGAAGCTTCTGGAGGAGATATCCAGAATTTTAAACACAGCTGAGAACAAGACAGGTTAATGCCCCGAGACCATCGTCGAGGTCATTTCCTTTCTTGCAAATCGAATTCGTTTCCTTAAGACGAATCGAGCCTTGTTTAGGTAGGGAATTCAATTTAAGGACAAATCTTCAATTTACTGTTTTCAAAAAAAAAAAATTGAAAAAAAAAAGAAAAAAGAGAAAAAATGAAAAAAATTGAAAATGAAAAAAGAAAATAAAAAAATGCAAAATGCAAAAATGAATGAAGAAATGAAAAAGAAAACCCCTTTCCTTTCCATGTGATTTCACTGACCGTACAAAATTAGTGTTGGTTTATCTTTGCCTGATTCCTGATTCTCAGCAATAGCCAAAGAGGGGCAGCTGTAGACACCTAATTTTGTCCGGGCCACTAAACAGGTATGTTTTCTTCCTATATTGATGTTTCCGAGTATAAAAAGACTGTTTTCATCCTGCAGGTGGTACTCCGAGACTTAGTTTAAGAGGGCGAGCACAAAAAGTCAAACTTGAAAAAAAGTCAACCCCGAAAAAGTCAACCCTAGAAAGTCAACTACTGAAAAAGTCAACCCACTTTCAAAATCAAGATTTAAAGTTCAATTGAAAAATGGAGAAAGAATTTTGATAATCCGAGGTCTACATTGAAAGATATGGAGTTCGGAAGTTGGGATTTGGAGATTCAGTAGAAAAGAAAACCTAATCCGAGAAATTTGGGGAAAAGTGCTTAAACGATCAAACTGGTCGAAATTGAAGGTTCCAAATGAAAGATAAGCATTGACTACGGGTAATGGAGAAGTCACTTGCAAGAAAAACCGAAAGAAAAGTCAATCCGAGAGAAAACCGAGAATTAGGGTTTTTAGTGGATTTCAGTGAAATCGGGAAGAATCACAGAAATGGCCCGACTTGGTAAGACCAAAGCCCCCAATGGATGAGGAATGATTAAAAACGATGGCCCAAGGCTCAGATTGAAGAAAATCTGAAAATCGGACTTGTTTTGAGCAAAACCGGGTTTCAGAGGTTAAAGGGCAAAATTGGAAAAATTTGGGAAAAATAGCAAATGGACTCCGAAAATTCTGAAAAATTTGTCAATCTCATTCTTAAATCATTTGAAAGAGATTGGCGAAAGAAAATCTTGATTCCGAGTTCGTTTGCAAAATGGCCAAATCTCGGGCTTCTTATGCAGTAATTCAAAAAGATAAATCCCGGAAAAATAGCAAATGGACTCCAAAAATTCTGAAATTTGGCAAATCTCATTTTTAAATTATTTGGAAGAGATTGGCGAAATAAAATCTTGATTCCGAGTTCGTTTGCAAAATGGCCAAATCCCGGGCCTCCTATGCAGTAATTCAAGCCGATAAATCCCGAAAAAATACCAAATGAGCTCCAAAAATTATGAAAACTTCCAGATCACACTTTTCAATTATTTTGAAGAGATTGGTGAAGAAAAATCTTGATTTGGAGCTCGTTTAAAAAATGGTAAAAAGTATGGGCATAAAAGGACATTTTGGGAAGAAAAAATCCAAATAAATAGCAAACGGACTCGGATAATTTTGAAAACTTCCAGAACTCAATATTTTATTATTTTGGAAGTATTAAAAAAGAAAAATTGAATTTGGAGCCCGTTTGATATTTATTTTGCATCCGGGGGGCAAAATGGTCGTTTCACCCAAGCAACCGAAAAGGGCTTCTTTGGGCCTTTTAAAAATCAGAGCTGGGCTGGAAAAGAGAAGTGCTGGCCTGCCCAAGCCCAAAGGAAGGAGGAAGCTTAGGGTTTTTTCAATCAAGTGATTAAAAATCAAGAGTTAAGTTAGAGATTTTCATTTTTTGAGCCTAAGTTCCAATCCCACATCCCTTTGTAATGTCAAGCCAAGGAGGTGCTCACCTTATAAATAAGAGGTCTTGGCCTTTGGTTGAAATCACCCACTACCCCTTGTGAGATAGTCTATACACTTGTATTAGGATTATCCGGGTGGTGAGTCATAGTGTTTTTGTTGAGAGGGTTTGTAGCTTAATCCGTTCAAAAGCTACTCTGAGGGTTTGTAGCTTAATCCGTTCAAAAGCTACTCTGAGGGTTTATAGCTTAATCCGTTCAAAAGCTACTTGTTTGAGGGTTTGTAGCTTAATCCGTTCAAAAGCTACTCCGAGGGTTTGTAGCTTAATCCGTTCAAAAGCTACTCTGAGGGTTTATAGCTTAATCTGTTCAAAAGCTACTTGGTGAGTTTTCATTTTAAAATAATGTTTCTTGTTCTTCCTTCATTTCCTTTCTTAAGTATATTTTTCTTACATTTTGTTTTTACAATAAACTCACCATGGCCAAATGGCCTACATTATTTATTTTAAGTTGTTATTTTTGATTCATTTTACCATATTGTTTATGCTATTTTCTTTATTTTTGATGTTTTAAATATTATGTTATTTCATGTTCTTAAGTTATATTTAATTTGGTTGCTTTGTTTGTTGCCATTTATGTCTTAGATATCATGTTTTTGCATTTTTAATTTTCTGTTTTCATGTTGTTTAAATTTGAGCATGTTTTAGAGTTAGCATATTAAGTGTTTGTGAAAATGCTTGTGTGATTCTTTGCATGATTCTTGTTTTATATCTTAGTGAGCATGTTTTAGATTTGGTATATTAGGTGTTTGTGAAAATGCTTGTGTGATTTTTGTGTTATGACTTAGTTTTTCATGCTAGCATACCAAGTGTTTGTGAAAATGCCATGCTTGTTGAAGCTTGGGGCCATTTGGCTACTCTATGTGTTTTGCATTGTGTGTTGTATTTTTGTCATGCTAGTTGTTAGGTTTATGCATTTGCATGATATTTGGTTGGATTTTTGAATTAAGCATGCCTTGTGTTTGTGAAAATGCCATGCATGTCTTAGGTCTAGGTTACATTAAATGCCATGCAAGTTCATGTTAGGTCTAGGCCATATTATTTGTGTCATGCATTTTCCTTACATTTAGGTTTAGATCCATGCATTTCATGCATTATGTTTGCTGCATTGTTTCATGCATTTCATGTTCATGCCACTTGAATAATGACTTGAGCCAATTAATGGTTCAAGGTCATGCTCTCTTGAGCACACTTGTGGAAAATTAATTTTGTCAAATTGATTATTCTACCTTTGTGATTTTTTTACTTAGCCAATTTTTATCTAACTTTCAAAAAGTCCTAGCTACTGCTTTCAAGTCATTTTATGAGTTTCAAATATTTTTATTTTGATTTTTAAATGATTTTATCAAGAAAAAAAAAGTGTTGGCAAAGCAGTTTTTTTCAAAAAACTCGTACATCTCTGATTTTTCTGGGAATTCATCTTTGATCACAAAATTAAGAAAATTTTTCCTCGTGTAGTTTTACATGTCCTGAGTCTCCAGTATTTTTTTTAGAATTTTTGGAATTTCTAAAAATAGGATAAAAAATCGTGGATTAAAACAGGACAGTGGAGTCAGAATTGAATTTAAAGAAAAACAAAGCAGTTTTTTTTCTCCTCCAAAAACTCGTACATCTCTGGTTTTTCTGGGAATTCATCTTTGATCAAAAAATTAAGCCGATTTTTTCTCGTATATTTTTACATGTCCTGAGTCTCCAGTATTTTTTTTAGAATTTTTGGAATTTTTCAAAATAGGATAAAAAATCGTGGATTAAAACTGGACAGTGGAGTCAGAATTGAATTTAAAGAAAAACAAAGCAGTTTTTTTTTCTCCTCCAAAAACTCGTACATCTCTGGTTTTTCTGGGAATTCATCTTTGATCAAAAAATTAAGCCGATTTTTTCTCGTATAGTTTTACATGTCCTGAGTCTCCAGTATTTTTTTTAGAATTTTTGGAATTTTTCAAAATAGGATAAAAAATCGTGGATTAAAACTGGACAATGGAGTCAGAATTGAATTTTAAAAAAAAAACCATTTTTCTGTTTTGGTTAATTTACTTAGAGTGGGCTGATTAGGAGAGTTAGCTACTGACTTAGGGTGGTTTCTAAGCCTTTTCAAATTCTAAAAATGGTTTTTCAAGTCCCGGGTTAAGGGTAGTCAAGTCCGGATTTTTTAAACTTTGAAAATTAGAGCCATTTTAAAATTTTTAGCCCAGTTTTTATTGATAATTCAAGCTTTTCAAAATTGTTTTCAAACAATCACAAAGTATTTTGGTTTTAGAATATTTAATTTGACATATTTTCCTAAGGTAGCCGGATATCTTTTTAGATATACGGATTTCCTTAATTAAAGGAAAAAATACATTTCATGCATTGCATTTTTATTGTCATGCATATTATATGATAGCATTATTTTATTCCATGACATTTAAATTATATGCCATACCATTCATATTTGTCATGTCATTTAGGTTGCATTATATTATTTAGACTGTACTATGTCATTTTATTTATGTCATGCATATACATATTCATTTCTTTTAAATGTTTTCAAAAAAGGATAATGGTTTTCAATAAAAAAATATAAAGATATTCCCGAGTTAAAATAATTCATGAGTTCTCTACCGGGTTTGCTGGAGGGAATATCATCAATTATCATTAATAAAGGAATATCTTTCTTTCAAAAAAGAGAATGATTCGGAAAGTTTTCCAAAACTAATAAAAATTTCTATATTTTGCCACGTTTGTTGGGGAATATAGGAAAATTTTGAATTTATAAATTCCGGATCATTTTCAATAAAAAAATGAAATTATTTTTCTTTAAATTGGGAATTAACTTGAAATACTAAATTTAAAACCAACTTTTTACCGAGACTTGAGATAACACACGACTAATAAGGTACCGATTTATACGGGCGTTGTGGGGGTGCTAATCCTTCCCCACACGTAACCGACTCCCGAACCCGCTTCTTTGATTTCTCTGGTTTAAAACGCAGACTTGAAATTGGTTTTTAAAATGTTTTAATTAATTTTTAAAATATTTTATAAAATCGGTTTTAATAGGTGGCCGATCACACCTAGCTAAAAAAGATTGGTGGCGACTCCATGTCTTTTTTAAGGTCATTTTCAAAACCTTCATTTTTCTAGAGGAATTAAGTCGACTTTTCCTCGATTTTTTTTAATGTCACGCCTAACGAATAATAAAGTCTTGCGATGAGACTCGTCGTTATTTTTTTTAGGTTGCGACACCTATAATATGTTGATTGCACTAAAGCAGTAATGGGAAGATGACGCGTTCCCTTCAACACTGAATTGATAGATTCAGCTAGGTTGGTTGTCATATGGTCATAACGCATTCCTTGATCATATGACTGCGCCCACTTCTCCTTGGGGATCCTATCAAGCCAATTAGCCGCCTCTGCATTTTCTCCACGAAGATTGTCATACATGAAATGAAAATTCGATCGCCTCAACTCGTATCCTAATAAATTTTAAAACAAAAAACTTGTGAATTTCAATATTATTTTATATGCTAAACGAAATATAAGAGATAAAATAACTATGATTTGATTCCATACCCATGTTAACAATTTGTCGACGCAATTCCTTATTGTTAAACTTTTTCATAAAGTTCGCTGCAATGTGTCGAATGCAGTACACTGAATATGCATGTGGAGGATTCCATCCACCATCGCGTCTAATCGCAGCTTTGATGGCTTCATGTCGATCAGACATCAAGCAAATGCCAGGCTGTTTTGTCACGTGTCTGCGCAAGTTACTGAGAAAGAATGACCAAGCCTCTGTTGTCTCACCCTCCACAATGGCAAAGGCAATTGGCAGTATGTTTCGGTTGCCATCTTGTGCAATAGCTAACAATAATGTGCCTTTGTATTTTCCATATAAGAAAGTACCGTCTATTTTCACAATAGGTTTACAATACGGATACCCTTCAATGCACGACTTAAATGTCCAAAATAGTCGATGGAATATTCTCTTACCCTGGACCAGTCGATCACCGTGATATGTAGGTACCGTTTGCAATTCCACAATTGTACCAGGCACGGAATGTTGCATTGCACCTAACCATTTAGGTAGCTCATTGTACGATCTTTCCCAATCGCCAAATACTCGAACAATTGCCTTTTGCTTTGCTTGCCATGTTTTCTTGTAGGAGGTGATGTATCCATACCGGATTCGCATCTCAGCGATCAAAACTGAAACGGAAATCTCCGGATTTGCTTGGACCAATGACAAAATGCATGAACAGATCATGTTACAATCTAACTTGCAATGATCTTGTGAAATCCTCCCCGATGTGCAAGTATGAGGCCCTTCATATTTTCTAATCTCCCATACATGTTTCTTCTTCATAAAAGTTGCCCTTATTCTCCAATTACACCCATTCCCATACATTACGCACTTGGCATAATATTTCGTCGGCTCAGATTCAATTACTCTGTAATCTACAGAGTTTTTGATGTTATAGTGCTTGATAGCTGAAAGCACAACCTCTTTCGTTGGGAATTGTAACCCAACACACAGATCAACTGCAGATGGATCAAATGTCAGAGGCATAGCTAATGTATGAGCATACTCTGGAAATTCCGGCACATGCATTGCCTCCAGATCCAGTGTATGCATATGGGATGCAGCCTGATATGGGGGAATATCTCGATGAGTGTTGATATCTCCATGAGTGTTGATCTCAGCAGGGACGACGTCTGGGTCAGAATCAGTATTGTCATCACTTGCGAATTCAGCATCCTCTTCCTGCTCACTAAATTCACCAACATCTTCACCATGGACTCCACGTGGACGAACAGGATCAACACCAGCTGGCTCATCTTCGAGGGTAGTAGGAATTAGGGTTTGTGAGACTAATGAAGTCTGAAAAGTTGTAGCTTGAGATAAGGGCACGACTTCTTCTGTGGGAACGTCGTATGTAGTGTGAACATAGAACGACCCAGAATCATAATCTTCTATGGGAAAGTTTTCTGTTGTGCGAACATTTGAAGGGCCGCAATCATCGTCAACATCATCTATGTCAGCATATAACTCAAGGACACCAACATTTGCAAATGTCTCATGAGCATAAAACATGCATCTGACATCATCATCTTCAAGTGGAAATGTTCTATATCGGACACATCCTTCACCAATAGAAAGAGGATGCCTGTACTTAACCTCTGAAACTCTTTTTCTAGTTCCAGCTTTAATTTTTGTATGAATTTGCAGCTTCAGTTCCTCTAATGTGACGTCGCCTTCAACACGAAAACTTTTTGGACGTTCACAATCAAAGGTAGCACCTTCGTCAGTATTATGAATTTGGCCATTATAGTAGACCAATGCGATCACTCTATTGCTCATGTTGTGTAGCAAAAGAAAGAAGAAATATAGAAGGATGAGAATGAGAATGAGGAGGTTTTAGCACTCAGGAAAAATCTGATTGAAAAACTGTTGTAGGGGGTATTGTAAACCTTCATAAGTATTATGAATTTATAATGGTTCATTATGTTGTACCAGATGACAAATCCCATCCTTTGTATAGGATGGAATCTGATTCTGATATTCTGCCTAGAACTATTTGACTGAAAAAGTTATAACTTATTCAATGCAAAATGTGATTGATAAATCCCATCATTTGTCTCATCCATTGCAGAAAGAATCAAGTTCCAATATTTTCTGCAGCATTTGATGGACTGGAAAATAGCTGAAACCTGTCTAAAAACCTATATCATCAGTCTTATCTATTGCAGAAAAAATCAAGTTCCAATATTTTCTGCAGCATTTGATGGACTGGAAATATAGCTGAAACCTGTCTAAAAACCTATATCATCAGTCTTATCCATTGCAGAAAAAATCAAGTTCCAATATTTTTTGCAGCATTTGATGGACTGGAAATATAGCTGAAACCTGTCTAAAAACCTATATCATCAGTCTTATCCATTGCAGAAAAAATCAAGTTCCAATATTTTCTGCAGCATTTGATGGACTGGAAAATAGCTGAAACCTGTCTAAAAACCTATATCATCAGTCTTATCCATTGTAGAAAGAATCAAGTTCCAATATTTTCTACAGCATTTGATGGACTGGAAATATAGCTGAAACCTGTCTAAAAACCTATATCATCAGTCTTATCCATTGCAGAAAAAATCAAGTTCCAATATTTTATGCAGCATTTGATGGACTGGAAAATAGCTGAAACTTGTCTAAAAACCTATATCATCAGTCTTATCCATTGCAGAAAGAATCAAGTTCCAATATTTTCTGCAGCATTTGATGGACTGAAAATATAGCTGAAACCTGTCTAAAAACCTATATCATCAGTCTTATCCAGAAATTTTTTTTTCTGCTTTCCAGAATTTCACTTGTTTGCTTATGAAAATGTAATGCAAGTTTTTTTGTTTGTTTTTTGTTTTTATCTAATACAAATCAATTAACAAAATTTAAAAAAAATTGTTCATAAATTTTAAATAATAAAATATACCTTACGAAATTTCTTTATTTTTAAAATTATAAAAAAATTATTTTAATTTAATTTATAAATTTTAAAATTAAAAAACAAAACTTACAAATTTTTAAAATTAAAACAAAACTTACAAATATAATTTTTGATATACAAATTTAAGAAGAAATATTATTTTGTTTTTTTAATTTTTATAAGAAACAAAATTGTCCATATTTAAATTGAATAAGAAATTTAATTTAATTTATAATTTTTAAATTTAAAAAATAAAATTTACAAATTAAAAAAAAAAATTAAAATTTGTTTATTAATTAAAAAATAAAAAAAAATTTACATGAAGGGAAATCGCCACCCCTATGGCGATTTCCCTTCATCTATTTTACAAATTTGGTTAAAAATACCAAGGGAAATCGCCATGGGGGTGGCGATTTCCCTTGGTATTTTTAGCAAATTTTGAAAAAAACACCAAGGGAAATCGCCACCCCCCATGGCGATTTCCCTTGGTATTTTTAGCCAAAATCAATTTTTTCATGCTGGGAAATCGCTATTGGGGGTGGCGATTTCCCAGCTAATTTTAAAACCAGCGTATTTTAGGAAATAATCTAAAAAGATCGGTATTTTGGAAAAAAAAATTTTGACTATATTTATATAAAAAAACCGATTGCTTCTCTCACCCTTATGTAGGCAAAAGGGAAGGCATCCGAAGAACAAAAGTCCCAAACCAAAGAACGAGTTCAGCCACATCCATCAAATACGAGATTGAAAGATATAGGTTTATCCCAACCGTTAGAGCATGTAGCCACTCATTCGATTAGGGACACTAGCCGACCCTTTTCCGTCTTCGTTGAATGAGGAACGATATCAAGTCTTTTATTATTCCGTCAGTGAATGGAAGTGTGATTGGAACTGCTTACCGGCTCAAGTAATCATTCAAAGCCCACTGGAAGTCTTCCTACCAGTCTTATTAATATGATCTTATTAATCTAGATTTTAATATTAATAATAAAGTTTTTGATTGAATTTGATGTTATGACTCAAGTCAATTCAATTAAAAAAATTATTGAAAAGTCACATAATGGAATAAAAAATATATAATTCTTAAGGCATCTTAATCTTTTAACTTTTTTAAAATAGAAGTTGAATCTAAATACTTTTTAATTTATTGTAGTCTTTTTTTTCATTTCTAAAGTAGCTAAACTAAATATTTTTAAATAGTTTTGTTTTTAGAATTTTTAAATATTCAATTAAAAAATAACCCACGGTAATTTTTTTTCACTCATATAGTAGGTATGTAATCTAATATATATTATTTATTTTATAATTTGATTTTTATCAAGTTAATTCAATTCGATTATATGAGAAGTCACCAGAGCAACCAAAGAGTTTGGAGTCAGAGGAAGGAGCAACGTTGGTTTGGGTATTACGATCAAAGAAAGAGCAGATTCCAGACATGGCAGGGAGGCAGACGTGGTCAGGAGGGCGGCATATACGAAAGAAATGGAGGTATATTGCCTAGGAACCGATCTTTCCTCGGTAGAGAGAACTTTATGGGCCATGAGTGGAGAGATTGTCTGCACACTGCGTTTGTGGATAACCTGAGTTGCAGAGTTTCTAGAGAAGCCTTGTGGGAGGCGTTCAGTGTATATGGGAAGGTGGTTGATATATACGTGTCTTCCAAAAGCATACATCAGAAGTATAAGCCTGTGACCTTCGCTTTCGTGAGATACAAGTTTGAAGAAGAGATGATAAAAGCCATAAGAATGGGGAATAACAGGAAAATTGATGGTCATCTGATAAGGGTGAAAAAAGCTGTATATGGGTGGAAGGAGAGGAAAAGAATCCCGCTTTCAAACGACGTGGGTGGGAAAGTTGATCCGAGAGGCTTGCATAGTAAAAAAGATGGTTCAGGCAGAGACGACAGATCATACAAAGAGGTCTTAGGCCTCGTTTAGCATTGCTTCTCGCACAGCTTTTGAGGTCAAAAACTGTTTTTCACCGCAAACGCAATGTTAAACAGATAAAAAAAATTGGCTTCTGCTGTTGAAACCATGATTTGAAAAGCCAAACCAAAAAGCCAAAAAATATAGCTTTTGAGTTTTAAAAGCTGGCTTTTGGATTAAATGACTTTATTATCCTCACATCTCTACACTTTTATTATTTTAAACATATATTTTTTTGACATTTCAATTTCCTACAACACTTTTTCACAGCAATGCTAAACACTTAAAAGTTTTTAAACCACACTTTTTCACCACACTTTATAAACACACTTTTTTCAACTCGAGCTTCTTCCAATCCAAGCTTTTTCCAACAGCAATGCTAAACTAGCCCTTAGTTGATTCGGGGTTACAAGCAGAAAATATAACAGGGGAAAAATTTTCTGCCCCTTTGGAAAACAGAAGTAACGCCCTTGAGGAGACAGCGGCTAAAGTGGCAGCAAAAGAATGCAGCTACAACCTGCAAATCTTGAAAAATGAAATGGAATGGCTCCAAAGAAGTGCTATGGGGAGATTGAGTACCAAGGCCAAAGCGCAGGAAGTTCAAGAAGCATTATTGCTAGAAGGAATTCGGTGTCAGGTCTGCCCCATGGGAGGTATTTCAGTCCTCATTGCATTTGAGACAAAAGATGAGATGGTTTTTATTTTAAATGACCGATCAGAATGTATCAATCCTTGGTTTGAGGTTCTTAACCCATGGAATGATTCAAACATGAAAAGAGAAATTGCAATGTGGGTGTCTCTCGAGGAAGTCCCGTTACACGTCTGGCATGAAACTTTTTTCAAATCCTTAGGGGATAGCTGAGGTACTTTCATCAGATTAGATGAGGTCACCAATAAAAGAAGAAGGTTCGACGTCGCTAAAATGTTAATTCTGGTGGAAAGCAGTATGAATGTACTAGCCTGCGTGAAAGTAAATGTTAGGGGAGAAACCTACAAAATTTTGGTTTCCATTGAAGACAGGGAAGAAGACGCCATTAATCCCAAGGAGTGGGAAGACGATCGGGAACAAGATGCTAACAATCCCTTGTTATGGGATAACGATTCTCCGGCGAAGTCTTCGGCCAACCTTTCAACTTCAGAACATAATGGTAATGATGGCGTAACATACCGGGGTGATGTGAATAGCTTCAATATCAGTGAGACTCTTCGTTGCCAGAAACTAACTGTTCCCCAACAGGTTAATTATGAGATGGATTTAATTCATTTGGTGATTGTGCAAAAAGGCGGCTGGGATTAGGGCTGTAATCGAGCCGAGCCGAGCTCGAATAGTGAGAAGCTCGAGCTCGATTCGAAACTCGCAGCTCGAAACTCGGCTCGAGCTCGATCGAATATCATTTTTTAAGCTCGAGCTCGGCTCGAGATAAAATCGAACTATTCGAGCTCGATTCGATTAGGCTCGATTTACATATTCGAGCTCGAGCTCGAATTAAGCTTTTTATTACAATTTTTTTGTATTATTTGATTTTAATAAATAATGAAATTTTTTCAAATGATATAATGATAAAAAATAAAAAAATTTATACATCCAATTTTTTTTAAACACAAAAATAAAGAACTCAAATTTATAAGATCAGAAAAGCACTTAGAACACAAAAATAAGAAACATTTTGAATGAACAGAAGAAATAAAAGATTACCCAGTAAGAAGAACTTGAACAGGGATTGCTTCAATGGAAACAAATAATGTTTTGAGCTATCGCAAGATAGCATCGTAATCAGCTATAACAAGAAAAAAGAAAGCTATGAAATGTTCCTTTTTTCATTTTCCCTCCCACCAAACAAAACCAAATAAAGAAAAGGGAAGGTAGTTGTACCTGGAGAGTTGTTTCAAAGACTGAATCAAGACCATACCAGCGGCTCCCATCGCTTCATACAACTCAAATGTCAAGATTCGTGGATCCAAACCAATGTATCCATTTGGGGATTGTTAATGCCCTTATGAGCATCGCAAGGCAATCTTGGAAGCCTTAAGCGAGCAAAACATTTCAACAAACACCACACTATCTAATCTTGTAGTTATCCTAACTACTATTACTAAAAAAGGGATCATGTTCTTCGATAAAGACTTAACGGTCGACGGGGCGAGTCATCTCCGAGTTTTGCACCTAACCATTGAATGCTGTAACAAAACCATACCCTTGTCCTTATAGATAATGGTTCAGCCGTAAATGTTTTGGTGATCTCAGATGGTGGCTGGGAGTGGGAGTGAGAATGGGAGAAAATGGAGGCACGGCTGACGATGATAGGCAGGAAAAAAATTTTGGTTTTAGGGTTTTTTAAGTATGTATATATATTAGGGGTAAAATAGTAAATTAATAATAAATATATATTATAAATAAGCAAGCTCGATTAGGCTCGCGAGCTGCTCGAATCGGGTATTAAGATACTCGAACTCGGCTCGCTCGGTAGCTCGAGCTGCTCGAGCTCGAGCTCGGCTCGATAATGACCGAATCGAATTCGAGTTTTTTTCGAGTCGAACTCGAGTAGCTTGCGAGCACATGTGTCTCGTTTACACCCCTAGCTGGGATACCGTTTCGGTCCCACTCGCAAGAGCTGTGTCCCCTATAAACACAATCCTTGAGGAGGAATCAGTGCATGAAACCCGAGTGTCAAATTCGGTAGAGGCTAATGGAGAGGTGCAGTTTGGTTTAGACCCAATTGAGATACTTGGGCCAATTGGACCTGCTCATGCCACTGGAAATTGCAGTTACGGGTCTCAGAGGAATAATAATGGTGGACCATTAGAGCTGTCTCCTAGAAGTGGATCTGGCCCAATACTAATGAATCTCGTGATCAGCCCAATAGTGCCCTATCTGGCGGAACTTGATGAAAATTTTAAAGTAAAAAGGGCTAAGAAGAAAGGCAAGAAAAAGCCTAAGGAAAAAATACAAGGAAACTCACAATTGAGTAAAAAGAGCATCTCGGCAGTGAGGAGAATGAGGCAGACAAGGAAGGAAATCAGGGAAATATTAGAGGGTGGTGGAGGTATGGAGATGAACAACTCTGAGCTCTCAGTTTCTGACAATGGCATTAGGAACAGGAACGAGCAAATTTTGAAGGAGGCAGAAGCTACTTGGCAGGTGAATTCAGAGATGGGCCTATCCTTTCAGGGAAATAAATAGGACATGGTAAATATCTTCGCACAATTAGAAAGGGAGGATTAAGGGGATAATTTATGAAGATATTGTCCTGGAATGTTAGAGGACTAGGGAGGAGAGAGAAGAAACGGGCGGTGCGAAAATTGGTGCATAAATGGAAGCCAAATATGTTATTCATTCAAGAATCCAAGCTTCAAACGATAGATCTTAAAATTGTTAGATCTATCTGGGGTAGGAACCCCTGTGAATTGGAGGTTTCTGGCTCTGATGGAGCTTCAGGTGGGATGATGATAATTTGGAACAAGGATTTTTTACGCTGGAGTCAAAAATCATTTCTCAAAGATTCATTCGGATAGTGGGTATTGTCAAATCGCTAAACTTAAAGTGTGGGTTCGGTAACATCTACGCTCCAAATTCAGATGGCGAAAGGGTTCTTTTCTGGGAGGAGCTCCTGAGTGTTACGCAGAATATGGAACTGCCGTGGTGCATCGGTGGAGATTTCAATGTGGCTAGGCACTCGGATGAGAAAATTGGCCTCTATCTAAATCAAACCCCCATGACCAAATTTTCAAACTTTATCAACAACGCCAAACTTATGGATCTTCAGTTGGACGGGGAAAAATTCACATGGTATAATAACCGTTCTAATCCTACTTTCTGCAGGTTAGATTGATTTTTGGTTGCTCCTAAGTTTGTGGAAAAATGCCCATCATTGAGGCAAATTGCTCTGCCTAGATCCCTATCTGATCATAATCCTATAATGTTGATGTTGACTGAAAGTGAGGTGAACTGGGGCCCAAAACCTTTTCGGTTCTTTAATCACTGGTTGGAAGATGAAGGTTTTGAAAAAGTTATAAAAAAGGCGTGGGTTTCTGATGTAAGTAACAGACACAGTGGGTATGGAATATGGAGCAAATTAAAAGGTCTAAAACCAGCCATCAGACAATGGCTAAAGGAAGACTGTAAAGTGGAGGCATCAGGTATCAATAGACTAGAAGAAGATATTGCTGGTTTAGAAGGGAAAATCCAAGCAGGACAATCCGGGGAAAATAGGAGGGACGAAATCCTAATGAAAAGGGCAGAACTATGGTCTCTTTATCGCAAGGAGGAGCAAGCATGGCTTCAAAAATCAAGACTGACATGGGCTCAAGAGGGGGACAGAAATACCAGATTCTTCCACATCATGGCCACTGCCAGAAGAAGATCAAACTATATTGATAAGCTACTGGTCAATGATGTGGTGGTTGATGATCCGGAAGAACTAAAAAAGGCAATTGTTTTGCACTTCAAAAAGCAGTTTAACTCTATTTGCACCACAATTTTGAAGGGTCTTGATTGCAGGTTCAACTATAATATGGAAAGTGCATCTCGGCTAGAAAAACCCTTCACGGAGGAGGAGGTCTGGAATGTCATACAAGGTTGTGACGGGAACAAAGCGCCAGGTCCGGACGGGTTCAACATAAACTTCTTCAAAAGGCATTGGGATACTCTAAAAGGTGAGATGATGATGTTTATGAATAATTTTCATAGCACATACTCCTTATGCATAAATTCGTCATTCATCACGCTGATCCCGAAATGCTCCACCTCTACTACATTAAACGACTATAGGCCTATTAGCCTAGTAGGAAGTGTTTACAAAGTATTAGCAAAAGTCCTATCAAATCGCCTGAGACAGTCTGTAGGTGAAGTTGTTAGTCCTAACCAATTCGCCTTCATACCTGGCCACCAAATAGTTGACTGCTCACTGATTGCAAACGAGGTTATCGACTGGATGAAGAAAAATAGGTCGGGAGGTTTGATCTTTAAAGTTGACTTTGAGAAAGTATACGATAGTGTAGACTGGGCTTTTCTAGATTTTGTCATGGCTAAGATGGGTTTTGGGGAGAAATGGAGGAAGTGGATTAAGGCCTATATCTCGTCGGTGTCGATGTCAGTTCTGGTGAATGGCTCTCCCATTGAACAGTTTAAGGCCTGTAGAGGTTTAAGGCAAGGCTGCCCGTTATCACCACTATTATTCAATTTGGTCGCTGAAGCGCTCAGTGTGTTGATTTGTAAGGCGAAATTCATTGGACTATTTAACGGTATCGAAAATGAAAGTGTGAATATCTCGCATCTCCAGTATGCGGATGATACAATTATTTTGAACCTTGTTTGGGTAAGATCAAGAATGTGAAAAGGGTGCTGAAAGGTTTTCAAGTCATCTCGAGCCTGAAAATAAACATGAAAAAGAGTAGGCTATTCGGAGTTGGAGTTGAACAAGAAAACATATCATGCTGGGCGAACGAAATATGTTGCATCGAAGGAAGCCTGCCAACTGAATATTTGGGAATGCCCCTGGGTATAACAACGAACTCAGTCTCTTTATGGAAATCGATTATTGAAAAGTTTGAAAAGAAGCTTGCGGGTTGGAAATCACATTTACTATCCATTGGGGGTAGAGTCACCATGATCAAATCAGTGCTGTCCAGCCTACCTTTGTATTACATGTCATTACTATAGATCCCGTGTTCGGTCCTGGAATCTTTGAACCGTTCCATGCGGTGTTTCCTTTGGGGTGGCTCGTCATAGGGCAAAAAATTGCATATGGTTCACTGGAAGAATATATGCAATTTTAAGGAGTTTGGGGGGCTAGGGTTGGTGGATCTAAGGCTTAAGAATAAAGCGTTGTTGAACAAATGGATATGGAGATTCGGAAAAGAACGCAACAGCCTGTGGAGATCAGTAATTGCAGCGAGATACGGGTTCCAAAATAATATTCTGCCTTCAGCCAGTGACACCCGTAGAACTTCATTCATTTGGAAAAACATCACTCGACCACTCTCATCCTCTAATGATTACTTTCAGCTTCTATCGACAGGATTTCGCTTATACCCGGCAATAGATGTTTAATTGATTTTTGGTCTGATGAGTGGATCGAAGGTGTTATCCTTAAGGATTCCTTTCCTAGAATTTTTGCTCTTGCGGTAAAAAGAGATGGCAAAATATCAGAATTCGGGTGGTGGGAAAATAATCGATGGAACTGGAAGGTCGAGCTCAGAAGAAGATTATTTGACTGGGAGATTCACCAATGGGAGGAGTTTAACAATTCTGTAGAGAAGCAACCCCTATGCAGGAACTCAATTGATTCTATTATTTGGAAAGGTACTAGTAGTGGATTATATTCCACCAAATCCTTCTGTTTTTCTGTGCAGGCTAGCTATTCTCTAAAATGTGAACATTGGAAATAGTTATGGGCTGGTCTCGCCCCACCGAAAGTTAAAATTTTTTGTTGGCAACTACTAAGGGGGAGAATAGCTACAAAAGAAGAGTTAGCAAAAAAAGGAGTGATAAGTATGGAGTCTGCGGTATGCACATTATGCAAAATTGAGTTGGAGTTTGTTGATCATTTGTTCTTCTCATGTGAAGTATCGTGGAAGGTATGGTCTAAGTGTTGCTCATTATGGGGACTGTCATGGGTTATTCCCAAAGAGCCGTTACCTTTTTTCCTTGCCTGGCAGCAAGCCCTTCCAAGAAACCAGTGTAGTAAAGTGTGGAACATGGCTTTTTTTGTTATTGTGTGGTCTATATGGTTATATAGGAATGACATGGTTTTTAATGGCAAAGTCCTTGATATATGGCAACTGTGCGATTCCATAAACTGAGACTCGCCTCTTGGTATAAAGCTAGATGGCCGAATGCACAGGGATCTATTTCTGATGTTATGAATTCCCCCAGCCCTTTTGAACCACCTCCAAAGGTGGAAAAAAGAGAACGGGTACTGTTTGGACTTTGCCTCCACCTGGCTACCTCAAGTTTAATGTGGGCGGATCAGCCTGTGGAAAACCTGGTCCTGCAGGCATTGGAGGTGTGCTAAGAGATGAACAAGGAATGGTTAAGGTATTATTCTCAAAGTCGATCGGTATTGCAGACTCAAACCAAGCAGAACTACTGGCTGTCAAAGAAGCCTTCTTTGTTTTCGCTGCCTCCAAATGGGTGAATTCTCATAAACTGATTATTGAATGTAATAGTACGAATGTGGTAAGTTGGATCAATGCCCCAGAAAAAACACCATGGAGACTTAGAAATCTACTGCGTGTAATTGACTCAATCAAAACTAGTCTCGACAGTTGGGTTATCGTCCACATACTCAGGGAAGCTAATGAAGTTGCTGACAATCTGGCCAAAATCGGGTGT
Source organism: Fremontodendron californicum (assembly GCA_030761205.1). Classification (NCBI taxonomy): domain Eukaryota; kingdom Viridiplantae; phylum Streptophyta; class Magnoliopsida; order Malvales; family Malvaceae; genus Fremontodendron; species Fremontodendron californicum. The sequence continues at coordinate 5,464,130 of JAULJL010000008.1, forward strand.
AAGTAGGCTAAACAATCTTTATATCATGTACTCCTGAAATGAAAGGCGGATGACTCTGCCTATGCTGGTCAGAGTCCCCCTTTCATTGTCTGTAAGACCTTTGCTACAGCAATAAAATTCTGGCTTTTCAAAAAATAAATAAAATGATTTTTATGTATTTTTTTTTAATTCGTAACATCTTTTTATAATTAATTAGTTTGTGACCCGTGCGATGCATGGGATAATTTTATTTATTTAAATATGTGTTCACACACATAAATTAATATATTTCTCATAATTATATCTAAGTTTTTAAATTTAATAACATATAAAAAAAATATCCAATATAACATGTCATAAAAATTAAACTTTACAATTATGATCATAATCAAAGTTTAGAAAAAAAAATGTGAAAACAATTAGCAGATATTAGATATGTAAAAAAAAATTGAACATAAATATAATACTTTTTTAAAAATAAGAATATAAAAATATATTGTTCAATTATCAATTAAATAATAAAAGAAATATTTACATACCATTTAATAAAAAAAATTACGATCTTCATTAAAATACTGAAAAAAATATCAAATGTGAAATGTGTGATAAACAAAAAAGCATTGGATTAAAATAATGTCAAAAGATAAAATCTAAGTAAATAAACAAAAAAATCACAAATGCAATATAAATCTTAAAGGAAAGTTAAATACTGAAAAAAAAAATAATGTAGCACATACTATTATTTATAGGCTTAAAGTCATATTTGTTTTTTAATTAAAAAAGAAACAAATAATAAGATATTTGAAAATTAAAAAAGATAAAAGTATTATGTATAATTTTAAATTGAGAATTTTTATTTGTAATTAGTTCTTTTTTCATATTTATAATAAAAAAATATGAATCATTAATTTATTTTTAAAAAATTTTGCATGTCTTTTAGTTTTTTTATTCGGTGTGATGCCATTTTTTGGATCAAGTTTACCATTACTGCACCTAATGATCTAAAAGGTATACTTTACATTATAAACTAAAGAATGTTATAAGAGCTAGGGAAAAAATTGAAGCCAAAAGTTATTCAATAAATACCTATTTGGAGTAGTATATATATAAAACCACTGCAATTATTAAAGCTTTTAGGTATAGATATAATTAAACAACAAAAATTACTAAAGCATTGGTTAATAAGAGAGAGGAAGTGAGTGGGTTTATAATAGTGTAAATTTTAAGATGATTATTATTCTTTTTTGAAAAATTTTAAATTTGAAAATAATATATTCATAATCTTATGTCTTTATAAATCCCTTCAACAAACGTAGGGAAAGAGTCAGAGGGAAATAATATTATTTATAATCAAATTATTGAATAACAATGTTGATAAAGTAAATTTATTTTGAAATTTGAAATTTAATTATTTAAATGATATTTTTAATTATTTCTTAATGTTGATAGTAGATTTATTTTAGATTTTTATATTTAGTTATTTAAATGGATATTTTTTTTATTTAATGTTAGTTTATTGATGATAATGTATAATTTATTTAATTAATAATGATTTATTTAAACTATCCATTTGAAATGGATAATGATTTACATTTAAAATTTAAATGTATAACTTCTATCTATTTGTTATTGATAATGATTTACATTTAAAGTTTTTAATGTATAATTTATATTGTTGAGATAATTGACATTTATTTCAAGTAACAAAAGTGAATAAATTTTTGTTATTACAAATATTAAGAGTAATATTTTTTCAATGATAGTGAGCTTTTTTTTTATTAGATTAAAGCTTTAAGAATTTAAAAATATTTATATTTTCACCTTCAGTTTAAGGGATATTTTTAATTGATGTTCGGTGTTGATAAAGTAGAAAAAACATGGATTTTAATTACATAAAATCTACTTTATCAACATTAAAAAATAATTAAAAAGCATTCAATGGTTTAATTATTTTATTAGTTATTATCTAATTAAATGGATAATATGCATGCAATGTTGATACAAATTTAGGTACGTTATATATTAACACATCTAAATGGATATTTTTAATTATTTTCTAATATTGATAAAGTAGATTTATTTTGAATTTTGAGAAGTATAGTAAAAATATGTTAACATGGGAAATTTAAATCTTTTTAATTATATTTTTCAACTTATTAATTTATTTATATAAAATTTCACAGAATACTTACTGTCGCATATGTATTTAAGTATAATAACTTTAGATAAATAAGATAATAATTTAATTTCACAAAATTATAAAAAAAAAAAAACATAATTATCACAATGTCTAACTTAAATTTAAATAATTATCAATTTTGTTAAAATTTATACTTAACAAATCATATCTATTTATTTATTAAATATATATTTTGAGAATGACAAAACTATCAAAAGATTTATTTTAAATTTAAAAAATTATCAAATCTATTAAGGTTTATTCTTAATAAATCTTATCTCTTTAGTTATCAAATATATACAGTTAAGAATGTCAAACAGGGTTGAAGAGATTGTTTTCTAATTATTCTCGATTCTTACTTTAAGCCGAGATGATTGATTAAATCCATGATCATCCCAACTCATATAATTTTGAAGAGGAGGTGATTCATAAGTGGTAATTTATTTCAGTTCATGGTTGATTTTATCGTGAATGTGTTTTGAGGGATTCGTTTGATTAAGTTTTCAAGTTGTAAGGGATATTTTTATTTGTGGAGTTGTGAAGTTTTCCAAATCCTATGCATCCTTCAGCTTGGTCTTTTTGGAGTTGTTTAGTTGCAAATTTGATTACGGGAAAAAAGTTTCCTTTTGATTGCAAATGAAGGTGTGCTACTTGGTTTTGTAATGTTGTGATCTCTTAGCTTTGAGTTTTTCTTGTAAGGTGGCAAATTCATCTTTTGGTAATTTTTAGATGTTTATCCCTTTGTACTAACAGGGGATGGAGCTTTTGATGCTATATGTGCTTTTGTAGCCTTTGCCCTTTTCCCTTTTGTGACTTTTTAATGACTAAATTTTATTTGGCTGAGAAAAAAAATGGCGTATCTCATTTTATCATAACATAGAATTTTTGCATTTCATTTTCTTTCATTGCTTTGATCAACATTGTATTTCAGTAAAGGTATGTCAATTCTTTTTGTTTTATTTATTTCTAATTTTTTTTTCAATTTCTAATTATTTTAATTTTTTTTTTGTTTTTGTTTTGATGAAATTAAATAATTTCAAGTTTCAGAATATATTTAAAGATATAAATTCTTTTAAGATTGTAGTTTGGTTAAGCTAATGTCAATTCTTTTTTTTTATTTATTTATAATTTTCTTCACAACTCCTAATTACTTTATTTTTTTTTTGTTGTTGTGTTTTTCATAAAATTTTCAGTTCTCCGAACAGCATTTGAAGGTATTTTTTCCACTTTATTTTTCTCCTTTCTTCAACTGGCGACACAACTCTTCCTTCTTTCTAAAATAATTTTTCTTATTAGTTACCTTCACTATATAGAGATAAGTAAAACTGATTTACATCTAAATTGTTTATTGGATTTAGCTATACAAAAAACACCTATAAATCTTCAGTTGTCTGAATCATATGTTATTTAATTTTTATGTAAATTATAAAATTTTCACGAATATATATATATATATATCTGAAAATCAAGATATTACTATAACTCATGTAAAAAAAAATATGTACACATAAATTATTTAAAATATTTAAAATTACTGTTTCTCCTACATAAATTAAAGTTATCTTAAAATTATATGTATATAAAAATGATCACACGAGATGAAGATGCTGCAAATAAAAAAAAAATTCAAAATGATAACAACTTTTATTTTATATTTTAATATTTTATTGGTATGCTCAATAATAATATTTATACTATCTTTTGGATATCTTTATTTTTATCATATGTTTTGAATTTTATTAAATTTTATAATCAAAAAACTTATTATAATTTAATATCTTCATTATATTATATATATATATATATATATATTGAACATGTAAATGGTTATATAAGCTTAATCTATCTGTTTATATACATATGCAAAACTAATTCATGCATCGCACGAGTCATAAACTAGTTTTTTGAGAAAATTATATATTTATTTAATTATATTGCTTTCAATAGTAAATTATGTTATTCACCTATTTATTTAATATACAAAAAAAAAAAAAAAAAAAACTTATTCTTCAATTACTTTTACAAAAAGTTAATGAGAAAAAATAAATTGTCGAACTCAAATTATGCTTACGTACTACATATTGACATGATATATATATATATATATATTTTTAATAAAGAAAAAATTTATTACGATAGAAAGACTAAAATTTATTATAATTTTATAAAACTTGAATAATTAAGGGAAAGATAATATGTTAAATAATTGGTTACATTATTTAAATTTTATTTTTAATGAATAATAATATTTTTATTGAATAAAAAAAGATAATATCATTGGAAAAGAATTCCGAAAGATAATATTTTCAATAATTGCCATTAACTCAAAGTCGGCCATCATATAAGTTCTTATAACTCTTGAAATTGCTGAAACTTTCTTTCACTTTAGATTTAGCTTTAGCCATGAGGTTTTGTTAGTAAGCCAAAGGACATGCATATTTGGTTGTGTGTGTTAGCTTTAGTCAGCCTTATGCTGAATCATAATCCTGGAACCACTAATTGCTCGAAAGTCCTTATGGCAGGTAAAAATACTGAGGAATGACATCTAAACTTTCTCAAATAGATACAACATTCTATCGTCAATCTAGAGATATTGTCATCTACCTACTGATATGTGATGGTGTTTTCTTCGATTCATGTTGCTTTGCTGTTTATGGCTGCTCCTCCACTTATCACTCTCTTGCCATCTTCAGGATCCACTACAGCAATTTTGGGTTTTAGTGGCATTTTACTGGCGGCGTTTTACTTAAAAACGCCGGCAGGTACCGTGTTTTTGTAAACGGAGCGGCGTTTCTACCCTAAACGCCGCTAAAAATTAATTTAGCGGCGTTTGTAAGGAAGAAACGCCGCTAAATGAGATCAATTACCAGCGTTTAAAATAAAAAACGCCGCTAAATATTTCTCAAATTACGCGGATTTTTTTTTACCGCTAAAAAATTACCCGCCATTTCTATTAAAAGAAACGCAGCGTTTTTATTAGTGTATTTAGCGGCGTTTGTTATAAGAAACGCCACTAAATGTTCTCATGTAGCGGCGTTTCTCAGACAAACGCCGCTAAATGTATGACATTGAAAAAATCAGAGGAGAACATTTAGCGGCGTTTGTCTCTATAAACGCCGCTAAATGTATGACATTTAAAAAAAAAAATCAGAGCAGAACATTTAGCGGCGTTTGTCTCTATAAACGCCCCTAAATGTTGCAATTTAGCGGCATTTGTCTGAGAAACGTCGCTAAATGTATGATATTTAAAAAAATCAGAGGAAAACATTTAGCAGCGTTTGTCTTAGAAACGCCGCTAAATGTTGCAATTTAGCGGCGTTTGTCTTAGAAACGCCGCTAATGTTCTAATTTAGCGGCGTTTGTCTGACAAACGCCGCTAAATGTATTACATTTAAAAAAATCAAAGGAAAACATTTAGCGGCGTTTATGGACGCCGCTAAATGACTAAATTTAGCGGCGTTTCTAGTATACAAACGCCGCTAAATATTAAAAAAATCGAGCGGCAAAATTTACCGCTTTTTTTTAAAAGGAGATGAATAGATTTACAATTTAGCGGCGTTTGTCGAAACAAACGCCTCTATTTGCTGAAAATATAATCAGTAACAGACCCCTCTTCCTCTTTACCCAAAACACAAAACTCATTTTTTCTCCCTCTCTCTGTCCATCCTCTCACACCCACCAGCTTTTAGGTCAAAGATTTAAGCAAAATTTTGTTAATCTCTTTCCATTCCTAGAAGATTCTTGTTTGAAGGTAACAATTTAATAGCATTTTGTTAATCTCTTTCCATTTTTTTTTGTAAATTGTAATAACTTGTAATTTTAGTGCAGGATTGGCAATAGGAGTTTTGGACCTTGCAATTGTTATATATTTACAGGTACAAATTAAATTTTATACTACCTTGTCTTGTTTAATTTAAATTTTATTCCAATTGTTATATGTTGATTATTTTGTGCTTTCTTAATAGAATTGCTGTATAATGATACTTTATAATATACTATTAAATTTTAATATATTTCTGTTATGTATTGATTGTAAACTATAATGTAAATTTATTGAATAATATTATTAATTATAATTTTTAAATAAAAAAAAGTATATATTTTTTTACAAATTCTGGAAATTTAGCGGCGTTTTTATAACACAAACGCCGCTATATTTGTGAATATTAAAGAACGAAATTCTAAAATTAGTGGCGTTTCCTGAGCCAAACGCCGCTAAATGTTTCAATTTAGCGGCGTTTTTTATCCACAAACGCCGCTAATTTATTCTCAAATACCATCTGCTGCAGTCCTACTTTGGCGTTTATAAACGCCGACAAATATCCCTACAAACGCCGCTACATTAACAAAAACGCCGGGAAAATTCCCGACGTCGTTTTTCTCGATACTTTTAGCGACGTTTTTCGAAAATGCCGCTAAATTTTTAGCGGCATTAAAAATGCCGCTATTATTAAAAAAAAAACGCCGCTAAAGGCCTATTCTGCTGTAGTGATCGCCACGATTTATTGGTTAATTGATGATTATTATTTGACCAATGATGTCAAGTGATTCTTACGGACAAAATATAATGAAGAGTTTTCTTTTTATAAATGTATATACAATGTTAATTTGAAGTTGTAATCTAATTAATGGTGAAATAAAGATAAAAGAAGGGAAATAACAAAGTGTGAAATTCATCTCTTATTATTATTATTATTATTTTAAAATAAGAAAAAGTGAAAGTGCTTGATTACTTTCTTTTTCAAGAGACAATGAAGATGGATCTAGACTTTGTTTTTCTAGTAAGAAACATGGGTAATAGGAACTTATATGATGGTCGACTTTGAGTTAATTGAGTTAATGACAATTATTAATAATGAAAACACACAATGGAACATTTACATTTATTTCATTGCTTTTTTCCTATTCCGACGATTTGTCTTTTTTCATAGAGATGCAAGATCAAACTTCTATTATGCATGTTTTTTAGTCAATAATTATCATTAACTCAAAGCCGGTCATCATATAAGTTCTTATAACTCTTAATATCGTAGAGTAATAGCAATAAAATCTTAAATTCAAATTTATTTTCTTTTTCTTAATTCTTAATTCCATCATAAACTATTTTTTAAAGGGTAATAAAAGGTAGAAAACGTGCTTTACTTGTTCAAGAGTATAATTTAGCTTCCTCTTATTTTTTCTAACTTCTGTCAATTCATGTTAAAACCAATAAAAAAATGTAAAAAATAAAATAAAATTGTCGTCTTCAATTTCTAATCATAACTAATAAGATAACCTTGGTTTGGAGGCAATACTCTCACTTTGTGAGCTCTTTATTTTCATTCTTGAATTCTGATTTCATTTCATAAAAATTTATTATTATATATATATGGATAAATTATGATTTTAATATGTTTAAATTTAAATAATAAAAAAATCTATCTTTAATAAATTTTGATATTAAGTTTAAAAAATTTGTTAGATAGAATTATTTGATAAATAACATAATTTATATATTATTTGATAAAGCACTTGGTTTTTTCTTTTTAAAATCAAATTGTTTATCTCAATATTATTCTATTAAAGTGATATTTATAAATATTTAAACTAATCCGTGCTTTTGTACTTATTTAAACTAATCCGTGCTTAGTTTAAATATTTAAATAAATGTGGATTTAAATCTAAATATTTAAACTAATCCGTGCTTAGTTTCAAGTTTAATAGATCATAAACTCTACTTAATAGTTATAAAACTAATCCGTGCTTAGTTTCAATTTTGAATTTAAATTATTTTTTAGATTAAAATAGTTATAATTTCAAATTTGGATAGATTCCGATTTTGAATTTAAATATTTATTAAGTAGAGTTATCTAATAATTAATATATTTTAAATAGAATTCTACGTGTCATCAAAAGGAGATGTCCACATAAGCGTCCATGTCAGCGCACACTTACCCAGTCAGCATGTACCCTGTTATATTATATATATATATATATGATGTATAATTTATTTAATTAATAATGATTTATTTAAATTATCTATTTATTAACGATAATGATTTACATTTATAAAGTTTAAATGTATAACTTTTATCTATTTGTTGTTGATAATGATTTACATTCAAAGTTTAAATGTATAGGTTATTTTGTTAGGATAATTGTTGTTTAGTTTATATTTGTCTTACGTGTCATAAAAATAAACTATCCACATAAATATACATGTCAGCATATACCTTATAATATATATATATATATATATATGATTTGGACATACTGATCTCCAGTTCACTGACCTTTAAAACATTTGACTCGTTGCATTTTTGGCAGCAGGCAAATAATCTTCTTCTCTAGATCCATCTGCCATACGTAATTTAAATATTCACAATGTTAACAAATAAATAATAGAACCATAATATATGTATCTTTAAGTTTAATTATCGGTTTGATCTTTGACCCTAGATATTTGCATGAATTTTAAATTAATGAATATAGTTATATAATATGATATAGCATGTCAGATGCATATACTTTTGATTAAATTAAAGGATAAACAAAATTGTGTAAAATAAATATATAAATATATATATATATATATGTATAAGACTGCATGCAAGAAATGTTGGGTGTGACTTGTGAGGCATAGAAGAGCGTGAGAGAGAATGAAGCAGCTTCAAATGTGTAAAATATTTCAATCTGAGAGCTCAATCTGATTCAGCTTCTTGCATGCCTGACATAGACGTCCAGTTACAAGCATTAGTAAATGAAAAACATGGATTTCCATGTGTTTATTTTGATCTTATGAATACCTAAACATTCTGATATAGCAATGCTTTAACCGACATCGAAAATCAAGCTGAATTAGTTGTATTTCCTCATTGTGTCATGTGCCAAATGCGAATTTAGCAAGCTAGACACAAATATGGAGTCATCATTTATCATCTTATTTAGGTGTGATTAGTCACCTATACGAATCTTATCCAATTTAAAGTAATCTTAAGCTTGACTAAGGCACCTTAAAAAGAATAGGTTCTGGTCTACTTATCATAACTGAGTTCGGGAGTTTGGTTACGTGTGAGGAAGGATTAGCACCCTCACAACGCTTATCTAAGAAGGAAGGTACCTAATTAGTCTTGTAATACTTAAAAAGTCTTAATTAAATGGTCTTGTCTATTCTATCTTTTTTTAAGTTAAAATATCGAAAATCATCTTTTAGGTCTCCTTTTCCATCAATCCGGATAAATTGCTAAAAGACGTCTCCTCACCTCGAGAGTATTCAAAAGAAATCGATCTTTCTATTGAAAAGGTTCCGTCGTCGGAAAAATCAAGTTTTAATTCTAAGTCTAATTTTCATAATTAAAAACTTGCATTTTTATTTATATTTGCTCAAAAATAAACATTGATTTCAATATCGAAAATTATCTCTTTAAAAATCCTTCCATCGATTTGGAGAATTTTTAAGAGACTTTTCTCACCTAGAAATTTCTTAAAAATCAACCAATCGCGATTTTTTTGAATTTCATCCTTGGAAGAAATCTTAATTTACTCTTGATTTTTAATTAAGCATCAATTATAAAAATTATGATTTAAAATTTATTGAAAATTAATTATTTTAAAATAAATAAATTTCAACTTTTTTGTATTGAAAATCATCCCTTAAAAATTTTTCCATAAATCTGGAGAACTTTTAAGAGAGTCCACTCACCTAGAAATTTTTCGAAAATCAACAAATCGTGATTTTTTTTTTTAATTTCATCATCGAAAAAGATCTTCATTTATTATTTTAATTTAATTAATCATCAATTAAAAATTAATTAATCAAAATAAATAAATAATCAGTATTCGAATACTTATACAAAAAAAAAAGTTAATCAACAAAAACATAATAATAAATATAATTATTCAAGAAAGAAATAATTAGTTTAGACCTTCTTTAAAAAATATTCTTCTTTCCTTTGATACTCGCTCTCTTCAAGAATACCAAGAACACCCAGAAAATTTTCCAAATTCCAGCCACTACTGCCGCCACCGTTCACCATCGTCGTCGCTGACCTTCGTCACCGTCGGTCACCGAATTCAAAAAAATTTCAAAAAATCACCAAAATTTCCTTTCGATCTCCTCTACCCAAAAATCAATTTAGTTTTTTCCGAATCTAACCCGATAATCCTAGATCTGAGTTTGAAAGTCGCAACTTCAACCTCTCCGATCTCCTCCTTTAACCTTCGAACGATCACCAAACTCCAACCTAAGCTTCGTCTAATTAAAACCAAGATTTCCCCTCTACTAACACCCTTCAAAACAACTCCTAAAGCTAAGAACCCTCAAATTTCGAATCTACTAGCTTTTTTTTTTTAAAAGAATTTTTTTTTCTACCAATCCTTGTTTAATAGCTCCGAAAATTTGATGATTCTTTGATCATTTTTGTGGTTGAGGTTTGCATTGTTTATATAGAAAAAGAGTTTTGGTTTCAATCTACTTAGAAGTCTCAATCTAATAAAAATAAAAAAAAAAGATTTTTGTTCCAATCACAACTCCTAGAATCCAAGTTTAATCCAAAGAAGAGATCAAATCTTACCAAAACTATGTTTATCATTTTTTTTTTTTTTAATTATTTCAAATTATTTTCTTTTTTTTTATTTTCTCCTTTTATTTTGTTTTTTTATTTAAATTCAAAAATTACACAAATTAATCAAAATTAAGTAGTTAATCAAAATTAAAAAACTAATTAGTTAGAAATTAAAAAAAATCAAAACATAATCCGGATAAAATCCGGTGTCTACACGCTACATTTAAAAATTTCCATTTGTTACCTTTTATTTTGAGAGAACCAGAAAATATGTGCAAAATTATTAACTATCGTCACATGACTCCTAGAAAACAAAGCCTTAGTATTCGAGAATAAACTTTTACCAAATCAGATTATGAGATTCAACTAAAGAGAATAGAGCAAATAGATCACAGTGAAATGATGCTGAAAAATCCCCAAATGAATGCTGCTGCATATAATATGTATATCTTTTTACAAAACAAACAACAGTTTAGCTTTTTGGCACTTTCAAACTTTTCAAGTAAACATATGAATTGGATGAGGCAAATTGATTAATTGTTTTCTTTGTGGTTTTTCTTATGGTCTGACCTCTCTAATAGCAGTAAGCTCTGCATGGGTAGTAGGGCCATCAGTATTCCTCAAATTCAAATACACGTAGCAGTAACTTTTTAAAAAATATTTCAATCAAGAAAATATATAAAATAAAATTAATACTATTAAGTCAAAATAAAACAGTTAATTATTAATTAATATAAAAGCTGAGAGGGGAATACGAATTACCTGAGGAAGCTGCAGGTTGTTAGTGCTCTTAACAGTTCTATACATCTACAATGCAAAAGGAGACAAAGATAATTATAAATTTAAATCCAAAGGGAGACCACAAAGGGGGAAAACTTGCTACAAAGAACGACACAAAAAAACCGTCAGAAGTTTCTTTTTTCTTTAATATTTTTCCACACACTAATGAGAGAGACAACAGGCTGATGAGGTTGATCGGTGTTTCTTATGTTTGCCACAACAGGAATACATATCATAGGAAAAGAAACAAAAAAGGGAAAAAAAAATGGCTCCTGACATTCATATATGCTCAATTATTCTGTAGTCTTAACTTTCAATTTTTTACCGTGCCTATTAAATGGTTTTTGAAATAGGCAAAGGTAGATCTTTTGACATCTATATATACTTAATTATTCAATTATTGCATAACAAATGTTGATAACTTAGTTTGATTTTAAAATTTAAATTTAATTATTTAAATGGATCCTTTTAATTTTTTTAGTTATTAAATAACAAATGTTGATAATAAATCATTTTCTCACAATTCAATTTTGATTTTGAATTTTAAAATTTAATGAGTTGATAAGATATATTTTTACTTTTATTTATCTACCTGTTATTAGAAGAAAATATCCACGTAGACATCCATGTCAATAAAAATATAGACAATGTACATTGTTATATTATATATATATATATATGATATATATATATATATATATATATCATATAGATGACAAGCTGGTTGGATTTATTTCTTGATCTTATTATTTCCATTGAGTTGAGGCCCAGCCAGAGCGATCGATTGGCCCAAGGAGAAAAAAGTAATTTCACAGTCAAAATATAAACAAAATAAAACATCCGAAAAATCGAAGAAGCTCCTTTTTTTTTTTTTTTCCTCGGCCTACTAAACTGAAACCAAAACTTAAAAGGCCTATTTTTTCCCCCTAATTTGAAATCGGAAGAAGCAGAAGAAGGAGAAGGAGAAGAAACCCTAAAAAAATTTAAGAAAATTTGTCAAAAAGACAAGTTTGAAGAGAAAGAGAAGATGAAGACGACAAAAGGAGGCAAAGTAATGAACCCTACGGACGCTTACCGTAAGGAGCTCCGTAAGAAAGAACTTAAACGGGTATAATCCTACTCCCTTCCGTTTCTTTTTCAGGGTATTCTGCTTCCCTTTTTACTTCAATGATAATTCTTCATTTTAATTTTTTAAAAATCAGTTTCGCCCCTCATTTTGCCCTAATTTATTGTTTCGCTAAAAAAAAAAAACCAGATTTCACCTAAATCGAAAAAATCAGTTTTTTTTTTTTTCCTGTTATTTTACTATTTACCTAAAAAAAATGAATTTCCAAAGAATGGTATTGAATTTCCAATGAAATTTATTTATTCAAACTTCAAAAAAAAGACACATAATAAAGTCGCATAATTTTATATCGCTTACCTTGGAGCTGAATTTGTAAATGTAAGTCGTTGTTTCAGCTTACGATTCACGTACTTTTTAATGTTTAAATAGTTGTTGATGTGTTATCTGTTGTAACAGAACAAGAAGGAAAGAAAAAAAGTGAGGGAGGTGGGGATTTTGAAGAAGGATCCGCAGGCAATCATGGAGCAGATTGAGAAGTTAGAAGTGATGAGTAAGTGTTCTATTTGGATGTTTCATTATTGATTAATGATTGAATATCTGTTTAAATGCAAATGAATATTTAACTCAAAATGAGTAGAGCTTATTGGTGGTGATTATGCGTTAAGATTGAAAATTTTATTTGCAATGTACTTTACCTTTTTTTTACCCATAGTCGGCAAAATTTAGGACTGTACTTTTAATTAAGGGGACTGAACAGGCCTTAGTTACTTATGTTATCCAAACTCGGGGTGAGTTTCGGATATGAGTATGTATCCGACACAGATATGCTCAATTTTTTTTTTTAAAAAGTTTTTTCATATATTTGGAGGATCATATCCCATACCCATGTCCGAATATGTGTCTGACACAGGTGTCTGACACGGGTACTTTAGGAAAAATCAAGAGTCCGGGTAACATAGTTAGTTACTAACTTCCTTTGGAGTAGGTTTTGGTAACTATCTGTTGTGGCATTTGGACATTTCCTTGAGCTTGGTGTTAACCAAGTGTTAACTGTTAATTAGTGTGAAAAAACATAGTACTTTTAAAACAAGTGGAAAAAATCAGTATTTCCTTTAAGCAATGTTTTGCTTTTTTTAAAGTCAATACTAGGAGGAGGTTTAGCTATACGTCTTCCTCAGATGAACTAGTTGTTGGATCAAATGCAGCATAAAGATGGAAATCAATTGACTTTTCCCATTTCAAGATGGCAATCTTAATGAAAATAAGTTAATCTTTGACTATAAGGCATCGATGTATTAACTGCCTATGAAAGTTTTCTTTCTTTCTTTTTATTTGAAGAAAGGTTGAAATGGGTATTATAAGTGGGTTTGAGGAATGTACTCCGGTTGAACGTTTATTGCTTAAGCATTTTGTGTCTGCCGTTCCCCTTGTTCTGACTGGTATATTTGGTTATTTCTTTACTAATTTTAATTTTGAAATGCAGTCTGGTGGGCTACCAATTATAGTCAATAACTTTGTTGAGTTACTGCAGAGGCTGAAGGTGCTTTAGACAAAGCAAGAAAACACAAGAAGAGACAACTTGAAGACACACTTAACCATGTCTTAAAGAAGAGGAAGGTAATAATTTAAGCAATAAATATTTGGAATTTTTTTTGAGGAAATAAATATTGGCATATGAATTTTCTACCATTTATTAGAATTAGTTGTTTGCATGAAATAACTACATTCTTCATTACTCACTTGGTCAGGAATATGAAGACAAAATGAAGGAGAAGGGTGAGACCCCTGTTATGTTCAGGTAAATAGACATTCTCATTTTGATATGTTCGTTTATGCTTCAGTGTTAGCATCTCCAAATTCTCATTTACCAACCATAGTTTGTCCTCTGCTGCAGTCACTTGGGGCCTCCTCGGAGAAGGACAACTGCAGAAGAAGAAGAGAGAGCGAAGCATCCTAAGCCTGAAGTAAGATTTGAATCAGACGATTAATTTCTAGAATTATATTTTTATAAATTTTCTGCTTGCTTTGGAGCCTAATTATTGCTTTTTTATTTTATTTTTATTTTTAATTTCTTATCTGCAGGACTCTGTTTACTATCACCCTACTCTGAATCCCACAGGGGCTCCACCACCTGGAAAGCCACCTATGTACAAATCATCAATAGGTCTAGTAACTTCCTCTTTGATTTGTTGTCTGCTGAAACATAGTCCTCTCTCCTGCATTTCTGACCTATTAAGCTGGTTTTATTTTCTCTTTCTCATGCTTTTAGTCTGCTTTGGTTTTGGCCTTCAGGACCTAGAATTCCCTTGTCTACTGCATCATCAAGTGCCGCTGCATCATCCTCACAGACAGAGCCAGATGATATTCCTGTAGCTGTACCACCTCCACCTCCTATGCCAGATGCTGGTTTAAACTCAGGGGATGGCTCTGTTGTGCCTGCATCTTTGCCTCTACCGCCCCCACCTCCTATGCCACCCAAGCCTGCCACGGCAAACTTGGGTATTCCTTTGCCTCCACCGCCTGGGTCACCACCACCTCTTGGTCCCCCACCTAAAGAGCAAGTTGCAGTTCGCCCTCCACTACCTCCACCTCCTCCCCTTCCACAGTCTGCACAGCCACCTCCACCTGGCACTAGTGGAAAAGAATCAGATGATTTGACCTCCAAGGAGCTGGCTCAGGTAAGCTCTTCTCATCCATCCTCTCTAGATATGCTGCCTTTCTGCTTGAGCATATAAATATGTATATATATATATAGAGAGAGAGAGAGAGATTTAGCATATTTTGAGTTTTCAAAGTTAGGAACTGCAAAGATCTTTATTCCCAAAAAGATCTACACTTGGTCAAATGCCGAGAACAACAAAATTGTTTTGTAGTTCTTCAGAAATATTTGCTATCAAAAAAGTGTTAATGTCTCTCTATCTCTTTCCTTAGTTGCTTCCTGTACTCCCTCCCCCTCCTCCTGGAATGCCCCCTAAATCGGCAACTAACCAGGCTGAAGGTGCTCCATCAGAAGCTGAGGCCAATAACCATCCAGCGATAAAAGAGGTTCCTAAAATGGTTCCACCACCCCCGCCTCCTCCCAGGCAACAACCTCCAGTGCCTGGACTTGCCATGGTCCCAGTTTTACAGCCCGATGTATTACCCCCTGGAATATCACGTTTCCCTCCACCGCCACCTCCGGACATGCGGGCACCATTATCTGCCAATGGACTTCCTGGTCAAACTGCTCCTCCGGGAATGATGGGCCCACTTATTCCAAGACCACCTTTGGGCCCTCCACCTGGACCTCCACCAATGATGAGACCGCCACTTCCACCTGGTCCTCCTCCTACTGCACTGGATGATTATAATTCTGCAAATCGACCACCCTTACCACAGAAGCCATCATATGTTAAATCTGCTGCATCTACAGTTGTTAAGAAGCCACTGGCTCAGCACCAGCCGGAACTTACAGCTATGGTAAATCCATTCCTTTGCTAGTTTTATGTTGGTTTAATACTTATTTGTGGCCATGAATATGATTTGATATTTTCGTGAATGCATGAGAAATAGAATTTGGGAACTTATTGAACACCATTGCTGACACTTGGTGGTTAAAATATTTTCAGCTGACCTCTGGTCATGCATAAGTGATCATGGGATGGTGTGGCATTCTGGTGCTAAGGTTGTCACTTTTTGTTTATGCTTATCTTGACTGAACACCTGAGTATTGCCTCACCATGTAGTTTTAAGGTTAAGAACTTAAGATACATTCCACATATAAATACATGATCTCTTCTTGATACATGTACATCAACATTGAGTGAGTTCCCATTTATTTGGATTTGGGATGTTGAATTGGGTAAGCAGTTTCACCCCCTCACCTCTGGCTAATAGCATTTCATTTAGATGATCTTTAAGGAGTACCATGCAAACCTACAAGTCTGGATTAGATCTTTGAAGAATTCTTTGCTCTGGAATATGGTTAAGTATGCACTGTTTACGTGTTGTCGTTGTTGTCGTGTTCCTACTTATGCGAACACTATTAACTTCCTAAAGACCAATGTGCTATGTTGATATATTGCTAAAACTCTAGAAAAGGGCTGCATACGTGTTGTCGTGTTTTTGATTTAAGCTTTTATGGGTTTTAGGTTCCTGCATCAGTTCGAGTAAGGAGGGAGGCTGCTGGCCCAAAAGCAAAACCAAAGCCTTTACTCTCAACCATGACGGCGACCACGAAGCCTGTAGCTTCAACCATTGTGAAGCCAGAATCAACCAGCTCATCTTCAGCTCCAAAGGCACAGAGTATTGATGACTCGTACACGGCATTCTTGGAGGACATGAAGGCACTTGGTGCACTTGATAGCTGATATTGCTGTACTTGTTGAAATTTCAAGGAAAAGTGGCTCCCGTGCAATCAGAATGAAGCATGTACAAGCTATTTTTAGGGAGATATGGCTTGGGGGATATTATTGTTCTTGGGGCCAGTTTTTCCATATTGCTGTATTATCAAGGGATCGCATTTCATACTGTAGTGCCGCATCTTTCTATTGGCAAACTTTCAAACCTTCTCGGTTCATGAGATTGTGTAATTGAGGGCAATTTTCCTCAAGTGAATGATAAAATATATCTGCTCCGAGCAACATAGCAATTTTACGTGCTTCTTGCGTTTGAAAATTTTATTTTCCTCTTCTGATTTTTGGGCACATAATGATTGTATGTATATTATTGATTCACTGTTTAGGGGTGATAACGATTTGATTTTGAAATCTTTTGCTTTTTTTGTTTTTTTTTAATCAAACCGAAATCGAAATCAAATCGAATAGCATAAAAAAAAAACGAATCGAATTTTATCGGTTCGGATTGTTTCGGTTCATCGGATTTTAAAATTTTAAAAAATCATCTTTTTCTATAATATTTTTAAGTTTTTTTTTTCACTAATTTAAAAATAAAATATTTATTTTTATATTATAAAAAATAAAAAATCAATTAAAATATAAAATAGGTTTGGATCGAATAATTGCTATCTTTTAACTTATGAACCAAAAATTGAATCGAACAAAATAATTCTAATTATTATCCGAACTGAATTTGAATTGAATTCAATAAAAATCGAACTAAATACTACAGTTTGAATAGTTTTTTTTTATTTTCTCAGTTTTTTTATTTTCTCAGCCCTACACTGTTTCCCTGTTAACTGACAAATTATACTTGATAAAACAGTTTAGCAGATTTCTATCTTTTTCATTTTTAAGTTCTTCATCTTCATCATTTTCTTGTTAAATTCCTTGAAGCATGAAGTGGAACTGTCCGTCAGTCGATTTCATCAGAACGTTTTATGATCTACATTAAAATTTTGCCAAAAGGCATAGAATTTGAGGTCCAAGCTATGAAGCACGGGTACGCCTTTTTTGAAGGCGTACCCGTACCAGGTACGTACCTGGTATGGGTACGCCAGGGGTACTCCTGGGTACGTACCAGGTACGTACCCAACTTAAAAAAAAAAAAAAATTAGGGTACGGTTGGGTACGCCTGGGTACGACGTACCCAGCCACACCCAAAAAATAAATTGCCCTAAACCCATTTTTTTCTTTATCACAGTCGACAACCAATTTGCCCTTTGATATCAGTAGGAGGGATTTTCCCATCACAGAAAAGCTCATCAGCAGATGATGGTTCTTGCTCAAAGCTTTCACCAACACAGAAATCGAAATCAATGCTTGAATTGAAGCCTGAATCTTTAACAGCAGTACCCAAAAAAAGTTGCTGCCCATAGCCTCCAAATGTATGTTTCTAACTTTCTCCCTCTATTTTGATTTTGTTGTGTTTGGGTTTTGCTCCTGACTTATCTATGATATTATGATGGTTTAAGGATTTGTATCTTTAGAAATCATGTATAAATGTGGCTGACTTATTAGATATATGGTGGTGTTAGGCTTTAAACAAATTTTCGATTGGATTTCATTGGTGGGTCAAATTTGTTAAGCTTGAATGGCATTTGAATGTTGATAGATGGGTACATTCTGTAATCATATATAGAAAAAATTATTTTTATCTGGGCCTGCCTCAAGCAAAAGCATTGGCTCAGAAATCGTCAACATGTGAATGTAGAATAACATCTTTTCATTGTGCATAACCATAAGCCAGCCAAAGATGGGACTGGTGGATAAGTGAGTATGTGGGGAAAGTGTTTTTAGCTTAATAACAGACCTCAATAATCCTTAAATTTTGAGTAAATTTCAATTTAATAAAGCCTGATTTCCTCGCTATCTATGCTTTGTTTGATTGAAATTACTTGTAATTGTGATTCGCATACATTTGAAATATCATAGGATTTGAAGGAAGTTGCCTAGTTATCCAATGAGCTTTAACATTGACAGTAAACATCATTTCTGTCTTACATATTCTCTGTTAAACTGTCCATTAAGGTTTAGACGTTAACCATTAACTAACTCCTCCACAAGAATATGCTTGCTAGTGCCAGGAATATTTAGGCTACTACTTGATCTAGAATGTGATTGGATTTCTTTGCTTGAAGTATTGATAAGTGATAAATGTGGGTTTATAAGTCTGTTGATTTATTTTACTACAGATGTTTTCACACGAATCTAGTGTTGGATCTGGTAGTGGGTCTGCTAGTGGCACATCCAATTCTTCTACGTCTTTGACTAGTAAATATGCATCTGGAATAGCTGAAAGTAGTTGTCCCCTTTGGGCTTATGTAACTGTGTTGCAAAATAAAAAAGCAGGGGGAGGGAATGCAAGTTGGCGTTGCAATTTCTGTAGTGGAACTTACAAGGGGTCTTATTTTAGAGTGAGGGCTCATCTATTGAGGGAAAAAGGAAATGGGATAAGTGTATGTTCGTCTGTAGTAAATGAATATCTTGCAGAGATGAAACAAATAGATAGAGAGGCTACTGAAAAAGCAAAGCCAGTGCAAATTCCTTTACCTACTGGAACTACAAGTTTGAACCCACCTAGAGCTGATATGTCTTTTGATGGGAGCAAGAGAAGAAAAGCCAGTGAAGGAGCATTAGGAAGGGCATTTAATAATGAGGCAAGAGAGCATTTGTCATGTGAAATAGCTAGGCTATTTTATTCTGCTGGTTTGCCTTTCAATATTGCTAGAAATCCATATTTTGTTAGTTCATTCACGTATGCTGCAAACACCTCTATCTCGGGTTTTCTTCCACCTAGCTATAATGCTATAAGAACTACACTATTGCAAAGAGAAAAAGCCCACCTATTGAGGTTACTTCAACCTATTAAAGACACTTGGCCAGAAAAAGGTGTGAGTATAGTGACTGATGGTTGGACTGATTCACAAAGAAGACCATTGATTAACTTCATGGCTGCCTCGGATTTGGGACCTATGTTCTTGAAGGCTATTGATGGTTCAGGTGAATACAAGGACAAGCATTACATTGCCAATCTGATTTTGTCCACCATTGATGAGGTTGGAGCAAGTAATGTTGTCCAAATTATTACTGATAATGCACCTGTTTGCAAGGCTGCTGGATCAATTGTTGAATCAATCCATCCTCATATTTTTTGGACACCGTGTGTAGTGCACACGTTGAATCTTGCTCTGAAAAACATTTGCGCACCTAAAAATACACCAAACAATGAGGTTGTTTATGCTGAGTGTAATTGGATTATTGCTATTGCTGATGATGCCTTTTTCATTAAAAATTTTATCATGAATCATTCCATGAGGCTAGCTATGTTTAATCAATTTGTGCATCTGAAGCTACTTTCTATTGCTGAGACTAGATTTGCCTCAACCGTTATAATGTTTAAAAGGCTGAAAACCATTAAGCATGGTCTCCAATCTATGGTCATTAGTGAACAATGGTCTCACTATAGAGAAGATGATGTTCAAAAGGCTACCGTTGTGAAAGAAACAATTCTGAATGACAATTGGTGGGATCAAGTTGACTATATTCTAAGCTTTACAAAACCCATCTATGAAATGCTTCGTTCTTGTGATACTGATAAGGCAAACCTTCATTTGGTTTATGAGAAATGGGATTGTATGATTGAGCAAGTGAAATTAGCAATATATCAGCATGAGGGCAAGGAGTTGAATCAACATTCATCCTTTTATGGAGTGGTGTATAACATCCTAATTGATAGATGGACTAAAAGTTACACACCACTTCATTGTTTGGCTCATTCACTTAATCCTAGGTAAATTTAATTAACTTCCAAGTTCAAAGTTCCAACTTCTTTTACTTTTTCTTAAATGTACTTTGGATTATACCAATTATAATTTATATTTTGTATAATAGGTATTATTGCAGACAATGGCTTGAGGAAGCTCCAAATCGAGTTCCCCCACATAAAGACAATGAGATTTGTATAGGGAGAAACAAATGTCTAAGGAATTACTTTCCAGATCCAAATGAAAGGCTAGAGGCGACTATGGAGTTTGTTAAATTCTCAAGTACTGAAGAAGAAATTGGCCAATTTGATTGCTTGCAAGATAGATGGAACTTGAAACCAAAGGAATGGTGGGTCATGTATGGATCTTCACTCCCCAAACTTCAATCCATTGCCTTGAAGCTCCTTTCACAACCATGCTCTTCCTCTTCTTGTGAAAGGAATTGGAGCACATATTCCTTTATCCATTCCCTGAAAAGAAATAGGCTTAACCCCAAGAGAGCTGAAGACTTAGTTTTTGTACATACAAATCTTCGTCTCCTTTCAAGGAGGAGTAAGAACTATAATGAGGGTGAGACCAAAATGTGGGATATTGGTGGAGATGAATGGGATCCATTTGAAGGGGCCGGAATTCTTGAAGTTGCTAATCTTTCTCTTGATGAATGATAACTCGTATAATTATATAGTTTTTAGTTATGTTTTATTATTGTTTTGTGTCAAATACGAGTTATTATTGTTTAGTCTAATTTTGTTTATGATCTTTTATATTTTTATGTAATTTGGTGTTTTTCACAAGTTTCTTTGAGTGATTTCAGATTACTAGAATTAAGGGCAAATCCAGTTCAGTTCCAGTTCCGACACATTTTGCCATATCAGCTATATCTAGAGTTTCACTGAAGCAATAAGGCTGAAATTTGTAGCCGTGCAAAGCTAAGAGGCATATATATCTTTTTCATGTTTTATACTTCTTGAAACGGAGTCGTTTTCCCTAGCGAAATCGACCATCAAGTTGGCTGATGTGCAATGAAGTCTGTGCTGACCTGTTTTCGTATTTTGCCCATATCTGCTTATCCACATCAGCAAATGAGCTGATTCCAATGGCTATGGATCCGTAACTGATACGGGAACCTTTGTCTAGAAGACCATATGATCAGATCAGGCCTCTAATATTGACGAAATCGACCATCAAGTTGGCTGATGTGCAATGACGTCTGTGCTGACATGTTTTCGTATTTTGCCCATATCTGCTTATCCACATCAGCAAATGAGCTGATTTCAACGGCTATGGATCCGTAACTGATAGGGGAACCTTTTTCTAGAAGACCATGTGATCAGATCAGGCCTCCAACATTGACGAAATCGACCATCAAGTTGGCTGATCAAAATTGT
Organism: Fremontodendron californicum; assembly: GCA_030761205.1. Taxonomy (NCBI): domain Eukaryota; kingdom Viridiplantae; phylum Streptophyta; class Magnoliopsida; order Malvales; family Malvaceae; genus Fremontodendron; species Fremontodendron californicum. The sequence goes on from JAULJL010000008.1 coordinate 5,486,208, forward strand.
CATACAATATGACGAAAATTGTTAGAAAAATTCACCCACCTATTATACCTACCTTTGAAATTTGTAAAGCTTGTCTCTTGTCATTTAGCCTTCCAAAATGTGTATAAATAGAGGGCCTTGGATGATTGTAGAGGATGATATTGTACATAGGTAGGATATTAGCCATTTTAATAAAATTCTCTAAGTTTTCTTCTTCTTTCTTTTCTCTAGTTTTCTTTCTTTTCTCTAGTTTTCTTTTTCTTTAGAGAGAGCAAGAGGTTGGATAATTAATATTCTTCCTCTTCTTCTTTCTTTCTTTTATTTACTTCTTAGATTTTCTTTAATTTTATGTTTATGTTTACAATGCCTATGCTAGTCTAAACTTCTATTTGGTTAAGGGTGATTTCAAAGCCCTAGACATGTTTTATAATTGATTTTCAGATTCTATCTATCATTAATTTTCTATCAAAGTTGCTTATGTTCTTCTACAAGAATTGTTCATGATGTTGTTTTGATTTGTTTAGGTGTACAACTAGATAGATCTTGATAATTATCTATTGCTAGTTTAGGAGTCTTGATCCGTGTAATTGTCTTGATTTCCTATTCATAAGTGGCAATTTGTGATTAATGATTATGGTCAAGTTTTCAATAATTGCAAAGTGGAACATAACCTAAGTTGAACAATCCGAGCTTATGTGTTTGTTGCTTAGATCAACCTATCTTTCTCATCATAAAGCTGCCATTAAATTGAATCTAGAGAGCTTATTCTAGGTTGTTTGATGGTTAGAGATTAAATAGAGAGCTTGTTCTATTTAACGACAAACTAAGGAAAGATTGGGATAACAGAGCTTGTTGTTATCTACGGTTGTTAACTTTGATAGTTGGTTGATATTGATAGATCTGAAATTGATTCTTAATGATGTCTAGTGGTGGAGAATGAAACCTTAACCATATTTTTCATATTTGATTCTTCTTACTTACTTGTTTTCTTACTTTTCTAGTTTGCTTATTTTTAAAAGTATATTTATTTTTATTGGCTGGTTATACCGCCTAATTTGTATATTAACTTTGTTTTACTTTTATTGGCTGGTTATACCGCCTAATTTAGTATATATATTTTTATTGGCTGGTTATACCGCCTAATTTAGTATATATATTTTTATTGGCTGGTTATACCGCCTTGCATCTTCTTCTTATTATTTACTTTAGTTTAAATCTGGCTTCAAAAACCCCTTTTCTTTTATTGTTCTTGAATTTAAGTTTTAAACTATTAACTTATAAACTAAAACCCAATCCCTGAGGACTCGACCCTTGCTAACTACTATACTTACAATTTATCTTTTTAGTGCAAGGTTAAATAAGATACACTCTTTTGGGTGCATCAAATTTTTGGCGCCGTTGCCGGGGATTGTTTTCTTTAGTTTATTTGTTACTTGGTTTATTCTTATTTTCAGTTCTAATTAGTTTTATTTTCTTGTACATACAAGTTTTTCTTATCAAATTTTAAAAAAATAAAAAAATAAAAAAAAAAACGATGGAATTGAGCAATCTAACACTTGAAGAGTTGGTGGCATACATGAACATGGAGAATCAACAAGCCAATCTCACCTCCCCAGTTCAACAATTGGCCATGGAAGGATGTCAAGGCCATCAAGTGTTCCAAGACCAACAGTATGATCATTACTCAAACACTTACCATGAGGGATGGTGGGATCATACTAATTATGGCTACTCGAAAAATTACCAAGAAGTAGATCCTTATGCCAATTACACTCATCCATCTAGCTTCAATCAATCATGGTCTCAAGAACTAGATCTTTTTCAACCACCACATATGACTCAAAACTCAGGTACTTCTTTAGAAGATCTTGTCTATTCTCTTGTTACAGATTCTTTGCAATTTCAACAGGAAACAAGGGCAAGCATCCAGAGTTTGGAAAAGCAAATGAGCCAATTGGCTAGTAGTATGGTGGGATGGGTAGCACAAAGATCTGAAGAACTCCCAGCCCAAACGATGGTTAACCCAAAGGAGAATACTACTATTGTGACCTTGAAGAATGAGGAACAAGATGAGGATGAAACAAAATTAGAGATGGATTCTATTCTTGAGGATAATGAAGCCAAAGATCCAAATAAGAGTATTTCGGCACCTGAGGTAACGTTTAAGGTTTCACTTTTTACTAATGTTTCTTCTCCACCTTTTCCTAGTAGATTTGCTAAGTTCAAGGAGGAAGAACATGAACAACACATGCCGGAAACCTTAAACAACTTGTTTGTGGAGGTCATTCAACAAGTATCAAAATATGCTCCATTCCTCGATGACATATGCACCACAAAGGATGATGGAATAATACTTGTAATGGAGAATACATCCACTGTTGTGCAAAGAAAGCTTCCTCTCAAACGCATAAATTTGGGAAATTTCATTTATGAGCATGACAAGCCTAAAAAGCCAAGAAGGGGAATTGGCTAGGCTGAAAACAATCAATCAAGTGCTAATTGGGGGAGGCAGCCTAATTAGTGAAAGCATTGCCAAACTGCTATCCTCAGATTTGCTCTCTTTTTCTTTATCTTTTTCTTATGTTTCTTTGCTAATTGTGTTTAGTGTTTCTAAGTTCATTTAGGCTGCATAAGTTTATTTTGTTTATTAGTTCTTTTCACTTACACATGATTCTTTCATTTGGGATTAATAGCATTACATTAATGACAATGTAAGAATTATGTGTGGGGGGAAGAATTTAAGATTTTATTTAGAGTGTTTTGTTTTTGAGTCTTTTTATGTTGTTTTTCTTTCTGATCCTTGTTTTGAAAATAACTAGATGTAAATATAATTTTTTAACCCCGGTTAAACGGCGGATAACGGTACTCCGTGATTATTTAAGTCGGTTCCATCAGCTACCCACAAAACTGATATTGTATATAAATTTCTCTTTCATTTTTTTTTCAGGATGGATGATATTCTCACACGATTGTAGAAACGATTTCCTCCTTTTCCTCGAAATATTTTACTGAAGCTTTACCAAGTTCGATTTGAAAGATTAAGAATGCTTATGCACAAAGGGATTCCTGAAGACATACGTTGGATAATTGAAGCCAAGGTACGTGAAGATGAATATCTTCCTGTTTTGCATTTACCAGGTACAGGTAGAAGCACTTTTGCAAAGAAGCGACGAGCAAAGCGCATGAGTTCAAATTGCCACAAATGTGCACGATGGACGTAAAACGGTAAATGTCGTTCTATTGGGATTCCGTCCTCTAATCGAGATGATAAAATTGAATTCATTAAGGATGGACTGAGTAAGGAGAATTTGGGTAATATCCAACTTTCTCTTGAGACGCATCCTAGTGGAGACGTACAAAGAGAAATTCTTGATTTATGGCCGCAATTCCAAAGGGAATGGCAACATCTTGGGAATCTGATGTTAAAAGACCCTGTTTGCCAGCTTGTAAGAAAACTGGATGGGAAGCATATCCTCGACTCATAGAAGGCGTTTAAGCCGTTTCTGGACGTAAAACCAGAGGAAGATGTGAGCCACAATCACAACTACAATAAATGACTTCTCAGCTTTTGGTTTGATTTGCAATAACTTTATTTTGGTTTAATTTATGTGTTGTTCGATTTGTGTAACTATTCTCGTTTTTTTTTTTTTATTTGTCTTTTACGGTTGATTTTTTTTTTCTCTTTTTGATTTTCTTCCTGAAATCACGCAAAAATCTTTTGTTAGGTTAACATTTTCTTCTGACAGGTCAGATACACTTTCGGCGACATTATTACTCTTGTCTGATTCACTACTGAGTCCTCTATATATTACACCATGTACTCATTCTCTTTCAGGCACTCGAAGAAAAAAAAATGGCAAGTACTTCATCCCAGCGCATTAAAAAAATTTGTGTCTTTGGAGGTGCTTATCCAGGAAAAAATAACATATTCGCTGATGAGGCCATAAGAGTTGGAGTAATACTTGCCCAACAAAAGATCCACTTGATTTATGGAGGCGGTAGTACGGGTTTAATGGGAGCAGTCGCTACAGCAGCACACGCCGGAGGAAGTCCAGTTCTAGGAATCGTGCCAAAACTATTCACAAGTTTTTGTGGACCTACCGTGGGTAAGGAAATACAAGTCTGGAGTGTCCCTGAACGGATAACAATCATGTACCATTCTGCCGATGCATTCATTGCTTTACCAGGAGGTCTGGGTACATTGGAAGAAATAGCTTGCGTGGCTTCTTGGTCATCTTTGGTCACAAATAAGAAACCCATTGGTTTGCTTAATATTAATGGTTATTTTAGTAATTTGCTTTTATATTTAGATAATGCTGTCGATAATGGATTCATGTTTTCAGAGGCAAGGAGAACCATAATTTCTGCTACAACCATTGAAGATTTACTTAAAAAGCTCCAAGCTTATGAGTGTTTATCTGCTACGGTTGTTTCGCAAACGCTCGGAAAAAGAAAAAGAGATATGGACGAGCAAGGAGTGGATTGCACTTTGTCTTTGTGACATTATCTAACATTTTGCTTGTTGTGTCTCAGTTATAATAAGTGGTTAGCAACCTCTGCAGGTAATATCTCCTAAATTCTACCTTTAAAATTTGACATTGGGGACAATGTCATATTTTAGTAGGGGGTAAGGGACATATTTTGCTAATAAAAAAAAAAAAAAAATTTAAGAAGTATTCATTCTGAACAAGGTCTGAGTAAGGGAGACTTGAGACATACCTTGTCAGTTTGATTTCTTCTTTTCAAAAAAAAAAAAAAAAAAAAAAAAAGAGTTTGTTGTGTTTTAAGCAATTTAGAAGTATTCATTCTGAACAAGGTCTGAGTAAGGGAGACTTGAGACATACCTTGTCAGTTTGATTTTAATCTTTTTATGTTTACTTGTTAATTTTTGTTTAGTATTTTAGGATTATTTAGGTTGCATGAGTTTGTTTTGTTTTGAGTCTTAGTTGTTCCTATTCTTATGTTATTAGTTCTTTTCTCTTACACATGATTCTTTCATTTGTGTTAATAGACTTACATTGAGGACAATGTAAGAATTAAGTGTGGGGGGAATGATTTAGGATTTCTTTTATTTTTGTCTACTATTTTTTTTTTATGAGTCTTTATTATTATTATTATTTTTAGTGTGTTTTAGTTCCTTTTTAATACAATGATGAGATATGAATTGCATAGGTCTAAACTGGTTATTAGTGAGAAGATTTTCATGAGAATTGAGCTTGATGTCAACCTTTTTATGAGCCAATGTTAATATAATATGTTGATTGAGAAAGAAGCATGTTTAGACTTAATCTGACTTGTATAATCATCCTTGTGAGTTTTTGAGCCTATAATGATTGATGCTTTATACAAATCAATCTAATTTCTTTCTTGAGTGCTCTTATGATTACAGGATTCTCTAGAACTTGCTTTAAACCGTTTGAGACTATATTGATACATGTGACAACATGAATATGATAGAGGCATTAGGATTTTTAGCCAGAGCCAAACAGCCATCCCTTATTGATGTTCCAAGAGAACACACCCTTAGTGAACCAATTTGAGCCTACATTGAATAAGCTATCTCTTTGGTAACCATAACTTGTCCCTAACCTAAATATACTTATATCTTTACCTTTGTTCCAAAGATGAATTAGCATGTTTTGAGACAAGTTGCAAAGACAAGGGATATTTTTAGTTAAAAATTTGGGTTAGAAACAAGAAATAAGTGTGGGGGGAAAGAAAAGAAAAGTCAAGAAAAAAAAATGAAATACTGGCAAATACATTCCTATGTAAAAAAAAAAAAAATATGAATCATCTCTTGAATTTGTGGAAAAAGAAAAAGATGTTACAAAGTCGTTTAGAATGAAGAAAAGGCCCAACATAAATATCCGGCCTAGGTGACTATGTACTTGTAAAGAGTTTTGAGAAGTTTCTTTGTATGATCTTTTTATGTCTCTAAACTTTATGAACTCTTTGGAACCTTTGTGATATCTTTATCCTTTTGTTCTTCAACCACATTACAAACCCCTTGGCCCCATTACAACCTTGATTAAAGACCTCTTGATTCATGAAGTTGTATGATCTAAATAGTGGAGAATAGGTGGACAAGCAAGAATATGGTAGAACTGTTTTCATGAGATTGATTGAGTGTAAACACTTCACCACTACTTTAAAGAGTAAAAATCATGAGGGTATCCCATGTGAGAAGTTGAGATTAAATTTGAACATGCAATATTTTGATTGAGATATGTTATGCTAATATTGGCTTAACTCAAACAATTTACATTCAAGCATGATTTTTTGTGAAATTCTTTAAGCTATTGATTAGTTTATAAGACTTGTTCAAATATTGTATCTAATTTGTATTGAAAGGATTAGGAGTAAATATTTTTAGTATATGCAGTTTATTTATATTTTAGTTTTTCAATGTTTGTGGGTATCGTTCTAGTAAACCCTCACGAGACTAAACTCGTCCACTAGGGACACCTAGGGGTTTAAAGGCTTGTGTCACATGCTAAGTGCCACCGTGATTTCCTACGAAAGTGGATTAGATTAGATTTTCTTATTTTATTTTTATTGAGTCGTTGCTAGGGACTAGCAACAATCTAAGTGTGGGGGTGTGATAACTCGTATAATTATATAGTTTTTAGTTATGTTTTATTATTGTTTTGTGTCAAATACGAGTTATTATTGTTTAGTCTAATTTTGTTTATGATCTTTTATATTTTTATGTAATTTGGTGTTTTTCACAAGTTTCTTTGAGTGATTTCAGATTACTAGAATTAAGGGCAAATCCAGTTCAGTTCCAGTTCCGACACATTTTGCCATATCAGCTATATCTAGAGTTTCACTGAAGCAATAAGGCTGAAATTTGTAGCCGTGCAAAGCTAAGAGGCATATATATCTTTTTCATGTTTTATACTTCTTGAAACGGAGTCGTTTTCCCTAGCGAAATCGACCATCAAGTTGGCTGATGTGCAATGAAGTCTGTGCTGACCTGTTTTCGTATTTTGCCCATATCTGCTTATCCACATCAGCAAATGAGCTGATTCCAATGGCTATGGATCCGTAACTGATACGGGAACCTTTGTCTAGAAGACCATATGATCAGATCAGGCCTCTAATATTGACGAAATCGACCATCAAGTTGGCTGATGTGCAATGACGTCTGTGCTGACATGTTTTCGTATTTTGCCCATATCTGCTTATCCACATCAGCAAATGAGCTGATTTCAACGGCTATGGATCCGTAACTGATAGGGGAACCTTTTTCTAGAAGACCATGTGATCAGATCAGGCCTCCAACATTGACGAAATCGACCATCAAGTTGGCTGATCAAAATTGTCATACAATATGACGAAAATTGTTAGAAAAATTCACCCACCTATTATACCTACCTTTGAAATTTGTAAAGCTTGTCTCTTGTCATTTAGCCTTCCAAAATGTGTATAAATAGAGGGCCTTGGATGATTGTAGAGGATGATATTGTACATAGGTAGGATATTAGCCATTTTAATAAAATTCTCTAAGTTTTCTTCTTCTTTCTTTTCTCTAGTTTTCTTTCTTTTCTCTAGTTTTCTTTTTCTTTAGAGAGAGCAAGAGGTTGGATAATTAATATTCTTCCTCTTCTTCTTTCTTTCTTTTATTTACTTCTTAGATTTTCTTTAATTTTATGTTTATGTTTACAATGCCTATGCTAGTCTAAACTTCTATTTGGTTAAGGGTGATTTCAAAGCCCTAGACATGTTTTATAATTGATTTTCAGATTCTATCTATCATTAATTTTCTATCAAAGTTGCTTATGTTCTTCTACAAGAATTGTTCATGATGTTGTCTTGATTTGTTTAGGTGTACAACTAGATAGATCTTGATAATTATCTATTGCTAGTTTAGGAGTCTTGATCCGTGTAATTGTCTTGATTTCCTATTCATAAGTGGCAATTTGTGATTAATGATTATGGTCAAGTTTTCAATAATTGCAAAGTGGAACATAACCTAAGTTGAACAATCCGAGCTTATGTGTTTGTTGCTTAGATCAACCTATCTTTCTCATCATAAAGCTGCCATTAAATTGAATCTAGAGAGCTTATTCTAGGTTGTTTGATGGTTAGAGATTAAATAGAGAGCTTGTTCTATTTAACGACAAACTAAGGAAAGATTGGGATAACAGAGCTTGTTGTTATCTACGGTTGTTAACTTTGATAGTTGGTTGATATTGATAGATCTGAAATTGATTCTTAATGATGTCTAGTGGTGGAGAATGAAACCTTAACCATATTTTTCATATTTGATTCTTCTTACTTACTTGTTTTCTTACTTTTCTAGTTTGCTTATTTTTAAAAGTATATTTATTTTTATTGGCTGGTTATACCGCCTAATTTGTATATTAACTTTGTTTTACTTTTATTGGCTGGTTATACCGCCTAATTTAGTATATATATTTTTATTGGCTGGTTATACCGCCTAATTTAGTATATATATTTTTATTGGCTGGTTATACCGCCTTGCATCTTCTTCTTATTATTTACTTTAGTTTAAATCTGGCTTCAAAAACCCCTTTTCTTTTATTGTTCTTGAATTTAAGTTTTAAACTATTAACTTATAAACTAAAACCCAATCCCTGAGGACTCGACCCTTGCTAACTACTATACTTACAATTTATCTTTTTAGTGCAAGGTTAAATAAGATACACTCTTTTGGGTGCATCAATGAACCAGATTTGGAGGCTATTCTTTTCACTGATGATGGGTAAGGAAATAATGATATAGACACTGTTAGAGTTTGATTTTCATAGTCATGTTTAGATGTTTTCATGTTGAACAATTTAAGTATTGTAGTTTCTTATTGAGATGTTGTCATGTTGAACAATTTAAGCTCATTTATGTGAAATTTGTGTGTTTTATCTTTTATATTATGTTGTGTCATATGTGAAATTTCAGTTATATATATATATATAATATTAACGTACCCGTACCCTAGTTTTTTAGAATTTGCCGTATCCCGTACCCGTACCGGGTACCGGTACCGTACCCGTATCCATGCAACGTTGCTGCTAAACTTTTTCAAGCATTCAGTGTTTCTGATACAGCATGTGCTTCTACCCTAAAATCTATTTTATGCTCAGTAAGCTCACCCAAACTCAGCTTTAAAATAGCGCTAAATTCTGGTTTGACTATGAACTATATTATCTTGGAATTCTTCGGTGTCTTTTTTTTTTTTTTCTTATTCAAAATGAATTTCCTTATCACTTAGTTGTGATAGTCTCAAGTTTTTGGAGGTTATTTTGGAAAAGAAAAAAACTCAAAATGTTTTGAATACTCGTTGGTAGATTTCTCTCCCCTCGATGGTTTTGGTAATATGGGGCGTCAAAAGCAAGCTAATCAATACCGTACCGGTGGATGTATTGTTTTTGTTCTGATACTGATACGTAACGGTATCGGTGTGTTTCGGCGTACCGTTTCGGGTGTACCGGCAATATTTAAATATTTTTTCATATATCTATATGTATAGTTTATTTTCAAGTTTTTTAATAAAATATATATTATATACACATGCAAATATAAATCCATTACATGCATATATATATTTTTATACAAATATAAATTTTAAATATTTAATATCTAAAGTTTTTAAACATCAAATAGGTAAAATAAATATTAAAATATTAAAAAAAATATAGTAAATTATTATTAATTATGCCTAATAACCTAATTTAATGAACATATATATATTTTAAATATAATTATGAAAAAAATAAAAATATCATGACACAAAAAATATTGAAATTGATTTAAAAATTCAAATAAGTGAATTTTTAAATAAAATAAATTAAAAAATCAAAATCTTGTACCAATCGGTACGGACTGGTACGTATCGGTACTGACCGATATAGACCGGTACAGGCCCGTACGATTGGTACGAGCCAGTACCAAAACCGGAATGGAACGACACTGGTACCGTTTCGGTTTATCTTGAAAACGGTAGGTACTGGCCGGTAAGGCCGATATCGGTACGATACCGATAACTCTGGTCAAAAGCTCTCGTTTTTGCTCTAAATTGTTTTTTTTTTTGGATTTTCATTCTAAAAGCGTCAATTTTTTATTTTCCCCTTTTCATTAATTATTTCATCATACACTTAAAAATTCAAAATTCATCCAAAATGAATCGATGGTTCAAAGAAAATAGGCCAAAACTTTTCTCGATTATGATGATTCTTCAAAGAAAAACTCTTCAATTTAAGTATACACGTTTGACCAAAATAAATTTTTAAAGTACATAACATAGGACAAGATTTGAGATTCTGAATGAAAAAGTAAATAAACCCAAAATATATGTTTAAAGATGATCAAACTAATAATCATTTCATCACACAAACGAATCTCACTTGAAATATTTCTCTTTTCATTTTTCAAAACTTGTCATTTCATCAAATTTTTTTTTTTTTTTTTTTTACATTTTTCATTTTCCGCATACTTCTATTTCATATTTGTCCCTTAATATAAAATATTTTTTTCCCTTGAAATAGGATTTAATCATTCATGATCTTTGAAAAAGATCCATCTTTGCATTTGCCCCATAGTTTAAAGGGTGATCCTTAATCCAAATTCATTTAAAAAAATTCATTAATCTCAAAGGGATAACAAATGGATAATTTTCATAATTGTGAAGTAGATCATTTCATTTGTCGTCTCAAACACAACCATTTAAATTAAAGAGTAATTTTTCGAAAAAAATGAGTTAAAAAAGGTTTTACTTAAAAAAAAATTGAATATTTTTCGGCATTATAAATATATTAATCATAACATATTAAGTGCACGATGTCACTATTAATTTTTGCATTTTTTTTCTTCATTTTTTCTGTTTTTTTTTTTTTTCATGCCTCCACAATTCATGCAATAATCTACCTTTGCCAACAACATAATTCATGAATGGTGGCCTATTTTAGTTTTTCACTCGAATGAAGGTTCATATGATAGTATAAAATCTTGTTGCGAGGACTATCTCAAATTTCATTCTTTGAAGTTTATGTTGAAAGAGTTTGTTTTGGTCTTGAATTGTTCAAAGTATTTCACAAATTAGGATGTCTCAGGGGCATAAGGTATCGGTTAATTTTCGATCCATGTGTCCCACGACATGAATCAAGAATTTGGGGAAGAGGGTCAATTAATTTGAGTTATGGGGTCATTCAAAGAGATTTGGATGGTTTTAGCATGTTTAAAATTGTAGCATAGTATTAACACATATCGAATTAACAAAATCCAAATTCTTTAAAAGCCCGTCTTGCTTAATTGATTTTCAAGGGATCCAAAGAAGAATTTTCAAATTGATCATTTCATTATTCATTATCTCGATAAAGATCATCGTCTCCTAATATTTTATGTGATAAAGTAAAAGTAAGGTTCATCATAAAATTCATATTTGTACTTCTTAAAATGTTAAGGCTCATGAATGATCTTTACAAAAATGATTTGGAATACGAGAATATTTGAAAATAAAGTTTTTATTGGGATAAGTTATTTTCTAATAATGATTATCAATTTCTTTCAAGAATTTTAATCACCTCTTCATTAAATATATATTTTTTTCAAAAACATTTGTTCTTTCTTTTTTTCGAGATCTTGAAAGCAAGTTATGTGAGGCTTTATTTAAATAAATCTAAAATTTTCATCTCTCCATTTTTTCTACTTTCTTCTTCTTCTTTGTTGAAAAATAAAAAATAAAATTTAGAAACTTGAAAGATGAAGTGATCTGATGCACTCAAAAGAGTATATCTTAGTTAATCCTTTTACTAAAAATATCAATTGTAAAGTATATCAATAAGTATATCGAGTCCACTGGGATTAGTGTTTAGTTTAAGAATTATTAGTTTATACTTAAATTCAAGGAAAATAAAATAAAAGAGAGGTTTTTAAAATCAGTTTAAACTAAAGCAAATAATCAAAAGAAGGAAACAAGTAAATAGGAAGTAATCAAATATGAGAAAAGTATGGTTAATGTTTCATTCTCTATCACTAGACATCATTAATAATCAATAATCAGATCTATCTACATCAATTAACTATCAAAATTATCAACCGTAGATAACAACAGCTCTGTTATCCCAATCTTTTCTTAGTTCGTCGTTAAATAGAACAAGCTCTCTATTTAATCTCTAACCACTAGGCAACCTAGAATAAGCTCTCTAGATTTAATGTAATGGCAGCTTTATGATAAGAAAGATAGGTTGATCTAGGCAACAAACACATAAGCTCGGATTGTTTAACCTATGTTATGTTCCACTTTGCAATTAGCGATAACTTGACCATAATCATTAATCACAAATTGTCACTTATGAATAAGAAATCAAGACAATTACACGGATCAAGACTCCTAAACTAGCAATAGACAATTATCAAGATCTATCTAGTTCGCGACCTAAATAAATAAAGACAATTGATGCACCCAAAAGAGTGTATCTTATTTAACCTTGCACTTAAAAAGAATCAATTGTAAAGTATAGTGATTAGCAAGGGTCGAGTCCTCAGGGATTGGGTTTTAGTTTATAAGTTAATAGTTTAAAACTTAAATTCAAGAACAATAAAAGAAAAAGGTATTTTAAGATCAGATTTAAACTAAAGTTAACAATAAGAATGAGAAAATAAGTAATTAAGAAGAATAAAATATGATAAATATGGTTAAGGTTTTATTCTCCACCACTAGACATCATTAGAATCAATTTCATATCTATCAACATCAATTAACTATCAAAGTTAACAACCGTAGATAACAACAAGCTCTGTTACCTCAATCTTTCCTTAGTTCGTCGTTAAGTAGAACAAGCTCTCTATTTAATCTCTAACTATCAAACAACCTAGAATAAGCTCTCTAAGTTCAATTTAATAGCAGCTTTATGATGAGAAAGATAGGTTGATCTAATCAACAAACACATAAGCTCGGATTGTTCAACTTAGGTTATGTTCCACTTTGCAATTATTGAAAACTTGACCATAATCATTAATCACAAATTGCCACTTATGAATAGGAAATCAAGACAATTACTCGGATCAAGACTCATAAACTAGCATTAGACAATTATCAAGATTTATCTAGTTGGCCACCTAAACAAATCAAAACATCATCATGAACAATTTTAATGGAAGAACATAAGCAACTTTGATAGAAAACAATGATAGATTCTGAAAATTAATTACATAACATGTCTAGGGCTTTGAAATCACCCTTAACCAAAGAAATTTAGCATAACATAAGCATGGATAATATATAAATAAAACTAAAAAGAAAAATAAAAGAATGGAGAAGAAGAAGAATAATGATGATCCCTTGAGTCTCCTCAAAAGATGTCTAGTTTGTGACTCAAAAGATGGTATTTATAGAGCTTTAAAACCCTGAGAATAAGTCCTTGCCGCACAAGTAAGCCTGGAGGTGCAAAAATCACGTTTTTGCCTCTCTTTTTTTCCAGATTTGCGATTAGGGTTTTTTTGACCGCAGGGTTTTTTAGGGAGATCTTCTAGCGCCATTTTGAATGCCCATTTCTTATCCGATTTGGACCCATAATATATCGTTGGAAAGATAATCAAGTCAAATTCAAAAGTCAAGAGGAAGTTTCTTCAAATAAAGAATCTAACATCATGTTTTGCTTACAACAAGCTTCGGAGGTCAAATCTGTCTGATTGCTTTTCAACCAGAAATTGATATTTTTGACTCCCAAGTCTTCTTCCATCTTTTGATTATGATTTTGTAAGCTCTTTACCATCATTATTGACATCTTTTGAATTCATTCTCCTTATTGTACCTAAAATTCAAAAACATATTATAAGTAAACAAGATAAAGATCGAAAACATAACAAAAATTAAAGGTAGAAAGGCATAAAATGTATATTTTATGAGCTTATCAAATACCCCCATACTTAGCTTTTTGCTAGTCCTCGAGCAAAACAAAATAAAAATAAAATAAGAAAATCTAATCTAATCCACTTTCGTAGGAAATCACGGTGGCACTTAGCATGTGACACAAGCCTTTAAACCCCTAGGTGTCCCTAGTGGACGAGTTTAGTCTCGTGAGGGTTTACTAGGACGATACCCACAAACATTGAAGGCATAAGAAAAACTAAAAATAATTAAACATAATAATAATAATAATAATAACAACTAATCCTTCGAATATAAATTAGAGATAATCATTGGACAAGTCTTATAAACTAATCAATATCTTAAAGAAATTCACAAAAAATCTTGCTTGAATGTAAATAGTTTGAGTTAAACCAATATTAACATAACATATTTCAATCAAAATAGTGCATATTCAAACTTAATCTCAACTTCTCACTAGGATACTCTCATGATTTTCACTCTTTAAGGTAGTGGTAAAGTGTTTACACTCAATCAATCTCATGAAAACAGTTATACCATATGCTTGCTTGTCCACCTATTCTTCACTATTTAGATCATGCAACTTCATAAATCAAGAGGTCTTTAATCAATGTCGTAATGGGGCCAAGGGGCTGTAATGTGATTAAAGAATAAAAGATATTAACAAAGGTTCCAAAGACTTCATAGAATTTAGAGACAAAATAAGAGTTTGCAAATAAAACTTCTCAAAACTCTTATAAAGCACATAATAATATAGGCTAAATATTCATGTTGAGCCTTTGCTTCATTCTAACCAACTTTGTAATAACTTTTTCTGTACTTTAGCTAGAAGTTCAAGAGATGATTTTTTTTTCAATATGGGAATGTATTTGACAATGATCCCTTTCTTTTTTCTCTTGACTTTTTTTTTCTTTTTCTTTTTTTCCCCCCACACTTATCTTTTGTTTCCAACCCAAATTTTTAACTAAAAATATCCCTTGTTTTTTGCAATATGTCTCAAAATATGTAATCCATCTTTAGAACAAGGGTAAGGATATAAGTATATTTATGCTAGGTGTAAGTTGTGGTTACCAATAAAATAGCATATTTAATGTAGGCTCAAATTGGCTCACTAGTGGGGATGTTCTCTTGGAACATTAATAATGGATGGCTATTTGGCTCTGGTTATAATCCTAATGCCTTTATCATATTCATGTTATCACATGTATCAATATAGTCTCAAACGGTTTAAAGCAAGTTCTAGAGAATCATGTAATCATAAGAGCACTCAAGAAAGAAATTAGATTGATATGTATAATGCATCAATCATATAGGCTCAAAAACTCACAAGGATGATTATACAAGTCAATATCAAGTTTAAACATGCTTCTTTCTCAATCAAGATATCATATCAACATTGGCTCATAAAAATTAGTACCAAGCTTAATTCTCATACAAATCTTCTCACTAATAACCAATTTAGACCTATGCAATTCATATCTCATCATTGTATTAAAAAAGAACGAAAACACACTAAAAATTATAATAATAATAAAATTAAAGACTCATAAAAAAAATAGCCAAAAATAAAATAAAAGAAATCCTAAATCCTTCCCCCACACTTAATTCTTACATTGTCCTCAATATAATGCTATTAACCCAAATGAAAGAATCGTGTGTAAGAGAAAAGAACTAATAACATAAGAATATAAATAACTAAGACTCAAAACAAAACAAACTCATGCAACCTAAATAATCCTAAAAGAGTAAACAAAAAATTAACAAATAAACATAAAAAATAAAAACAATAAAAATAATAAAATAAAAAGGAAAAGGAAAAGGAAAAGAAAGAGAAAGCAAATCTGAATATGGCAGGTTGGCAATTTCTTCTTTAATTGGGCTACCTTCCCAATTAACACTTGAGTTAGTGTTTTGAACCTAACCAACACCCCTTCTTGGCTTTTTAGGCTTGTCAGGCTCATACATGAAATTTTCCAAATTTATGCGTTTGATAGGAAGCTTTCTTTGCACAACAGTGGATGCATTCTCCATTACAAGTATTATTCCATCATCCTTTGTGGTGCATATCTCATCGAGGAATAGAGCATATTTTGATACTTGTTGAATGGCATCCACAAACAAGTTGTTTAAGGTTTCTGGCATATGTTGTTCATGTTCCTCCTTCTTGAACTTTGCAAATCTACTAGGAAAAGATGGAAAAGAAACATTAGTAAAAATTGGAACCTTAAAAGTTTACCCAAGTGCTGAAATACTCTCTTTCTGAATTGAAGTTTCATTATCTTCAATAGTTGAATCCATCTTTAGTTCTTTCTCATCCTCAGGTTCCCTTGGATTTTCTGATTCATCCTCAAGTTGTGTGGCACTAACACTCTCCTTTGGATCAATCATTGATTGGGAAGGGAGTGCTTGAGATCTTTGTGCTACTAATTCCACCGTACTACTAGCCAATAGGCTCATTTGCGTTTCCAAACTCTGGATACTTGCCTTTGTTTCCCTTGTTTCCTATTGAAGTTGCAGAGTATTAATAACAAGAGAATTGACAAGTTCTTCTAAAGAATTACCTGAGTTTTGAGTCATATGTGATGGCTGAAAAAGATCTGGTTCTTGAGACCATGATTGATTGAAATTAGATGGATGAGTGTAATTGGCATAAGGATCTACTTCTTGGAAATTTTTCGAGTAGCCATAATTAGTATGATCCCGCCATCCCTCATGGTAAGTGTTTGAGTAATGATCATGCGGTTGGTCTTGGAACCATTGATGGCCTTGACATCCTCCCATGGCCAATTGTTGAACTGGAGAGGTGAGATTGGCTTGTTGATTCTCCATGTTTATGTATGCCACCAACTCTTCAAGTGTTAGATTGCTCAATTCCATCGTTTTTTTTTTTTTCAAAATTTGAAAAGAAAAACCTGTATGTATAAGAAAATAATACTAATTAGCACTGAAAATAAGAATAAACCAAGTACCAAATAAACTAAAGAAAGCAATCCCCGGCAACGGTGCCAAAAATTTGATGCACCCAAAAGAGTGTATCTTATTTAACCTTGCACTTAAAAAGAATCAATTGTAAAGTATAGTGATTAGCAAGGGTCGAGTCCTCAGGGATTGGGTTTTAGTTTATAAGTTAATAGTTTAAAACTTAAATTCAAGAACAATAAAAGAAAAAGGTATTTTGAGATCAGATTTAAACTAAAGTTAACAATAAGAATGAGAAAATAAGTAATTAAGAAGAATCAAATATGATAAATATGGTTAAGGTTTCATTCTCCACCACTAGACATCATTAAGAATCAATTTCATATCTATCAACATCAATTAACTATCAAAGTTAACAACCGTAGATAACAACAAGCTCTGTTACCTCAATCTTTCCTTAGTTCGTCGTTAAATAGAACAAGCTCTCTATTTAATCTCTAACTATCAAACAACCTAGAATAAGCTCTCTAAGTTCAATTTAATAGCAGCTTTATGATGAGAAAGATAGGTTGATCTAAGCAACAAACACATAAGCTCGGATTGTTCAACTTAGGTTATGTTTCACTTTGCAATTATTGAAAACTTGACCATAATCATTAATCACAAATTGCCACTTATGAATAGGAAATCAAGATAATTACATGGATCAAGACTCCTAAACTAGCATTAGACAATTATCAAGATTTATCTAGTTGGCCACCTAAACAAATCAAAACATCATCATGAACAATTTTAATGGAAGAACATAAGCAACTTTGATAGAAAACAATGATAGATAGATTCTGAAAATTAATTACATAACATGTCTAGGGCTTTAAATCACCCTTAACCAAAGAAATTTAGCATAACATAAGCATGGATAATATATACATAAAACTAAAAAGAAAAATAAAAGAATGGAGAAGAAGAAGAATAATAATGATGATCCCTTGAGTCTCCTCAAAAGATGTCTAGTTTGTGACTCAAAAGATGGTATTTATAGAGCTTTAAAACCCTGAGAATAAGTCATTGCCGCACAAGTAAGCCTAGAGGTGCAAAAATTACGTTTTTGCCTTTTTTTCCAGATTTGCGATTAGGGTTTTTTTAGCCGTAGGGTTTTTTAGGGAGATCTTCTAGTGCCATTTTGAATGCCCATTTCTTATCCGATTTGGACCCATAATATATCGTTGGAAAATAATCAAGTCAACTTCAAAAGTCAAGAAGGAAGTTTCTTCAAATAAAGAATCTAACATCATGTTTTCCTTACAACAAGCTCCGGAGGTCAAATCTGTCTGATTGTTTTTCAACCAAAAATTGATATTTTTGACTCCCAAGTCTTCTTCCATCTTGTGATTATGATTTTGTAAGCTCTTTACCATCATTATTGACATCTTTTGACTTCATTCTCCTTATTGTACCTAAAATTCAAAAACATATTATAAGTAAACAAGATAAAGATCAAAAACATAACAAAAACTAAAGGTAGAAAGGTATAAAATATATATTTTATGAGCTTATCAACAATATCATGAACAATTTTTATGGAAGAACATAATAAACTTTGATATAAAAATAATGATAGATAAATATGAAAATCAATTACAAAACTTGTCTAGGGCTTTGAAATCACCCTTAACCAAATAAAAGTTTAGTTTTGCGTAGGCATTGTCATCATAAACATGAATATTCAAAAGAAACTAAGAAGAAAAATAAAATAAAACTTGAGAGATTAAAGGATAAGAAGAAGATGATTGATAAATAATCAAAAAACATGACTTTGGTGGCTCAAAAGATGATATTTATGGAGCTTTAAAGTCTTGGAAACCCTTTCTTGCTCTTCAAGGAAGCTAGGAGTCAAAATATGGCAAGTTTTGACTTTTTGCGTATTTTTGCAGTTTTAGAATTTTCCCCCTAATTTTGACGGATTTGGAGGTTAGAAACTCGGCGCCGCGGCCTTGACTTGCTATCTTGTCCATTTTTGCTTTCTGACTTCGCTTTCGTGACTGATGCACTATCTCGCACTTCATCGACTGATTTGGATGACCTTCCGTTGTCCGATTTAGGCGTGTAAACTATAGTTGAAAAGCAATTCAAGTGAGATTCAAAAGTCAAGAAGGAAGTTTTTTCAAATAATGTCTTTAACATAATGATTTACTTACAACAAGCTCCGGAGGTCAAATCTGTCTGATCATCTAGCACTAGGAATTTGATCTTTTTGACTCCCAAGTCTTCTTCCATATTATGATTGTGACTTTATAAGCTTTTTATCATCATAATTGACATGTTTTGACTTCATCTCATCCAAAATACCTATAATTCATAAAAATATAATAATTTGTCGAGGAATTTAAGAATTAAAGCACAAAGTATAAGGAAATATGATGCACCCAAAAGAGTGTATCTTATTTAACCTTGCACTTAAAAAGAATCAATTGTAGAGTATAATGATTAGCAAGGGTCGAGTCCTCAGGGATTGGGTTTTAATCTATGAGTTATTAGTTTATAACTTACTTTCAAAGAAAACAAAAGAAAAGGGGGTTTTGAAATAGTTTTAAAAATAAGCAAACAAGAAAAGTAAGAAAACAAGTAATTAAGAAGAAATCAAATATGAGAGAAATATGGTTAAGGTTTCATTCTCCACCACTAGGTATCATTAAGAACCAATTTTAGATCTATCAATATCAACCAACTATCAAAGTTAACAACCGTAGATAACAACAAGCTCTGTTATCCCAATCTTTCCTTAGTTTGTCGTTAAATAGAACAAGCTCTCTATTTAATCTCTAACCATCAAACAACCTAGAATAAGCTCTCTAAATTCAATTTAATGACAGCTTTATGATGAGAAAGATAGGTTGATCTAAGCAACAAACACATAAGCTCGGATTGTTCAACTTAGGTTATGTTCCACTTTGCAATTATCGAAAACTTGACCATAATCATTAATCACAAATTGCCACTTATGAATAGGAAATCAAGACAATTACACGGATCAAGACTCCTAAACTAGAAATAGATAATTATCAAGATCTATCTAGTTGTACACCTAAACAAATCAAGACAACATCATGAACAATTCTTGTAGAAGAACATAAGCAACTTTGATAGAAAATTAATGATAGATAGAATCTGAAAATCAATTATAAAACATGTCTAGGGCTTTGAAATCACCCTTAACCAAATAAAAGTTTAACCTAGCATAGGCATTGTAAACATAAACATAAAATTAAAGAGAATCTAAGAAGGAAATAAAAGAAAGAAAGAAGAAGAAGAAAATAAAGAAAAAGAAAACTAGAGAAAGGAAAGTAGAAGAAAACTTAGAGAATTTTATTATAATGGCTAATATCCTACCAATCTACAATGTCTCTTACAATCATCCAAGACCCTCTATTTATACACATTTTGGAGAGCTAAATGACAAGAGACAAGCTTTATAAATTTCAAAGGTAGGTATAATAGGTGGGTGCATTTTTCTAACAATTTTCGTCATTGCATATGACAATTCTGATCAGCCAGCTTGATGGTTGATTTTGTCAATGTTGGAGGCTTGATCTGATCCAATGGTCTTCTAGAAAAATGTTCCCCTATCAGTGTGTGATCCATAGCCGTTGGAATCAGCTTATTTGCTGATGTGGATCAGAAGATATGGTCAAAATACCAAAACTGGTCAGCACAGACGTCATTGCACATCAGCCAACTTGATGGTTGATTTCGCTAGGGAAAACGACTCCGTTTCAAGAAGTGTAAAGCATGAAAAAGATAGATATGCCTCTTAACTTTGCACTGTAAAAATTTCAGCCTTAATGCTTCAGTGAAACTCCAGATATAGCTGATATGGCAAAAGGTGTCGGAACTGGAACTGAACTGGATTTCCCCTTAATTCTTGATTTAACCTAGTAATCTGAAATCACTCAAAGAAACTCGTGAAAAACACCAAATTACATAGAAATATAAAAAGATCATAAACTCAATTAGACTAAGCAATAATAACTCGTATTTGACACAAAACAATAATAAAACATAACTAAAAACTATATAATTATACGAGTTATCACACCCCCACACTTAGATTGTTGCTAGTCCCTAGCAACGACTCAATCCTAGAAAAAATAAAAATAAACAGGAAAACTGATGCACCCAAAAGAGTGTATCTTATTTAACCTTGCACTAAAAAGATCAATTGTAAGTATAATGATTAGCAAGGGTCGAGTCATCAGGGATTGGGTTTTAATCTATGAGTTATTAGTTTATAACTTACGTTCAAAGAAAACAATAAAAGAAAAGGGGTTTTTGAAGCCAGATTTAAACTAAAGTAAATAATAGGAATAAGATGCAAGGCGGTATAACCAGCCAATAAAAATATATATACTAAATTAGGCGGTATAACCAGCCAATAAAAATATATATACTAAATTAGGCGGTATAACCAGCCAATAAAAATAAAACAAAGTTAATATACAAATTAGGCAGTATAACCAGCCAGTAAAAATAAATATACTTTTAAAAATAAGCAAACTAGAAAAGTAAGAAAACAAGTAAGTAAGAACAATCAAATATGAAAAATATGGTTAAGGTTTCACTCTCCACCACTAGACATCATTAAGAATCAATTTCAGATCTATCAATATCAACCAACTATCAAAGTTAACAACCGTAGATAACAACAAGCTCTGTTATCCCAATCTTTCCTTAGTTTGTCGTTAAATAGAACAAGCTCTCTATTTAATCTCTAACCATTAAACAACCTAGAATAAGCTCTCTAAATTCAATTTAATGGAAGCTTTATGATGAGAAAGATAGGTTGATCTAAGCAACAAACACATAAGCTCGGATTGTTCAACTTAGGTTATGTTCCACTTTGCAATTATTGAAAACTTGACCATAATCATTAATCACAAATTGCCACTTATGAATAGGAAATCAAGACAATTACACGGATCAAGATTCCTAAACTAGCAATAGATAATTATCAAGATCTATCTAGTTGTACACCTAAATAAATCAAGACAACATCATGAACAATTCTTGTAGAAGAACATAAGCAACTTTGATAGAAAATTAATGATAGATAGAATCTAAAAATCAATCACAAAACATGTCTAGGGCTTTGAAATCACCCTTAACCAAATAGAAGTTTAGCCTAGCATAGGCATTGTAAACATAAACATAAAATTAAAGAGAATCTAAGAAGGAAATAAAAGAAAGAAAGAAGAAGAAGAAAATAAAGAAAAAGAAAACTAGAGAAAAGAAAGAAGAAGAAAACTTAGAGAATTTTATTACAATGGCTAATATCCTACCAATGTACAATATGATCCTCTACAATCATCCAAGGCCCTCTATTTATACATATTTTGGAGGGCTAAATGACAAGAGGCAAGCTTTAAAAATTTCAAAGGTAGGTATAATAGGTGGGTGCATTTTTCTAACAATTTTCGTCATATTGTATGACAATTTTGATCAGCCAACTTGATGGTCGATTTTGTCAATTTTGGAGGACTGATCTGATCACATGGTCTTCTAGAAAAATGTTTCCCTATCAGTTACTGATCCATAGCCGTTGGAATCAGCTCATTTGCTGATGTGGATAAGAAGATATGGGCAACATACGAAAACAGGTCAGCACAGCCGTCATTGCACATCAGCCAACTTGATGGTCGATTTCGCTAGGGAAAACGACTCCGTTTCAAGAAGTGTAAAACATGAAAAAGATAGATATGCCTCTTAACTTTGCACGGTTAAAATTTCAGCCTTATTGCTTCAGTGAAACTCGAGATATAGCTGATATGGCAAAAGGTGTCGGAACTGGAACTGAACTGGATTTGCCCTTAATTCTAGTAATCTGAAATCACTCAAAGAAACTTGTGAAAAACACCAAATTACATAAAAATATAAAAGATCATAAACACAATTAGACTAAACAATAATAACTCGTATTTGACACAAAACAATAATAAAACATAACTAAAAACTATATAATTATACGAGTTATCAAAAACAAGTTAAAGGGATCTCAAACAAACAAGCAAGATCAAGTGTAAGAATTGGCAAGGCATCTAATTAAGTATCATTGGCATATTAAGTTCGAGTAAAGGGTCAATGAGATTAAAATTGAAGGCATTACCGTACGATTGAGGAACTTCCTTCTTGGCGAGACTTTAGCTAGCCATAGAGGACTAGGCAAACTATAGCTTCATAAGTACACATGCTAAGATCCTTGTCACCGCAGTTCACAAGTGAACTCGACAAATCTGATCGGTACAGAGATGAATCTGAGGCTTATGGACAAGTGAGGGGTGGAATGTTCAAACATAATCTGAGGTTTATCACAAGTTAGGCTTAAGAAATATAATAATAATGTGATCAATCCTCTCAAAATATTTCCATTCTCACTCATCCTTAGTCCTATGTTCAACATTAATATTTTGAAAAGAAAACAAAAAGCAAGAAAAGACTCGATCCAAAGAAAATAGAAAAGTAAAAACCTTTCTATAATGAAGAACCTCGAATCTTGAATTCAATTTTTTTTTTTTTTTTTTCAGAAATCACATTGGATTCCATACTTTCTTTTTCTTTCTTTTCATTCAATTGATCAAACAAGACAGATTTTCATCAGCTCTTTTTTTTTTTTTTTTTTTTCTCAACTCATCACAACATTGTTTTGGCATCAATAAGTTCGAAGTTCACGACTCTAACAACAGTCACTCATTCTAACTACCCTTTTTTGCATTATTCCTTTTTTTTTTTCAGATTTCAAAAGATAACAAAATAAACAAGAAGGAAACACACAATCCCAAACCCAATGATCACAAATATTATCATAAAAGTATAAAGAGGGAATGGGGGTCGGAATCGTATCCGTTCACTTTGGCATAATTTCTGGAGTTCATATCTAGGGATCCAACCCGAAGGTTTACAACCTATGGGCTCCTAATGTAAGGGGGGCAAAGATAAGGGGCTTTCTGGATAGTGACTTTGTTCTAAGATCAGATCATGTATAGATGCAAGCATCTATGTGATGACTTAAATCTGCATGTGGAATGAAGAGAAAAAGTAAACTTACTATGTCTTCCCAGTTTTCTGTGGCTTTCCAAAGGCTCACCATGAATTCACATTCCAACAAAAATCGAACCGATCTGCCAAAAACAATCTCAAAGACATTTGATCTTCAAAAATATTCAATTTTCAGAAAACCAAATTGAAAATAACCTAGATAACTTAATCAAAGCCTTTGTAACTCTATTGCTTTATCCACATGCTTGCCAAGATTATACTAATACTCAAAAAAAGAAAAATACATACATAAAAGTAGTAAAACACATGCAGATAATAAACGGACCAGATAGTTTTTTTTTAGAAGATTAAATCAAACTGACAAGGTATGTCTCAAGTCTCCCTTACTCAGACTTTGTTCAGAATGAATACTTCTAAATGGCTTAAAACACAACAAATTTTTTTTTAGAAGATTAAATCAAACTGACAATGTATGTCTCAAGTCTCCCTTACTCAGACTTTGTTCAGAATGAATACTTCTAAATGGCTTAAAACACAACAAATTTTTTTTTTTTTTTTTTTTTTTTTTTTTTTTTTTTTTTTACAAATTAGCAAAATATGTCCCTTACCCCCTACTAAAATATGACATTGTCCCCAATGTCAAATTTTAAAGGTAGAATTTAGGAGATATTACCTGCAGAGGTTGCTAACCACTTATTATAACTGAGACACAACAAACAAAATGTTAGATAATGTCACAAAGACAAAGTGCAATCCACTCCTTGCTTGTCTATATCTCTTTTTCTTTTTCCGAGCGTTTGCGAAACAACCATAGCAGGTAAATACTCATAAGCTTGGAGCTTTTTGAGTAAATCTTCAATGGTTGTAGCAGAAATTATGGTTCTCCTTGCCTCTGAAAACATGAATCCATTTTCCACAGCATTATCTAAATATGAAAGCAAATTACTAAAATAACCATTAATATTAAGCAAACCAATGGGTTTCTTTTTTGTGACCAAAGATGACCAAGAAGCCACGCAAGCTATTTCTTCCAATGTACCCAGACCTCCTGGTAAAGCAATGAATGCATCGGCAGAATGGTACATGATTGTCATCCGTTCAGGGATACTCCAGACTTGTATTTCCTTACCCACGGTAAGTCCACAAAAACCTGTGAATAGTTTTGGCACGATTCCTAGAACTGGACTTCCTCCGGCGTGTGCTGCTGTAGCGACTGCTCCCATTAAACCCGTACTACCGCCTCCATAAATCAACTGGATCTTTTGTTGGGCAAGTATTACTCCAACTCTTATGGCTTCATCAGCTAATATTTTATTTTTCCCTGGATAAACACCTCCAAAGACATAAATTTTTTCAATGCGCTGGGACGAAGTACTTTCCAATTTTTTTTTTCGAGTGCCTGAAAGAGAATGAGTACATGGTGTAATATAGAGAGGACTGAGTAGTGAATCAGACAAGAGTAATAATGTCGCCGAAAGTGTATTTGACCTGTCAGAAGAAAATGTTAACCTAACAAAAGATTTTTGCGTGATTTCAGGAAGAAAATCAAAAAGAGAAGAAAAATCAACCGTAAAAGACCAATGCAAAAAAAAAACGAGAATAATTACACAAATCGAACAACACGTAAATTAAACCGAAATGAAGATATTGCAAATCAAACCAAAAGCTGAGAAGTCATTTATTGTAGTTGTGATTGTCGCTCACATCTTCCTCTGGTTTTACGTCCAGAAATGGCTTAAACGCCTTCTTTGAGTCGAGGATATGCTTCCCATCCAGTTTTCTTACAAGCTGGCAAACAGGGTCTTTTAACATCAGATTCCCAAGATGTTGCCATTCCCTTTGGAATTGCGGCCATAAATCAAGAATTTCTCTTTGTACGTCTCCACTAGGATGCGTCTCAAGAGAAAGTTGGATATTACCCAAATTATCCTTACTCAGTCCATCCTTAATGAATTCAATTTTATCATCTCGATTAGAGGACGGAATCCCAATAGAACGACATTTACCGTTACACGTCCATCGTGCACATTTGTGGCAATTTGAACTCATGCGCTTTGCTCGTCGCTTCTTTGCAAAAGTGCTTCTACCTGTACCTGGTAAATGCAAAACAGGAAGATATTCATCTTCTCGTACCTTGGCTTCAATTATCCAACGTATGTCTTCAGGAATCCCTTTGTGCATAAGCATTCTTAATCTTTCAAATCGAACTTGGTAAAGCTTCAGTAAATATTTCGAGGAAAAGGAGGAAATCGTTTCTGCAATCTTGTGAGAATATCATCCATCCTGAAAAAAAATGAAAGAGAAATTGAAAGAGAAATTTATATACAATATCAGTTTTGTGGGTAGCTGATGGAACCGACTTAAATAATCACGGAGTACCGTTATCCGCCATTTAACCGGGGTTAAAAAAAATAAAAAAATTAAAAATTATATTTACATCTATTCCTCGAGCAAAATTAAATAGCGACAAAATAATAAAACCTAATCTAATCCTCTTTCAATACAAATTAGAGACAATCATTGAACAAGTCTTATAAACTAATCAATAGCTTAAAGAGTTTCACAAAAATTCATGCTTGATAGTAAATGGTTTGAGTTAAGCTAAAATTAACATAACATATCTCAATCAAAATAGTGCATGTTCAAATTTAATCTCAACTTCTCACATGGGATACCCTCATGATTTTCACTCTTTAAAGTAGTGGTGAAGT
The DNA here is from genome assembly GCA_030761205.1 of Fremontodendron californicum. NCBI lineage: Eukaryota > Viridiplantae > Streptophyta > Magnoliopsida > Malvales > Malvaceae > Fremontodendron > Fremontodendron californicum. The sequence goes on from JAULJL010000008.1 coordinate 5,512,716, forward strand.
GTTTACACTCAATCAATCTCATGAAAACAGTTCTACCATATTCTTGCTTGTCCACCTATTCTCTACTATTTAGATCATACAACTTCATGAATCAAGAGGTCTTTAATCAAGGTTGTAATGAGGCCAAGGGGTTTGTAATGTGGTTGAAGAACAAAAGGATAAAGATATCACAAAGGTTCCAAAGAGTTCATAAAGTTTAGAGACATAATAAGATCATACAAAGAAACTTCTCGAAACTCTTTACAAGTACATAGTTACATAGGCCGAATATTCATGTTGGGCTTTTTCTTCATTCTAAACAACTTTGTAACATTTTTTTCCACAAATTCAAGAGATGATTCATATTTTTTTTTTTTACATAGGAATGTATTTTCCAGTATTCCATTTCTTTTTCTCTTGACTTTTCTTTTCTCCCCCCCCCCACACTTATTTCTTGTTTCTAACCCAAATTTTCAATAGATCTTCCTTGTCTTTGCAGCTTGTCTCAAAACATGCTAATTCATCTTTGGAACAAAGGTAAAGATATAAATAAGTATATTTAGGTTAGGGACAAGTTATGGTTACCAAAGAGATAGCATATTCAATGTAGGCTCAAATTGGTTCACTAAGGGTGTGTTCTCTTGGAACATCAATAAGGGATGGCTGTTTGGCCCTGGCTAAAAATCCTAATGCCTCTATCATATTCATGTTGTCACATGCATCAATATAGTCTCAACAAGGTCTAAAGCAAGTTCTAGAGAATCATGTAATCATAGGAGCACTCAAGAAAGAAATTAGATTGATTTGTATAATGCATCAATCATTATAGGCTCAAAAACTCACAAGGATGATTATACAAGCCAGATTAAGTCTAAACATGCTTCTTTCTCAATCAACATATCATATTAACATTGGCTCATAAAAAGGTTGACATCAAGCTCAATTCTCATGAAAAATCTTCTCACTACTAAACTAGTTTTAGACCTATGCAATTCATATCTCATCATAGTATTGAAAGTAACTAAAACACACTAAAAAGAATATAAAAAAAAAACTCAAAAACAAAACACTCTAAATAAAATCCTAAATTCTTCCCCCCCACACATAATTTTTTACATTGTCCTCAATGTAATGCTATTATCCCCCAATGCAAGAATTATATGTAAGAGAAAAGAACTATTAAACAAAAGAAAAGAAAAAAAATAAAAGATAGAATGATGGAGAGTAAGGAATATGCAAATCTGATATAATAGATGCTCTCCGTCCTTTTGGGTTGCCTCCCAAGAAGCGCTTGGTTTATTGTCCTCAGCCTGACTTAGACCCATGCCATTATTATTCAACATAATTTGGCTCAAAAACTGGAAACTCCTCCACATCTTGTATTGGAAAGTTCTCATAGTAAGGCTTCAATCTATGACCATTCACTTTGAATGCCTTATATGTTTTTGGGCTCTGGATTTCAACTGCACCATGTATAAATACATTAGTAATAACAAATGGTCCAACCCAACGAGAACGTAACTTACCTGGAAATAACTTAAGGCGTGAATGGAAGAGAAGAACTTTTTGTCCAACAACAAATTCCTTTTTTGATATCATCTTGTCATGGAATGCCTTAGTCTTTTCCTTGTAAATCCTAGAATTCTGATAGGCATCATTCCTTATCTCCTCTAATTCTTGTAGGTCAAGTTTTCTTTTCTTTCCTGTCTCATCCATCTCCATGTTGCATTGTTTGATAGCCCAATATGATTTATGTTCCAATTCAACCGGAAGATGACAAGGCTTACCATAAACAAGTCGATAAGGAGACATACCAATGGGTGTCTTATATGCTGTCCTATAAGCCCAAAGTGCATCATCAAGTCGTGAACTCCAATCCTTCCTATTTGGATTAACTGTCTTTTCAAGGATGGACTTAACTTCTCGGTTTGACACTTCAGCTTGCCCACTAGTTTGAGGATGATATGAGGTGGAGACCTTGTGTGTGATGTTATACTTCCTCAAAAGTGTTTCCATAGTCCTATTGCAAAACTGAGTACCTCTATCGCTGATTATGGCCTTTGGCGTTCCAAACCTAGCAAAGATGTTAGTCTTGACAAAATCTGAAACCACTTTAAAGTCATTAGTCCTAGTGGATTTTGCTTCCACCCACTTTGAAACATAATCAACGGCAAGTAAAATATAAAGATTACCAAAAGAAGAAGGAAAAGGTCCCATGAAATCCATGCCCCATACATCAAAAATTTCAACAATAAGTATTGGAGTTTGAGGCATTTGATTTCTAGCACCTAAGTTACCTGTTCTTTGGCAACGATCACATGACTTGCAAAAGAGGTATGCATCTTTGAATATAGTAGGCCAATAAAATCCAGAATCAAGAACTTTCATGGCTGTTCTTTTGGATCCAAAGTGTCCTCCACATGCATAAGAGTGACAAAAGGTGAGAATAGATTGAAATTCAGATTCGAGTACACACCTTCTTATAATCTGATCGGAGCAATGCTTCCAAAGGTAAGGATCATCCCATATGTAATATTTGGCATCACTCTTGATCTTATTTCTTTGAGCTTGTGTCAACTCTTGTGGAAACTTCTTGGTAACCAAGTAATTAACAATATCGGCATACCAAGGAGTTGTTGTACTTATAAAAAGAAGTTGCTCATCCGGAAAGTTCTCATTCAAGGGTAGTGCATCCTCTTCATGAACTAAACGGCTAAGATGGTCCGCAACCAGGTTGTCACTACCTCTCTTATCTTTTATCTCGAAATCAAACTCTTGTAAGAGAAGTATCCATCTAATCAACCTTGATTTGGCCTCCTTCTTAGTGAGTAAGTACTTAAGGGCTGCATGGTCAGAATATACAATTACTTTAGTACCAATTAAATAAGATCGAAATTTTTCTAAAGCAAATACAACAGCCAAAAGTTCTTTTTCAGTAGTGGAATAGTTCAATTGAGCATCATTAAGAGTTCGGGAGGCATAATAAATGGCATGTGAGGCTTTGCCAACCCGTTGGCCCAAAACAGCTCCAATGGCATAGTCACTAGCATCACACATGATTTCAAAAGGTACATTCCAATCTGGTGGTTGGATGATAGGAGCTGATGTCAAGAGTCCCTTCAATATTTCAAACGCCTCTTTGCATTTGTCATCAAAGTGGAAAACCACATCTTTTTGTAGTAGCTTGCAAAGAGGTAATGTGATTTTTGAGAAGTCTTTGATAAATCTCCTATAGAAACCTGCATGTCCAAGAAAAGAACGAACCTCTCTCACATTTGTGGGAGGTGGTAAAGAATGCATAATATCTATTTTAGACTTATCAACCTCTATCCCTCTAGAAGAAATAACATGGCCCAAAACTATTCCTTGTTCTACCATAAAGTGACATTTTTCCCAATTCAAAACAAGGTTAGTTTCCATGCATCTTTCAAGTACAAGTGTAAGGTTCTCTAGACATTGATAACTCGTATAATTATATAGTTTTTAGTTATGTTTTATTAATGTTTTGTGTCAAATACGAGTTATTATTGTTTAGTCTAATTGTGTTTATGATCTTTTATATTTTTATGTATTTTGGTGTTTTTCACAAGTTTCTTTGAGTGATTTCAGATTACTAGAATTAAGGGCAAATCCAGTTCAGTTTCAGTTCCGACACCTTTTGCCATATCAGCTATATCTCGAGTTTCACTGAAGCAATAAGGCTGAAATTTGTAGCCATGCAAAGCTAAGAGGCATATCTATCTTTTTCATGTTTTACACTTCTTAAAACGGAGTCGTTTTCCCTAGCGAAATCGACCATCAAGTTGGCTGATGTGCAATGACGTCTGTGCTGACATGTTTTCGTATTATGCCCATATCTTCTTATCCACATCAGCAAATGAGCTGATTCTAACGGCTATGGTTCCGTAACTGATAGGGGAACCTTTTTCTAGAAGACCATGTGATCAGACCAGGCCTCCAATATTGAAGAAATCGACCATCAAGGTGGCTGATGTGCAATGACGTCTGTGCTGACATGTTTTCGTATTTTGCCCATATCTGCTTAACCACATCAGCAAATGAGCTGATTCCAACGGCTATGGTTCCGTAACTGATAGGGGAACCTTTTTCTAGAAGACCATGTGATCAGATCAGGCCTCCAATATTGACGAAATCGACCATCAAGTGGGCTGATCAAAATCGTCATATACCTACCTTTGAAATTTGTAAAGCTTGTCTCTTGTCATTTAGCCCTCCAAAATGTGTATAAATAGAGGGCCTTGGATGATTGTAAGGGATCATATTGTACATAGGTAGGATATTAGCCATTTTAATAAAATTCTCTAAGTTTTCTTCTTCTTTCTTTTCTCTAGTTTTCTTTCTTTTCTCTAGTTTTCTTTTTCTTTAGAGAGAGCAAGAGGTTGGATAATTAATATTCTTCCTCTTCTTCTTTCTTTCTTTTATTTTCTTCTTAGATTTTCTTTAATTTTATGTTTATGTTTACAATGCCTATGCTAGGCTAAACTTCTATTTGGTTAAGGGTGATTTCAAAGCCCTAGACATGTTTTGTGATTGATTTTCAGATTCTATCTATCATTAATTTTCTATCAAAGTTGCTTATGTTCTTCTACAAGAATTGTTCATGATGTTGTCTTGATTTATTTAGGTGTACAACTAGATAGATCTTGATAATTATCTATTGCTAGTTTAGGAGTCTTGATCCGTGTAATTGTCTTGATTTCCTATTCATAAGTGGCAATTTGTGATTAATGATTATGGTCAAGTTTTCAATAATTGCAAAGTGGAACATAACCTAAGTTGAACAATCCGAGCTTATGTGTTTGTTGCTTAGATCAACCTATCTTTCTCATCATAAAGCTGCCATTAAATTGAATTTAGAGAGCTTATTCTAGGTTGTTTAATGGTTAGAGATTAAATAGAGAGCTTGTTCTATTTAACGACAAACTAAGGAAAGATTGGGGTAACAGAGCTTGTTGTTATCTACGGTTGTTAACTTTGATAGTTGGTTGATATTGATAGATCTGAAATTGATTCTTAATGATGTCTAGTGGTGGAGAATGAAACCTTAACCATATTTTTCATATTTGATTCTTCTTACTTGTTTTCTTACTTTTCTAGTTTGCTTATTTTTAAAAGTATATTTATTTTTATTGGCTGGTTATACCGCCTAATTTGTATATTAACTTTGTTTTATTTTTATTGGCTGGTTATACCGCCTAATTTAGTATATATATTTTTATTGGCTGGTTATACCGCCAAATTTAGTATATATATTTTTATTGGCTGGTTATACCGCCTTGCATCTTATTCTTATTATTTACTTTAGTTTAAATCTGGCTTCAAAAACCCCTTTTCTTTTATTGTTCTTGAATTTAAGTTTTAAACTATTAACTTATAAACTAAAACCCAATCCCTGAGGACTCGACCCTTGCTAACTACTATACTTACAATTTATCTTTTTAGTGCAAGGTTAAATAAGATACACTCTTTTGGGTGCATCAAATTTTTGGCGCCGTTGCCGGGGATTGTTTTCTTTAGTTTATTTGTTACTTGGTTTATTCTTATTTTCAGTTCTAATGAGTTTTATTTTCTTGTACATATGAGTTTTTCTTATCAAATTTTGAAAAAATAAAAAATAAAAAATAAAAAATAAAAAAAAATGATGGAATTGAGCAATCTAACACTTGAAGAGTTGGTGGCATACATGAACATGGAAAATCAACAAGCCAATCTCACCTTCCCAGTTCAACAATTTGCCATGGGAGGATGTCAAGGCCATCAAGTGTTTCAAGACCAACAGTATGATCATTACTCAAACACTTACCATGAGGGATGGTGGGATCATACTAATTATGGCTATTCGAAAAATTACCAAGAAGTAGATCCTTATGCCAATTACACTCATCAATCTAGCTTCAATCAATCATGGTCCCAAGAACCAGATCTTTTTCAACCACCACATATGACTCAAAACTCAGGTACTTCTTTAGAAGATATTGTCTATTCTCTTGTTACTGATACTTTGCAATTTCAACAGGAAACAAGGGAAAGCATCCAGAGTTTGGAAAAGCAAATGAGCCAATTGGCTAGTAGTATGGTGGGATGGGTAGCACAAAGATCTGAAGAACTCTCTGCCCAAACAATGATTAACCCAAAGGAGAATACTACTATTGTGACCTTGAGGAATGAGGAACAAGATGAGGATGAGACAGAATTAGAGATGGATTCTATTCTTGAGGATAATGAAGCCACAAATAAAAATAAGAGTATTTCGGCACCTGAGGTAACGTTTAAAATTCCATTTTTTACTAATGTTTCTTCTCCACCTTTCCCTAGTAGATTCACAAAGTTCAAGGAGGAGGAACATGAACAAAACACGCTGGAAACCTTAAACAGTTTGTTTGTGGATGTCATTCAACAAGTACCAAAAGATGCACCATTCCTCGATGAGATATGCACCACCAAGGATGATGGAATAATACTTGTAATGGAGAATGCATCCACTGTTGTGCAAAGAAAGCTTCCTCTCAAACGCATAAATTTGGGAAATTTCATGTATGAGCCTGACAAGCCTAAAAAGCCAAGAAGGGGTGTTGGTTAGATTCAAAACACTAACTCAAGTGTTAATTGGGAAGGCAGCCCAATTAAAGATGAAATTGCCCACCTTCCATATTCAGATTTGCTTTCTCTTTCTCTTTCTTTTCCTTTTTCTTTTATTATTTTTGTTGTTTTTATTTTTATTTCTTATGTTTCTTTGTTAATTGTGTTTTCTGTATTTTAAGATTATTTAGGTTGCATGAGTTTGTTTTGTTTTGAGTCTTAGTTGTTCCTATTCTTATGTTATTAGTTCTTTTCTCTTACACATGATTCTTTCATTTGGGTTAATAGACTTACATTGAGGACAATGTAAGAATTAAGTGTGGGGGGAATGATTTAGGATTTCTTTTATTTTTGTCTACTATTTTTTTTTTTTATGAGTCTTTATTATTATTATTATTTTTTAGTGTGTTTTAGTTCCTTTTTAATACAATGATGAGATATGAATTGCATAAGTCTAAAACATATTTATTAGTGAGAAGATTTTCATGAGAATTGAGCTTGATGTCAACCTTTTTTATGAGCCAATGTTAATATGATATGTTGATTGAGAAAGAAGCATGTTTAGACTTAATCTGACTTGTATAATCATCCTTGTGAGTTTTTGAGCCTATAATGATTGATGCATTATACAAATCAATCTAATTTCTTTCTTGAGTACTCTTATGATTACATGATTCTCTAGAACTTGCTTTAAACCGTTTGAGACTATATTGATACATGTGACAACATGAATATGATAGAGGCATTAGGATTATAACCAGAGCCAAACAGCCATCCATTATTAATGTTCTAAGAGAACATCCCCACTAGTGAGCCAATTTGAGCCTACATTAAATATGATGTTTTATTGGTAACCACAACTTACACCTAGCCTAAATATACTTATATCCTTACCCTTGTTCTAAAGATGGATTATATATTTTGAGACATATTGCAAAAAAACAAGGGATATTTTTAGTTAAAAATTTGGGTTAGAAACAAGAAATAAGTGTGGGGGGAAAAGAAAAGAAAAGTCAAGAGAAAAAGAAATGGAATACTGGCAAATACATTCCTATGTAAAAAAAATATATATATATATATATATGAATCATCTCTTGAATTTGTGGAAAAGGAAAAAGATGTTACAAAGTTGTTTAGAATGAAGAAAAGGCCCAACATGAATATCCGGCCTAGGTGACTATGTACTTGTAAAAAGTTTTGAGAAGTTTCTTTGTATGATCTTTTTTTTGTCTCTAAACTTTATGAACTCTTTGGAACCTTTGTGATATCTTTATCCTTTTGTTCTTCAACCACATTACAAACCCCTTGGCCCCATTACAACCTTGATTAAAGACCTCTTGATTCATGAAGTTGTATGATCTAAATAGTGGAGAATAGGTGGACAAGCAAGAATATGGTAGAACTGTTTTCATGAGATTGATTGAGTGTAAACACTTCACCACTACTTTAAAGAGTGAAAATCATGAGGGTATCCCATGTGAGAAGTTGAGATTAAATTTGAACATGCACTATTTTGATTGAGATATGTTATGTTAATATTGGCTTAACTCAAACAATTTACATTCAAGCTTGATTTTTGTGGGAAATTCTTTAAGCTATTGATTAGTTTATAAGACTTGTTCAAAGATTGTCTCTAATTTGTATTGAAAGGATTAGGAGTAAATATTTTTAGTATATGTAGTTTATTTATATTTTAGTTTTTCAATGTTTGTGGGTATCGTTCTAGTAAACCCTCACGAGACTAAACTCGTCCACTAGGGACACCTAGGGGTTTAAAGGCTTGTGTCACATGCTAAGTGCCACCGTGATTTCCTACGAAAATGGATTAGATTAGATTTTCTTATTTTATTTTTATTGAGTCGTTGCTAGGGACTAGCAACAATCTAAGTGTGAGGGTGTGATAACTCGTATAATTATATAGTTTTTAGTTATGTTTTATTAATGTTTTGTGTCAAATACGAGTTATTATTGTTTAGTCTAATTGTGTTTATGATCTTTTATATTTTTATGTATTTTGGTGTTTTTCACAAGTTTCTTTGAGTGATTTCAGATTACTAGAATTAAGGGCAAATCCAGTTCAGTTTCAGTTCCGACACCTTTTGCCATATCAGCTATATCTCGAGTTTCACTGAAGCAATAAGGCTGAAATTTGTAGCCATGCAAAGCTAAGAGGCATATCTATCTTTTTCATGTTTTACACTTCTTAAAACGGAGTCGTTTTCCCTAGCGAAATCGACCATCAAGTTGGCTGATGTGCAATGACGTCTGTGCTGACATGTTTTCGTATTATGCCCATATCTTCTTATCCACATCAGCAAATGAGCTGATTCTAACGGCTATGGTTCCGTAACTGATAGGGGAACCTTTGTCTAGAAGACCATGTGATCAGACCAGGCCTCCAATATTGAAGAAATCGACCATCAAGGTGGCTGATGTGCAATGACGTCTGTGCTGACATGTTTTCGTATTTTGCCCATATCTGCTTAACCACATCAGCAAATGAGCTGATTCCAACGGCTATGGTTCCGTAACTGATAGGGGAACCTTTTTCTAGAAGACCATGTGATCAGATCAGGCCTCCAATATTGACGAAATCGACCATCAAGTGGGCTGATCAAAATCGTCATATACCTACCTTTGAAATTTGTAAAGCTTGTCTCTTGTCATTTAGCCCTCCAAAATGTGTATAAATAGAGGGCCTTGGATGATTGTAAGGGATCATATTGTACATAGGTAGGATATTAGCCATTTTAATAAAATTCTCTAAGTTTTCTTCTTCTTTCTTTTCTCTAGTTTTCTTTCTTTTCTCTAGTTTTCTTTTTCTTTAGAGAGAGCAAGAGGTTGGATAATTAATATTCTTCCTCTTCTTCTTTCTTTCTTTTATTTTCTTCTTAGATTTTCTTTAATTTTATGTTTATGTTTACAATGCCTATGCTAGGCTAAACTTCTATTTGGTTAAGGGTGATTTCAAAGCCCTAGACATGTTTTGTGATTGATTTTCAGATTCTATCTATCATTAATTTTCTATCAAAGTTGCTTATGTTCTTCTACAAGAATTGTTCATGATGTTGTCTTGATTTATTTAGGTGTACAACTAGATAGATCTTGATAATTATCTATTGCTAGTTTAGGAGTCTTGATCCGTGTAATTGTCTTGATTTCCTATTCATAAGTGGCAATTTGTGATTAATGATTATGGTCAAGTTTTCAATAATTGCAAAGTGGAACATAACCTAAGTTGAACAATCCGAGCTTATGTGTTTGTTGCTTAGATCAACCTATCTTTCTCATCATAAAGCTGCCATTAAATTGAATTTAGAGAGCTTATTCTAGGTTGTTTAATGGTTAGAGATTAAATAGAGAGCTTGTTCTATTTAACGACAAACTAAGGAAAGATTGGGGTAACAGAGCTTGTTGTTATCTACGGTTGTTAACTTTGATAGTTGGTTGATATTGATAGATCTGAAATTGATTCTTAATGATGTCTAGTGGTGGAGAATGAAACCTTAACCATATTTTTCATATTTGATTCTTCTTACTTGTTTTCTTACTTTTCTAGTTTGCTTATTTTTAAAAGTATATTTATTTTTATTGGCTGGTTATACCGCCTAATTTGTATATTAACTTTGTTTTATTTTTATTGGCTGGTTATACCGCCTAATTTAGTATATATATTTTTATTGGCTGGTTATACCGCCAAATTTAGTATATATATTTTTATTGGCTGGTTATACCGCCTTGCATCTTATTCTTATTATTTACTTTAGTTTAAATCTGGCTTCAAAAACCCCTTTTCTTTTATTGTTCTTGAATTTAAGTTTTAAACTATTAACTTATAAACTAAAACCCAATCCCTGAGGACTCGACCCTTGCTAACTACTATACTTACAATTTATCTTTTTAGTGCAAGGTTAAATAAGATACACTCTTTTGGGTGCATCAGACATCTATCAAAAGAATCACCATAGACACTAAAATCATCCATAAACACTTCTATGATGTTCTCTACATAATCTGAAAATATGCTAACCATACACCTTTGGAATGTAGCTGGTGCATTACAAAGACCAAATGGCATACGCCGGTATGCAAAAGTACCAAATGGACATGTGAATGTTGTTTTCTCTTGGTCCTCCGGAGCAATGGCTATCTGATTATAACCTGAAAAACCATCAAGAAAACAATAATGAGAATGGCCAGCTAACCTTTCAAGCATTTGATCAATAAAAGGTAAAGGAAAGTGGTCTTTGCGAGTTGTGGAATTAAGTTTACGATAATCAATACAAACTCGCCATCCTGTTTGAATCCTAGTAGGAACAAGTTCATTCTCATTATTTGTTACCACCGTTACTCCTGATTTCTTTGGAACCACTTGGACTGGGCTCACCCATTTGCTATCTGAGATAGGATAGACCACTCCAACATCTAGGAGCTTCAGTATCTCCTTTTTTCACAACCTCCATCATAGGAGGGTTCAATCTTCTTTGTGCTTCTCTTGTTGGTTTGGACCCCTCCTCTAACAAAATTCGGTGCATGCACATGGATGGGCTTATTCCGTTGATATCGGCAATTGTCCAACCAATTGCTGTTTTATGCTCTCTAAGCACCCGGATAAGTCGCTCTTCTTGCAAAGGTGTGAGCTCTTTGGCAATGATGACAGGTAGTGTGTCCTTTTCACCTAAGAACACATATTTCAAGTGGTTCGGTAGTGGTTTCAACTCTAAAGTTGGTGCCTGCAAAATGGAAAGTAGAAGTTTCTCATTAGATAATTGCAAATCAATAAATGAAACATCAAACCTTGCATCTTTAGGTGGCAGTGAGTGTAAAGATTCTAGTGCCCCTTCCACATGGTCACTCAAGGCTAGTTCCCCTTTAGTATTCCACATTCCGAGATGTTTGCTAAGGACTATCTCCACACTATCTTCACCATCTAGCTCATAAGCTTGCTGCACTAGTGAGTCAATTATATCAATATTAAAAATAGAATGCACATCACTAGGATATCTCATGGCCTCAAAAATGTTAAAGCGAATTATTTCACCATCAAATTCCATAGTTAAAGTGCCATCATGTACATCTATTTTAGTTCTTGCTGTTTTCAAGAATGGTCTCCCTAATAGAATAGGTGTGGGATTAGAAGACATCTCATCTTCCATCTCAATAACATAAAAGTCAGCGTAAAAAACCAATTCATTAACCTGTACAAGAACGTCTTCTACAACTCCTCTTGGATAAGTGTTAGAACGGTCAGCAAGTTGTATTATAACACCGGTTTCCTCTAATGGTCCTAGATTCAATGAAGCATAAATTGAATATGGCATGACATTAATAGATGCCCCTAGATCTAGCATAGCACGCTCAAATCTGGTGTTGCCTATCTTACAAGGAATGGTAAACATACCTGGATCCTTGCATTTAGGTGGGAGTTTCTTTTGAAGAACAGCTGACACATTCTCCCCCACACTTACCTTTTCATTCCATTTCAACTTCCGTTTAGATGTGCACAACTCTTTTAGGAACTTGGCATATCTTGGCACTTGCTTGATAGCATCTAGTAAAGGAATGTTCACCTCTACTTTTCGGAAGGTTTCCAAAATTTCCTTCTCTTGCTCATCCTTCTTGGACTTTGCTAACCTGCTAGGAAAAGGTGGAGGAGTTATATAAGAAGGAAAGGATGGTTTAGGAATTACCTTTTTTAGTGGCTCGTTGGGATGTGAAGAGGATGCCATGGTATTGTTCTCCCCTTGAGCACTATCATTTTGTGGTGTCTCTAGCTGTTTCCCACTTCTTAAAGTTATAGCATTGGCATTCTCTCTTGGATTCACTATGGTTTGGGAAGGTAATTTCCCAGAATCCCTTGCTTGCATTTGACTCATGGTTGTTGCCAATTGCCCTATTTGAGTCTCCAAATTTCGAATACTTGTCTTTGTTTCCTGTTGAAATTGAATTGTATTAGTAGAAAGAGCTTTAACAAGATCTTCAAGAGAAGTACCTGAATTTTGGGTGGGTGGCAGTTGTTGTCGGGTTTGGTATGGTTGTTGCACTCTTTGCTGAAAACCCGGTGGCCTGTTGTCAAATGGTGGAGGAAAAGTTTGTGATTGGTTCCCTCCATAATTGAAGTTTGGATGATCCCTCCATCCTGGATTGTAAGTGTTTGAGTAGGGATCATATTTCCTTGATTGGTTCTGAAATCCACCCATGGCATTCACATGTTCATTGGTGTCCTCTTGAAGTGTTGGACATATATCAGTTTGGTGCCCTATGTTTGAACATATGCCACAAGCCTTTATTTGTTGTATATTACCTACAGCCAATTGTTGAACAAGAGAAGTCAGTTTATCAAATTTTTGTTCAAGGGATGATATACTTACCTCATTAACTCTCTTGGGTTGTGGTGGTGGATCTTGTCTCATTGAGAACTGTTGAGAATTGGCTGCCATGTTGGAGATTAATGTTCTAGCAGCCCCGGGAGTCTTATCAACTAGAGCTCCCCCACTAGCGGCATCTATCATACTTCTCTCCATGGGCATGAGACCTTCATAGAAGTATTGGATGAGAAGTTGTTCACTTATCTGATGGTATGGACATGATGCACAAAGTTTCTTGAACCTCTCCCAATATTCATATAAGGACTCTCCGTTGTATTGCCGAATCCCACATATCTCTTTCCTAATGTTGGCAGCCTTAGATGCTGGGAAATACCTTTCCAAGAATGCTTTCTTCAAATCATTCCATGTAATGATGGTCCCGGATGGTAGATAGTAGAGCCATTCCTTTGCTGAATCAGCTAGAGAGAATGGGAAGGCTCTCGACTTAACTTGCTCTTCTGTGACCCCTGTTGGTCTCATGCTTGAGCAAACTACATGGAATTCCTTGAGGTGCTTATTTGGATCCTCTCCTGCAAAACCATGAAAAGTTGGGAGAAGATGAATCAAACCAGATTTTAATTCAAAAGCTACCTCAAGATTAGCATATTCAATACATAATGGTTGTTGACCCAAGTCCGGAGCGGCAAGCTCCTTGAGAGTTCGGTTGTCAGCTGCTGCCATCTCTCCTTGCTCCTCGTGGATGTTTTGGATCAATTCCTCGATTGGTTGTTGGTGAGAAGTTATAAATTCCCGAATTCTCCTAAGTCTTAAGTCTTTTTCAGGAGCTTGGAACATTCACTAATAAAAAAAAAAATAAGAAAGTAAATAATTAGAACAGAAAATAAGAATAAACCAATAAACTAATAAACTAAAGAAAGCAATCCCCGGCAACGGCGCCAAAAATTTGATGCACCCAAAAGAGTGTATCTTATTTAACCTTGCACTTAAAAAGAATCAATTGTAGAGTATAATGATTAGCAAGGATCGAGTCCTCAGGGATTGGGTTTTAATCTATGAGTTATTAGTTTATAGCTTACTTTCAAAGAAAACAAAAGAAAAGGGGGTTTTGAAATAGTTTTAAAAATAAGCAAACAAGAAAAGTAAGAAAACAAGCAATTAAGAAGAAATCAAATATGAGAGAAATATGGTTAAGGTTTCATTCTCCACCACTAGGCATCATTAAGAACCAATTTCAGATCTATCAATATCAACCAACTATCAAAGTTAACAACCGTAGATAACAACAAGCTCTGTTATCCCAATCTTTCCTTAGTTTGTCGTTAAATAGAACAAGCTCTCTATTTAATATCTAACCATCAAACAACCTAGAATAAGCTCTCTAAATTCAATTTAATGACAGCTTTATGATGAGAAAGATAGGTTGATCTAAGCAACAAACACATAAGCTCGGATTGTTCAACTTAGGTTATGTTCCACTTTGCAATTATCGAAAACTTGACCATAATCATTAATCACAAATTGCCACTTATGAATAGGAAATCAAGACAATTACACGGATCAAGACTCCTAAACTAGCAATAGATAATTATCAAGATCTATCTAGTTGTACACCTAAACAAATCAAGACAACATCATGAACAATTCTTGTAGAAGAACATAAGCAACTTTGATAGAAAATTAATGATAGATAGAATCTGAAAATCAATTATAAAACATGTCTAGGGCTTTGAAATCACCCTTAACCAAATAAAAGTTTAACCTAGCATAGGCATTGTAAACATAAACATAAAATTAAAGAGAATCTAAGAAGGAAATAAAAGAAAGAAAGAAGAAGAAGAAAATAAAGAAAAAGAAAACTAGAGAAAGGAAAGTAGAAGAAAACTTAGAGAATTTTATTATAATGGCTAATATCCTACCAATCTACAATGTCTCTTACAATCATCCAAGGCCCTCTATTTATACACATTTTGGAGAGCTAAATGACAAGAGACAAGCTTTATAAATTTCAAAGGTAGGTATAATAGGTGGGTGCATTTTTCTAACAATTTTCGTCATTGCATATGACAATTCTGATCAGCCAGCTTGATGGTTGATTTTGTCAATGTTGGAGGCTTGATCTGATCCAATGGTCTTCTAGAAAAATGTTCCCCTATCAGTTTATGATCCATAGCCGTTGGAATCAGCTTATTTGCTGATGTGGATCAGAAGATATGGTCAAAATACCAAAACTGGTCAGCACAGACATCATTGCACATCAGCCAACTTGATGGTTGATTTCGCTAGGGAAAACGACTCCGTTTCAAGAAGTGTAAAGCATGAAAAAGATAGATATGCCTCTTAACTTTGCACTGTAAAAATTTCAGCCTTAATGCTTCAGTGAAACTCCAGATATAGCTGATATGGCAAAAGGTGTCGGAACTGGAACTGAACTGGATTTGCCCTTAATTCTTGATTTAACCTAGTAATCTGAAATCACTCAAAGAAACTCGTGAAAAACACCAAATTACATAGAAATATAAAAAGATCATAAACTCAATTAGACTAAGCAATAATAACTCGTATTTGACACAAAACAATAATAAAACATAACTAAAAACTATATAATTATACGAGTTATCAAAATAATACATGAAAATATATGCAATTAAGCACTTATCAAATTCCCCCACACTTAGTCTTTTGCTAGTACTTGAGCAAAATAAAATAAAATCAAATTAAGAAATCCTAATCTAGTCCACTTTCAATAAAAATAAGAGACAATAATTAAACCAGTCTTATAACTAATCACTAACTTAAAGAGTTTCACAAAAAACCATGCTTGATAGTAAAAGGTTTGAGTTAAGCTAACATTAACATAACATATCTCAATCAAAATAGTGTATGTTCAAACATAATTTCAACTTCTCACATGGGATACTCTCATGATTTTCACTATTTAAAGTAGTGGTACAGTGTTTATACTCAATCAATCTTATGAAAACAATTTTACCATATGCTTGTTTGTCCACATATTCTTCACTACTTAGATCATGCAACTTCATGAATTAAGAGGTCTTTATTCAAGGTTGTAATGGGGCCAAGGGGTTGTAATGTGGTTAAAGAATAAAAGGATAAAATATCACAAAGGCTCCAAAGATTTCATAAAGTTTAGAGACATAATAAGTGATAACTCGTATAATTATATAGTTTTTAGTTATGTTTTATTATTGTTTTGTGTCAAATACGAGTTATTATTGTTTAGTCTAATTGTGTTTATGATCTTTTATATTTTTATGTATTTTGGTGTTGTTCACAAGTTTCTTTGAGTGATTTCAGATTACTAGAATTAAGGGCAAATCCAGTTCAGTTTCAGTTCCGACACCTTTTGCCATATCAGCTATATCTCGAGTTTCACTGAAGCAATAAGGCTGAAATTTGTAGCCATGCAAAGCTAAGAGGCATATCTATCTTTTTCATGTTTTACACTTCTTAAAACGGAGTCGTTTTCCCTAGCGAAATCGACCATCAAGTTGGCTGATGTGCAATGACGTCTGTGCTGACATGTTTTCGTATTATGCCCATATCTTCTTATCCACATCAGAAAATGATCTGATTCCAACGGCTATGGTTCCGTAACGGATAGGGGAACCTTTGTCTAGAAGACCATGTGATCATATCAGGCCTCCAATATTGAATAAATCGACCATCAAGGTGGCTGATGTGCAATGACGTCTGTGCTGACATGTTTTCGTATTTTGCCCATATCTGCTTAACCACATCAGCAAATGAGCTGATTTCAACGGATATGGTTCCGTAACTGATAGGGGAACCTTTGTCTAGAAGACCATGTGATCAGATCAGGCCTCCAATATAACCGAAATCGACCATCAAGTTGGCTGATCAAAATCGTCATATACCTACCTTTGAAATTTGTAAAGCTTGTCTCTTGTCATTTAGCCCTCCAAAATGTGTATAAATAGAGGGCCTTGGATGATTGTAAGGGATCATATTGTACATAGGTAGGATATTAGCCATTTTAATAAAATTCTCTAAGTTTTCTTCTTCTTTCTTTTCTCTAGTTTTCTTTCTTTTCTCTAGTTTTGTTTTTCTTTAGAAAGAGCAAGAGGTTGGATTATTAATATTCTTCTTCTTCTTCTTTCTTTCTTTTATTTTCTTCTTAGATTCTATTTAATTTTATGTTTATAATGCCTATGCTAGGCTAAACTTCTATTTGGTTAAGGGTGATTTCAAAGCCCTAGACATGTTTTGTGATTGATTTTCAGATTCTATCTATCATTAATTTTCTATCAAAGTTGCTTATGTTCTTCTACAAGAATTGTTCATGATGTTGTCTTGATTTATTTAGGTGTAGAACTAGATAGATCTTGATAATTATCTATTGCTAGTTTAGGAGTCTTGATCCGTGTAATTGTCTTGATTTCCTATTCATAAGTGGCAATTTGTGATTAATGATTATGGTCAAGTTTTCAATAATTGCAAAGTGGAACATAACCTAAGTTGAACAATCCGAGCTTATGTGTTTGTTGCTTAGATCAACCTATCTTTCTCATCATAAAGCTGCCATTAAATTGAATTTAGAGAGCTTATTCTAGGTTGTTTAATGGTTAGAGATTAAATAGAGAGCTTGTTCTATTTAACGACAAACTAAGGAAAGATTGGGGTAACAGAGCTTGTTGTTATCTACGGTTGTTAACTTTGATAGTTGGTTGATATTGATAGATCTGAAATTGATTCTTAATGATGTCTAGTGGTGGAGAATGAAACCTTAACCATATTTTTCATATTTAATTCTTCTTACTTACTTGTTTTCTTACTTTTAGTTTGCTTATTTTTTATATTTATTTTTATTGGCTGGTTATACCGCCTAATTTGTATATTAACTTTGTTTTATTTTTATTGGCTGGTTATACCGCCTAATTTAGTATATATATTTTTATTGGCTGGTTATACCGCCTAATTTAGTATATATATTTTTATTGGCTGGTTATACCGCCTTGCATCTTATTCTTATTATTTACTTAGTTTAAATCTGGCTTCAAAAACCCCTTTTCTCTTATTGTTTTCTTTGAACGTAAGTTATAAACTAATAACTCATAGATTAAAACCCAATCCCTGAGGACTCGACCCTTGCTAATCATTATACTTACAATTGATCTTTTTAGTGCAAGGTTAAATAAGATACACTCTTTTGGGTGCATCAAATTTTTGGCGCCGTTGCCGGGGATTGTTTTCTTTAGTTTATTTGTTACTTGGTTTATTCTTATTTTCAGTTCTAATTAGTTCTATTTTCTTGTACATATAAGTTTTTCTTATCAAATTTTGAAAAAAAAAAAAAAAAACGATGGAATTGAGCAATCTAACACTTGAAGAGTTGGTGGCATACATGAACATGGAAAATCAACAAGCCAATCTCACCTACCCAGTTCAACAATTGGCCATGGGAGGATGTCAAGGCCATCAAGTGTTCCAAGACCAACAGTATGATCATTACTCAAACACTTACCATGAGGGATGGTGGGATCATACTAATTATGGCTACTCGAAAAATTACCAAGAAGTAGATCCTTATGCCAATTACACTCATCCATCTAGCTTCAATCAATCATGGTCCCAAGAACCAGATCTTTTTCAACCACCACATATGACTCAAAACTCAGGTACTTCTTTAGAAGATATTGTCTATTCTCTTGTTACTGATACTTTGCAATTTCAACAGGAAACAAGGGCAAGCATCCAGAGTTTGGAAAAGCAAATGATCCAATTGACTAGTAGTATGGTGGGATGGGTAGCACAAAGATCTGAAGAACTCCCTGCCCAAACGATGATTAACCCAAAGGAGAATGCTACTATTGTGACCTTGAGGAATGAGGAACAAGATGAGGATGAGACAAAATTAGAGATGGATTCTATTCTTGAGGATAATGAAGCCACAAATCCAAATAAGAGTATTTCGGCACCTGAGGTAACGTTTAAGGTTCCACTTTTTACTAATGTTTCTTCTCCACCTTTTCCTAGTAGATTTGCAAAGTTCAAGGAGGATGAACATGAACAAGACACGCTGGAAACCTTAAACAGTTTGTTTGTGGATGTCATTCAACAAGTACCAAAAGATGCACCATTCCTCGATGAGATATGCACCACCAAGGATGATGGAATAATACTTGTAATGGAGAATGCATCCACTGTTGTGCAAAGAAAGCTTCCTCTCAAACGCATAAATTTGGGAAATTTCATGTATGAGCCTGACAAGCCTAAAAAGCCAAGAAAGGGTGTTGGTTAGATTCAAAACACTAACTCAAGTGTTAATTGGGAAGGCAGCCCAATTAAAGATGAAATTGCCAACCTTCCATATTCAGATTTGCTTTCTCTTTCTTTTCCTTTTTCTTTTATTATTTTTATTGTTTTTATTTTATTTCTTATGTTTCTTTGTTAATTGTGTTTACTGTTTTTAAGTTCATTTAGGCTGCATAAGTTTCTTTTGTTTAATAGTTCTTTTCTCTTACATATAATTCTTGCATTGGGGGATAATAGCATTACATTGAGGACAATGTAAAAATTATGTGTGGAGGGAAGAATTTAGGATTTTATTTAGAGTGTTTTGTTTTTGAGTCTTTATGTTGTTTTTCTTTCTGATCCTTGTTTTGAAAATAACTAGATGTAAATATAATTTTTTTTTTAACCCCGGTTAAATGGCGGATAACGGTACTCCGTGATTATTTAAATCGGTTCCATCAGCTACCCACAAAACTGATATTGTATATAAATTTCTCTTCCAATTTCTCTTTCAATTTTTTTTTTTCATTCTTTTTTTCAGGATGGATGATATTCTCACAAGATTGCAGAAACGATTTCCTCCTTTTCCTCGAAATATTTTACTGAAGCTTTACCAAGTTCGACTTGAAAGATTAAGAATGCTTATGCACAAAGGGATTCCTGACGACATACGTTGGATAATTGAAGCCAAGGTACGTGAAGATGAATATCTTCCTGTTTTGCATTTACCAGGTACAGGTAGAAGCACTTTTGCAAAGAAGCGACGAGCAAAGCGCATGGGTTCAAACTGCCACAAATGTGCACGATGGACGTGTAACGGTAAATGTCGTTCTATTGGGATTCCGTCCTCTAATCGAGATGATAAAATTGAATTCATTAAGGATGGACTGAGTAAGGAGAATTTGGGTAATATCCAACTTTCTCTTGAGACGCATCCTAGTGGAGACGTACAAAGAGAAATTCTTGATTTATGGCCGCAATTCCAAAGGGAATGGCAACATCTTGGGAATCTGATGTTAAAAGACCCTGTTTGCCAGCTTGTAAGAAAACTGGATGGGAAGCATATCCTCGACTCATAGAAGGCGTTTAAGCCGTTTCTGGACGTAAAACCAGAGGAAGATGTGAGCCACAATCACAACTACAATAAATGACTTCTCAGCTTTTGGTTTGATTTGCAATAACTTTATTTTGTTTTAATTTACGTGTTGTTCGATTTGTGTAACTATTCTCGTTTTTTTTTTATTTGTCTTTTACGGTTGATTTTTTCTCCTCTTTTTGATTTTCTTCCTGAAATCACGCAAAAATCTTTTGTTAGGTTAACATTTTCTTCTGACAGGTCAGATACACTTTCGGCGACATTATTACTCTTGTCTGATTCACTACTGAGTCCTCTATATATTACACCATGTACTCATTCTCTTTCAGGCACTCGAAGAAAAAAAAAATGGAAAGTACTTCATCCCAGCGCATTAAAAAAATTTGTGTCTTTGGAGGTGCTTATCCAGGAAAAAATAACATATTCGCTGATGAAGCCATAAGAGTTGGAGTAATACTTGCGCAACAAAAGATCCACTTGATTTATGGAGGCGGTAGTACGGGTTTAATGGGAGCAGTCGCTACAGCAGCACACGCCGGAGGAAGTCCAGTTCTAGGAATCGTGCCAAAAGTATTCACAAGTTTTTGTGGACCTACCGTGGGTAAGGAAATACAAGTCTGGAGTGTCCCTGAACGGATAACAATCATGTACCATTCTGCCGATGCATTCATTGCTTTACCAGGAGGTCTGGGTACATTGGAAGAAATAGCTTGCGTGGCTTCTTGGTCATCTTTGGTCACAAATAAGAAACCCATTGGTTTGCTTAATATTAATGGTTATTTTAGTAATTTGCTTTTATATTTAGATAATGCTGTGGATAATGGATTCATGTTTTCAGAGGCAAGGAGAACCATAATTTCTGCTACAACCATTGAAGATTTACTTAAAAAGCTCAAAGCTTATGAGTGTTTATCTGCTACGGTTGTTTCGCAAACGCTCGAAAAAAGAAAAAGAGATATGGACGAGCAAGGAGTGGATTGTACTTTGTCTTTGTGACATTATCTAACATTTTGTTTGTTGTGTCTCAGTTATAATAAGTGGTTAGCAACCTCTGCAGGTAATATCTCCTAAATTCTACCTTTAGTAGGGGGTAAGGGACATATTTTGCTAATTTAAAAAAAAAAAAAAAAATTTTGATGTGTTTTAAGCCATTTAGAAGTCTTCATTCTGAACAAGGTCTGAGTAAGGGAGACTTGAGACATACCTTGTCAGTTTGATTTCTTCTTTTCAAAAAAAAAAAGTTTGTTGTGTTTTAAGCAATTTAGAAGTATTCATTCTGGACAAGGTCTGAGTAAGGGAGACTTGAGACATACCTTGTCAGTTTGATTTTAATCTTTTTATGTTTACTTGTTAATTTTTGTTTAGTATTTTAGGATTATTTAGGTTGCATGAGTTTGTTTTGTTTTGAGTGTAGTTATTCCTATTCTTATGTTATTAGTTCTTTTCTCTTACACATGATTCTTTCATTTGTGTTTTTAGACTTACATTGAGGACAATGTAAGAATTAAGTGTGGGGGGAATGATTTAGGATTTCTTTTATTTTTGTCTACTATTTTTTTTTATGAGTCTTTATTATTATTATTATTTTTAGTGTGTTTTAGTTCCTTTTTAATACAATGATGAGATATGAATTGCATAGGTCTAAACTGGTTATTAGTGAGAAGATTTTCATGAGAATTGAGCTTGATGTCAACCTTTTTATGAGCCAATGTTAATATGATATGTTGATTGAGAAAGAAGCATGTTTAGACTTAATCTGACTTGTATAATCATCCTTGTGAGTTTTTGAGCCTATAATGATTGATGCATTATACAAATCAATCTAATTTCTTTCTTGAGTGCTCTTATGATTACATGATTCTCTAGAACTTGCTTTAAACCGTTTGAGACTATATTGATACATGTGACAACATGAATATGATAGAGGCATTAGGATTTTTAGCTAGAGCCAAACAGCCATCCCTTATTGATGTTCCAAGAGAACACACCCTTAGTGAACCAATTTGAGCCTACATTGAATAAGCTATCTCTTTGGTAACCATAACTTGTCCCTAACCTAAATATACTTATATCTTTACCTTTGTTCCAAAGATGAATTAGCATGTTTTGAGACAAGTTGCAAAGACAAGGGATATTTTTAGTTAAAAATTTGGGTTAGAAACAAGAAATAAGTGTGGGGGGAAAAGAAAAGAAAAGTCAAGAGAAAAAGAAATGGAATACTGGCAAATACATTCCTATGTAAAAAAAAAAAAATATATGAATCATCTCTTGAATTTGTGGAAAAAGAAAAAGATATTACAAAGTTGTTTAGAATGAAGAAAAGGCCCAACATGAATATCCGGCCTAGGTGACTATGTACTTGTAAAGAGTTTTGAGAAGTTTCTTTGTATAATCTTTTTATGTCTCTAAACTTTATGAACTCTTTGGAACCTTTGTGATATCTTTATCCTTTTGTTCTTCAACCACATTACAAACCCCTTGGCCCCATTACAACCTTGATTAAAGACCTCTTGATTTATGAAGTTGCATGATCTTTTAGTGGAGAATAGGTGGACAAGCAAGTATATGGTAGAAGTGTTTTCATGAGATTGATTGAGTGTAAACACTTTACCACTACTTTAAAGAGTGAAAATCAAGGGAGTATCCCATGTGAGAAGTTGAGATTAAGTTTGAATATGCACTATTTTGATTGAAATATGTTATGTTAATATTGGCTTAACTCAAACTATTTACATTCAAGCAAGATTTTTTGTGAATTTCTTTGAGTTATTGATTAGTTTTTAAGACTTGTCCAATGATTATCTCTAATTTATATTGGAAGGATTAGTTATAATTATTATTTTTAGTTTTTCTTATGTTTTCAATGTTTGTGGGTATCGTTCTAGTAAACCCTCACGAGACTAAACTCGTCCACTAGGGACACCTAGGGGTTTAAAGGCTTGTGTCACATGCTAAGTGCCACCGTGATTTCCTACGAAAATGGATTAGATTAGATTTTCTTATTTTATTTTTATTGAGTCGTTGCTAGGGACTAGCAACAATCTAAGTGTGGGGGTGTGATAACTCGTATAATTATATAGTTTTTAGTTATGTTTTATTATTGTTTTGTGTCAAATACGAGTTATTATTGTTTAGTCTAATTGTGTTTATGATCTTTTATATTTTTATGTATTTTGGTGTTTTTCACAAGTTTCTTTGAGTGATTTCAGATTACTAGAATTAAGGGCAAATCCAGTTCAGTTTCAGTTCCGACACCTTTTGTCATATCAGCTATATCTCGAGTTTCACTGAAGCAATAAGGCTGAAATTTGTAGCCATGCAAAGCTAAGAGGCATATCTATCTTTTTCATGTTTTACACTTCTTAAAACGGAGTCGTTTTCCCTAGCGAAATCGACCATCAAGTTGGCTGATGTGCAATGACGTCTGTGCTGACATGTTTTCGTATTATGCCCATATCTTCTTATCCACATCAGCAAATGAGCTGATTCCAACGGCTATGGTTCCGTAACTGATAGGGGAACCTTTGTCTAGAAGACCATGTGATCATATCAGGCCTCCAATATTGAAGAAATCGACCATCAAGGTGGCTGATGTGCAATGACGTCTGTGCTGACATGTTTTCGTATTTTGCCCATATCGGCTTAACCACATCAGAAAATGAGCTGATTCCAACGGATATGGTTCCGTAACTGATAGGGGAACCTTTGTCTAGAAGACCATGTGATCAGATCAGGCCTCCAATATTGACGAAATCGACCATCAAGTTGGCTGATCAAAATCGTCATATACCTACCTTTGAAATTTGTAAAGCTTGTCTCTTGTCATTTAGCCCTCCAAAATGTGTATAAATAGAGGGCCTTGGATGATTGTAAGGGATCATATTGTACATAGGTAGGATATTAGCCATTTTAATAAAATTCTCTAAGTTTTCTTCTTCTTTCTTTTCTCTAGTTTTCTTTCTTTTCTCTAGTTTTGTTTTTCTTTAGAAAGAGCAAGAGGTTGGATTATTAATATTCTTCTTCTTCTTCTTTCTTTCTTTTATTTTCTTCTTAGATTCTATTTAATTTTATGTTTATAATGCCTATGCTAGGCTAAACTTCTATTTGGTTAAGGGTGATTTCAAAGCCCTAGACATGTTTTGTGATTGATTTTCAGATTCTATCTATCATTAATTTTCTATCAAAGTTGCTTATGTTCTTCTACAAGAATTGTTCATGATGTTGTCTTGATTTATTTAGGTGTACAACTAGATAGATCTTGATAATTATCTATTGCTAGTTTAGGAGTCTTGATCCGTGTAATTGTCTTGATTTCCTATTCATAAGTGGCAATTTGTGATTAATGATTATGGTCAAGTTTTCAATAATTGCAAAGTGGAACATAACCTAAGTTGAACAATCCGAGCTTATGTGTTTGTTGCTTAGATCAACCTATCTTTCTCATTATAAAGCTGCCATTAAATTGAATTTAGAGAGCTTATTCTAGGTTGTTTAATGGTTAGAGATTAAATAGAGAGCTTGTTCTATTTAACGACAAACTAAGGAAAGATTGGGGTAACAGAGCTTGTTGTTATCTACGGTTGTTAACTTTGATAGTTGGTTGATATTGATAGATCTGAAATTGATTCTTAATGATGTCTAGTGGTGGAGAATGAAACCTTAACCATATTTTTCATATTTAATTCTTCTTACTTACTTGTTTTCTTACTTTTAGTTTGCTTATTTTTTATATTTATTTTTATTGGCTGGTTATACCGCCTAATTTGTATATTAACTTTGTTTTATTTTTATTGGCTGGTTATACCGCCTAATTTAGTATATATATTTTTATTGGCTGGTTATACCGCCTAATTTAGTATATATATTTTTATTGGCTGGTTATACCGCCTTGCATCTTATTCTTATTATTTACTTAGTTTAAATCTGGCTTCAAAAACCCCTTTTCTCTTATTGTTTTCTTTGAACGTAAGTTATAAACTAATAACTCATAGATTAAAACCCAATCCCTGAGGACTCGACCCTTGCTAATCATTATACTTACAATTGATCTTTTTAGTGCAAGGTTAAATAAGATACACTCTTTTGGGTGCATCAATAAGATAACACAAAATAAAACTTCTCAAAACTCTTATAAAGCACATAATATCATAGGCTAAATATTCATGTTGAGCCTTTGCTTCATTCTAACCAACTTTGTAACATCTTTTCTTTAACCAAACGTTCAAGAGATGATTTTTTTTTTTCAATATTCCCTTTTATTTTTCTCTTGACTTTTGCCATTATTTCCCCCACACTTATTTCTTGTTGCTAACCCAAATAGTCAATCGATCTCCCTTGCTTTATGCAATATGTCTCAAGATAATCTAATTCATATTTAGAACAAGGGTAAGGATAAAAGTACGTTTAGGCTAGGTAAGAGATGTGGTTACCAATAAAATAGCATATTCAATGTAGGCTCAAATTGGCTCACTAGTGGGTGTTCTCTTGGAACATCAATAGGGATGGTTGTTTGGCCCTGGTCATAATCCTAATGCCTCTATCATATTCATGTTATCACATGTATCAATATAGTCTCAAATGATTTTAAGTAAGTTCTAGAGAATCATGTAATCATAAGAGCACTCAAGAAAGAAATTAGATTGATATGTATAATGCATCAATCATATAGGCTCAAAACTCACAAGGATGATTATACAAGTCAATATCAAGTCTAAACATGCTTCTTTCTCAATCAACATATCATATTAACATTGGCTCATGAAAAATAGTGATATCAAGCTTAATTCTCATGAAAATCTTACCACTAATGATCAAGTTCAGACTTATTGAATTCATATCTCATCATATTATGGAAAGTAACTAGAACACACTAAAAACAAACTAAAAACAAAACAAAATGAAATCCTAAATTCTTCCCCCCACACTTAATTCTTACATTGTCCTTAATGTAATTCTATTATCCCCAAATATAAGAATCATGTTTAAAAGAAAAGAATTACTAATCAAAACAAACTAACGAAAAACAATAAAAGATAGAATGATGGAGAGTAAGGAATAGCAAATCTGATTATAATATGTGCTCTCCATCCTTTTGGGCTGCCTCCCAAGAAGCGCTTGGTTTATTGTCCTCAGCCTGACTTAGACCCATCCTTTCATTACTCAACATAATTTGGCTCATAAAGTGGCAACTCCTCGATATCTTGCATTGGAAATTTCTCATACTAAGGCTTCAATCTATGGCCGTTTACCTTGAATGCTTTATCTGTCTTTGAACTTTTGATTTCAACTGCACCATGAGTAAACACATTAGTAATAACAAAGGGTCCAACCAAACGAGAACGTAATTTACCTGGAAATAACTTAAGGCGTGAATGGAAAAGAAGAACTTTTTGTCCAACAACAAAAGTCCTTTCTTGATATCATCTCGTCATGGAATGCCTTAGTTTTTTCCTTGTAAATCCTAGAATTCTCATATGCATCATTCCTTATCTCCTCAAGTTCTTGTAAATAAAGTTTTCTTTGCTTACCTGCCTTATCCATCTCCATATTGCATTGTTTGATAGCCCAATATGCTTTATGTTCTAATTCAACCGGAAGATGACAAGGCTTACCATACACAAGTCGATAAGGAAACATACCAATAAGTGTCTTATATGCTGTCTTATAAGCCCAAAGTTCATCATCTAGACGTAAACTCCAATCCTTCCTATTTGGATTGACAATTTTCTGAAGGATGGATTTTACCTCTCAATTTGACACTTCAGCTTGCCCACTAGTTTGAGGATGATAGGATGTGAAAACCTTATGTGTGATATTATACTGTCTGAAAAGTGCTTCCATGGACCTATTTAAGTGAGTACCTCGATCGCTGATTATGGCCTTTGGTGTTCCAAACCTTGCAAAAATGTTAGTCATCACAAAATCTGAAACAACTTTAGAATCATTAGTCCGAGTGGCTTTTGCTTCCATCCATTTTGAAACATAATCAACAGCAAGTAATATATAAAGATTACCAAAAGAAGAAGGAAAAAGTCCCATGAAATCCATGCCCCATACATCAAAAATGTCAACAATTAATATGGGAGTTTAAGGCATTTGATTTCTAGCACCCATGTTACCTGTTCTTTGGCACCTATCACATGACTTGCAAACGAGGTATGCAT
The DNA here is from genome assembly GCA_030761205.1 of Fremontodendron californicum. NCBI lineage: Eukaryota > Viridiplantae > Streptophyta > Magnoliopsida > Malvales > Malvaceae > Fremontodendron > Fremontodendron californicum. Next base: position 5,540,156 of record JAULJL010000008.1, read on the forward strand.
CTTTGAATAAGGTAGGCCAATAAAATCCACTATCAAGCACTTTCATGGCTGTTCTTTTGGGTCCAAAGTGCCCTCCACATGCATAAGAGTGACAAAAAGTCAAAATAGAATGAAATTTAGATTCAAGTATGCACCTTCTTATAATCTCTGATCAGAGCAATGCTTCCAAAGATAAGGCTCATCCCAAATATAGTATTTGGCATCACTCTTGATCTTATTTCTTTGGGCTCTTGTCAACTCTTGTGGCAACTGCTTGGTGATTAAGTAATTTACAATATCAGCATACCAAGGGGTTATTTTGCCTATGGAGAAGAGTTGCTTATCCGAAAAGTTCTCATGCAATGGTAGTGCATCCTCTTCATGAACTAATCGGCTAAGATGGTCTGCAACCAGGTTGTCCTTACCTCTCTTATCTCTTATTTCTAAATCAAACTCTTGTAAGAGAAGTATCCATATAATCAACCTTGGTTTGGCCTCCTTCTTAGTGAGCAAATACCTAAAACCTGCATGGTCAGAAAGTACAATTACTTTAGTACTAATTAAATAAGAAAGAAATTTCTCTAAAGCAAATACAACAGCCAAAAGTTCTTTTCCAGTAGTGGAATAGTTTAATTGAGCATCGTTAAGAGTTCGGGAGGCATAATATATGGCAAGTGAGGCTTTGCCAACCCGTTGGCCTAAAATAGCTCCAATGGCATAGTCACTAGCATCACACATAATTTCAAAAGGTACATTCCAATCTAGTGGTTGCATGATAGGAGCTGATGTCAAGAGTCCCTTCAAAGTTTCAAACGCCTCTTTGCATTTTTCATCAAAGTGGAAATCCACATCTTTTTGTAACAGCTTGCAAAGAGGTAGTGTTATCTTTGAGAAGTCTTTGATAAATCGTCTATAAAAACCGGCATGTCCAAGAAAAAGAACGAACCTCTCTCACATTTGTGGGAGGGGTAAAGAATGCATAATATCTATTTTAGATTTATCTATATCTATTCCCTTAGAAGAAATAACATGGCCTAAAACTATTCCTTATTCCACCATAAAGTGACATTTTTCCCAATTCAATACAAGGTTAGTTTCCATGCATCTCTTAAGTACAAATGTAAGGTTCTCTAGACATCTATCAAAAGAATCACCATAGACACTAAAATCATCCATGAAAACTTTTATGATGTTCTCTACATAATCTGAAAATATACTAACCATACACCTTTGGAATAAAGCTGGTGCATTACAAAGACCAAACGGTATACACCTATAGGCAAAGGTACCAAAGGGACATGTGAAAGTGGTTTTCTCTTGGTCCTCCGGAGCAATTGCAATCTGGTTGTAACATGAAAATCCATCAAGAAAACAATAATGAGAATGGCCAGCTAACCTTTCAAGCATTTGATCAATAAAAGGTAAAGGAAAGTGGTCTTTGCGAGTTGTTGAATTAAGTTTGCGATAGTCAATACAAACTCACCACCCTGTTTGAATTCTACTAGGAAAAAGTTCATTCTCATTATTTTTAACAACAGTTACACTAGACTTTTTAGGAACTACTTGGACCGGGCTCATCCATTTGCTATCCGAGATAGGATAGATCACTCCAACATTTAGGAGCTTCAGTATCTCCTTTTTCACCATCTCCATCATAGGAGGATTTAATCTACGTTGTGCCTCTCTTGTTGGTTTTGACCCTTCCTCTAACAAAATCCGGTGCATGCACATGGAAGGGCTTTTTCCCTTGATATCGGCAATGGTCCAACCAATTGCTGTTTTATGCTCTCTAAGCACCCGGATAAGTCGTTCTTCTTGCAAATGTGTGAGCTCTTTTGCAATGATGACCGGTAATGTGTCCTTTTCACCCAAGAACACATATTTCAACTGATTCGGTAATGGTTTCATCTCCAAAGTTGGTGCCTGCAAAATGGAAGGTAGAAGTTTCTCATCAGATAAAGGCAATTCAATATAAGAAACATCATACCTTTTATCAAGATATGGCAACACTTGTAGCTCTTTCACATGTTCACTCAAGGCTATTTTTTTTGCACAAACAAAATTTAGATGGTTGCTAATGGTTACTTCCAAACTATCTTCACCATCTAACTCGTAAATTTGCTGCATCAAAGAGTCAATTATGTCAATAGAAAAAATAGAGTGCACATCACTAGCATATCTCATGGCCTCAAAAATGTTAAAACAAATTATTTCACCATCAAATTCCATAGTGAGGGTTCCATCATGCAGATCTATTTTAGTCCTAGCTATTTTTAGTCCTAGCAACTTGTAATTGGTTCCCTCCATAATTAAAGTTCTGATGATCCCTCCATCCTGGATTGTAAGTGTTTGAGTAGGGATCATACTTTCTTGGTTGGCCCGAAAATCCACCCATAGCATTAACATGTTCATTTGGATCATCTTGAAGTGTTGGACACATATCAGTTTGGTGTCTCATGTTTGAACATATACCACAAGCCTTGCTTTGCTGCATTTTACCTATAGCCATTTGTTGCACAAGTTAAGTCAGTTGAGAAATTTGTTGTGCAAGGGCTGATGTACTTACCTCATTTACTTTTTGTGGTTGTGGTGGTGGTTCTTCTCTCATGTTGAATTGTTGTGAGTTGACTGCCATGTTAGAGATGAGAAGTATAGCAGCTTCGGGAGTTTTATCAACTAGTGCTCCCTCACTTGCTGCATCTATCATGCGTCTCTCTATTGGCAAGAGACCTTCATAGAAATATTGGATTAGCAGTTGTTCACTTATCTGATGATGTGGAGATGATGCACATAGTTTCTTGAACCTCTCCCAATATTCATACAAGGATTCTCCGTTGTGTTGCCGAATCCCATATATTTCTTTTCTAATGTTGGCAGCCTTAGATGCTGGGAAATATCTTTCCAAGAATGCTCTCTTCATTGCATTCCATGTATGGTCCCGTATGGTAGTTAGTAGAGTCATTCTTTGCCGAGTCAGCTAGAGAGAATTGAAAGGCTCTCATCTTAATTTGCTCTTCCGAGATCCCGGTTGGTCTCATGCTTGAGCTTACTACATGGAATTCCTTGAGGTGCTTATTTGGATCCTCTCCTGCTAAACCATGAAACATTGGGAGAAGATGAATTAAACCAGATTTGAGTTCAAAAGCTACCTCAAGTTCAGGATATTCTATGCACAAAGGTTGTTGATCCAAGTCTGGAGCGGCTAACTCCTTAAGAGTTCGGTTGTTTGCTGCCATCTCTCCTTGCTCCTCTTGGATAGTTTGGATCAACTCTTCGTTTGTTCTTTGGTGGGCGGCTATGAATTCTCGAATTTGCCTAAGTCCGAAGTAAGGTTCTTCTTCTTCGGGAGATTGGGACATTCACTGAAAAAGAAAACAAGAAAAATAATTAATTAAAACAGAAATTAAGAATAAATCAAATAATTAATAAACTAAAGAAATCAATCCCCGGCAACGGCGCCAAAAACTTGATGCACTCAAAAGAGCGTATCTTATTTAATCCTTGCACTAAAAATATCAATTGTAAAGTACAGCAATAAGCAAAGGTCAAGCCCATAGGGATTGGTGTTTAGTTTAAAAATTATTATTTTATACTTAAATTCAAAGAAAATAAAATAAAAGAGAGATTTTTAAAATCAATTTAAACTAAAGCAAAGAATCAAAAGAAGAAAACAAGTAAATAGGAAGTAATCAAATATGAGAAAAGTATGGTTAAGGTTTCATTCTCCACCACTAGACATCATTAATAATCAATAATCAGATCTATCAACATCAATTAACTATCAAAATTATCAACCGTAGATAATAAGAAGCTCTGTTACCCCAATCTTTCCTTAGTTCGTCGTTAAATAGAACAAGCTCTCTATTTAATCTCTAATCACTAGACAACCTAGAATAAGCTCTCTAAATTTAATGTAATGGCAGCTTTATGATAAGAAAGATAGGTTGATCTAGGCAACAAACACATAAGCTCGAATTGTTTAACATATGTTATGTTCCACTTTGCAATTAGCGAAAACTTGACCATAATCATTAATCACAAATTGCCACTTATGAATAGGAAATCAAGACAATTACACGGATCAAGACTCCTAAATTAGCAATAGACATTATCAAGATCTATCTAGTTCCCGACATAAACATATCAAGACAATATCATGAACAATTTTTATGGAAGAACATAATCAACGTTGATAGAAAACTAATGATAGATAAATCTAAAAATCAATTACAAAACTTGTCTAGGGCTTTGAAATCACCCTTAACCAAATAAAAGTTTAGCCTTGCATAGGCATTGTCAACATAAACATGAATATTCAAACGAAACTAAGAAGAAAAATAAAATAAAACTTGAGAGATTAAAGGAGAAGAAGAAGATGATTGATAAATAATCAAAAACATGACTTTGGTGGCTCAAAAGATGATATTTATAGAGTTTTAAAGTCTTGGAAACCCTTTCTTGCTCTTCAAGGAAGTTAGGAGTCAAAATATGGCAAGTTTGGACTTTTTATGTATTTTTGCGATTTTAATTTTTTCCCCAAATTTGGAGGTCAAAAAATCGGCACCGCGGCCCAGGGCCACGGCCCCAACTTGTTGTCTTGTTTGTTTTTGCTTTCTGACTTCGCTTTCGCAACTAATGCATTGTCTCGCACTTCGTCGACTGATTTGGATGGCCATCCGTTGTTCGATTTAGGCATGTAAACTATCGTTGAAAAGGTATTCAATTCAGTTTCAAAAGTCAAGAAAGAAGTTTCTTCAAATAATGTCTTTAACATAATGATTTCTTTACAACAAGTTCCAGAGGTCAAATCTGCCTGATCATCTATCACTAGGAATTTGATCTTTTTGACTCCCAAGTCTTCTTCCATCTTATGATTGTGACTTTATAAGCTATTTATATCATAATTGACATATTTTGACTTCATCTCATCCAAAATACCTATAATTCATAAAAATATAATAATTTATCAAGGAACTTAAGAATTAAAGCACAAAGCATAAAGAAATAATACATGAAAATGTATGCAATTAAGCACTTATCATGATCCAAAATTCGTAAAATTTAAAATTCATGCATTTCATGTAAATATTGATGTCAATCCATAATTCATATTTCTCTCAAAATGAAAATATCCAAGTGAATCTAAGTAAGTGTAAAAGATCCTAACATAACTAACATACTAGTATAAGTTTAGATTAAAATTATCATAAAAATTTAATTATGTTAATTACCAAAATTGCCTATTTCAATCACACCAAACCCTAAGTTTCCCAAGGAATAATCAAAAGCAAAACCAACAAAATCAAGCAAATTATAAAGAGAGAACTTCCTACTAGATTTGTTCATTGGTCGGGTAGCCCGTCCGGCTCAGTCCATATTGGACCGAGCTTAGACATGGTTATTTTTTATGATCCGGCCGGCCCGGTCAGGCCCGAATCACTGTTTAAGTATTAAAATATTATTTATTATTTAAATTTAATTATAAAAAATATATAAATATTAATAAAAAAATAATTTTTTAATATTTTAATATATTTAAATAGTGAAATGGGCCGACCCGAGCCCGACCTGAATGGGCTTGGACAAAGAAGAAAAAAAGTTTCGGACCGTGGCCCGACCCAACACATAGATAGATTTACTTCCCAATTCTCAAAAAAAAAAAAAAAAACAAAACCAAAAAAATTGAAAAAATTACCCAAAGGCAAAGTTAAAATAAAAATAGTAAACCCAACTCCTTCACAAGCCCAGGCATTGTCCACTAGGGCTGTAATCGAGCCGAGCCGAGCTCGAATACTAAGAAGCTCGAGCTCGAGCTCGATTCGAAACTCGAGGCTCGAAGCTCGGTTCGAGCTCGATCGAGTATCATTTTTTAAGCTCGAGTTCGGCTCGAGATAAAATTGAACTATTCGAGCTCGACTCGATTAGGCTCGTTTATATACTCGAGCTCGAATTAAGGGTTTTTAAGTATGTATATATATATATTAAGGGTAAAATAGCAAATTAATAATAAAAATATTATAAATAAAAAAAGCTCCATTAGGCTCGTGAGCTGCTCGAATCGGGTATTAAGATACTCGAACTCGGCTCGCTCGATAGCTCGAGCTCGAGCTTGGCTCGATAATGACCGAATCGAATTCGAGTTTTTTTCGAGTCGAACTCGAGTAGCTTGCGAGCACAGGTGTCTCGTTTACACCCCTATTGTCCACCCTCTGCTTTTCTCTCTCTCTCTCTCTCTCTCTCTCTCTCTCTCTCTCTCTCTCTCTCTCTCTCTCTCTCTCTCTCTCTCTCTCTCTCTCTCTCTCTCTCTCTCTCTCTCTCTCTCTCTCTCTCTCTCTCTCCCCAAACAAACACAAAACTCCCCCAATATTATAAAACTGATTAAAAATAGAAGTGGATGAATGAAGGATATGGTTTGGACGTTTGTATTTCCTTTCTTCTTCACTCCTCTTTAACCCAAACAAACCTCCATTTATAAAAACACCCTAAAGTTTTATTTTCCCTCTTTTCCATTAATTTTTTCTTTTAACTTTGACTTTGATTCTAATAATAATTGCTATCTTTCTCTCTTTCTCCATAATGCAAATCCCCTACACTTAATCCCACCGTAACTCCCCTAAAACGCTCACCCCGATCTCTCTCTTTTCCACCATGTCCCTCGATTCTTCCCCTTCCCTTCCGATCCCTCCCGACCCACCCCAAAACGGCACCCTTCCCGCCCAAAACGACACCCCCATGACCCAAACCCCGGATACCACTGACGCAAACGCAACGCCACCCTTAACTAGGAGCAAACGCCCCTCGCGGGCTTGTACAATCAAAGCCGCCCAACGGCTCTACGCGCAGCAACAGCAATCTGCGATCGAGCGGCGGCAGAAACCGGCAAAGAAAGAGCAGCAGCAGAAGCAGTACAAGGACGAGAATGATGGTTCTTCGTCGCCGCAGCACCAATGCAGCGGCAGTAGCAAGATTGTTACTCCGTTATTGGCGCCGCCAGAGCCGTCGCAGTTGCCTAGGTGGAGCATTCGGTCTCTGTGGGAGTTAGCTTCTGTACTTAATTTCTTGCATGTAAGTTCAATTCCTTGTGTTGTTTTGTTTTTATTTATTCACTATGAAGCTTTGGTTTTTCTTGGGAACTTATGAGTTTTGAGTGCAATAGGTTTTCAGACCGCTTTTGAATATAGCTGTGGAGTTCTCGGCCGAGGAGTTTGAGACAGCGTTGATTACACCTAATGCCACTTTGGGAGATATTCATATTCCATTGTTAAAGGTTGGTTTCTCTTCAACTCTTAAAAAGTTTGATTTTATTTTTGGGTGCTTTAAGACATGCCCTTTATCTCTCTCTCTCTCTCTCTCTGTGTGTGTGTGTGTGTATATATATATATATATATATATATATATATATATATATATATATATATATATATATATTTTCATGGTTGTTGGCATTACTTTAGTCCTTATTGAGGCAATGTGTTCTTTTTAGAGTCTGACTTTTCTTTTAGCAATACGTTTATTTGTTTGAATGCTATATAGGAGTGTAGATTTTTACTAAGTACTTTGAATGTGGTAGCGCAAAATGGTTATAGAATCCATCTCTTGAAGTATGGCTTTCTTCAGTTAAGAATTTAATGTCTTATGAAGCTATTGTATGCTAGTATTTTCATGGGATGCAGGTATAGGAGCTGTTTTAATTTTATATTCAAGTGCTATGATTGGGCTCTTTGAGAGCTGTAGCTATTGATGAATCCCAGGAAATCATTGTATAACACATAAATCAACTTTCTTCTCCTTGAGGGTATCATCTTCTTAGGTCTCTGATTTCTTATATTGGCTGAATGAAATAAAAAAGAACATGGAAAATAGTTAAATGAACAAGTTGTCTCCTTTGGAATATTTATGATTCAGGTGACTATATATGTTCTCACATGAAGAAAAACTTGATTTTTTGTCAAAAGGGTTGAATTTTGAATGTGTTATCTATTGAAACCCTTGAACATGAGATTGTTGTATCTTTACCGGAGCATTAAGTTAAAGAGTTGAAGTGTTTATTTTCCCGAGTTACGCTTGAGAAATCAATCAACCTAATGGATTGAGCTTTGTGTTCTCTTGATTGAATTTTTGGGTAAACTTTACAATGATCTAGAAACTGACAAGAAAAGGGAGAGTCTTGAGTTTTTGTATCATATGCTTTTGAGACCTTCTTGTTTTCCATAGTTAGACCTGAATGATTCACATTAGTGTATATAGCTATGGAGAGCCTTCAGGCATTGACTGCCACTGTCTTTCTATATGATAATTACTAATAATTAAATTTGTAAACTCATCTTATTTACTTATGGCCTTTTGATACCAATTCTAGTCTAAATCAGCTGCTGTTCTGGGTCTTTCTGGCAGATGCCTGAGTATGGTATTTGCTTAGAGTAGTTTATATCTTGGTTTTCAAAGACCTAGAGTATGAAGAAAGATTTATTTAGCTAACTAATTTGGACTAATTCTTTTGATACGAGAGAGCTGGATTAAGTATGGTGAAACATCAAGAAAGAAAAATTGTTGTCATGTAACTAATGGTTCTGTTTAGAGTCGAGTTCTTTTTGTTGGATTTATTGCTAGATGACATATTGGATGTTTGTAAATAGATGTTATAATTTTTTGGAAGCAAACATGTTGAAGCTTCAAAGAATGACACCAGGATATAATTATTGGGTGGAAGGAGCTTCCGTGGGTTTTATATTCTAATCCAAGGTATGCCATAGGTGTGATGGAACACTGATTCACTGAAGAGTTTTCTGAAAGGTTTACAGATGGCTTCATGTATGAAAAGCAAAAACCTTAAGTGATGCTAAGTAGTTGTTAGGTAGGCACTATTGTTGGTAATTGAATTAAAATTGGCAATAATATAATTCTAAATCCTAAATCGTGTTCATCTTTGCAGTTGGACGGAAATTGTTTATAAGTGGTGGTGGGTTGTTTAAATTATTGGAACTTCATCACATGTAGTTCAATAGCTTGGTTCTAATGTATATCGTATCTTTAGTTGCTGGCTGCCAGCTGCTTGGGCTTGGTTGCCTGTAGCCCTTGTGTGTTCCATCTGTGTATAAGACGGTTTTTTATGGCAAACTATGCTTCAGAAATTTGTATGTAGTTTGTGCAGTTCAAGCATTAAAAGGAGATACTTTGCTTTCAGAATGACAATGAAACCTAGAGTGTTATGGCTGTTTACACTTGTTTGTGATTGGAGAAAGGAATTCTAGTTTGGCTTTTAATGCTAATTGTTCATGTACTTGTTGGCTAAGATTATAAATAGGACATACTTAATGTGGTGAGACTGATTTCTGTTGAATTTGTTAATTTCAATGGCTTGCTTGAAAATCTGTTGCATTAAAATTACTGTCACTTGTTTCTGCAACTGCAATGGCCTAATAATATAATTTTATCCATTGCAGGCAATCCCTCCAATTACTCGGATGGCCCTTACACGGGATACCTGGGTTACTGTTCTTTGCAGAAAATTAAGAGACTGGTGGCATTGGGTAACTTGACCTCTCTAGTCCTTTTATTTACGTTTAATAATATTGCGGCATATGCTTACATTTATATTTAGACAATATTCATATAAATTCTGCATGTTTGCAGGTTGCAGATGGGGATCTTCCCATTGTCGCTTCACATGGGTGAGTTGCCATGCATCTTTGGAATACTTTAACAGATAATGCTTTTAGTGTTTCTAATGAATAATAATTTGTTAGGATGGAGGTTGAAGTATACAAGTCACTTGATCCTGGAGTTCGTATTGTGATCTTGAAAGCACTATGTGACATTCGTGTTGAGGTATGACCATCATCAGTAAACTGTCTTTTAACTCTCCATTGTAAATGCTTGATCCTTCTGTTATCTTGATCTGTACTTTGATTTCCTATTAATATTATGTTATAATTTTGAGGGCAGCATCAATTCTATTCATTTAATGTTGGTGGCACTAAAATATGTGTGCAATTATTTCAAATAAGTCCTGAATGGCAGAATTCCTGTAGCTTAGGATTGGATACTTGATGGTTGGACACCAGTTGACGTTATCTGGGACCTGCATACAGTTGCATTTTATTAACCATTGATGCGCTAACATACTGGTCTATACAGTTTTCTCTGTACATTTTTAGTCGTTGTCATGTATATGAAGGCTTCCTTCTCTTTAATACCTCCTTACATTGAACAAATTTTGCTATCAACCTAAGCAAGTAAATAGCTCCTCGTGACAATGATTTTTTTTATCTAAATGTGTGCTTTAATCTTCTATGTTATTCTAATATGCTCATTATCTCATTATAGAATGGTTATGCAGCTTTTCCTCTAGGAATGGTTGATAAATTGGAGAATTTTTTTTTCTTCTTTTCCAATTCTATGTGATCATATTCATAGGTCATATTTTCAAACTAATGTAATATCTTTGGAGCTTGCTAAGAGTTGCGATATCTGTTGTCCTGTGCGTGTGCTTTTTTGCGTAAATCTATTGTTTCAATTAGTGAGGGAGTTGAATCCTAGTTATCTTTTGCAGCAAGAAGACATCAGGAACTACATTGACAACTCACTTAAACATGGTGTTCAACTTTCAGCATTTCGTAAAGAACGTATTGGAGGTGATTCTCAGGGAATTAATTACTGGTAATGTCTCTGGGCTTATCAAAAAGCTTGAATTAAGCTTCTATGTGTTTGCTTTTTGTTGCTTTCTTGGTTTGAATGTTGCACTAGGTAGAGAATTTATGATAGTTTTTTTGCTGTGAAGATATCTCCCTGGGCATTTTTGTGTAAGCTATTTGTTTGTTGTTTGCACAGGTATGAAGATGATCCAGTCGTTGGTCATCGCTTATACCGGGAAATAAGGAAAGTTGAGTTGAAGAAAGCAAAGATGAAAGGTTCCCATGTCCCTAATAGTGCAACATATATGTGGGAAACAGTTGCAACGAATTTGGAAGAATTTCAAGATGTTTCTGTAAGTTGCTATAATGGTCCGTCCTTGTGTATGTTTTCTGTCTGTGGATAATTATGATTTGGTCTTAACAAATTCCTAGTAAATCCTTTTCCAATGTTGGAAATTTATACATAATTATATATAAACACCGAAATCTAAAATGATGAATATGAATTTACAATATTAAGACAAGTTATAGCAATAGACATTTAAATGTGTATGCCGTTTCAAACTGTGATCTAAAAGCCCGCCTGTCTGCCTTGTTCCAAAATAGGAGCTCTGATACATACATACATACATGTATATATAAAAACCCCAAAGTTATGGTGCATTACGTGAACTGCATGATAAACCCGTATATATATATATATATATATATATATATATATATATATATATATATATATATGTGTGTGTGTGTGTGTGTGTATAAAATACTTTTTATGTACACGTGGGTTTATTATGCAGTTCGTATAATGCACCATAACGTTGAAAATTAGAGAACTTGGTTTTTAGCAGTCTTTTGTTGAGTTTGCATGGTTCGCTACATCTGATGCTCCTTAAAAGTTACGGTATGTTGAAAATTCTGATGGGATTTTAATAGAAAAAAGGCAAATGGATTCATGCACCATAACATCTATCCTCAAGGCAAACTGGGCTGAAGCATGGATATTAGACCATATTGTTGCTCTTTTCTTTAAAATGGCTCAAAGAGCAGAATCTGGAACTATTACGTGTCTCTGTAGCCAACTCAAACTTAGAGTAGGCAGGCTGTACCCATAAGACAAATCGAAATGTTGTTCGTTTAAGTTAGGAACACAACAAAACATCACCCTCCACAACCCTATAATCTAGCGAAAGCCAAACTATTGAATACAGTGGCAACCTCCATGAGAAGGGTCTCTGAGAACTGGTCTTTGGAGTAACATTGCAATGGCAATTTGTCGAAAAAAATGGATAAGGGAGTTCCTGCTGACAATGAGAAAAGATTTTGAAATTGAAGAGCTGTTATTGAAGTCTTAACCTACTGACCTTGAAGTAGTTTGGAGTTAACTAAAGCTAATAAATAGCCACTGGAGATGGATGATGGTTTAAACTATGGCATTAACAATATGGAGCAGGGCACTAGGTGTCGGTTGATTGCATGGGCTTCAGAGCAGTATCTCTGTGATTCTTCTTACTTCCAAAGGTAGAAATAAGGTAGGAAGCACGCCACAGATCATTTTGCTGGATGCTGGTTTCAGGCATGGTTATTATGGCTCCCTGTTCCCCCACTATCTCTTGTTGCCTTATTTGAAGGCAATAACAAACATAATGATGATAGTATTCTGATCTACAATAAATTCAAGTTGATGAGTAACATACCTACCTTGCCTACTTGTATAAAATTGCTAAGATTCATTCTTCGTTTATGTACTAGGTGAGGATTATTGTTAGGGTATATGTTCTATTATTAAAATGCCATTGTCCAGCTTTGATCCATGCATGTCAGCGGTGCCGAAGTTCCCCAGTGTTTTACCTTTGCATTTTTTTTTCTGGAGGAGGGATCATAACAAAATGATTCTGATTGAAACAATTAATACCATCTTCTGAATAGCTTGCATCGCCCATCAGTTTCTCAAGGCCTTCAAGTTATAATGTTAAATTTTTTTCATTAGCAAAAACTTGGCGTTTTGGAATTAATCATATCTGTTATGATGTGGTTATAGATGTAAAATTTATTGTCATTTGAAACTTTGGATGAGGAAGCTATTCCATCCACCTTTTGTTGATGAAGAGACTGATTTTTCTGTTTAGGACTTAAAAATTTGGTTGCTATTTGCTACAAATGCAAAATTTTCATAGCTTTTATTTGATCCTATTATTCATATTATCTTGTCCATCTGCTGCTGCAGGAGAAACTTTTTGCCAGTAAAAGTAGAACGGAGGCTTTGCTAGGGAAGAAGTTAAAGAATGACATGCTTCCTGAGATTGAAAAAGAACACAAGGTACCTAAAAGTTGTTTGTTGTTATTAAGCAGCACCTCAGAAGTGTTACCGTTCTCTTGAGGTAAAAACTGTTTCTTAATCGGATTCTTTCTTTTGCTCAGAGGAAGGAGAGGTTACTGAAAAAACAACATAGACAAGCTCTTCTTCTTGATAACTTATTGGCTGTTGATGGGCTTGGTCCAGGACGCTCTCTTCGTGACAGAAAACCTGTCACTTACACATTTGGTAAGGAACTTTAAAGTCCAACGTTCCCTTTTTTTACTGGATTTTTGCTGTGTTAATTACAAGAGATCCAAGTTTTTCAGTGGTTTTTGGTTGATATAGTTTTTTATGATTTTGCAGATGATTATGATCGGTCAATAAATGAGGCTATTAAGATTACCAAGTACGTATAACCTATACATATTCCACTCATAAATGAGAACCCTTTTATTATATATATATATATATAAATAAATTTCCTTGCAATCATCTGTACTTGTATTTTCTGCCCTTGATATAGTTTCTCACTGTTGACCATGTGTCAGGCGGAAACCACCATCCCCAGATCCTCTCAATAGAAGAGATGTTGCTAAACCTGAACCTTCTGCAAATGGTAAATTGAGTGGTCCTTCACATGCCTCTGAACAGGACAATTACAATCTACTGTCCCCCAAATCACCTGAATATGATGATTTTGATGATAATAAATCTGAGGAGTTGGATCGTAGGTATGATAAATTTCATTGCTGTAAGGCTATTGTTGCTGTAAAATTTGATCTAATTTATATATGATCATTTGTAGCAATCGGCGGAGGCAGAGACCTCAACGATATTCGGCAAAGGAATTTGTTGAAGCTGTTTCAGATAATGAGGCAGACTTCGACAGTGATGATGATATAGTTGGAGAAGCTGTATATGATGAGGAATACATGAGAAAACGAAAACAGAGAAGGCAATTCAGCAGCTCCGAAGGAGATGAAGAATACCGTTGGGAAGAGGAAAATGCTGAAGAAGAGGATGAAGAAGAAGAGGATTCGTTAAGTATCAGTGAGGACAGTGATGAGGCCCCAGCATTCAAGAAATTGCCAGGCCGCACTCGGAGGGAAACTAAATTAAGGTCAGTTGGTGAGCTTCAGTCAGGTCTACGACGTAGTAAAAGAGCCACCAGAAATTGTATTAATTATAGACAGTATGAGCTGTCTGAATCTGAAACAGAGTCAAAACCTGAAAAGTTCAATCCATCAGATGAACACTCAGATGCAAGTGAGAATGGGGAGTATTCAGAAGGAAGTCAAGATTCCAATGGCGGTGATGATGACCAGGAAATGAAAGTTGATCCACCTGTGGAAGGTAACTCCGAGAAAGTAGAGAAAGAGCAAAGCCAGCCACCTGAGCAATCAAACGGCCTTGGGCAAGATGAAGCGGATGGTGCACGAAAAAGACGCTTCCTTGACCTAAATGAGCTTGCTCCTGGTTCTGGTTTTGATGATGGTCCAAATACAATAATAAAAGATGACAGAAATGATTTCTAGAGCGTCTATCTCTGCTGAAGAGCAAGGTTTGTAATTTTCTCCTGGGAAAGTAAAGTATACAATAGTAAAATTTATAAATTTTGCGATAAGCCTATAGAGGAAGTTATGGTGGGTATTCCTCCGGTGGCTTTATTCTACCTTGATGCAATTCATTCAGGGTTTGCAGCAGGTAAGCAACACGATGAGAGTTCTGTAGATTAGGTAGTCATTTTTTAGCATGTCTACATTGAAAGAAACCTACGGCAGGCTGGTCGATGGGGATTTGGGAATTCATTCGGAGTTCTTTAGCTTATCCAATAGTGTACAATAACCTTTTAACTAATATTTGTAACTGAGAAAAATTGGCTTTAGATGTCAAGCCTCGTAGTAAAATCTTCTATCACCCTCGTTCTTCTGGGTTGGTTGGATCCACTGAAAGTATGATTGGTTCTCTTTAATGTAATGGAACCATCCTCCCACAAAGGTATTTAGAGTTTCCTTATTCAAATCACTGTTTAATATTCCTTTGCATTTGCACTCATCTTCATAGTAGGAATTCTTTCATTCCCAACCCCCTTTGCTTATATATTAGTATTTGAATGAAGTTTGTAGCAGTAGTGTAAGATCATTGCACCTGCGGTTTGTATTCAGCATTGTTTACCTTAATTTGAAACTGCCATTATTATTGTCTGTATATTTCTTAGTAGGGCTATCTCCTCCTTGGAACTGCCAATTCAAATGTGAAAGGAATTTAATGAAATATGATCTTTTAGGTATAAAGATGGTTGCCAATGCCTCTGTTGTCGAGAGTTTTTTTTTCCTGTTAATTTACTGTAAACCATCTCCCTTCAGGAAAATGAGGTTAATGTTTCCCTCAAGAATCAAGAATAACAAAGTTCAATTTCCCATTTCAGTAGTCCTCTCTCTCTCTGTAAATACTACCATAATGTTATGACATTGATTGCTGTGAATTCTGATATATATCTTTCATTCTAATCTGATGCTCACATAGCATTGCTTAACAGCTAAATAGAATTGCTTCTACCAATCACTGCATGAATCTGGAATCAGTAAATTTTTGTGTTAAAATCAATCTCGTTATTGAGCAGCATCTTCCTTGGCAAGAACAGGATTCGCAATTTGCTTGGAAATTGTTTCTTCCTGCTCTGCTTCTTCCTTTTCTGCTTTCCTTTTGGCTGCTTCTTCCTTGGCTTCCTCAAGAGCTTGAATCAAATTTGAAAGACATTTCTCGGCATTGTCTAATGGAGACTTGGACATCAGGTTCTCTGCAACTTCTGCAGGTGTGATGTTGGTCTCCTTCATCAACCCATCAACTGTATCGAACATTTGGATGAGTTTCTAGATTCAGGTAATTCTTTTGCAAGCACTTTGAATCCCTCAAAACTACAATAAGATAGCTCAATATGTTTGTCCATCCTACCCCTTCTCCTGAAAGAGTCACTTTGCTGCTGCCTTCTTCCTTCGCTTCTTGCCTCTCTTTATCCATCTTTTCTTTCTCATCGTCCAAAGGGTTTCTCTGCTTTCTTCTTCCTTTGACCTGTAAGGTCAACCGAGCAACCTATTATCTTCAATCACTATAATGGACTTACTGGTTGTCTCAATCAACGGCTTTCTCAGCTCTGTGTTATCCTTTACAGCAGTAAGTTGAAGATCATAGACATCATAATTCAACAAATTAGCCATTGCAGCAATCAGTCGATTTCCCAGTCCCTGGAGGCCCATAAAGAAGATTCCCTCTTTTCCAGGCCTTCCCAATCCTCACATAAAATTCTTTGCTCTTGCTAAAAGCCACAAGATCTTCAATAATCTCTTTTCCTACTGGTGTTGAAGGACATTATAAGACAGCTTAAAGATTGCTGCAAAAATCCTAAGATCAGCACCACTCACTTGGAATAAGAGGTTTATTTATCTATATTTTCCAAATTAAGAAAGCTTATTCTAAGGTCTGAAATGGATCAATGAAAGTACCAAAACTGTCAATTTCTATAAAAAGTTCCCATTATAACATCAAGTTATTTTAAAATATTCATTTCTTCAAATGGAAAATGTCAATACTCAGTTTCAATACAAACTAGTGTATCCTGGGAGTATCAGTTCAACTTGAGATCATTTACAAGACCTTTTGCTTTTCCATTTTTGGCATTTTTTTTTATTAGGTTTCCTTCCATTACTTTTTTTTTCCATTACTTTTTTGTTTTTTTGTCAAATACTTTTTAATGTATTCATCCGCACCATTCACATGTATAAGATCCACTCATGAATTGTAAAAATCATACTTATGAATAATGATTATAATTATATCGGATAGTAATTAAAAGGGATCCTAACCCTTTTTTTTGTTTAATCAGAACTGAGATTTTGACTTGATCACCCTCTTTCGCCTCTAGGATTCCCCGTTTCTTTAAGAAGAAAAAGAACGAAAACAAATGGGGAAGAAGAAGAAAAGAAGAAAAAAAGAACTCGAAAAAATAAAGAATAAATTTGAATTAAGGCAACCAAAATACAACTAATTCAATTCCTCCAGAAAATATACAATAGAGGCTATGACTGCAAAATCTGTCTACATCCGAGAGATGCCACAAGAATGGCACCCAAATATTACAAAACACTATCTCATGTTGCAACATTGAGGCCTTGTCTGCCTTTGCAACTTCTCCCACATGCACATCATCTGTCTTGGGGACTGATAGTGAGCTGTGTAATAATCTTCTATGCATCCAAACTGGCAGAACTTCAAGCTGTGCAGATAATCCACCTGTTTTGAGCTGTTGAATTTCTCCACCCACATTCCCATGCTCACATCTTCCATCTTGAACAACTGCGGGTAGTAAAATTATGTAAATATTAAGAAAAGCATGCAAAACACCATGATCTTCAGGGGAAGATAGATAGAGGGGAAATTGTTGACTCACTCTTAAATTGTGTCTTTCGAACTCGAACACGATGAAGAGTGCAATGTCAGATGACAATATGTATCCTGGTCCATTTGCATACGGCGGATAATCTTCCTCGGGCCACTCCTGAAACAGCGAATACGCGGGTCAGAACCAATAAGAATATATCCTATATCAATGTTACTCGTACTCGGGTATGAGTATTGGACACGAGTATGTTCAATTTTTCCAAGATTTCCATGTATTTGAAGGGTCCTTAGAGGATCATATTCCCATACCCATGTCCGGATATGGGCCGGACACGGGTACTTCAAGAAAAATGAAGAGTTGGAGCAACATATTCCTATATGAGTTGCTTCCCATGGATTTCATAAAATTAAGCACCAGCACAAATTACCATACAGCAATAACAGCAATTCAGAATTCACAGGAAATTATTTAGTAAAATTCCACTTAATCAAAACTTCCAACAAAATAAAATACAGTCGCAAGTGAGCAAAAATATCTGAAGAAACAACTGAATTCTGCAACTGATATAGACTGGTCTTTCTACAAGCCAAATCATCCCATGATTTGTTTAACTATGCATTAACTGATGAATTGAAATAAACTACAGCAAAGACCATCCATACCTCATATGTTACTGCCCATTTACCAGAGCGTAGCGGCTTATGGTAATAGTTGATGTTACCAATATAAAAGCTCCTATCCTCGTGTATTTTCTTTGCTTCATTAATAACTGCATCTACTCTCACAAATGTGTCATCATCACACTTCATTATATACTTGGCAGCCACCACACGGGCCTGTAACAAACAAACCCCTTAAAACAATCTCGAGAAAAATGTTTAACTAATTATTTCTTCAAACTGGGAAAAAAGTTTTACTCACCCCATGTTCACAGATGGCAACAGTTTTTAACACGACAAGGTCATAGTTGTCCATATAAGGCACAATAACAATATCTCCAAAAAATTCTGCTTCTTTCTTCAATTCTACATCCACTTCCTTTCTTGCATGCTGTCCAAAATTATAAGGAGAAGGTGGTTAAGTACAGAACTTTAGGCTTGAAACTATCAAACTTTATGTGCAAGGAGAGTCTTAACTTACCATTGCCACAAAGAAACGAGCAACCACGTCAGAAGATTTAACAAGTTTATGCTGCATCCAAGACTTCCTTACAGCCATCCGCTCAGCAAAATGATTGCCTGCCGAAAGTATACCAATAAACAGATCCACAGGCTGCTCAGAAAGTGGTGGAGCCTTCCATCTGTTGGACATCTCAAGAAGCCTTTGAGGAGCAAAACTAGGATGTGATGTAGGCAAAGATGCCGCAAATACAGAGTGGACATCAATGTCCCCATTCAAAGTTAGTCCAGTGGCATCCTCAAGGGTATACCCCTGTCAACATTATCAAATCATATCAAGAACCAATCAAGATGCAACATGATGATAATATTAAGTTTACATTATATAACTTACTGTTCGATAAGGAAAAGAAGTAATATGCCTCCCATCAACATTAACATGATATCCCTCCAGACCAGCACTAAGAGTAAGGACAAAAAGCTTGCCCTCAGCAAACGGAAAGGGCCAGTCAACAGTCACCCTTTTTGTTCGGCCTATTAATCGTTGCAACCACCATGTTGCCTTAGATTCCTCAGAGTAATCATTATCATCCCGAATCCACTTCTCACACTTTATCTGACCATCAACTGCAGGTATAAAGAAGTAAACACTTTTGTGGCATGAGAACGAAGGATGAAAATAAAGAGGACCAATGCAAACATTTCAAAACAACATATTGTAATTTTACTGGCTTTAAAACAGTGCCAAAGCAAGGACAACAAGGAAAGAGGCGAGTTTACCAAATGTGAGAAGAAAACTTTCTTTCTTATTTTATTTCCTTTTCTGGAGGATAAGAGAAGCTCTAGTAAAAAAACAATATGATTAAATTGCAAAGCAAAAATAATACGTTTTAAAAAGGTTTTGGGGGCAACCTATAGCTCCACCTGACATAAGAGTCTAGGTACACTCCAGCTTCTATTCAAGCTACAAGTCCTTGATATTTAATTCAAGTTTAAAGATTCTCCTATCTGCTTCTAAGTCACATACATTAGTAGCCCATATTTTGATGAAACCCAAGTTAAAATGGAAACCCATCAAATTTAGAAAGGAGATTTTAAGAAGCAAATCCTAGCAATAGCAGCATTTTCCTCGCAGCAGACAAAATTCAACATGCTAACTACAAAATCACAAGCAAAAGCAAAACTCAAATATCACCAGCATGCATGCCATGATCCAGCAATTAAACGAGGAAAAAAAAACAGAACGCAGGAAATTGTATTTACAAATCCACATAGCAACTTATCCTTTCATCATGTAATGCTGATGAATAAATTCACTAAGAACTTCAGTTGTAGTTAAATTTGTATTCTAAAATACCTTAATTCTAGACTTAACATACATCCTAACACAAACATATCTGACATGTCTGAAGCCCACAACCAAATATTTCTCCTACAAATAAGATGCTAAGAAAAAAAAAATAACGCCAGACAGAATTAAATTTCCTAGTTTGAAGAAGGTAAATGTAACAAACTATCAACAAATTAAGATTCAAATGTTCTAATGCAAATCCAACAAAAATCTTTTGATCACCAAAACCAATCCACCTCAAATTAGTATGTGCATCAACTCAGTTTCCTATAAGTTGCATACACAACACAACAATCTACTAAGCTAAACAATAAATACTTCATCTCTAAGCAAGCTACTGAAAGCTTAAAAAGTCTGATCTTTTTTCACAATTTCAATCAAACAAAAGCTACAAAAAAAGAAAAAGAAAACTCACCAGTCTCATCGTCAGCCTTAGACTTCCACCCTTCACACCGCATAGCAGATCCCCATTGCATCCTATAACAAGTGTTCTGCTCAATCACCGGCTTCCTACTCCAATCCCCTTTCAACCTCGGATTGAAATGAAGAATCCGCGGTGGCTCCTCCCCATCCACCGTCCTCAACCCCTGTAATTCCATCATAAACTGTGAAACCATAACCGAATCTTCCCCATCCTTTAACAACGCAATCCTTGGATTCTTCTCCTCATGGGCTCCTCTCGGTTTCCCCACCACCGTTATGTGAGACCCCAAAGTAAGCCCGCAGGGCAGCAGCATGACCTTGCCATGGGCCAAAAACTCCGACCCGGATAAAGAAACCGAAGGCGGACACAGTTCGGATCCATTCTTGGGATTCTCTGTCGAGTCAATTTTAACTTTCCCTGATTTGAGTTCTTCCCAGAGCTTTCTTCCTAGTTCCCAAGCGACTTTTGCGGACTTATGGAGCTCCAAGGACCCGTCTTTGCCACTCGGGTCGAAGGTTTTGGCATCGAAAGACAAATTGGAAATGATCGCAGCCTGATTTCTGAGTTGCTGATGATATTGGAATTGAGTTGGGGAAGGCGAGTTATTGGAAACCCAATTCAAGGGACGAGTCGGGGCATCTTTTTCTTGAACATCGACCTCGCTGGCGAGTCTGGGAAGCCGAGTTAACGGTTCTTGAGACAAAGTACTTAAACCGGTTTGGAACACGAACGGGATCTCGACAGTGACCAAAACTATGTACAAGAAACCAACGACCATTAGAATCTGAACCGATCGTTGTTTTGTTAAGGAAATGAACATGTCGAATCTGTCTAATTTGACTAGCTTCGATGATTTCAATTTCTTCATTTCTCAAAAAACGAAAAAAAAATCCCCTTCCCCACCCAAAAAAAAAAGAGAGGAAAAAACAGAGGATCAAGGGACAGAGACTGAGAAAAGGATGAGAAATTTTATAGATTTCTTCGAAAAGAGAAGGAGAAAGAAAGGAAAGAGTTAGCTTAGCTTAGGTTATCAAGCAGACGCGTAAAGAGACAGAGAGGGCGAGGTCGGTCGGTCCAAAAAAACCAGAGATTATCATATAAATAAATAAATCAAAGTATTATTCTGAAAGAAGAAAAGGATTAATGTCTTTTTACTGGGAATTTTGATTTGAAATCAATGAAAAGGAAATGGGTACCGGTACCGTATGGGTATGGGTTATTTAGCGGCGGCGGAGTACTTTTTCTTTATTAATAATTAATATTTAATAGATCAAATCAAGGAAAGAAAATCATTTTAATTTCTAACTAAAAAATAAAATGCATACTTTTTTATAATGGAAAAAGCTACTACTGTAAATAAGGTAATTTGTGTATTTATATTATTATTATTTTGTACTATAATTATATTTATGTGAAGTGTTTATAAATATTAATTAAAAATTATTTAATTATCGTTTTATTTTATTTTTTCATTTAAATACATTACTTATTCAAGAAAAAATAATATATTAATAATATTTTTTTTATAAATACACTTTAATTAGTATCATTAGGCAATGTCAATGATTAATATTTTTTTATATTTATATATGGATTTTGTTAATAACTACTTTAATAACACTCTTTAAGATTATTCCAATGTATTGAAAATGATGAATAAAATTATCAAATACTGCATTTAATATAATATTATTTTTATAAATAATATATTAACTAATGTTAAAGAGTACCTTAATGGCACTACTCGTTAGCAAAATCCTTTATATATTTATGTTATGTTCGTATTATTTTTTTTATCTTTTGATGTTTTAATTATTTTTTATATTATATTTATATCGTATATTCATATTATCAGTTCAAAATTAATTAATCTTAAAAAATAATAATAATAATAAAGTAAATTAATTGATTGATTAAAATATTTAAAATAATATAATCTAGTCTAGTAGTATAAAAAAATAAAAAATGGGGAATCTTCATGGGAAAGGCCGCCTTGTCGCACGCATGCAGGCCTTAAATTTCCGGCACTCAAATATTAGATGACGTGTCCATCACAGGTTAACTGTAGCAGCCAGGTGTTTCTGTTCCTTTTTCATATTTCACTTTCTTTCTTGAGTGAAATTGAAATACATGCTATGAAACAAGAATAATTGTTTAAATGTCTAATGTTCAAGAATAATTTATAGAAAGGAAATAAAAAGAATAAAAGTATTGAAAAGGATATTGTGATTAGGGGTGTAAACGAGAATAATGTGCTCGCAAGTTACTCGAGTTCGACTCGAAAAAAATTCGAATTCGATTATGTTATTATCGAGCCGAGCTCGAGCTCGAGCAGTTCGAACGAATCGAATTCGAGTATCTTAATACCCAATTCGAGCAACTCACGAATCTAATCGAAATTTTTTATTTATAATATAATTTTTATTATTAATTTACTATTTTACCTTATATATATAAATACTTAAAAATCCTAAAACTTAATTTTTTTCCTCCCTCTCACTCTTAGCCGTTCCTTTTTCTCTCCCTCTCCCATGCTAGAATCAATTTGTTTTAGTTTGCTGATCTCTGGGTCTTCTATTTTCGATCATCCCTTATCTTTTTCAAGGGGAAAGATCGAAATAGCTAACTAAAAAAAGTAGGTTTTAATTTTCTTAATCAAGTTCTTCTGCTGTATAGCTTTACTTTATCTAGATTTAATTAGATTGTTTGCTTTGATATGCAAAGCTGTGTCTCTGGGTGTCTACTGTCTTCTGTCATTTTTTCTTATCTTTTCAATTTATAATTTTTTTGTCTATTTTTATTTTATTTTTAATTTCTCAATAGTCTTAATTTAATTTCCTTTTTAGTGTTAATTCTTGGTGTTGTGCTTACGAAAGATGAATGATTGAGTGTGAAGTTTTTTTTTTTTTTGGACATGTCCAAAGAAGGAATCAACTCAGAAACACAGTGGTAGTATTAATGAAAAAGCTTATTTCGAGCTCGAGTAAACGAGCCTAATCGAGTCGAGCTCGAATAGTTCAATTTTATGAGTTTAAGCTTAAAAGAATGATACTCGATTGAGTTCGAGCCGCGAGTTTCAAATCGAACTCGAGCTTCTTATTATTCGGGCTCGGCTCAATTCGGTTCGATTACAATCCTAATTGTAATGACACATTTATCCTTAATGAAAGTAAAAATTGAAAAAAAAAAAAAAAAAGCCTTTTTCTTTTCTCCCTCATTTTTTTTTCCACCAGAGCTTTCTTCCCTCTTTTATGTTTTTCATCTCTACTGTAAAATCTTTTTACATTGAAGTTTTTTTATGTTTTAAAATTTTTTAAGTGCTTGAAAAAGTTTTATATTTTAAAACCCATTCTTATATGATATATTTTTTTTGAAGTACCTCTGAAATTATGGGTGTCGGAAAAGTTTAAGCAAAAGGATTAAAAATACGAGAAAGTGGAGTTCTTTAACATGCATTTTGCTTTGTTTGCTTCGTTTCTTTAATTATATGAGGTTGGATGATTTGCAAGGTTGAGCTTGTATATATCTACTTTAATTATCCTGGGCCCTGGCTACATTTATTGGGTTCAAGCAAATATCAATGAAGCATAGTTTTATTTTATTTTGTTTTGAACTTATCTTTTTTCTTTTTTTTCGTTTTTGAAATTGTGAGATAATTTTGATTGTTTGGCTTTTTTTTTTTTTTTTGAACTTGTGCAGAATGTTAATTTAAAATTTGGAATTTGGAAGTTTATCAATGTAAGTCATTGGAAGCCCGTAGTAATTTTTTTTTTTTTCGATTTTTGTATGCCGCCTAGTTGTTGTTGAGTGAGAGAGAGAGTTTGAGAATTTTACAGAAGACAAAAATAGGGAAAGGGTTGCGACGGGAGAGAAGAATGGAGAAGGAGAAGTTTTTTCATTATTGTCTTTACAATTTCTTTTTTTCTTTCATTTTTATTTTTCAAATAATTATTGTCCATTAGATCATTTAAAAATTATTCCACTTTTGAGCGTATGTTTTTTAAATTTACCTTTGTCTTTTGTAATTTCATTGTTACAGTTTTATTTTATTTATTTTGGCAGGATTCCTTTTTTTTTTTTAAACATTTCTACACCCATTTTAATTTTTCTTTTTTATTTGGGAAACTGATTTGAATTTGCAAATTTTAATAAGCAAATTACAATTATAGATCTTATTTTAAGGATTCCATGTAAAAGAAAAAAATATATATAGATGATTTAGTTTTTTTTTATTTCTTTTTTATGATGCAGTCAACAATATTATGGAGCTTTGTTTTGATTTAATCTTTTAAAGATAATTTTAAAAACGTATTCTTTTTCAGTATATTAATTTTTTTTTTGAATTTTTTTTATAAAAATCAAATTTTAATTGAAAAAATTGATCTATTTTTTTGTAAATATTTTTTGAATTTTCATGTTAACATGAACTAAGGAAAAAAAAAAAAACCAAGAGTAGTTGTACTTTTTTTTTCTTCTTATGGGGGTTGTCATTTTTTCTTAGAATTTAAATAACACTAAATTGATATATAAACTAAATGTTTGATATAGGTGTAAATTCAAATATAGTTGATAAATATGCAATTGAATAATTTGTGACAAATATGCTAAAATTTCAAATATTCATCAAATGAATCGGCACCATATTAAAGAGTTTTATACTCCATCCGTCCTAAATTCAAAGTTTTCCATTGATTTTCACATAATTTTAAAAAGAATTTTGCTGACAAGTGTCTTAAGACATTCTTTAAGATTACAAAATCCTATATAATAATATATTCATTTAATGTATTGAAAATGATAAATAAAATTATTAAATACTGCATTTAATACAATGTTCTTTTCATAAATAGTATATTAATTAATCTTAAAAAGTAACTTAAGGGCATTCGTTAGTAAAACTCTTTTAATTTTTTTTTTTGATTTTAATGCATAAAATATTAATATATATTTTTTATAAATTTAATGTTTTTTACTTTTTAAAGTCAAAATATAAAGAAATCATGAAAATAGTTTTGAAATAAAAACAAAGAAACTAAATGTAAAAAAAACATTATTTTAGGCAATTTAAAAAAAAAAGAACAAAAAAATGCGACAGTTGTATTTTCGTATATGTATTTATTTATTATGTTATTATTACGTGACAGTGATCTGAATCAATCTAGATTTTTGAAAAGTTCAATTGATTTTAGATTGTAAATTGAATTTTTATTTTTTTATTTATTGGTAGAATATTTAATTTTTATTCTCGGTAATCAAAATTTAATTGTGGACAGTTTGAATTTTGAAAAAAAAAAAAAATTGGTCAAATCTTCTCTTTCCCGCCAACTAAAGGCATAGTTTTTTTTTTTTGTTTTTGTTTTGTGTGTGTGTGGAGTGATTAATAAGCAAAGGAATTGTCAAAATTTGTTGAACCCAAATTTGGAATGAAAAAAAAAAGAGAGCAATTTCTTTTTTTTTTTTTTTTTGATAATTGGGTAAGGGGAGGGGTTGCTTGGGTTTGAACCCAAGACTTCATGCCCTCAAGACTCTTAGCCACTCAGCCAAGAGCTTGTTGGCAAAAGGGAGCAATTTCTTAAAGAGCCAATCATTTTTTTTTTGGCAAGGATGTTTTGCTTCAAGGAATATAATTAAATTTTGGCACAAAAATATTATAAAATTTAAAAATGTAAAATCATGGCTTAAGTATAAAAAAAATTCCTGAACTAAAATTAAATAATCATCTAAATATCTATCATTTTATTACAATCAATTGAGCCTTCAAATATTTATTTTTATCCATTTGAGGGCTTAAACATTTATTTTCATCAATTTGAGCCCTCAAACATTTAATTTCACCTAATTGAACCCTTTATTGAACGAAAATTGATGATGACCTTTAACCAATTTTTGTTAAAATAGATGATTATTGAGGGCTTAATTGATTGCACTAAAACGACAAAGATTTGGATGATTATTTAGTTTTAGTTCAGGATTTTTTTTATTTTATATTTAAGCCTAAAATCATATTCCTAGAAAAATCAAATATTTTCCTGAATCATCAACAATATATTTCCCAAGATTTTTATTTTTTTAATCTTATTTTCCAATATTTTATTTTGTGAACAGTTAAAAGAGAGTTTAAAAATTTTAATAACGGTTTACTCAAAAAAAAAATTAATGACGGTGGGTGAAATAATGTAAAAAAAAAAAACTTTACAAACGCACATATTATTTAGTACAACCTAAAATTAAAAACTAAAGTGAAATTAAAATAAAAAAATTAAGAATTATAGATGAAATTTACCTTTATTTTACACATAAATATATATATATTTATCTCCCTTCCTCAAATTATAGACCATTTAGCACAACCTTATAAAAATGTACTAACTATGGTAGTTGGTACCATACGGGTAAAAGTCGTACCGGTTGGCACGTAATAGTTTTGAAGAAAATCGAAATGATACCAATATCGTACCATTTCAATTTTTGTACCGATATGTACGTAATGATTTTGAAGAAAACTAAAATGGTACCAACATCGTACCGTTTTAATTTTTGTATCGATCTGTACTGATCTATATCAGTATGTATCGACTCATACCAGTCAGTACAAGATTTTGATGTTTTATATTTTTTAAATTTTTTTTATTTGATTTTTTAACCAATTCCTAATATATTTTTAGTCATAATTATTTTTATTTTTTTTCAAAATTTTATTCAAAAATAAAATATATTTATTAAACTAGACTACTAAATCTATTTTTTTTTACCAAACGGCTATTTAATCTAATTAATAATAATTTATTATATTTTTGTAATACTTTTATATTTGTTTTATTTATTTATGATTACAAAATTTTGATATTATAAATATTTAAAATTTTATGTTTGTATATAAACATATATATGTATGTAATTGAGGTATATTTGTACATGTATATAATATATATATTTTTTTAAAAAAAAATTTGAAAATGAGCTTTATATATATAAAACAAAATATTTAAAAAATATCGGTAAATCCGAAACGATACGCCAAACATATCAATATCAGTATATACCAATACCAAAATAAAAAATAGCATATTTATTGATACGATACTGACTATTTTAATACTAATACATTAAAAAAAATCCCTTAAGTCAAAATTTGTGGACATTGATTTTAAAGCTTATAAGGAAGCTTAATTATCCCACAAAAAATATTTCTTAGCTAGGAATCTTGGTAAAGCTATATAGTATTATCACCATATAAAGGAAAGGAAAAGAATGGGTTGACCTCAACTTGGTGTCGTTTTCACCTCATAAATATGGTAAATGTTTTGAGCCACTCAATGTGGTAAGCTTAATACATAAACTTCAAGTCAAGTGTAAGCACGATTTATACGAAGAAATAATAAGGCACAAAAAGAACATAAAAGATTAAAAAGAAGAGGTTGGGCCTTGCGAATTTAACGAAGAGCCCAATTCTTAGCTCGCTGCTCCAGATAACGAATACAAAGAAATAAGGATAAGAATGAATGTCACGTACGGCGCTGCTAACAAATCTAATCATGCATAATTTTTTTCATGCGTCAAATCGGATTGGATTACGACATAATTTTTTTTTTTTTTTATTTTATTCAAGCTTAGTTTTAGACAAATACGAATCGATCCGTCGATTCATATTACCTGTTCATTTAATATTAAAAAATTATTTTTATATTTTTATATTTTTATAATTAAATTTAAATAAAAAAATTAAATTTTTATTATTTGAACAGTGATATGTGTGTTAAACATCTAACTTAAAATCAATTGATAATGGGGTGAAAAAATTCAACTTGAATATAACATCACAGGAAATCCAAGATTTAATTGATGTGATATAACACATCCAAACTCCCATCACGTGTAGGCGAAGACAGAAAAGCCTATCACATGACAAACTCAGAAGAGGTAGCAGGCAGCAACAACAGAACAGAACCTGAGTTCTGATATCATGTTAAGCATCCAACCTAATACCAATTGGTAAAAAATGGAGAGACCTAACTTGAATATAAGACTACAGACAATTCAAAATTTAACCGATGTAGAATAACACCACTTTAATATCGTGGCGGCTCGAATCACTAAAAAATTTGCTCAAACCCGATCCATTACAGGCCGGACGGATTATCCGATCCTTAAGCAGGTCTAATCATACATTGACAAGATATTTTGTCTATTATGGCTGTGCCCAGTTAGCCGCTTTCATTGGGATCATTTTCTTTCATTTTCCTTTTCTTTATTTCGAAGAAAGCTCAGTTTATTTATTCATTGAGAAAATTTTAACAGTAACATGGGTGACACATTAACTAACTAACTCGGTCCAAGCTGGATTTATAATTAAGAATTTACAACTTTTAGTTAAAAATAAAGGACCTGATGGAAGTATCATTAGCTGAGTCAGAGTGAAGGAATCAATCATATTTTGCTCCGATTTGCCTGCCAATTTTCTTACCCTGGAAACTTTTTTTCCTGGAACATTCTTTTCCCTGGAAAAAAGTTGGTATGACCTGTGAGCCACATGTTTTTATGGCTTCTCCTTTAAAGAACAATAAAGAAATAAATAAACATAATAAATTTATTATTAATTATTAATCTGCATTTTTCTTTCTATATATTTATGCTGGAAATCATATCCATCTCTAGCATTTGGAATATCTTGATCTGTCTCATGATCACTTAACTTATGCTGCGGTAGTATCATTAATGGTGTTAACTGTGGGGTATCTTATAAATTTCAACTTATTTTTTCATAGGGTTTTGTTTAGAAATATACTTTTTTTTTTAATAAAAAATGCTGTAATTCAAAGATAAAAAAAATTAATTACAGATATTGAAATTCGAATTCTAAATCTATTAAATATGATTTTTAAATGATAATCGCATAAATCAACTGAATTAAATTTTAATTTTATTTAAAAATGAAATTTGACAGACCATATTGTCAAATTCATGAATTGTTTTAGATCTGTTCTCGAATGTGTCTTATAATCAATCATCTTTTGTCTTTTAACTTTCTTCTAATGGCTCTCTGGCTAAGTAGGTCCGTACGTCCATGATTTGTTTTCATGCAAATCCAAGGCTGCCATAGATTTTCTGAAACCCCAAAGAAATTATTCTCTCTTTTGGTAACTAAATCCAAGAAATTGATGATACCAAACCATTGAGTGACTGGCTTTGGCAGAGGCAGCGACCGGCATGAAAAACAAAGAATTGAACTTCAGATAGATATTTATGTTAATATGCTTTATATGTTGAGAATTTATCATACAAGAACATCAAGAATGCGACGAAATTTAAAATTTTTTAATTTTTTAAATAAAGGATGACACGTTGATTATAAAAAATACAACTCAACATATCACTTTGGTAAGAGAGAATTTGCTTACCTTGATTTTAGATTCTCCAAGAACATCAAGTTAGGCTGTTTTAAATCTTTAACTGTTTAAGTATCTAGCCTTTAATGTTAGTCTACACGAACTAGGAGAACTAAGAGTGAAATAGCCTTCTTGAAGGAACGGAAGAGCCTTAGCCACCAAATACTATGCTAATAGAATATGTGACTGCCTCTCTTTGTTTCTCAAGAATTTTTTCAACATATGATGCACTTAAAAGAACGTATCTTTATTTAACTTTGCACTTAAAATATGATCAATATAGTAAAGTAGCATGCAAGGGTCGAATCCATAGAGATTGAGTTTTAGCTTATAAATCACTAGTTTAAAACTTAAATTCAAAGAAAACAAAAGTTAAAGGGGTTTTTGAAATCAATTTAAACTAAAGAAAATAATAAAAGTAAGAAAACAAGTAAACAAGAAGTAATCAAATAAGAGAAAAGTATGGTTAAGGTTTCATTCTCCACCACTAAACAATGTTAAAAATCAAATTCAGATCTATCAACATCAATTAGTTATCAAAGTTAACAACCGTAGGTAACAATATCCTGTGTTACCCTAATCCTTCCTTAGTTCGTCGTTAAGCAGGACGAATGCCACTATTTAATCTCTAACTATCAAATAACCTAAGATAAACATCATTAGATTCAAAGTGATAGCAGCTTTATGGAAAGATAGGTTGATCTAAGCAACAAACATATAAACATGGATTCATTCAACTTATGTTATGTTCCACTTCATAATTCCTGAAAACCCAACATAATCATGAATTACAAATTGCCACTATTGAATAGAAATCAAGACAATTACACGGATCAAGATTCCTAAACTAGCATTAGATAATTATCAAGATCTATCTAGTTGGCCACTTAAACAAATCAAGAAATATCATTGTAGAAGAACATAAACAACTTTGATAGAAAACTAATATATAATAGAATCTGAAAATTAATTACATAACATGTCTAGGGCTTTGAAATCACTCTTAACGAAAGAGAAGTTTAGCCTAGTATAGGCATAGTTAACATAAACATGAATATTCAAAAGAAACTAAAAAGAAAAATAAATAAAAAACTAAGAGATTAGAGAAGAAGAAGAAGAAGAAGAAGATTGATAAATAATCAATAACATGTCCTAGTTGGTGGCTCAAAAGATGGTATTTATAGAGCTTTAAAGTCTTGGAAACCCTTTCTTGCTGATCAAGGAAGCTAGGAGGCAAAAGAGTGCAAAATAGATAAGTTTTCAGATTTTTGCGGTTTTTCTCGATTTTGGAGACAGTAGGGTCGGCACCCCGACGCTGAGTGGGCTGACTTGCATGTTTTTGCTCTCTGACTTCGAATTTGTGGCTACTGCATTGTCTCACACTTCGTTGGCTGATTTGGATGACTATTTCTTGTCCGATTTGGTATGTAAACTATCGTTGGAAAGGTATTCAAGTTAGCTTCAAAAGTCAAGAAATAAGTTTCTTCAAATAAAGACTTTAACATAATGATTTCTTAGAAACAAGCTCCGGAGGTCAAATCTGCCTAATCACTTAGCACTAAGAATTTGATCTTTTTGACTCCAAAGTCTTCTTCCATCTTATGATTGTGACTTTATAAGCTCTTTAACATCATATTTGACATGTTTTGATTTTATCTCTTCCAAAATACCTATAATTCATAAAATCATAGTAAAATGTCAAGGAACTTAAGAATTAAAGCACAAAGTATAAGGAAGCAATACATGAAAATGTATGAAATTAAGCACTTACCAACATATGAGATGAACGAATGGATTCTGAGATTGAGCTTAGTAGAATTTCGAATGGAAGAGACAGAGCTTAGGGACGAAAATACGATTGGAGAGGCAAAAAGTGAAGCCCACAGAGCGGGAAGGCTTGTGGCAGATTCTGACTATATTACATTAGGGAGGTCCTGATGCACCCAAAAGAGTGTATCTTATTTAACCTTGCAATAAAAAGATCAATTGTAAGTATAATGATTAGCAAGGGTCGAGTCCTCAGGGATTGGGTTTTAATCTATGAGTTATTAGTTTATAACTTACGTTCAAAGAAAACAATAAAAGAAAAGGGGTTTTTTGAAGCCAGATTTAAACTAAAGTAAATAATAAGAATAAGATGCAAGGCGGTATAACCAGCCAATAAAAATATATATACTAAATTAGGCGGTATAACCAGCCAATAAAAATATATATACTAAATTAGGCGGTATAACCAGCCAATAAAAATAAAACAAAGTTAATATACAAATTAGGCGGTATAACCAGCCAATAAAAATAAATATAAAAAATAAGCAAACTAAAAGTAAGAAAACAAATAAGTAAGAAGAATCAAATATGAAAAATATGGTTAAGGTTTCATTCTCCACCACTAGACATCATTAAGAATCAATTTCAGATCTATCAATATCAACCAACTATCAAAGTTAACAACCGTAGATAACAACAAGCTCTGTTACCCCAATCTTTCCTTAGTTTGTCGTTAAATAGAACAAGCTCTCTATTTAATCTCTAACCATTAAACAACCTAGAATAAGCTCTCTAAATTCAATTTAATGGCAGCTTTATGATGAGAAAGATAGGTTGATCTAAGCAACAAACACATAAGCTCGGATTGTTCAACTTAGGTTATGTTCCACTTTGCAATTATTGAAAACTTGACCATAATCATTAATCACAAATTGCCACTTATGAATAGGAAATCAAGACAATTACACGGATCAAGACTCCTAAACTAGCAATAGATAATTATCAAGATCTATCTAGTTGTACACCTAAATAAATCAAGACAACATCATGAACAATTCTTGTAGAAGAACATAAGCAACTTTGATAGAAAATTAATGATAGATAGAATCTGAAAATCAATCACAAAACATGTCTAGGGCTTTGAAATCACCTTTAACCAAATAGAAGTTTAGCCTAGCATAGGCATTGTAAACATAAACATAAAATTAAAGAAAATCTAAGAAGAAAATAAAAGAAAGAAAGAAGAAGAGGAAGAATATTAATTATCCAACCTCTTGCTCTCTCTAAAGAAAAAGAAAACTAGAGAAAAGAAAGAAAACTAGAGAAAAGAAAGAAGAAGAAAACTTAGAGAATTTTATTAAAATGGCTAATATCCTACCTATGTACAATATGATCCCTTACAATCATCCAAGGCCCTCTATTTATACACATTTTGGAGGGCTAAATGACAAGAGACAAGCTTTACAAATTTCAAAGGTAGGTATAATAGGTGGGTGCATTTTCTAACAATTTTCGTCATACATGACGATTTTGATCAGCCAACTTGATGGTCGATTTTGTCAATTTTGCAGGCCTTATCTGATCACATGGTCTTCTAGAAAAATGTTCCCCTATGAGTTACGGATCCATAGCCGTTTGAATCAGCTCATTTGCTGATGTGGATAAGAAGATATGGGCAAAATACGAAAACAGGTCAGCACAGACGTCATTGCACATCAGCCAACTTCATGGTCGATTTCGCTAGGGAAAACGACTCCGTTTCAAGAAGTGTAAAACATGAAAAAGATAGATATGCCTCTTAGCTTTGCACGGCTACAAATTTCAACCTTATTGCTTCAGTGAAACTCCAGATATAGCTGATATGGCAAAAGGTGTCGGAACTGGAACTGAACTGGATTTGCCCTTAATTCTAGTAATCTGAAATCACTCAAAGAAACTTGTGAAGAACACCAAATTACATAAAAATATAAAAGATCATAAACACAATTAGACTAAACAATAATAACTCGTATTTGACACAAAACAATAATAAAACATAACTAAAAACTATATAATTATACGAGTTATCACACCCCCACACTTAGCTTTTTGCTAGTCCTCGAGCAAAATCAAATAAAAATAAAATAAGAAAATCTAATCTAATCCACTTTCGTACGAAATCACGGTGGCACTTAGCATGTGACACAAGCCTTTAAACCCCTAGGTGTCCCTAGTGGACGAGTTTAGTCTCGTGAGGGTTTACTAGAACGATACCCACAAACATTGAAAAACTAAAATATAAATAAACTACATATACTAAAAATATTTATTCCTAATCCTTTCAATACAAATTAGAGACAATCTTTGAACAAGTCTTATAAACTAATCAATAGCTTAAAGAATTTCACAAAAAATCATGCTTGAATGTAAATTGTTTGAGTTAAGCCAATATTAACATAACATATTTCAATCAAAATAGTGCATATTCAAACATAATCTCAACTACTCACATGGGATACCCTCATGATTTTCACTCTTTAAAGTAGTGGTTAAGTGTTTACACTCAATCAATCTCATGAAAACAGTTCTACCATATTCTTGCTTGTCCACCTATTCTCCACTATTTAGATCATACAACTTCATGAATCAAGAGGTCTTTAATCAAGGTTGTAATGGGGCCAAGGGGTTTGTAATGTGGTTGAAGAACAAAAGGATAAAGATATCACAAAGGTTCCAAAGAGTTCATAAAGTTTAGAGACATAAAAAGATCATACAAATAAAACTTCTCAAAACTCTTATAAAGCACATAATAACATTGGCTAAATATTCATGTTGAGCCTTTGCATCATTCTAACCAACTTTGTAACATCTTTTTCTTTACTTTAACTAGAAGTTCAAGAGAAGATTTTTTTTTTTAATATGGGAATGTATTTGACAATGATCCCTTTCTTTTTCTCTTGACTTTTTTCTTTCTTTTCCCCCCACACTTATTTCTTGTTTCTAACCCAAATTTTCAATAAATCTTCCTTGTCTTTGCAACTTGTCTCAAAACATGCTAATTCATCTTTGGAACAAAGGTAAAGATATAAGTATATTTAGGTTAGGGACAAGTTATGGTTACCAAAGAGATAGCTTATTCAATGTAGGCTCAAATTGGTTCACTAAGGGTGTGTTCTCTTGGAACATTAATAATGGATGGCTGTTTGGCTCTGGTTATAATCCTAATGCCTCTATCATATTCATGTTGTCACATGTATCAATATAGTCTCAAACGGTTTAAAGCAAGTTCTAGAGAATCATGTAATCATAAGAGCACTCAAGAAAGAAATTAGATTGATTTGTATAATGCATCAATCATTATAGGCTCAAAAACTCACAAGGATGATTATACAAGTCAGATTAAGTCTAAACATGCTTTTTTCTCAATCAACATATCATATTAACATTGGCTCATAAAAAGGTTGACATCAAGCTCAATTCTCATGAAAATCTTCTCACTAATAAATCTGTTTTAGACTTATGCAATTCATATCTCACGATTGTATTAAAAAGGAACTAAAACTCACAAAAAAAAATAATAATAATAAAGACTCATAAAAAAAAAAATAGTAGACAAAAATAAAAGAAATCCTAAATCATTCCCCCCACACTTAATTCTTACATTGTCCTCAATGTAAGTCTATTAACCCAAATGAAAGAATCATGTGTAAGAGAAAAGAACTAATAACATACGAATAGGAACAACTAGACTCAAAACAAAACAAAACAAACTCATGCAACCTAAATAATCCTAAAATACTAAAGAAAAATTAACAAGTAAACATAAAAAGATTAAAATCAAACTGACAAGGTATGTCTCAAGTCTCCCTTACTCAGACCTTGTTCAGAATGAATACTTCTAAATTGCTTAAAACACAACAAACTTTTTTTTTTTTTTGAAAAGAAGAAATCAAACTGACAAGGTATGTCTCAAGTCTCCCTTACTCAGACCTTGTTCAGAATGAATACTTCTAAATGGCTTAAAACACAACAATTTTTTTTTTTTTTAAATTAGCAAAATATGTCCCTTACCCCATACTAAAATATGACATTGTCCCCAATGTCAAATTTTAAAGGTAGGATTTAGGAGATATTACCTGCAGAGGTTGCTAACCATTTATTATAACTGAGACACAACAAACAAAATGTTAGATAATGTCACAAAGACAAAGTGCAATCCACTCCTTGCTCGTCCATATCTCTTTTTCTTTTTCCGAGCGTTTCCGAAACAACCGTAGCAGATAAATACTCATAAGCTTGGAGCTTTTTGAGTAAATCTTCAATGGTTGTAGCAGAAATTATGGTTCTCCTTGCCTCTGAAAACATGAATCCATTATCCACAGCATTATCTAAATATGAAAGCAAATTACTAAAATAACCATTAATATTAAGCAAACCAATGGGTTTCTTATTTGTGACCAAAGATGACCAAGAAGTCACGCAAGCTATTTCTTCCAATGTACCCAGACCTCCTGGTAAAGCAATGAATGCATCGGCAGAATGGTACATGATTGTTATCCGTTCAGGGATACTCCAGACTTGTATTTCCTTACCCACGGTAGGTCCACAAAAACTTGTAAATAGTTTTGGCACGATTCCTAGAACTGGACTTCCTCCGGCGTGTGCTGCTGTAGCGACTGCTCCCATTAAACCCGTACTACCGCCTCCATAAATCAACTGGATCTTTTGTTGGGCAAGTATTACTCCAACTCTTATGGCTTCATCAGCGAATATGTTATTTTTCCCGGGATAAGCACCTCCAAAGACACAAATTTTTTTAATGCGCTGGGACGAAGTACTTTCCATTTTTTTTTTCGAGTGCCTTAAAGAGAATGAGTACATGGTGTAATATATAGAGGACTGAGTAGTGAATCAGACAAGAGTAATAATGTCGCCGAAAGTGTATCTCACCTGTCAGAAGAAAATGTTAACCTAACAAAAGATTTTTGCGTGATTTCAGGAAGAAAATCAAAAAGAGAAGAAAAATCGACCGTAAAAGTCAAGAGTAATAATGTCGCCGAAAGTGTATTTGACCTGTCAGAAGAAAATGTTAACCTAACAAAAGATTTTTGCGTGATTTCAGGAAGAAAATCAAAAAGAGAAGAAAAATCAACCGTAAAAGACAAATAAAAAAATGAGAATAATTACACAAATCGAACAACACGTAAATTAAACCAAAATAAAGTTATTGCAAATCAAACCAAAAGCTGAGAAGTTATTTATTGTAGTTGTGATTGTGGCTCACATCTTCCTCTGGTTTTACGTCCAGAAACGGCTTAAACGCCTTCTATGAGTCGAGGATATGCTTCCCATCCAGTTTTCTTACAAGCTGGCAAACAGGGTCTTTTAACATCAGATTCCCAAGATGTTGCCATTCCCTTTGGAATTGCGGCCATAAATCAAGAATTTCTCTTTGTACGTCTCCACTAGGATGCGTCTCAAGAGAAAGTTGGATATTACCCAAATTCTCCTTACTCAGTCCATCCTTAATGAATTCAATTTTATCATCTCGATTAGAGGACGGAATCCCAATAGAACGACATTTACCGTTACACGTCCATCGTGCACATTTGTGGCAATTTGAACTCATGCGCTTTGCTCGTCGCTTCTTTGCAAAAGTGCTTCTACCTGTACCTGGTAAATGCAAAACAGGAAGATATTCATCTTCACGTACCTTGGCTTCAATTATCCAACGTATGTCTCCAGGAATCCCTTTGTGCATAAGCATTCTTAATCTTTCAAATCGAACTTGGTAAAGCTTCAGTAAAATATTTCGAGGAAAAGGAGGAAATCGTTTCTGCAATCTTGTGAGAATATCATCCATCCTGAAAAAAAAATGAAAGAGAAATTGAAAGAGAAATTTATATACAATATCAGTTTTGTGGGTAGCTGATAGAACCGATTTAAATAATCACGGAGTACCGTTATCCGCCATTTAACCGGGGTTAAAAAAAAATTATATTTACATCTAGTTATTTTCAAAACAAGGATCAGAAAGAAAAACAACATAAAGACTCAAAAACAAAACACTCTAAATAAAATCCTAAATTCTTCCCTCCACACATAATTTTTACATTGTCCTCAATGTAATGCTATTATCCCCCAATGCAAGAATTATATGTAAGAGAAAAGAACTATTAAACAAAAGAAACTTATGCAGCCTAAATGAACTTAAAAACAGTAAACACAATTAACAAAGAAACATAAGAAAAAAAAATAAAAACAACAAAAATAATAAAAGAAAAAGGAAAAGAAAGAGAAAGAGAAAGCAAATCTGAATATGGAAGGTTGGCAATTTCATCTTTAATTGGGCTGCCTTCCCAATTAACACTTGAGTTAGTGTTTTGAATCTAACCAACACCCCTTCTTGGCTTTTTAGGCTTGTCAGGCTCATACATGAAATTTTCCAAATTTATGCGTTTGAGAGGAAGCTTTCTTTGCACAACAGTGGATGCATTCTCCATTACAAGTATTATTCCATCATCCTTTGTGGTGCATATCTCATCGAGGAATGGAGCATATTTTGATACTTGTTGAATGGCATCCACAAACAAGTTGTTTAAGGTTTCTGGCATGTGTTGTTCATGTTCTTCCTCCTTGAACTTTGCAAATCTACTAGGAAAAGGTGGAGAAGAAACATTAGTAAAAAGTGGAACCTTAAACGTTACCTCAGGTGCCGAAATACTCTTATTTGGATTTGTGGCTTCATTATCCTCAAGAATAGAATCCATCTCTAATTTTGTCTCATCCTCATCTTGTTCCTCATTCCTCAAGGTCACAATAGTAGCATTCTCCTTTGGGTTAATCATCGTTTGGGCAGGGAGTTCTTCAGATCTTTGTGCTACCCATCCCACCATACTACTAGCCAATTGGCTCATTTGCTTTTCCAAACTCTGGATGCTTGCCCTTGTTTCCTGTTGAAATTGCAAAGTATTAGTAACAAGAGAATAGACAAGATCTTCTAAAGAAGTACCTGAGTTTTGAGTCATATGTGATGGCTGAAAAAGATCTGATTCTTGAGACCATGATTGATTGAAGATAGATGGATGAGTGTAACTGGCATAAGGATCTACTTCTTGGAAATTTTTTGAGTAGCCATAATTAGTATGATCCCACCATCCCTCATGGTAAGTGTTTGAGTAATGATCATGCAGTTGGTCTTGGAACACTTGATGGCCTTGACATCCTCCCATGGCAAATTGTTGAACTGGGAAGGTGAAATTGGCTTGTTGATTCTCCATGTTCATGTATGCCACCAACTCTTCAAGTGTTAGATTGCTCAATTCCATCGTTTTTTTTTTATTTTTTTTTATTTTTTTTTTTCAAAAATTGATAAGAAAAACCCGTATGTACAAGAAAACAAAACTCATTAGAACTGAAAATAAGAATAAACCAAGTAACAAATAAACTAAAGAAAACAATCCCCGGCAACGGCGCCAAAAATTTGATGCACCCAAAAGAGTGTATCTTATTTAACCTTGCACTAAAAAGATCAATTGTAAGTATAATGATTAGCAAGGGTCGAGTCCTCAGGGATTGGGTTTTAATCTTTGAGTTATTAGTTTATAACTTACGTTCAAAGAAAACAATAAAAGAAAAGGGGTTTTTTGAAGCCAGATTTAAACTAAAGTAAATAATAAGAATAAGATGCAAGGCGGTATAACCAGCCAATAAAAATATATATACTAAATTAGGCGGTATAACCAGCCAATAAAAATATATATACTAAATTAGGCGGTATAACCAGCCAATAAAAATAAAACAAAGTTAATATACAAATTAGGCGGTATAACCAGCCAATAAAAATAAATATAAAAAATAAGCAAACTAAAAGTAAGAAAACAAATAAGTAAGAAGAATCAAATATGAAAAATATGGTTAAGGTTTCATTCTCCACCACTAGACATCATTAAGAATCAATTTCAGATCTATCAATATCAACCAACTATCAAAGTTAACAACCGTAGATAACAACAAGCTCTGTTACCCCAATCTTTCCTTAGTTTGTCGTTAAATAGAACAAGCTCTCTATTTAATCTCTAACCATTAAACAACCTAGAATAAGCTCTCTAAATTCAATTTAATGGCAGCTTTATGATGAGAAAGATAGGTTGATCTAAGCAACAAACACATAAGCTCGGATTGTTCAACTTAGGTTATGTTCCACTTTGCAATTATTGAAAACTTGACCATAATCATTAATCACAAATTGCCACTTATGAATAGGAAATCAAGACAATTACACGGATCAAGACTCCTAAACTAGCAATAGATAATTATCAAGATCTATCTAGTTGTACACCTAAATAAATCAAGACAACATCATGAACAATTCTTGTAGAAGAACATAAGCAACTTTGATAGAAAATTAATGATAGATAGAATCTGAAAATCAATCACAAAACATGTCTAGGGCTTTGAAATCACCCTTAACCAAATAGAAGTTTAGCCTAGCATAGGCATTGTAAACATAAACATAAAATTAAAGAAAATCTAAGAAGAAAATAAAAGAAAGAAAGAAGAAGAGGAAGAATATTAATTATCCAACCTCTTGCTCTCTCTAAAGAAAAAGAAAACTAGAGAAAAGAAAGAAAACTAGAGAAAAGAAAGAAGAAAACTTAGAGAATTTTATTAAAATGGCTAATATCCTACCTATGTACAATATGATCCTCTACAATCATCCAAGGCCCTCTATTTATACACATTTTGGAAGGCTAAATGACAAGAGACAAGCTTTACAAATTTCAAAGGTAGGTATAATAGGTGGGTGAATTTTTCTAACAATTTTCGTCATATTGTATGACAATTTTGATCAGCCAACTTGATGGTCGATTTCGTCAATGTTGGAGGCCTGATCTGATCACATGGTCTTCTAGAAAAAGGTTCCCCTATCAGTTACGGATCCATAGCCGTTGGAATCAGCTCATTTGCTGATGTGGATAAGCAGATATGGGCAAAATACGAAAATATGTCAGCACAGACGTCATTGCACATCAGCCAACTTGAGGGTCGATTTCGTCAATATTAGAGGCCTGATCTGATCATATGGTCTTCTAGACAAAGATTCCCGTATCAGTTACGGATCCATAGCCATTGGAATCAGCTCATTTGCTGATGTGGATAAGCAGATATGGGCAAAATACGAAAACAGGTCAGCACAGACGTCATTGCACATCAGCCAACTTGATGGTCGATTTCGCTAGGGAAAACGACTCCGTTTCAAGAAGTATAAAACATGAAAAAGATAGATATGCCTCTTAGCTTTGCACGGCTACAAATTTCAGCCTTATTGCTTCAGTGAAACTCCAGATATAGCTGATATGGCAAAATGTGTCGGAACTGGAACTGAACTGGATTTGCCCTTAATTCTAGTAATCTGAAATCACTCAAAGAAACTTGTGAAAAACACCAAATTACATAAAAATATAAAAGATCATAAACACAATTAGACTAAACAATAATAACTCGTATTTGACACAAAACAATAATAAAACATAACTAAAAACTATATAATTATACGAGTTATCACACCCCCACACTTAGATTGTTGCTAGTCACTAGCAACGACTCAATAAAAATAAAATAAGAAAATCTAATCTAATCCACTTTCGTAGGAAATCACGGTGGCACTTAGCATGTGACACAAGCCTTTAAACCCCTAGGTGTCCCTAGTGGACGAGTTTAGTCTCGTGAGGGTTTACTAGAACGATACCCACAAACATTGAAAAATTAAAATATAAATAAACTTCATATAAATAAACTACATATACTAAAAATATTTACTCCTAATCCTTTCAATACAAATTAGAGACAATATTTGAACAAGTCTTATAAACTAATCAATAGCTTAAAAAATTTCACAAAAAATCATGCTTGAATGTAAATTGTTTGAGTTAAGCCAATATTAGCATAACATATCTCAATCAAAATAGTGCATGTTCAAATTTAATCTCAACTTCTCACATGGGATACTCTCTTGATTTTCACTCTTTAAAGTAGTGGTTAAGTGTTTACACTCAATCAATCTCATGAAAACACTTCTACCATATGCTTGCTTGTCCACCTATTCTCCACTAAAAGATCATGCAACTTCATAAATCAAGAGGTCTTTAATCAAGGTTGTAATGGGGCCAAGGGGTTTGTAATGTGGTTGAAGAACAAAAGGATAAAGATATCACAAAGGTTCCAAAGAGTTCATAAAGTTTAGAGACATAAAAAGATTATACAAAGAAACTTCTCAAAACTCTTTACAAGTACATAGTCACCTAGGCCGGATATTCATGTTGGGCCTTTTCTTCATTCTAAACAACTTTGTAACATCTTTTTCTTTTTCCACAAATTCAAGAGATGATTCATTTTTTTTTATATAGGAATGTATTTGCCAGTATTCCATTTCTTTTTCTCTTGACTTTTCTTTTCTTTTCCCCCCACACTTATTTCTTGTTTCTAACCAAAAAATATCCCTTGTCTTTGCAACTTGTCTCAAATCATGCTAATTCATCTTTGGAACAAAGGTAAAGATATAAGTATATTTAGGTTAGGGACAAGTTATGGTTAGCAAAGAGATAGCTTATTCAATGTAGGCTCAAATTGGTTCACTAAGGGTGTGTTCTCTTGGAACATCAATAAGGGATGGTTGTTTGGCCCTGGCTAAAAATCCTAATGCCTCTATCATATTCATGTTGTCACATGCATCAATATAGTCTCAAACGGTTTAAAGCAAGTTCTAGAGAATCATGTAATCATAAGAGCACTCAAGAAAGAAATTAGATTGATTTGTATAATGCATCAATCGTTTTAGGCTCAAAAACTCACAAGAATGATTATACAAGTCAGATTAAGTCTAAACATGCTTCTTTCTCAATCAACATATCATATTAACATTGGCTCATAAAAAGGTTGACATCAAGCTCAATTCTCATGAAAATCTTCTCACTAATAAATATGTTTTAGACTTATGCAATTCATATCTCATCATTGTATTAAAAAGGAACTAAAACACACTAAAAAATAATAATAATAATAAAGACTCATAAAAAAAAATAGTAGACAAAAATAAAAGAAATCCTAAATCATTCCCCCCACACTTAATTCTTACATTGTCCTCAATGTAAGTCTATTAACCCAAATGAAAGAATCATGTGTAAGAGAAAAGAACTAATAACATAAGAATAGGAATAACTAGACTCAAAACAAAACAAACTCATGCAACCTAAATAATCCTAAAATACTAAACAAAAATTAACAAGTAAACGTAAAAAGATTAAAATCAAACTGACAAGGTATGTCTCAAGTCTCCCTTACTCAGACCTTGTTCAGAATGAATACTTCTAAATTGCTTAAAACACAACAAACTCTTTTTTTTTTTTTTTTGAAAAGAAGAAATCAAACTGACAAGGTATGTCTCAAGTCTCCCTTACTCAGTCCATCCTTAATGAATTCAATTTTATCATCTCGATTAGAGGACGGAATCCCAATAGAACGACATTTACCGTTACACGTCCATCGTGCACATTTGTGGCAATTTGAACTCATGCGCTTTGCTCGTTGCTTCTTTGCAAAAGTGCTTCTACCTGTACCTGGTAAATGCAAAACAGGAAGATATTCATCTTCACGTACCTTGGCTTCAATTATCCAACGTATGTCTGCAGGAATCCCTTTGTGCATAAGCATTCTTAATCTTTCAAATCGAACTTGGTAAAGCTTCAGTAAAATATTTCGAGGAAAAGGAGGAAATCGTTTCTGCAATCTTGTGAGAATATCATCCATCCTGAAAAAAAATGAAAAAAAAAATGAAAGAGAAATTGGAAGAGAAATTTATATACAATATCAGTTTTGTGGGTAGCTGATGGAACCGATTTAAATAATCACGG
Organism: Fremontodendron californicum; assembly: GCA_030761205.1. Classification (NCBI taxonomy): domain Eukaryota; kingdom Viridiplantae; phylum Streptophyta; class Magnoliopsida; order Malvales; family Malvaceae; genus Fremontodendron; species Fremontodendron californicum. The sequence goes on from JAULJL010000008.1 coordinate 5,583,404, forward strand.
AGTACCGTTATCCGCCATTTAACCGGGGTAAAAAATTAAAAATTATATTTACATCTAGTTATTTTCAAAACAAGGATCAGAAAGAAAAACAACATAAAAAGACTCAAAAACAAAACACTCTAAATAAAATCCTAAATTCTTCCCCCCACACATAATTCTTACATTGTCATTAATGTAATGCTATTATCCCCCAATGCAAAAATTATATGTAAGAGAAAAGAACTATTAAACAAAAGAAACTTATGAAGCCTAAATGAATTTAAAAGCAGTAAACACAATTAACAAAGAAAAATAAGAAATAAAAATAATAAAAATAATAAAAGAAAAAGGAAAAGAAAGAGAAAGAGAAAGCAAATCTGAATATGGAAGGTTGGCAATTTGATCTTTAATTGGGCTGCCTTCCCAATTAACACTTGAGTTAGTGTTTTGAATCTAACCAACACCCCTTCTTGGCTTTTTAGGCTTGTCAGGCTCATACATGAAATTTCCCAAATTTATGCGTTTGAGAGGTAGCTTTCTTTGCACAACAGTGGATGCATTCTCCATTACAAGTATTATTCCATCATCCTTGGTGGTGCATATCTCATCGAGGAATGATGCATCTTTTGGTACTTGTTGAATGACATCCACAAACAAACTGTTTAAGGTTTCCAGCGTGTCTTGTTCATGTTCATCCTCCTTGAACTTTGCGAATCTACTAGGAAAAGGTGGAGAAGAAACATTAGTAAAAATTGGAATCTCAAACGTTACCTCAGGTGCCGAAATACTCTTATTTGGATCATTGGCTTTATTATCCTCAAGAATAGAATTCATCTCTAATTTTGTCTCATCCTCATCTTGTTCTTCATTCCTCAAGGTCACAATAGTAGCATTCTCCTTTGGGTTAATCATCGTTTGGGCAAGGAGTTCTTCAGATCTTTGTGCTACCCATCCCACCATACTACTAGTCAATTGGATCATTTGCTTTTCCAAACTCTGGATGCTTGCCCTTGTTTCCTGTTGAAATTGCAAAGTATCAGTAACAAGAGAATAGATAAGATCTTCTAAAGAAGTACCTGAGTTTTGAGTCATATGTGGTGGTTGAAAAAGATCTGGTTCTTGGGACCATGATTGATTGAAGCTAGATGGATGAGTGTAATTGGCATAAGGATCTACTTCTTGGTAATTTTTCGAGTAGCCATAATTAGTATGATCCCACCATCCCTCATGGTAAGTGTTTGAGTAATGATCATACTGTTGGTCTTGGAACACTTGATGGCCTTGACATCCTCCCATGGCAAATTGTTGAACTGGGAAGGTGAGATTGGCTTGTTGATTCTCCATGTTCATGTATGCCACCAACTCTTCAAGTGTTAGATTGCTCAATTCCATCGTTTTTTATTTTTTTATTTTTTATTTTTTATTTTTCAAAATTTGATCAGAAAAACCCGTATGTACAAGAAAATAAAACTCATTAGAACTGAAAATAAGAATAAACCAAGTAACAAATAAACTAAAGAAAACAATCCCCGGCAACGGCGCCAAAAATTTGATGCACCCAAAAGAGTGTATCTTATTTAACCTTGCACTAAAAAGATAAATTGTAAGTATAGTAGTTAGCAAGGGTCGAGTCCTCAGGGATTGGGTTTTAGTTTATAAGTTAATAGTTTAAAACTTAAATTCAAGAACAATAAAAGAAAAGGGGTTTTTGAAGCCAGATTTAAACTAAAGTAAATAATAAGAATAAGATGCAAGGCGGTATAACCAGCCAATAAAAATATATATACTAAATTAGGCGGTATAACCAGCCAATAAAAATATATATACTAAATTAGGCGGTATAACCAGCCAATAAAAATAAATATAAAAAATAAGCAAACTAAAAGTAAGAAAACAAATAAGTAAGAAGAATCAAATATGAAAAATATGGTTAAGGTTTCATTCTCCACCACTAGACATCATTAAGAATCAATTTCAGATCTATCAATATCAACCAACTATCAAAGTTAACAACCGTAGATAACAACAAGCTCTGTTACCCCAATCTTTCCTTAGTTTGTCGTTAAATAGAACAAGCTCTCTATTTAATCTCTAACCATTAAACAACCTAGAATAAGCTCTCTAAATTCAATTTAATGGCAGCTTTATGATGAGAAAGATAGGTTGATCTAAGCAACAAACACATAAGCTCGGATTGTTCAACTTAGGTTATGTTCCACTTTGCAATTATTGAAAACTTGACCATAATCATTAATCACAAATTGCCACTTATGAATAGGAAATCAAGACAATTACACGGATCAAGACTCCTAAACTAGCAATAGATAATTATCAAGATCTATCTAGTTGTATGATGCACCCAAAAGAGTGTATCTTATTTAACCTTGCACTAAAAAGATAACTTGTAAGTATAGTAGTTAGCAAGGGTCGAGTCCTCAGGGATTGGGTTTTAGTTTATAAGTTAATAGTTTAAAACTTAAATTCAAGAACAATAAAAGAAAAGGGGTTTTTGAAGCCAGATTTAAACTAAAGTAAATAATAAGAATAAGATGCAAGGTGGTATAACCAGCCAATAAAAATATATATACTAAATTAGGCGGTATAACCAGCCAATAAAAATATATATACTAAATTAGGCGGTATAACCAGCCAATAAAAATAAAACAAAGTTAATATACAAATTAGGCGGTATAACCAGCCAATAAAAATAAATATAAAAAATAAGCAAACTAAAAGTAAGAAAACAAATAAGTAAGAAGAATCAAATATGAAAAATATGGTTAAGGTTTCATTCTCCACCACTAGACATCATTAAGAATCAATTTCAGATCTATCATTATCAACCAACTATCAAAGTTAACAACCGTAGATAACAACAAGCTCTGTTACCCCAATCTTTCCTTAGTTTGTCGTTAAATAGAACAAGCTCTCTATTTAATCTCTAACCATTAAACAACCTAGAATAAGCTCTCTAAATTCAATTTAATGGCAGCTTTATGATGAGAAAGATAGGTTGATCTAAGCAACAAACACATAAGCTCGGATTGTTCAACTTAGGTTATGTTCCACTTTGCAATTATTGAAAACTTGACCATAATCATTAATCACAAATTGCCACTTATGAATAGGAAATCAAGACAATTACACGGATCAAGACTCCTAAACTAGCAATAGATAATTATCAAGATCTATCTAGTTGTACACCTAAATAAATCTAGACAACATCATGAACAATTCTTGTAGAAGAACATAAGCAACTTTGATAGAAAATTAATGATAGATAGAATCTGAAAATCAATCACAAAACATGTCTAGGGCTTTGAAATCACCCTTAACCAAATAGAAGTTTAGCCTAGCATAGGCATTATAAACATAAACATAAAATTAAAGAAAATCTAAGAAGAAAATAAAAGAAAGAAAGAAGAAGAGGAAGAATATTAATTATCCAACCTCTTGCTCTCTCTAAAGAAAAAGAAAACTAGAGAAAAGAAAGAAAACTAGAGAAAAGAAAGAAGAAGAAAACTTAGAGAATTTTATTAAAATGGCTAATATCCTACCTATGTACAATATGATCCTCTACAATCATCCAAGGCCCTCTATTTATACACATTTTGGAGGGCTAAATGACAAGAGACAAGCTTTACAAATTTCAAAGGTAGGTATATGACGATTTTGATCAGCCAACTTGATGGTCGATTTCGTCAATATTGGAGGCCTGATCTGATCACATGGTCTTCTAGACAAAGGTTCCCCTATCAGTTACGGAACCATAGCCGTTGGAATCAGCTCATTTGCTGATGTGGTTAAGCAGATATGGGCACAATACGAAAACATGTCAGCACAGACGTCATTGCACATCAGCCACCTTGATGGTCGATTTCTTCAATATTGGAGGCCTGATCTGATCACATGGTCTTCTAGACAAAGGTTCCCCTATCAGTTACGGAACCATAGCCGTTAGAATCAGCTCATTTTCTGATGTGGTTAAGCATATATGGGCAAAATACGAAAACATGTCAGCACAGACGTCATTGCACATCAGCCAACTTGATGGTCGATTTCGCTAGGGAAAACGACTCCGTTTTAAGAAGTGTAAAACATGAAAAAGATAGATATGCCTCTTAGCTTTGCATGGCTACAAATTTCAGCCTTATTGCTTCAGTGAAACTCCAGATATAGCTGATATGGCAAACGGTGTCGGAACTGGAACTGAACTGGATTTGCCCTTAATTCTAGTAATCTGAAATCACTCAAAGAAACTTGTGAAAAACACCAAATTACATAAAAATATAAAAGATCATAAATACAATTAGACTAAACAATAATAACTCGTATTTGACACAAAACAATAATAAAACATAACTAAAAACTATATAATTATACGAGTTATCACACCCCCACACTTAGATTGTTGCTAGTCCCTAGCAACGACTCAATAAAAATAAAATAAGAAAATCTAATCTAATCCATTTTCGTAGGAAATCACGGTGGCACTTAGCATGTGACACAAGCCTTTAAACCCCTAGGTGTCCCTAGTGGACGAGTTTAGTCTCGTGAGGGTTTACTAGAACGATACCCACAAACATTGAAAAACTAAAATATAAATAAACTACATATACTAAAAATATTTACTCCTAATCCTTTCAATACAAATTAGAGACAATCTTTGAACAAGTCTTATAAACTAATCAATAGCTTAAAGAATTTCACAAAAAATCAAGCTTGAATGTAAATTGTTTGAGTTAAGCCAATATTAACATAACATATCTCAATCAAAATAGTGCATGTTCAAATTTAATCTCAACTTCTCACATGGGATACCCTCATGATTTTCACTCTTTAAAGTAGTGGTGAAGTGTTTACACTCAATCAATCTCATGAAAACAGTTCTACCATATGCTTGCTTGTCCACCTATTCTCCACTAAAAGATCATGTAACTTCATAAATCAAGAGGTCTTTAATCAAGGTTGTAATGGGGCCAAGGGGTTTGTAATGTGGTTGAAGAACAAAAGGATAAAGATATCACAAAGGTTCCAAAGAGTTCATAAAGTTTAGAGACATAAAAAGATTATACAAAGAAACTTCTCAAAACTCTTTACAAGTACATAGTCACCTAGGCCGGATATTCATGTTGGGCCTTTTCTTCATTCTAAACGACTTTGTAACATCTTTTTCTTTTTCCACAAATTCAAGAGATGATTCATATATTTTTTTTTTTTACATAGGAATGTATTTGCCAGTATTTCATTTTTTTTTCTTGACTTTTCTTTTCTTTCCCCCCCACACTTATTTCTTGTTTCTAACCCAAATTTTTAACTAAAAATATCCCTTGTCTTTGTAACTTGTCTCAAAACATGCTAATTCATCTTTGGAACAAAGGTAAAGATATAAGTATATTTAGGTTAGGGACAAGTTATGGTTACCAAAGAGATAGCTTATTCAATGTAGGCTCAAATTGGTTCACTAAGGGTGTGTTCTCTTGGAACATCAATAAGGGATGGCTGTTTGGCTCTGGCTAACAATCCTAATGCCTCTATCATATTCATGTTGTCACATGTATCAATATAGTCTCAGACGGTTTAAAGCAAGTTCTAGAGAATCATGTAATCATAAGAGCACTCAAGAAAGAAATTAGATTGATTTGTATAATGCATCAATCATTATAGGCTCAAAAACTCACAAGGATGATTATACAAGTCAGATTAAATCTAAACATGCTTCTTTCTCAATCAACATATTATATTAACATTGGCTCATAAAAAGGTTGACATCAAGCTCAATTCTCATGAAAATCTTCTCACTAATAACCAGTTTAGACCTATGCAATTCATATCTCATCATTGTATTAAAAAGGAACTAAAACACACTAAAAATAATAATAATAATAAAGACTTATAAAAAAAAAAATAGTAGACAAAAATAAAAGAAATCCTAAATCATTCCCCCCACACTTAATTCTTACATTGTCCTCAATGTAAGTCTATTAACCCAAATGAAAGAATCATGTGTAAGAGAAAAGAACTAATAACATAAGAATAGGAACAACTAAGACTCAAAACAAAACAAAACCATGCAACCTAAATAATCCTAAAATACTAAACAAAAATTAACAAGTAAACATAAAAAGATTAAAATCAAACTGACAAGGTATGTCTCAAGTCTCCCTTACTCAGACCTTGTTCAGAATGAATACTTCTTAATTTTTTTTTACCCCCTACTAAAATATGGCATTGTCCCCAATGTCAAATTTTAAAGGTAGAATTTAGGAGATATTACCTGCAGAGGTTGCTAACCACTTATTATAACTGAGACACAACAAGCAAAATGTTAGATAATGTCACAAAGACAAAGTGCAATCCACTCCTTGCTCGTCCATATCTCTTTTTCTTTTTTCGAGCGTTTGCGAAACAACCGTAGCAGATAAACACTCATAAGCTTGGAGCTTTTTAAGTAAATCTTCAATGGTTGTAGCAGAAATTATGGTTCTCCTTGCCTCTGAAAACATGAATCCATTATCCACAGCATTATCTAAATATAAAAGCAAATTACTAAAATAACCATTAATATTAAGCAAACCAATGGGTTTCTTATTTGTGACCAAAGATGACCAAGAAGCCACGCAAGCTATTTCTTCCAATGTACCCAGACCTCCTGGTAAAGCAATGAATGCATCGGCAGAATGGTACATGATTGTTATCCGTTCAGGGACACTCCAGACTTGTATTTCCTTACCCACGGTAGGTCCACAAAAACTTGTGAATAGTTTTGGCACGATTCCTAGAACTGGACTTCCTCCGGCGTGTGCTGTTGTAGCGACTGCTCCCATTAAACCCGTACTACCGCCTCCATAAATCAACTGGATCTTTTGTTGGGCAAGTATTACTCCAACTCTTATGGCTTCATCAGCGAATATGTTATCTTTCCCTGGATAAGCACCTCCAAAGACACAAATTTTTTTAATGCGCTGGGATGAAGTACTTTCCTTTTTTTTTTCCGAGTGCCTGAAAGGGAATGAGTACATGGTGTAATATATAGAGGACTGAGTAGTGAATCAGACAAGAATAATAATGTCGCCGAAAGTGTATCTGACCTGTCAGAAGAAAATGTTAACCTAACAAAAGATTTTTGCGTGATTTCAGGAAGAAAATCAAAAAGAGAAGAAAAATCAACCGTAAAAGTCAAGAGTAATAATGTCGCCGAAAGTGTATCTGACCTGTCAGAAGAAAATGTTAACCTAACAGAAGATTTTTGCGTGATTTCAGGAAGAAAATCAAAAAGTGAAGAAAAATCAACCGTAAAAAAAGAAAAAAATGAGAATAATTACACAAATCGAAAAACACGTAAATTAAACCGAAGTAAAGTTATTGCAAATCAAACCAAAAGCTGAGAAGTCATTTATTGTAGTTGTGATTGTGGCTCACATCTTCCTCTGGTTTTACGTCCAGAAACGGCTTAAACGCCTTCTATGAGTCGAGGATATGCTTCCCATCCAGTTTTCTTACAAGCTGGCAAACAGGGTCTTTTAACATCAGATTCCCAAGATGTTGCCATTCCCTTTGGAATTGCGGCCATAAATCAAGAATTTCTCTTTGTACGTCTCCACTAGGATGCGTCTCAAGAGAAAGTTGGATATTACCCAAATTCTCCTTACTCAGTCCATCCTTAATGAATTCAATTTTATCATCTCGATTAGAGGACGGAATCCCAATAGAATGACATTTACCGTTACACGTCCATCGTGCACATTTGTGGCAATTTGAACTCATGCGCTTTGCTCGTCGCTTCTTTGCAAAAGTGCTTCTACCTGTACCTGGTAAATGCAAAACAGGAAGATATTCATCTTCACGTACCTTGGCTTCAATTATCCAACGTATGTCGTCAGGAATCCCTTTGTGCATAAGCATTCTTAATCTTTCAAGTCGAACTTGGTAAAGCTTCAGTAAAATATTTCGAGGAAAAGGAGGAAATCGTTTCTGCAATCTTGTGAGAATATCATCCATCCTGAAAAAAAAAATGAAAAAAATTGAAAGAGAAATTGGAAGAGAAATTTATATACAATATCAGTTTTGTGGGTAGCTGATGGAACTGATTTAAATAATCACGGAGTACCGTTATCCGCCATTTAACCGGGGTTAAAAAAATAAAAATTATATTTACATCTAGTTATTTTCAAAACAAGGATCAGAAAGAAAAACAACATAAAAAGACTCAAAAACAAAACACTCTAAATAAAATCCTAAATTCTTCCCCCCACACATAATTCTTACATTGTCATTAATGTAATGCTATTATCCCCCAATGCAAGAATTATATGTAAGAGAAAAGTACTATTAAACAAAAGAAACTTATGCAGCCTAAATGAACTTAAAAACAGTAAACACAATTAACAAAGAAACATAAGAAATAAAAATAAAAACAATAAAAATAATAAAAGAAAAAGGAAAAGAAAGAGAAAGCAAATCTGAATATGGAAGGTTGGCAATTTCATCTTTAATTGGGCTGCCTTCCCAATTAACACTTGAGTTAGTGTTTTGAATCTAACCAACACCCTTTCTTGGCTTTTTAGGCTTGTCAGGCTCATACATGAAATTTCCCAAATTTATGCGTTTAAGAGGAAGCTTTCTTTGCACAACAGTGGATGCATTCTCCATTACAAGTATTATTCCATCATCCTTGGTGGTGCATATCTCATCGAGGAATGGTGCATCTTTTGGTACTTGTTGAATGACATCCACAAACAAACTGTTTAAGGTTTCCAGCGTGTCTTGTTCATGTTCATCCTCCTTGAACTTTGCAAATCTACTAGGAAAAGGTGGAGAAGAAACATTAGTAAAAAGTGGAACTTTAAACGTTACCTCAGGTGCCGAAATACTCTTATTTGGATTTGTGGCTTCATTATCCTCAAGAATAGAATCCATCTCTAATTTTGTCTCATCCTCATCTTGTTCCTCATTCCTCAAGGTCACAATAGTAGCATTCTCCTTTGGGTTAATCATTGTTTGGGCAGAGAGTTCTTCAGATCTTTGTGCTACCCATACCACCATACTACTAGCCAATTGGCTCATTTGCTTTTCCAAACTCTTGATGCTTGCCCTTGTTTCCTGTTGAAATTGCAAAGTATTAGTAACAAGAGAATCGACAAGATCTTCTAAAGAAGTACCTGAGTTTTGAGTCATATGTGGTGGTTGAAAAAGATCTGGTTCTTGGGACCATGATTGATTGAAGCTAGATGGATGAGTGTAATTGGCATAAGGATCTACTTCTTGGTAATTTTCCGAATAGCCATAAGTAGTATGATCCCACCATCCCTCATGGTAAGTGTTTGAGTAATGATCATACTGTTGGTCTTGGAACACTTGATGGCCTTGACATCCTCCCATGGCCAATTGTTGAACTGGGGAGGTGAGATTGGCTTGTTGATTCTCCATGTTCATGTATGCCACCAACTCTTCAAGTGTTAGATTGCTCAATTCCATTGTTTCTTTTTTTTTTTTTTCAAAATTTGATAAGAAAAACTTGTATGTACAAGAAAAGAGAACTAATTAGAACTGAAAATAAGAATAAACCAAGTAACAAATAAACTAAAGAAAACAATCCCCGGCAACGGCGCCAAAAATTTGATTCACCCAAAAGAGTGTATCTTATTTAACCTTGCACTAAAAAGATAACTTGTAAGTATAGTAGTTAGCAAGGGTCGAGTCCTCAGGGATTGGGTTTTAGTTTATAAGTTAATAGTTTAAAACTTAAATTCAAGAACAATAAAAGAAAAGGGGTTTTTGAAGCCAGATTTAAACTAAAGTAAATAATAAGAATAAGATGCAAGGCGGTATAACCAGCCAATAAAAATATATATACTAAATTAGGCGGTATAACCAGCCAATAAAAATATATATACTAAATTAGGCGGTATAACCAGCCAATAAAAATAAAACAAAGTTAATATACAAATTAGGCGGTATAACCAGCCAATAAAAATAAATATAAAAAATAAGCAAACTAAAAGTAAGAAAACAAATAAGTAAGAAGAATCAAATATGAAAAATATGGTTAAGGTTTCATTCTCCACCACTAGACATCATTAAGAATCAATTTCAGATCTATCATTATCAACCAACTATCAAAGTTAACAACCGTAGATAACAACAAGCTCTGTTACCCCAATCTTTCCTTAGTTTGTCGTTAAATAGAACAAGCTCTCTATTTAATCTCTAACCATTAAACAACCTAGAATAAGCTCTCTAAATTCAATTTAATGGCAGCTTTATGATGAGAAAGATAGGTTGATCTAAGCAACAAACACATAAGCTCGGATTGTTCAACTTAGGTTATGTTCCACTTTGCAATTATTGAAAACTTGACCATAATCATTAATCACAAATTGCCACTTATGAATAGGAAATCAAGACAATTACACGGATCAAGACTCCTAAACTAGCAATAGATAATTATCAAGATCTATCTAGTTGTACACCTAAATAAATCTAGACAACATCATGAACAATTCTTGTAGAAGAACATAAGCAACTTTGATAGAAAATTAATGATAGATAGAATCTGAAAATCAATCACAAAACATGTCTAGGGCTTTGAAATCACCCTTAACCAAATAGAAGTTTAGCCTAGCATAGGCATTATAAACATAAACATAAAATTAAAGAAAATCTAAGAAGAAAATAAAAGAAAGAAAGAAGAAGAGGAAGAATATTAATTATCCAACCTCTTGCTCTCTCTAAAGAAAAAGAAAACTAGAGAAAAGAAAGAAAACTAGAGAAAAGAAAGAAGAAGAAAACTTAGAGAATTTTATTAAAATGGCTAATATCCTACCTATGTACAATATGATCCTCTACAATCATCCAAGGCCCTCTATTTATACACATTTTGGAGGGCTAAATGACAAGAGACAAGCTTTACAAATTTCAAAGGTAGGTATATGACGATTTTGATCAGCCAACTTGATGGTCGATTTCGTCAATATTGGAGGCCTGATCTGATCACATGGTCTTCTAGACAAAGGTTCCCCTATCAGTTACGGAACCATAGCCGTTGGAATCAGCTCATTTGCTGATGTGGTTAAGCAGATATGGGCACAATACGAAAACATGTCAGCACAGACGTCATTGCACATCAGCCACCTTGATGGTCGATTTCTTCAATATTGGAGGCCTGATCTGATCACATGGTCTTCTAGACAAAGGTTCCCCTATCAGTTACCGAACCATAGCCGTTAGAATCAGCTCATTTTCTGATGTGGTTAAGCAGATATGGGCAAAATACGAAAACATGTCAGCACAGACGTCATTGCACATCAGCCAACTTGATGGTCGATTTCGCTAGGGAAAACGACTCCGTTTTAAGAAGTGTAAAACATGAAAAAGATAGATATGCCTCTTAGCTTTGCATGGCTACAAATTTCAGCCTTATTGCTTCAGTGAAACTCGAGATATAGCTGATATGGCAAACTGTGTCGGAACTGGAACTGAACTGGATTTGCCCTTAATTCTAGTAATCTGAAATCACTCAAAGAAACTTGTGAAAAACACCAAATTACATAAAAATATAAAAGATCATAAATACAATTAGACTAAACAATAATAACTCGTATTTGACACAAAACAATAATAAAACATAACTAAAAACTATATAATTATACGAGTTATCATTGTACACCTAAATAAATCAAGACAACATCATGAACAATTCTTGTAGAAGAACATAAGCAACTTTGATAGAAAATTAATGATAGATAGAATCTGAAAATCAATCACAAAACATGTCTAGGGCTTTGAAATCACCCTTAACCAAATAGAAGTTTAGCCTAGCATAGGCATTGTAAACATAAACATAAAATTAAAGAAAATCTAAGAAGAAAATAAAAGAAAGAAAGAAGAAGAGGAAGAATATTAATTATCCAACCTCTTGCTCTCTCTAAAGAAAAAGAAAACTAGAGAAAAGAAAGAAAACTAGAGAAAAGAAAGAAGAAAACTTAGAGAATTTTATTAAAATGGCTAATATCCTACCTATGTACAATATGATCCTCTACAATCATCCAAGGCCCTCTATTTATACACATTTTGGAAGGCTAAATGACAAGAGACAAGCTTTACAAATTTCAAAGGTAGGTATAATAGGTGGGTGAATTTTTCTAACAATTTTCGTCATATTGTATGACAATTTTGATCAGCCAACTTGATGGTCGATTTCGTCAATGTTGGAGGCCTGATCTGATCACATGGTCTTCTAGAAAAAGGTTCCCCTATCAGTTACGGATCCATAGCCGTTGGAATCAGCTCATTTTCTGATGTGGATAAGCAGATATGGGCAAAATACGAAAATATGTCAGCACAGACGTCATTGCACATCAGCCAACTTGAGGGTCGATTTCGTCAATATTAGAGGCCTGATCTGATCATATGGTCTTCTAGACAAAGATTCCCGTATCAGTTACGGATCCATAGCCATTGGAATCAGCTCATTTGCTGATGTGGATAAGCAGATATGGGCAAAATACGAAAACAGGTCAGCACAGACGTCATTGCACATCAGCCAATTTGATGGTCGATTTCGCTAGGGAAAACGACTCCGTTTCAAGAAGTATAAAACATGAAAAAGATAGATATGCCTCTTAGCTTTGCACGGCTACAAATTTCAGCCTTATTGCTTCAGTGAAACTCCAGATATAGCTGATATGGCAAAATGTGTCGGAACTGGAACTGAACTGGATTTGCCCTTAATTCTAGTAATCTGAAATCACTCAAAGAAACTTGTGAAAAACACCAAATTACATAAAAATATAAAAGATCATAAACACAATTAGACTAAACAATAATAACTCGTATTTGACACAAAACAATAATAAAACATAACTAAAAACTATATAATTATACGAGTTATCAATATCTTGTTTAATTTCTTTTATATTTTGTTTAGTTTGTTCTCTAATATCTTGTTTATCTTATTTTGTTGTTGATTCCCTAATATCTTGTTTACTTTCTTTTTCTTATATATTTATAAACTTATACTTACTAATACGCTTCCTTGTGGTTCGACCTCGGACACCCGAGAATTTATTACTTGAACATAACCTGCACTTGGGTTTACGACTCTTACTTGAGTCTCCATCAATATTCTCTCAACCATTCTAGGTCCTGAATTCTTTATTGATTACTAATGCATCTTTATATGTCTCATGTTATATCCAAAATTACCTGACTAGAGAATCCATGGTTATGATCATAAGGTAAAATCAAGGTATAACATTTCTCATATAAGATTATTAGTAAGTTAGAGGATCATTTATACAACTATCACGTGAGAATGTTGCTATATACACTAAGTGATTTACCAAATGACATTCTCATATCAGATCGTGTTCAGTGAACTTGTTCTTGTAACAAACACCAACATGTTAGCTCAAATTTGTCAAAACTTCAACCAATGAGATTAATTGCTTGCTTCATAAGAATGCACATAACCATGTGTCGATCTCAATAGCTTTATCAATGTTCTTTTTTGATAACACATTGACTAGGAACATTTAAGAAATATAACTTTGATGCAATGATAATCTAATAATTACAACCTTTATAATTCCCTTGCAAAGCTTATATATTCCAAGGACTTTATCATCAAGCATTAATAAGAACATAATTAAAAGCTTATAGATAAATGAAGACTTTCAATAGATATAAAATTCACAATATGACATATGTATTTTAGACAAATCTGATTGACCTCTAAGGCATACACTAATAATCTCCCACTTACATTAAAGCCAATTGTGTATGTATCTACTACTAATTCGACTTAAATGTTTATCATTCTTTTGTTGGGACATCGACTTAGTTAGAAGATTAGCTAGGTTATCTTTCGTGGGAACTCATTCTATCTTTATGTCACCTCTAGTGATTATCTCCCTAATAAGATGATAATGCCTCAATACATGTTAGGATCGTTGTTGAGATCTTGATTCCTTTACTTGTGCAATGGCTCTAATGTTATCACAATAAATTGTTATTGGATCAATAATGCTAGAAACCACACCAAGTTCAGTAATGAACTTCTTGTTCCAAACTGCCTCTTTTGTAGCCTTAAATGTAGAGATATATTCAGCTTTAATTGTAGAATATGTGGTTGTAGTTTGTTTGGAACTTTTCTAACTAACCACTCCGCTATTACGAATAAAAACATGTCGACTTTGTGATTTGATATCATCTTTCTGGGATTGAAAGCTAGCATCACAATAACCTTCAACTTGGACTTCAGATCCTCCATAGATAAAAAAAAACAACCTTTGTTCTTCTTAAGTGCTTAAGGATAATATTTATAGCCATCTAGTGATGTTCACTCGAATTAGCTTGATATCAGCTTGTTATGCTCAAGGTATAAGATATATCTGATCTTGTGCAAAGCAGTGCATACATGATAGATCCAATGCCGAAGTATATGGAATTCTATCCATGTGATCTCTTTTTTCTTGTGACTTAGGACACATGTCCTTTGAGAGATTTATGCCATGCGACATAGGCAAGTATCCTTTCTTGAAGGGGATGAGAAATCTTGTGAGTGTTGGTGAATTGAAAGGGTCATCGAGGTCCCTCTCTGAAGTCAATTAGTGCCTTTGACTTGGCAGCTACACATGTGTATTGGTCATTTGTGGAATCGAGTGTTGGACCATGCATGATTCGTTATGTGTAGTCAGGGTAATTTTAAAGGCCAAGTAAGGATGACAGCGGATCGGATATTTGTAATTTTTTAAATATTCGAATAGAATCCACTTAATCTATCCAAAATTTGAATCCGTTTATTATCCTCTTACTATCCAAATTCGCATCCGATTTAAAGAGCAATATCCGTCGGATATCTGAATCCTCTGAATATCCGAATATATTAAATCAATTTAAAATATATATAAAACTAAAAAAGAATTAAATATGTAAATAGATATCCGATATCCGCCGTTATTTGTATAAATAAAGCGGATTCTAATATTCGACGCTATCCGAATCAAAATAGAAGTGGATTCGGATAACGGTTATCCAAGGGTTCATATTCGAATCTGTTGGAATGGATGCCCATAATAGGCAGTTCCATTCCGTATAACTTCCCTTAGAAGTTATTGTTTTTTTTTTTTTTGTTTTTTTTTTTTTTTTTTTATAAATAAAACAACTGCCAATGGGCAGTTACTTCGAAATAATAAAAGGAAGAAAAGTTCCTTTTAACAAAGAGCCATTCGGTTATTAGCCATAAGTCATGACTCTTCATTCGGCCATTACAAGGATAAAAAACAACATTCATTTGGCTAAGACCGTGTACATGAAAGGGAGAAAATAAGTTTTCTTTAAATCAAGAAAGCAATACTCGAAACTCTCTGCATTCTTGAAGAACTTAGTGTTGTGGCAAACAGACAATTTTTGATTATGTGATCTTATCTCTAACCAGTGAATCAAGAATGGTTCATTGTCGAACGATCCTGTAAGTTCATTATTTAATTCCGGATTTTATTATAGATTATTTACGTGATAATCTTCATTGGTATCAGAGCCTGTAGGTTTTGATTTCTAGTTACTTTTATGAACATGACTTAAACCGAGACAATTAATTAATTTTTGGTAATATGTTTAAATCCACCGTAATACGTCCGGATCCATGGATTATTATACAAACATGTATAAGATCACGAAACTTGCGTAACACAACAGTTTTGGATTTGTTGGATCTAGGGGTGTAAACGAGACACTTGTGCTCGCAAGCTACTCGAGTTCGACTCGAAAAAAACTCGAATTCGATTTGATTATTATCGAGCCGAGTTCGAGTATCTTAATACCCGATTCGAGTGGCTCGCGAGCCTAATCGAGCTTTTTATTTTATAATATATATATAATATTTTTATAATATTGATTTATTATTTTACCCTTTCTATATATATACACACTTAAAACCCCAAAACTTATTTTTTTTCTCCTTCTTAGTCTCAGCCGCACCTCATCATCTGAGTTCTCTCGACCCCTATCCCTCACAGCCTCACCTTCTCTCCCCCTCAGCCACTCCCACTCCGACTCAGAAAGGCTTTCGATTTTGATCCTTCTTCTTGTTTTCGAAGGCCTAACATCTTACCTTCCCTGAGCACAAGTTATTATACTCCCTCCATCAACATCTTCTGGATCTTCTTCACCGTGCATCAGATTCAGGGGATTCAGAGTAAGCATGTATTTTTTTTTTTTGCTTTTAATCTGTAGTAAATCAGGTTTAGATTTGTTGGGTGTGTTGGGAAGAGTAAGCATACTATTTTTTTGCTTTTAGTTTGAAGCAAATCGGGTTTAGATTTGTTGTAGGAAGTGAGACTTAGTTTGGTTTCAGTTAGGGATATTAATATGATATTGAAGATGCTAACATATTCTTTTTTCTTTCTTTCTTTTGACTATTACTATATCTTTCTTAATCGATTATGGAGTTTAGCAATGCTTCCGTTCTATTTCTATATAGGTCTTGGGCTTTTGGGAATGATGTTTGTAAATGATCTAACAAGAGCTTTTCCATTTGTAAATGATTCTTTTGTTGTACCTATTTCTATTTGATGAGTTTTCGGTTTTTGAAGATTACAATTTGAAGAAAAAAATTTCATTATTTAAATATAAAAAATTTGTATATGAAATGAGCTCAAACTCGAGTTCGAGTATGTAAATCGGGTAAACGAGCTTCATCGAGTTGAGCTCAAATAGTTCGATTTTATCTCAAGCTGAGCTCGAGCTTAGAAAATAGTATTCGGTCGAGCTCGAGCCGAGTTTCAAGCAGCGAGTTTCAAATTGAGCTCGAGCTCGAGCTTCTCACTATTCGGGCTCAGCTCTGTTCGATTACAGCCCTAGTTAGATCTAGGTTCGCTTTTAGAAATTATGATTTTCTATGAAAACCAAGATTGAAAATCGTAAATTTTTTAATTTAAAACCAATTATTTTAAAATGCCAAATGATCATAATTTCTACACCCTAATAGAATAGGTGTGGGATTAGAAGACATCTCATCTTCCATCTCAATAACATAAAAGTCAGCGAGAAAAACCAATTCATTAACCTGTACAAGAACGCCTTCTACAACTCCTCTTGGGTAAGTGTTAGAACGGTTAGCAAGTTGTATTGTAACACCGGTTTCCTCTAATGGTCAGCATAAATTGAATATGGCATGACATTAATAGATACCCCTAGATCTAGCATAACACGCTCAAACCTAGTGTTGCCTATCTTACAAGGAATGGTAAACATACCTGGATCCTTGCATTTAGGTGGGAGTTTCTTTTGAAGAACAGCTGACACATTCTCCCCCAAACTTACCTTTTCATTCCCTTTCAACTTTCGTTTAGATGTGCACAACTCTTTTAGGAACTTGGCATATTTGGAACTTGCTTGATAGCATCTAGTAAAGGAATGTTCACCTCTACTTTCCGGAAGGTTTCCAAAATTTCCTTCTCTTGCTCCTCCTTCTTGGACTTTGCTAACCTGCTAAGAAAAGGTGGAGGAGTTATATAAGAAGGAAAAGATGGTTCAGGAGTTACCATTTTCAGTGGCTCATTGGGATGTGAAGAGGAGGTCATGGTGTTGTTCTCCCCTTGAGCACTATCCTTTTGTGGTGTCTCTAGCTGTTTCCCACTTCTTAAAGTTATAGCATTGGCATTCTCTCTTGGATTCACTATGGTTTGGGAAGGTAATTTCCCAGAATCCCTTGCTTGCATTTGACTCATGGTTGTTGCCAATTGCCCTATCTGAGCCTCTAAGTTTCAGATACTTACCTTTGTCTCCCTTGATTTCTGTTGAAGTTGAATTGTATTAATAGTAAGGGTTTTGACAAGATCTTCAAGAGTCTCACCTGATTTTTTTTTGTGGTGGCACTTGTTGTCGGGTTTGATAAGGTTGTTGCACTCTTTGCTGAAAACCTGGTGGCCTGTTGTCAAATGGTGGAGGAACAGCTTGTGATTGGTTCCCTCCATAATTGAAGTTTGGATGATCCCTCCATCCTGGATTGTAAGTGTTTGAGTAGGGATCATATTTCCTTGATTGGTTCTGGAATCCACCCATGGCATTCACATGTTCATTGGTGTCTTCTTGAAGTGTTGGACACATATCAGTTTGGTGCCCTATGTTTGAACATATGCCACAAGCCTTTATTTGTTGTATATTACCTACAACCAATTGATGAACAAAAGAAGTCAGTTTATCAAATTTTTGTTCAAGGGATGATATACTTACTTCATTAACTCTCTTGGGTTGTGGTGGTGGATCTTGTCTCATTGAGAATTATTGAGAATTGGCTGCCATGTTGGAGATTAGAGTTCTAGCAGCCCCGGGAGTCTTATCAACTAAAGCTCCCCCACTAGCGGCATCTATCATACTTCTCTCCATGGGCATGAGACCTTCATAGAAGTATTGGATGAGAAGTTGTTCACTTATCTGATGGTGTGGACATGATGCACAAAGTTTCTTGAACCTCTCCCAATATTCATATAAGGACTCTCCGTTATATTGCCTAATCCCACATATCTCTTTTCTAATGTTGGCAGCCTTAGATGCTGGGAAATACCTTTCCAAGAATGCTTTCTTTATATCATTCCATGTAGTGATGGTCCCAGATGGTAGATAGTAGAGCCATTCCTTTACTGAATCAGCTAGAGAGAATGGGAAGGCTCTCAACTTAACTTGCTCTTCCGTGACTCCTGTTGGTCTCATGCTTGAGCAAACTATATGGAATTCCTTGAGGTGTTTATTTGGATCCTCTCCTGCAAAACCATGAAAAGTTGGGAGAAGATGAATCAAACCAGATTTTAATTCAAAAGCTACCTCAAGATTAGCATATTCAATGCATAATGGCTGTTGACCCAAGTCTGGAGCGGTTAGCTCCTTGAGAGTTCGGTTGTCAGCTGCTGCCATCTCTCTTTGCTCCTCTTGGATGTTTTGGATCAACTCCTCGATTGGTTGTTGGTTAGAAGTTATAAATTCCCGAATTCTCCTACGTCTTAAGTCTTCTTCGTGAGCTTGGTACATTCACTAATAAAACAAAAGAAAGAAAGTAAATAATTAGAACAAAAAATAAGAATAAACCAATAAACTAATAAACTAAAGAAAACAATCCCTAGCAACGGCGCCAAAAACTTGATGCACCCAAAATAGTGTATCTTATTTAACCTTGCACTTAAAAAGAACCAGTTGTAGAGTATAGTGATTAGCAAGGGTCGAGTCCTCAGGATTGGGTTTTAATTTATAAGTTAATATTTTATCACTTAAAAACAAGTAAACAAAAGTAAAGGGGATTTTGAGATCAGATTTAAACTAAAGTTAACAATAAGAAGAATCAAATATGAGAAATATGGCTAAAGGTTCATTCTACACCACTAGACATCATTAGAAATCAATTTCTTATCTATCAACATTAATTAGCTATCAAAGTTAACAACCGTAGATAACAACAAGCTCTGTTACCCCAATCTTTCCTAGTTTGTCGTTAAATAGAACAAGCTCTCTATTTAATCTCTAACTATCAAACAACCTAGAATAAGCTCTCTAAGTTTAATTTAATACCAGCTTTATGTTGAGAAAGATAGGTTGATCTAAGCAACAAACACATAAGCTCAGATTGTTCAACTTAGGTTATTTTCCACTTTGCAATTATTGAAAACTTGACCATAATCATTAATAACAAATTGCTACTTATGAATTGGAAATCAAGACAATTACATGGATCAAGACTCCTAAACTAGAATTAGACAATTATCAAGATTTATCTAGTTGGCCACCTAAACAAATCAAAACATCATCATGAACAATTTTAATGGAAGAACATAAGCAACTTTGATAGAAAACAATGATAGATAGATTCTGAAAATTAATTACATAACATGTCTAGGGCTTTGAAATCACCCTTAACCAAATAAAAGTTTAGCCTAACATAGGCATTGTAAATATAAACATAAAATTAAAGAGAATCTAAGAAGAAAATAAAAGAAATAAAGAAGAAGAAGAATATTTATTATCCAGCCTCTTGTTCTCTCAAAAAACTATAAAATAAAGAAGAAATCAGAACTTTGATGCTTGGAGAAGTGTAAATTTCGTTTGCCCCATTGATCTCTATTTATAGGCAATAGCTAGGGCATCAAACAAGTGAATTTCAGCTCTCTCCCTTCAATAAATGCTAACTTGTGGCTAAAGTTAAGGAAATGTAGCTGACTTTTGTGTTTTAAGGAAAGATATAAGCCTTGGCAGCCAAGTTTGAATAAAGTAGGAAAGTCTTAGTCAAAGCACTCTTTAATGAGGAGAGATTACAAACTTGCAGCCAAAGTAAGTGTAAGGAAGGAAAGTCTTGGCTGATTTAATTCTCCTACTTTGACTAGGATTATCTTTAAGGAAAGATACTTGCAATTAATGCAAGTTTGACAAAGTTGACAGCCACTAATCCTTCTTTGACAAGGATAAACATAAATGTCAGCTAGGGTATTAAGAAAAAAAATGTGATTTGCGGCTAGGGTTTTTTCTACTACTAGGGTTGTTTGGGGAGATATTCCAATGCCGGTTTGGATGACCATTTATTATCCAATTTAGATTCATGACCAACCGTTGGAAAAGTAATCAAATGATCTTCAAAAGTCAAGGAGGAAGTTTCTTCGAATAAAGAATCTAACATCATATTTTCTTAGCAACAAGCTCTGGAGGTCAAATTTGTCTTCTTGCTTTGCACCAAGAATTTGATATTTTTGACTCCCAAGTCTTTTTCCATCTTGTGATTGTGATTTTGTAAGCTCTTTAACATCCTAATTGACATGTTTTGACTTCATCTCTTCCAAAATACCTACAAAGCATAAAAACCTAGTAAAATGTCAAGGAACTTAAGAATCAAAACACAAAGTATAAGGAAATTCAATAGGAAAATGCATGAAATTAAGCACTTATCAACAAATCACTTGAATGGACAAAGGTCCTCTAGACAAAGTGTAGCAAAACTCATCTAACCAACGCACAAGGAAAAACCACAATGTCGGCCTCCAAATGTGCAAAGAGAACTCCTCCACATGCACAAAAATAAGCTAAACTTGCTAAACACATGATTAGATCACAAAGCTGAAACCCGAGCATGCAAAAACTAGCAACTAACGGACGCTTGCCTCCCAAGCATGGCACTATCCTTCACGGACGAGAAAAACAGATGAGGATGCACACCAAGGATTACTCAAGTCCAAGCTTCACAACGAAGCTCCAAATATGATGACGCGAATGTTGGATTTCGACTTATCAAAATCCGAGAACATAGAGGAAGAGTTCAAGTCACTTATTTGTCTGCCTATGCAATGCTCACTTGTGTGGATATGAGTAATGAACTCAACCGAATGCGTAAAGCACTCTTATAATCAACCGGTTAAGGCAACTACAAGAACCTTTCCACAACCTATCTTGCTCGTCCAAACCAGAATGCTTACTGCCTTGTTTCTTGATAATTCAAGCAATCAAGAACCCCTCACTTACTTAGCAATTGCACTTAGTAATTTGCCTCGCAATTCTATCTCTTATCAGATTGTGTACTTGTGTCTTGTCTAGGCCGAATCCTCTCCTATTTATAGCCTTCAAGGGCTGCTTCATGAAAGGGTTAAAGGACACAACCCCTTCTAGAATAGCACCCTTCATTTGGGACATAATGTTTCGGTCAACAAAACCAATCTCTTCCAAATGATTACAACCATTCGGCTGTTAGGAGATAACCTCTCTTACCCGAAACACCATGTTGTTTTGGTCCATGTGGCTGCCACATGATGTATGATATCACATGTCATAAACCGATTGGTGACACTTGTGCATGATGGTGTTGATGTGTCACACCTATGCGCCACATCATCTAGGCCACCTAGCTACCACTAGCTAGTGTCACTCACCTAGCTACCCTTTAGCTACATCTAGCTGATTGGAGCTGGTGTCCAACTACCTTGAGCTGAGTAATCTTTCACTTTGAGCTCCTTATGAGCTTCCATAAGTTTATCTCATCTCTTTGCTAGTTTACCATCATCATACATCATTCATATCAAGTTAATATTGTGCGT
The DNA here is from genome assembly GCA_030761205.1 of Fremontodendron californicum. NCBI lineage: Eukaryota > Viridiplantae > Streptophyta > Magnoliopsida > Malvales > Malvaceae > Fremontodendron > Fremontodendron californicum. The sequence goes on from JAULJL010000008.1 coordinate 5,605,450, forward strand.
ACTTGGTGTATTTGTTCACTTATGTCCAAATACATCCAATAGCTCCCACTCGCACATTATGAACTTGATGCTTATCATCCACATATATTCAGACCAAAGACATAATCAAGGCAAAGCATTCATACATTGGAATAACATATGCAAGTAGGTCGTGTGACCCTAGGCATTCAATGGAATTCATTTCAATATGCAACTGTTAAGTTAAACATAAGAGATTTTACTCAATCCATTTAACATATCCACGACTTATCATAGATATCAAATCATAATAACTCTTAAGTTATTCATGTTAATGATGCATATATCATTAACCATGCCTCATGTGCTCTAAGACTTGTAGATACATAGTTTGGCTACTTTCAATCCCTTTCATGTGAGTTGAAAACACATTTCAAACTCATGAAACGTACCAAACACCAAGTGCACGTGTTTTTAAGACATTCTTTTACTTGAACTTATTTATATTACACAAAGTAATATGTGCGCGTCTTTCAAGTATAAATGCCATATGTATCTTAACAATGTCTTTCTTTTTGAACTAACTATCTAATAATCTGAAACTATGCATTTACCCAATAAGGTTGCAACAGACCGAATTTACCATAGCCATAGGAGATCCCATCAAAGTAAACACAATACTTTCAAATCATCAAATATTAGCCAACAGTCACTAAGAGCAACAAATCTAATCAAAACTTATTTTGATCAAGGAAACTCACACCACAAGGAGACAGGGATCACCCTTGTTTTCTTTTTGTTCATCTTATACACTGATAAGCTCATAAAATATACATTTTATGCCTTTCTACCTTTAGTTTTTGTTATGTTTTCGATCTTTATCTTGTTTACTTATATTATGTTTTTGAATTTTAGGTACAATAAGGAGAATGAAGTCAAAAGATGTCAATAATAATGGTAAAGAGCTTACAAAATCATAATCACAAGATGAAAAAAGACTTTGGAGTCAAAAATATCAATTTTTGGTTGAAAAGCAATCAGGCAGATTTGACCTCCGGAGCTTGTTGTAAGGAAAACATGATGTTATATTCTCTATTTGAAGAAACTTCCCCTTGAGTTTTGAAGTTAACTTGATTATCTTTCCAACAATATATTATGGGCCCAAATCGGATAAGAAATGGGCATTCAAAATGGCGCTAGAAGATCTCCCTAAAGAACCCTACGGCTAGAAAAACCCTAATCGCAAATCTGAAAAAAAGGCAAAAACGTAATTTTTGCACCTCCAGGCTTACCTGTGCGGCAATGACTTATTCTCAGGGTTTTAAAGCTCTATAAATACCATCTTTTGAGCCACAAACTAGACATCTTTTGAGGAGACTCAAGGATCATGATTATTATTCTTCTTCTTCGTCTCCATTCTTTTATTTTCTTTTTAGTTTTATGTATATATTATCTATGCTAGGTTAAACTTATATTTCGTTAAGGGTGATTTCAAAGCCCTAGATATGTTTTGTAATTGATTTTCAGATTCTATCTATCATTAATTTTCTATCAAAGTTGCTTATGTTCTTTTACAAGAATTGTTTATGATGTTGTCTTGATTTGTTTAGGTGGCCAACTAGATAAATCTTGATAATTGTCTAATGCTAGTTTAGGAGTCTTGATCCGTGTAATTGTCTTGATTTCCTATTCTTAAGTGGCAATTTGTGATTAATGATTACGGTCAAGTTTTCGATAATTGCAAAGTGGAACATAACCTAAGTTGAACAATCCGAGCTTATGTGTTTGTTGCTTAGATCAACCTATCTTTCTCATCATAAAGCTGCTATTAAATTAAACTTAGAGAGCTTATTTTAGGTTGTTTGATAGTTAGAGATTAAATAGAGAGCTTGTTCTATTTAACGACGAACTAAGGAAAGATTGGGGTAATAGAGCTTGTTGTTATCTACGGTTGTTAACTTTGATAGCTAATTAATGTTGATAGATATGAAATTGATTCTTAATGATGTCTAGTGGTAGAGAATGAAACCTTAACCATATTTTTCATATTTAATTCTTCTTAATTACTTGTTTTCTCATTCTTATTGTTAACTTTGTTTAAATATGATTTCAAAATACCCTTTACTTTTGTTTACTTGTTTTTAAGTGATAAACTATTAACTTATAAACTAAAACCCAATCCCTGAGGACTCGACCCTTGCTAATCACTATACTCTACAATTGATTTTTTTTTTAAGTGCAAGGTTAAATAAGATACACTCTTTTGGGTGCATCAAGTTTTTGGCGCTATTGCCGGGGATTGCTTTATTTAGTTTATTAGTTTATTGGTTTATTCTTATTTTCAGTTGTAATTAATTTTATTTTTCTTATACATACAGGTTTTTGTTTTCAAATTTCAAGCAAGAAGAGATGGCAGGTGCTACATCAAAACTTCAGTACCTTCAGAACCAACTAGACAATCTCATCTCCATAGTTCAACAAGTGGCCATAAGTAAGATTCAACAATCAAGGCAGTGTGGAGTGTGCTTCATGATGGATCATCCAACCAATTGGTGCCCATACTACAAAAAAGATAATATTGAACTAGCCTATGATGTGGGAGAATACCAAAGCCATCAAGGGTTCCAAGGACAACAGTATGATGCTTTCCCAAACACTTACAATGAGGGATGGTGGAATCATACTCATTATGGCTACTCGGGAGATTATCAAGAAGTAGATCCTTATGCTAATTACACTAATCAATTTGTCTTCAATCAACCATGGGATCAACAACAAGATCTTTTTGAGCCACCACCTCAAAACTCAGGTAATTCTTTAGAAGAACTTGTCAATTCTCTTGTTATTAATGAGTACTGCAACTTCAGCAGGAAACAAGGGAAACAAAGGCAAGTATCCAGAGTTTGGAAACGCAAATGAGCCTATTGGCTAGTAGTACGGTGGAATTAGTAGCACAAAGATCTCAAGCACTCCCTCCCCAATCGATGATTGATCCAAAGGAGAGTGTTAGTGCCACACAACTTGAGGATGAATAAAAAAAGCCAAGGGAACCCGAGGATGAGAAAGAACTAAAGATGGATTCAACTATTGAATATAATGAAGCTTCAATTCTGAAAGAGAGTACTTCGGCACCTGAGGTAACGTTTAAGGTTCCACTTTTTACTAATGTTTCTTCTCCACCTTTTCCTAGTAGATTTGCAAAGTTCAAGGAGGAAGAACATGAACAACACATGCCGAAAACCTTAAACAGCTTGTTTGTGGATGCCATTCAACAAGTATCAAAATATGCTCCATTCCTCGATGAGATATGCACCACAAAGGATGATGAAATAATACTTGTAATGGAGAATGCATCCACTGTTGTGCAAAGAAGGCTTCCTATCAAACGCATAAATTTGGGAAATTTCATGTATGAGCCTGACAAGCCTAAAAAGCCAAGAAGGGGTGTTGGTTAGGTTCAAAACACTAACTCAAGTGTTAATTGGGAAGGCAGCCCAATTAAAGAAGAAATTGCCAACCTGCCATATTCAGATTTGCTTTCTCTTTCTCTTTCTCTTTCTCTTTCTTTTCCTTTTTCTTTTATTATTTTTATTATTTATGTTTATTTGTTAATTTTTTGTTTAGTATTTTAGGATTATTTAGGTTGCATGAGTTTGTTTTGTTTTGTTTTAGACTTAGTTGTTCCTATTCTTATGTTATTAGTTCTTTTCTCTTACACATGATTCTTTCATTTGGGTTAATAGCATTACATTGAGGACAATGTAAGAATTAAGTGTGGGGGAAAGATTTAGGATTTCTTTTATTTTTGTCTATTATTTTTTTATGAGTCTTTAATATTATTATTATTTTTAGTGTGTTTTAGTTCCTTTTTAATACAATGATGAGATATGAATTGCATAGGTCTAAAACTAGTTTAGTAGTGAGAAGATTTTTCATGAGAATTAAGCTTGATATCATTTTTCATGGAGCCAATGTTAATATGATATGTTGATTGAGAAAGAAGCATGTTTAGACTTAAATCTGACTTGTATAATCATCCTTGTGAGTTTTTGAGCCTATATGATTGATGCATTATACATATCAATCTAATTTCTTTCTTGAGTGCTCTTATGATTACATGATTCTCTAGAACGTGCTTTAAAACTTGTTGAGACTATATTGATGCATGTGACAACATGAATATGATAGAGGCATTAGGATTTTTAACCAGGGCAAACAGCCATCCCTTATTGATGTTCCAAGAGAACATCCCCCTTAGTGAACCAATTTGAGCCTATAATGAATAAGCTATTTCTTTGGTAACCATATCTTACACCTAGCTTAATACACTTATATCCTTACCCTTGTTCTAAAGATGGATTATATATTTTGAGACATCTTGCAAAAAACAAGGGATATTTTTAGTTGAACATTTGGGTTAGAAACAAAAGATAAGTGTGGGGGAAGAAAAGAAAAGAAAAAGTCAAGAGAAAAAGAAAGGGATCATTGTCAAATACATTCCCATATTGAAAAAAAAAAAAAATCATCTCTTGAACTTCTAGTTAAAGTAAAGAAAAAGATGTTACAAAGTTGGTTAGAATGAAGCAAAGGCTCAATATGAATATTTAGCCTATGTTATTATGTGCTTTATAAGAGTTTTGAGAAGTTTTATTTGTATGATCTTATTATGTCTCTAAACTCTACCTTTATGATATCTTTATCCTTTTGTTTTTTAACCACATTATAACCCTTGGCCCCATTACAACCTTGAATAAACACCTCTTGATTTATGAAGTTGTATGATCTAAATAGTGGAGAATAGGTGGACAAGCAATTATATGGTAGAAGTGTTTTCGTGAGATTGATTGAGTGTAAACGCTTTACCACTACTTTAAAGAGTGAAAATCAAGAGAGTATCCCATGTGAGAAGTTGAGATTAAGTTTGAATATGCACTATTTTGATTGAAATATGTTAAGTTAATATTGGCTTAACTCAAACTATTTACATTCAAGCAAGATTTTTTGTGAATTTCTTTAAGCTATTGATTAGTTTATATTACTTGTCTAATGGTTATCTCTAATTTATATTGGAAGGATTTGTTGTAATTATTATTATTATTTCTTAGTTTTTCTTATGTCTTCAATGTTTGTGGGTATCGTCCTAGTAAACCCTCACGAGACTAAACTCGTCTATAGGGACACCTAGGGGTTTAAAGGCTTGTGTCACATGCTAAGTGCCACCGTGATTTCCTACGAAAGTGGATTAGATTAGATTTTCTTATTTTATTTTTATTTTGTTTTGCTGGAGGACTAGCAAAAAGCTAAGTGTGGGGGTATTTGATAAGCTCATAAAATATACATTTTATGCCTTTTTACCTTTAGTTTTTGTTATGTTTTCGATCTTTATCTTGTTTACTTATATTATGTTTTTGAATTTTAGGTACAATAAGGAGAATGAAGTCAAAAGATGTCAATAATTATGGTAAAGAGCTTAAAAATCATAATCAAAAGATGAAAGAAGACTTGGGAGTCAAAAATATCAATTTCTGGTTGAAAAGCAATCAGGCAGATTTGACCTCCGGAGCTTGTTGTAAGGAAAACATGGTGTTATATTCTCTATTTGAAGAAACTTTCCCTTGAATTTTGAAGTTGACTTGATTATCTTTCCAACGATATATTATGGGCCCAAATCGGATAAGAAATGGCATTCAAAATGGCGCTAAAAGATCTCCCTAAAGAACCCTGCGGCTAGAAAAACCCTAATCGCAAATCTGAAAAAAAAGGCAAAAACGTGATTTTTATACCTCCAGGCTTACTTGTGAGGAAATGACTTATTCTCAGAGTTTTAAAGCTCTATAAATACCATCTTTTGAGCCACAAACTAGACATCTTTTGAGGAGACTCAAGGATCATCATTATTCTTCTTCTTCTTCTCCATTCTTTTATTTTCTTTTTAGTTTTATGTATATATTATCTATGCCTATGCTAGGTTAAACTTATATTTCGTTAAGGGTGACTTCAAAGCCCTAGATATGTTTCGTAATTGATTTTCAGATTCTATCTATCATTAATTTTATATCAAAGTTGCTTATGTTCTTCTACAAGAATTGTTTATGATGTTGTCTTGATTTGTTTAGGTGGCCAACTAGACAAATCTTGATAATTGTCTAATGCTAGTTTAGGAGTCTTGATCCGTGTAATTGTCTTGATTTCCTATTCATAAGTGGCAATTTGTGATTAATGATTATGGTCAAATTTTCGATAATTGCAAAGTGGAACATAACCTAAGTTGAACAATCCGAGCTTATGTGTTTGTTGCTTAGATCAACCTATCTTTCTCATCATAAAGATGCTATTAAATTGAACTTAGAGAGCGTATTCTAGGTTGTTTGATAGTTAGAGATTAAATAGAGAGCTTGTTCTATTTAACGACGAACTAAGGAAAGATTGGGGCAGTAGAGCTTGTTGTTATCTACGGTTGTTAACTTTGATAGCTAATTAATGTTGATAGATATGAAATTGATTCTTAATGATGTCTAGTGGTGGAGAATGAAACCTTAACCATATTTTTCTTATTTAATTCTTCTTAATTACTTGTTTTCTCATTCATATTGTTAACTTTAGTTTAAATCTGATTTCAAAATCCCCTTTACTTTTGTTTACTTGTTTTTAAGTGATAAACTATTAACTTATAAACTAAAACCCAATCCCTGAGGACTCGACCCTTGCTAATCACTATACTCTACAATTGATTTTTTTTAAGTGCAAGGTTAAATAAGATACACTCTTTTGGGCGCATCGTACACACATGATATGCGCATGTGCTACAGTATTATCTCCACTTAAATGATTTACTTCACAACATGGGTTTGTCAACTCCCACTTCAATCATTTAATTGTGGACACCCCTTCAATGGACTCCCACTTGAATTAATAAGTCTATATAATTCCCATATGGAATTATCTGCCATTAGGAGTATATGCCAATTCAATAATAATCAAATATCGTACAGGTCTTAAATAATCAAACTCATTGATTAACCTGAATATTCACATCTTGAACATTCACACCTGGCTACATAGGTTTAATTCATGTATGTGTGGTCATACATGTTTGGTAAATCACACACACCTCATTTTGATTCTCTTAATCAAGCCGACCAATATGCTCAAGTTGTCACATGTTTGGAAGATGTGCTCCCACTAGAATAAGTATACTCTCATTTTAGGAACAACATATGTCCATTAGACAACCAATGTCTAAACCTCAAGACAACAAATGTCTATTACTTATTTTCTTGAGCAGTCTCATCTCTATTTTTACACAAAGAATAGAGGCAGATTGTTCGTGTGAGCGAACCAATCCTCTACCTATGTTTGACATATAATTTTTATTCGTTGCGAAACATATAAAATATGCATAGAATTGTATTAAACTCATAAAACACAATTCATTCATTCAATCATAATAAGGTACAAGTACATGACATCAAGAAGTTCATCCAAACGAATTATAATCAACGGAGACCGATTGCCCTAACATTTTTGGCAAACAAGATTGGTGGTATTGATTTAGGTAAAGGATCTGCCTGATGAGAACCAAGCTGGTATTGGACTTCAAGATCCATTGCATGTTCCAATTGGGCCTATTACAAGGTCAAGATCCAAGAAACTCAAGGAAGCTATGCAAGGATTGGTGCAAAGGACTTGGGAAGAATCTATAAGTCTTTTAAGCAATGTCCACCCATTCAAGTTGGGCTGCTTGAATGAGGAAGGCCAAGAATTGGTCCATGTGATCCAAGCTTCACATGATGGGCCATAGAGGAATTCAAGGGGGTGGCAATTTAATGAATTAGTAGGCATGTTTTTAGTTTATTATTTAATATGAAGTGGGGACCAATTCATTAATGATGTGGTGCCTAAATTAGAAGTTTTAGTTGGGTCTTATAATTATTTAGGCTTTTGGGCCTGATTTATGTATTATGTCCATTAGGCTTGTGGGGTCTATCTTTATTAAACTTGTTGGACATTCTTTTAATTTAATTAGGTTTGGGCTTGAGCATGTTCAGCCCATATTTAGGAAGTTTTATTATTATTATTTAGGTCTGGCCGAATTCATCATGTAACTAGCAATTAGGGTTAGGTTAATAGGGAGGCTATAAATACATCTTCTAACCGTCTATTCATTTTAACAATTATGAATTTAGTGAGTTTGAATTTATTCAAAGTGAGTGTTTCACTCTTTTTAGTTCTTGACAGAACTAGTGAACTTATCAAAGAAACCCTTTCTTTGTGGCGTTCAACCTATCAAACTTAGGTTCTTGAAATGAGAGTTCTTAGGGTCTAGCTTACATGCTTAATCTAGGTTCTTTGAAACAGGCTTTCTAAGGGTTTAAGTTTTCTTTGCCTGAACAATGGCTTTCTTGGGGTTAAGGTATTTCAATTTGTTAGTGGGTACAAAGGGTTTAACCCTTAGGGTTCATATCAGTTGGTTTCAGAGCCTAGAGTTCCAATCAGGTCTAATCTTTTTATCCTCTTTACCATATTGCAGGGTTTAGGGTGATATCCCTTTTATCAATCTAACAAGATTTTGGGGTTTCAGGCATTCTTGTCTTAGGGTTATAGCTTTAGGCATTTTTCCTAGGGTTATAGTTTTTAGGCAGTCTAAATTTGGGGTTTCAATCTTGAAAAGTGGTTTAGATCAAGATTTTGTTTCTTGAATTCTTGATCTATTAAAATTTCTTCTTGTTGATTCTTGATCCGAATCTTGAAAAAAAAAATCAGGAATTCAGAGGGGCATTCGAACAGTCTCAAGAAAGAAAAAAAAAGTTCATCCAAGATTTCAAGAAAATCAAGAAGTCTCGTTCTTGAAAAAAAAATAAGAAAAGTGTTCGAACAGTAAGAAAAAAAAAAGATTCGAAAAAGATCAAGGGAAATAGGAAAGATTTGAATTCTTGGTAATCTTGTTCTTGTTTTTACTTGTTTTACCTTGTTACTAATTGTTTCTTATTTCATGAGTCTTTTGCTAGGTAGAATTAAGCAAGGGGAGTTCTTGAAGAGTTCTTCTAGTCCTAAAGAACCTGAAAGAGAAAATAAAGTGGTAAAAGGCAAGAGTAAGTAAGATTATTAAAGAAAAAGCCTAAAAAGTGCAAACAAGAGTTGGAGTGATATCATATTTAAGTGTAAACACTAAGGGAGTGTGTGAGTTTAAATTTTTATTATCACTAACATTTGTTTTGCAACAATCTTAAGATGTCTCAAAAGAGTAGTTCATCACACCAGGGGGATGAAAATCCATTCTTTACGTGGAAAGCCATGCAATAATCGTTTGAGCGTATGAATCTTGTGATGGCGGATATGTCAGATAAGTTAGAGAGACAATCGGCAGCCATTAAAAACCTATAAGATGGGCAACGTAGGGGAGCTAAGCATGCGCCTAGTGTGGTTGACGGGCATGACTTTGATGATGAGGACGATGAAGAGGTTGCTATGGGTAGGCCTAGAGGAATTAGGCATGGAGTAGCACCTAGGAGAAACACTAGGGGTTATGATTGGGAAAATAGAGAAGATAGAAACCTTGGAAATATTAAAATGAAAATTCCACCATTCCAAGGTAGAACTGATCCTGAGGTGTATTTGGAGTGGGAGAAAAAAATAGAGTTGATCTTTGATTGTCACAACTATTGGGAGGAGAAGAAGGTGAAGTTGGCAGTCATTGAATTTATTGATTCTGCCATAGTTTGGTGGGATCAACTAGTAACCAGTAGGAGGAGAAACCATGAGAGACCTATAGAGACATGGAGGGAATTGAAAGCTCTCATGAAAAGGAGGTTTGTACCTAGCCACTATTATAGGGACCTTTACCAAAAACTTCAAAACCTTACCCAAGGGTTTAGTAGTGTAGAGGATTACTATAAGGAGATTGAGGTGGCTATGGTTAGAGCCAATGTAGAGGAGGATCAAGAAGCCACCATGGCTAGATTTTTGAGTGGCTTACATAGAGACATAGCCAATGTTGTGGAGTTGTAGCATTATGTGGAGGTAGAAGACATGGTGCACATGGCTATGAAGGTGGAGAGGCAATTGAAAAGAAAGGGGGCAGCAAGGTATTCTTCGATTTCTAGCACTCCTTGGAAACCAAAGTGGGACAAAGACCGGGCTATTGTCAAGGGCAAAACCGAACCACCAAAGGGGAAAGAAGAGAGCACTAGCAAAGACAAACCCAAGGTATTTCAAAAAATCCAATTCTTCAAGGAATAGAGATATTAATTGCTTTAAATGTTTGGGTTCAGGCCATATTGCATCTCAATGTCCAAACAAAAGGGCGATGATCATGCATGCTAATGGTGAAGTCATGATCGAAAGTGAGGATGATTGTGATGACATGCCAGAATTGGAGGATGCTAGTGATTGTGTTGGTGATGATGCTGACTTGGACTACCCCGTGAAAGATGTATCTCTTGTTGCTAGGCGTGCTTTGAATGCACAAATTAAAATAGATGATATAGAGCAACAAAGGGAAAACATTTTTCATACTAGATGTTTTGTGAACAATAAAGTATATAGTGTGATTATTGATGGGGGGAGTTGCACCAATGTAGCTAGTACTACCTTAGTAGAAAAGTTGGGTTTAGCTATGCTTAAACATCCTAAGCCTTACAGATTGCAGTGGTTGAATGATTATGGGGAGGTTAAGGTGAATAGGCAAGTAAAGGTAGCTTTTAGTATTGGGAGGTATAGTGATGAGGTGCTTTGTGATGTAGTGCCTATGCATGCTGGCCATCTATTATTGGGGAGGCTATGGCAGTATGATAGGAGGGTTACTCATGATGAGTTTAGGAATAGGTATAGCTTTGTAAAAGATGGCAAAACCATCAACCTTGTTCCTTTAACACCAAAGCAGGTCTATGAAGACTAATTGAAATTGAAATCTGTTTTTGAGAAAAAAGAATTGAGTGTGGCCGAATCTAATGAGGAGAAAAGGAGAGAACAAAAAAAAAAGAGAGATTGGCCAAAAAGGGGAGGAAAAAGAAAGTGACAAAAACAGTGAAGTGGCTGAAAAAAAGAAAGTGATGCCACAAGAAAGAAAAGCAAAAACAAAGATGGGCTTTTATGCAAAAGAGAGTGAGATTAAGAAGGCTTTTTTTAGAAGATCAACCCATGATCTTCCTTGTTTATAAAGAATCATATCTTAATCTTGATGAATCTAACCAAGCTCTTCCTAGTGTTGCTGTTTCTTTGTTACAGGAATTTGAAGAGTTATTCCCGGATGAGATGCCAAGTGGGTTGCCTTCCATAAGAGGCATTGAGCATCAGATTGATTTTGTACCCAGAGCAGTCATTCCGAACCGACCAGCCTATAGAAGTAATCTGGAGGAGACAAAGGAACTTCAAAGGCAAGTTGAAGACTTGATGTGTAAGGGGTACATAAGAGAAAGCATGATTCCATGTGTTGTTCCAGTTCTTCTAGTGCCAAAGAAGGATGGGTCTTGGAGGATGTGTGTTGATTGTAGAGTAGTCAATAGTATCACAGTAAAGTATCATCATCTCATTCCTAGATTAGATGATATGCTAGATGAATCGTATGGATCTTGTATTTTTAGTAAGATAGATCTTAAAAGTGGTTACGATCAGATTAGAATGAAAGAAGGTGATGAACGGAAAACAGCTTTTAATACTAAGTATGGGTTATATGAATGGTTAGTCATGCCATTTGGACTTACTAATGCACCTAGTACTTTCATGAGATTAATGAATCATGTTTTGCGTGAGTTTCTAGGTAAATTTGTAGTAGTCTACTTTGATGACATTTTAGTATACAGCAAAAACTTAGATGAGCATTGATGCACCCAAAAGAGTGTATCTTATTTAACCTTGCACTAAAAAGATCAATTGTAAGTATAATGATTAGCAAGGGTCGAGTCCTCAGGGATTGGGTTTTAATTTATGAGTTATTAGTTTATAACTTACGTTCAAAGAAAACAATAAAAGAAAAGGGGTTTTTGAAGCCAGATTTAAACTAAAGTAAATAATAAGAATAAGATGCAAGGCGGTATAACCAGCCAATAAAAATATATATACTAAATTAGGCGGTATAACCAGCCAATAAAAATATATATATTAAATTAGGCGGTATAACCAGCCAATAAAAATAAAACAAAGTTAATATACAAATTAGGCGGTATAACCAGCCAATAAAAATAAATATACTTTTAAAAATAAGCAAACTAGAAAAGTAAGAAAACAAGTAAGTAAGAAGAATCAAATATGAAAAATATGGTTAAGGTTTCATTCTCCACCACTAGACATCATTAAGAATCAATTTCAGATCTATCAATATCAACCAACTATCAAAGTTAACAACCGTAGATAACAACAAGCTCTGTTATCCCAATCTTTCCTTAGTTTGTCGTTAAATAGAATAAGCTCTCTATTTAATCTCTAACCATCAAACAACCTAGAATAAGCTCTCTAAATTCAATTTAATGGCAGCTTTACGATGAGAAAGATAGGTTGATCTAAGCAACAAACACATAAGCTCGGATTGTTCAACTTAGGTTATGTTCCACTTTGCAATTATTGAAAACTTGACCATAATCATTAATCACAAATTGCCACTTATGAATAGGAAATCAAGACAATTACACGGATCAAGACTCCTAAACTAGCAATAGATAATTATCAAGATCTATCTAGTTGTACACCTAAACAAATCAAGACAACATCATGAACAATTCTTGTAGAAGAACATAAGCAACTTTGATAGAAAATTAATGATAGATAGAATCTGAAAATCAATTATAACACATGTCTAGGGATTTGAAATCACCCTTAACCAAATAGAAGTTTAGCCTAGCATAGGCATTGTAAACATAAACATAAAATTAAAGAGAATCTAAGAAGGAAATAAAAGAAAGAAAGAAGAAGAAGAAGATAAAGAAAAAGAAAACTAGAGAAAAGAAAGAAGAAGAAAACTTAGAGAATTTTATTACAATGGCTAATTTCCTACCAATCTACAATGTCCCTTACAATCATCCAAGGCCCTCTATTTATACACATTTTGGAGGGCTAAATGACAAGAGACAAGCTTTACAAATTTCAAAGGTAGGAATAATAGGTGGGTGCATTTTTCTAACAATTTTCATCATATTGTATGACAATTTTGATCAGCCAGATTGATGGTCGATTTTGTCAATATTGGAAGCTTGATCTGATCACATGGTCTTCTAGAAAAATGTTCCTCTATCCGTTGGTGATCCATAGCCGTTGGAATCAGCTCATTTTCTGATGTGGATCAGAAGATATGGGCAAAACACCAAAACAGGTCAACACAGACTTCATTGCACATCAGCCAAATTGATGGTCGATTTCTTCAATATTGGAGGCTTGATCTGATCACATGGTCTTCTAGAAAATTGTTTCCCTATCAGTTAGGGATCCATAGCCGATGGAATCAGCTCATTTTCTGATGTGGATCGGAATATATGGTCAAAACACCAAAACAGGTCAGCATAGACGTCATTGCACATCAGCCAACTTGATGGTTGATTTCACTAGGGAAAACGACTCCTTTGCAAGAAGTGTAAAACATGAAAAAGATAGATATGCCTCTTAACTTTGCACTGTTAAAATTTCAGCCTTATTGCTTCAGTGAAACTCCAGATATAGCTGATATGGCAAAAGGTGTCGGAACTGGAACTGAACTGGATTTGCCCTTAATTCTAGTAATCTGAAATCACTCAAACAAACTTGTGAAAAACACCAAATTACATAAGAATATAAAAGATCATAAACACAATTAGACTAAACAATAATAACTCGTATTTGACACAAAACAATAATAAAACATAACTAAAAACTATATAATTATACGAGTTATCACACCCCCACACTTAGATTGTTGCTAGTCCCTAGCAACGACTCAATAAAAATAAAATAAGAAAATCTAATCTAATCCACTTTCGTAGGAAATCACGGTGGCACTTAGCATGTGACACAAGCCTTTAAACCCCTTGGTGTCCCTAGTGGACGAGTTTAGTCTCGTGAGGGTTTACTAGAACGATACCCACAAACATTGAAAAACTAAAATATAAATAAACTACATATACTAAAAATATTTATTCCTAATCCTTTCAATACAAATTAGAGACAATCTTTGAACAAGTCTTATAAACTAATCAATAGCTCAAAGAATTTCACAAAAAATCATGCTTGAATGTAAATAAATGAGTTAAGCCAATATTAACATAACATATTTCAATCAAAATAGTGCATATTCAAACTTAATCTCAACTTCTCACATGGGATACTCTCTTGATTTTCACTCTTTAAAGTAGTGGTAAAGTGTTTACACTCAATCAATCTCATGAAAACACTTCTACCATATGCTTGCTTGTCCACCTATTCTCCACTATTTAGATCATACAACTTCATAAATCAAGAGGTCTTTATTCAAGGTTGTAATGGGGCCAAAGGGTTATAATGTGGTTAAAGAACAAAAGGATAAAGATATCACAAAGGTTCCAAAGAGTTAATAGAGTTTAGAGACATAATAAGATCATACAAATAAAACTTCTCAAAACTCTTATAAAGCACATAATAACATAGGCTAAATATTCATGTTGAGCCTTTGCATCATTCTAACCAACTTTGTAACATCTTTTTCTTTACTTTAACTAGAAGTTCAAGAGAAGATTTTTTTTTAATATGGGAATGTATTTGACAATGATCCCTTTCTTTTTCTCTTGAATTTTTCTTTTCTTTTCTTCCCCCACACTTATCTTTTGTTTCCAACCCAATTTTTTAACTAAAAATATCCCTTGTTTTTTTTTTTTGCAATATGTCTCAAAATATATAATCCATCTTTAGAACAAGGGTTATATTTAGGCTAGGTGTAAGTTGTGGTTACCAAATAAATAGCTTATTCAATGTAGGCTCAAATTGGCTCACTAGGGGTGTGTTCTCTTGGAACATAAATAAGGGATGGCTGTTTGGCCCTAGCTAAAAATCCTAATGCCTCTATCATATTCATGTTGTCACATGCATCAATATAGTCTCAACAAGGTCTAAAGCAAGTTCTAGAGAATCATGTAATCATAAGAGCACTCAAGAAAGAAATTAGATTGATTTGTATAATGCGTCAATCATTATAGGCTCAAAAACTCACAAGGATGATTATACAAGTCAGATTAAGTCTAAACATGCTTCTTTCTCAATCAACATATCATATTAACATTGGCTCATAAAAAGATTGATATCAAGTTCAATTCTCATGAAAATCTTCTCACTAATAAATCAGTTTTAGACTTATGCAATTCATATCTCATCATAGTATTGAAAAGGAACTAAAACACACTAAAAATAATAATAAAGATTCATAAAAAAAATAGTAGACAAAAATAAAAGAAATCCTAAATCATCCCCCCCACACTTAATTCTTACATTGTCCTCAATGTAAGTCTATTAACCCAAATGAAAGAATCATGTGTAAGAGAAAAGAACTAATAACATAAGAATAGGAACAACTAAGACTCAAAAAAAAAAACAAACTCATGCAACCTAAATAATCCTAAAATACTAAACAAAAATTAACAAGTAAACATAAAAAGATTAAAATCAAACTGACAAGGTATGTCTCAAGTCTCCCTTACTCAGACCTTGTTCAGAATGAATACTTCTAAATTGCTTAAAACACAACAAACTTTTTTTTATTTTGATAAGAAAAAACCAAACTGACAAGGTATGTCTCAAGTCTCCCTTACTCAGAACTTGTTCAGAATGAATACTTCTAAATGGCTTAAAACACAACAAAAATTTTTTTTTTTTGAAAAGAAGAAATCAAACTGACAAGGTATGTCTCAAGTCTCCCTTACTCAGACCTTGTTCAGAATGAATACTTCTAAATGGCTTAAAACACAATTTTTTTTTTTAAATTAGCAAAATATGTCCCTTACCCCCTACTAAAATATGACATTGTCCCCAATGTCAAATTTTAAAGGTAGAATTTAGGAGATATTACCTGCAGAGGTTGCTAACCCTTATTATAACTGAGACACAACAAACAAAATGTTAGATAATGTCACAAAGACAAAGTGCAATCCACTCCTTGCTCGTCCATATCTCTTTTTCTTTTTCCGAGCGTTTGCGAAACAACCGTAGCAGGTAAATACTCATAAGCTTGGAGCTTTTTGAGTAAATCTTCAATGGTTGTAGCAGAAATTATGGTTCTCCTTGCCTCTGAAAACATGAATCCATTATCCATAGCATTATCTAAATATGAAAGCAAATTACTAAAATAACCATTAATATTAAGCAAACCAATGGGTTTCTTATTTGTGACCAAAGATGACCAAGAAGCCACGCAAGCTATTTCTTCCAATGTACCCAGACCTCCTGGTAAAGCAATGAATGCATCGGCAGAATGGTGCATGATTGTTATCCGTTCAGGGATACTCCAGACTTGTATTTCCTTACCCACGGTAGGTCCACAAAAATCTGTGAATAGTTTTGGCACGATTCCTAGAACTGGACTTCCTCCGGCGTGTGCTGCTGTAGCGACTGCTCCCATTAAACCCGTACTACCACCTCCATAAATCAACTGGATCTTTTGTTGGGCAAGTATTACTCCAACTCTTATGGCTTCATCAGCGAATATGTTATTTTTCCCTGGATAAGCACCTCCAAAGACACAAATTTTTTTAATGCGCTGGGACGAAGTACTTTCCATTTTTTTTTTCGAGTGCCTGAAAGAGAATGAGTACATGGTGTAATATATAGAGGACTGAGTAGTGAATCAGACAAGAGTAATAATGTCGCCGAAAGTGTATCTGACCTGTCAGAAGAAAATGTTAACCTAACAAAAGATTTTTGCGTGATTTCAGGAAGAAAATCAAAAAGAGAAGAAAAATCAACCGTAAAAGACCAATAAAAAAGATGAGAATAATTACACAAATCGAACAACACGTAAATTAAACCGAAATGAAGTTATTGCAAATCAAACCAAAAGCTGAGAAGTCATTTATTGTAGTTGTGATTGTGGCTCACATCTTCCTCTGGTTTTACGTCCAGAAACGGCTTAAACACCTTCTATGAGTCGAGGATATGCTTCCCATCCAGTTTTCTTACAAGCTGGCAAACAGGGTCTTTTAACATCAGATTCCCAAGATGTTGCCATTCCCTTTGGAATTGCGGCCATAAATCAAGAATTTCTCTTTGTACGTCTCCACTGGGATGCGTCTCAAGAGAAAGTTGGATATTACCCAAATTCTCCTTACTCAGTCCATCCTTAATGAATTCAATTTTATCATCTCGATTAGAGGACGGAATCCCAATAGAACGACATTTACCGTTACACGTCCATCGTGCACATTTGTGGCAATTTGAACTCATGCGCTTTGCTCGTCGCTTCTTTGCAAAAGTGCTTCTACCTGTACCTGGTAAATGCAAAACAGGAAGATATTCATCTTCACGTACCTTGGCTTCAATTATCCAACGTATGTCTTCAGGAATCCCTTTGTGCATAAGCATTCTTAATCTTTCAAATCGAACTTGGTAAAGCTTCAGTAAAATATTTCGAGGAAAAGGAAGAAATCGTTTCTGCAATCTTGTGAGAATATCATCCATCCTGAAAAAAAAATGAAAAAATTAAAAGAGAATTTGGAAGAGAAATTTATATACAATATCAGTTTTGTGGGTAGCTGATGGAACCGACTTAAATAATCACGAAGTACCGTTATCCGCCATTTAACCGGGGTTAAAAAAAATTATATTTACATCTAGTTATTTTCAAAACAAGGATCAGAAAGAAAAACAACATAAAAAGACTCAAAAACAAAACACTCTAAATAAAATCCTAAATTCTTCCCCCCACACATAATTCTTACATTGTCATTAATGTAATGCTATTAATCCCAAATGAAAGAATCATGTGTAAGTGAAAAGAACTAATAAACAAAATAAACTTATGCAGCCTAAATGAACTTAGAAACACTAAACACAATTAGCAAAGAAACATAAGAAAAAGATAAAGAAAAAGAGAGCAAATCTGAGGATGGGAGTTTGGCAATGGTTTCACTAATTAGGCTGCCTCCCCCAATTAGCACTTGATTTAGTGATTTGAACCTAACCAACACCCCTTCTTGGCATTTTAGGCTTGTCAGGCTCATAGATGAAATTTCCCAAATTTATGCTTTTGAGAGGAAGCTTTCTTTGCACAACAGTGGATGCATTCTCCATTACAAGTATTATTCCATCATCCTTTGTGGTGCATATGTCATCGAGGAATGGAGCATATTTTGATACTTGTTGAATGACCTCCACAAACAAGTTGTTTAAGGTTTCCGGCATGTGTTGTTCATGTTCTTCCTCCTTGAACTTTGCAAATCTACTAGGAAAAGGTGGAGAAGAAACATTAGTAAAAAGTGAAACCTTAAACGTTACCTCAGGTGCCGAAATACTCTTATTTGGATCTTTGGCCTCATTATCCTCAAGAATAGAATCCATCTCTAATTTTGTTTCATCCTCATCTTGTTCCTCATTCTTCAAGGTCACAATAGTAGCATTCTCCTTTGGGTTAACCATGGTTTGGGCTGGGAGTTCTTCAGATCTTTGTGCTACCCATCCCACCATACTACTAGCCAATTGGCTCATTTGCTTTTCCAAACTCTGGATGCTTGCCCTTGTTTCCTGTTGAAATTGCAAAGAATCAGTAACAAGAGAATAGACAAGATCTTCTAAAGAAGTACCTGAGTTTTGAGTCATATGTGGTGGTTGAAAAAGATCTGGTTCTTGAGACCATGATTGATTGAAGCTAGATGGATGAGTGTAATTGGCATAAGGATCTACTTCTTGGTAATTCTTCGAGTAGCCATAATTAGTATGATCCCACCATCCCTCATGGTAAGTGTTTGAGTAATGATCATACTGTTGGTCTTGGAACACTTGATGGCCTTGACATCCTCCCATGGCCAATTGTTGAACTGGGGAGGTGAGATTGGCTTGTTGATTCTCCATGTTCATGTATGCCACCAACTCTTCAAGTGTTAGATTGCTGAATTCCATTGTTTTTTTTTTTTTTTTTTTAAATTTGAAAAGAAAAACTTGTATGTACAAGAAAATAAAACTAATTAGAACTGAAAATAAGAATAAACCAAGTAACAAATAAACTAAAGAAAGCAATCCCCGGCAACGGCGCCAAAAATTTGATGCACCCAAAAGAGTGTATCTTATTTAACCTTGCACTAAAAAGATCAATTGTAAGTATAATGATTAGCAAGGGTCGAGTCCTCAGGGATTGGGTTTTAATTTATGAGTTATTAGTTTATAACTTACGTTCAAAGAAAACAATAAAAGAAAAGGGGTTTTTGAAGCCAGATTTAAACTAAAGTAAATAATAAGAATAAGATGCAAGGCGGTATAACCAGCCAATAAAAATATATATACTAAATTAGGCGGTATAACCAGCCAATAAAAATATATATATTAAATTAGGCGGTATAACCAGCCAATAAAAATAAAACAAAGTTAATATACAAATTAGGCGGTATAACCAGCCAATAAAAATAAATATACTTTTAAAAATAAGCAAACTAGAAAAGTAAGAAAACAAGTAAGTAAGAAGAATCAAATATGAAAAATATGGTTAAGGTTTCATTCTCCACCACTAGACATCATTAAGAATCAATTTCAGATCTATCAATATCAACCAACTATCAAAGTTAACAACCGTAGATAACAACAAGCTCTGTTATCCCAATCTTTCCTTAGTTTGTCGTTAAATAGAATAAGCTCTCTATTTAATCTCTAACCATCAAACAACCTAGAATAACCTAGAATAAGATAGGTTGATCTAAGCAACAAACACATAAGCTCGGATTGTTCAACTTAGGTTATGTTCCACTTTGCAATTATTGAAAACTTGACCATAATCATTAATCACAAATTGCCACTTATGAATAGGAAATCAAGACAATTACACGGATCAAGACTCCTAAACTAGCAATAGATAATTATCAAGATCTATCTAGTTGTACACCTAAACAAATCAAGACAACATCATGAACAATTCTTGTAGAAGAACATAAGCAACTTTGATAGAAAATTAATGATAGATAGAATCTGAAAATCAATTATAACACATGTCTAGGGCTTTGAAATCACCCTTAACCAAATAGAAGTTTAGCCTAGCATAGGCATTGTAAACATAAACATAAAATTAAAGAGAATCTAAGAAGGAAATAAAAGAAAGAAAGAAGAAGAAGAAGATAAAGAAAAAGAAAACTAGAGAAAAGAAAGAAGAAGAAAACTTAGAGAATTTTATTACAATGGCTAATTTCCTACCAATCTACAATGTCCCTTACAATCATCCAAGGCCCTCTATTTATACACATTTTGGAGGGCTAAATGACAAGAGACAAGCTTTACAAATTTCAAAGGTAGGTATAATAGGTGGGTGCATTTTTCTAACAATTTTCGTCATATTGTATGACAATTTTGATCAGCCACCTTGATGGTCGATTTTGTCAATATTGGAGGCTTGATCTGATCACATGGTCTTCTAGAAAAATATTCCCCTATCAGTTGGTGATCCATAGCCGTTGGAATCAGCTCATTTGCTGATGTGGATCAGAAGATATGGGCAAAACACCAAAACAGGTCAACACAGACGTCATTGCACATCAGCCAACTTGATGGTTGATTTCTTCAATATTTGAGGCTTGATCTGATCACATGGTCTTCTAGAAAATTGTTTCCCTATCAGTTAGTGATCCATAGCCGATGGAATCAGCTCATTGGCTGATGTGGATCGGAATATATGGTCAAAACACCAAAACAGGTCAGCACGGACGTCATTGCACATCAGCAAACTTGATGGTTGATTTCACTAGGGAAAACGACTCCGTTTCAAGAAGTGTAAAACATGAAAAAGATAGATATGCCTCTTAAATTTGCACTGTTAAAATTTCAGCCTTATTGCTTCAGTGAAACTCCAGATATAGCTGATATGGAAAAAGGTGTCGGAAGTGGAACTGAACTGGATTTGCCCTTAATTCTAGTAATCTGAAATCACTCAAAGAAACTTGTGAAAACACCAAATTACATAAAAATATAAAAGATCATAAACACAATTAGACTAAACAATAATAACTCGTATTTGACACAAAACAATAATAAAACATAACTAAAAACTATATAATTATACGAGTTATCAAGCATGTTGAACATTTGCAGTTTGTGTTTAATGTGTTGAAAACTGAAAAGTTGTATGCTAATTTTAAGAAGTGTACCTTTTGCATGGATAGAGTTATATTTCTTGGATATGTTGTTAGCTCAAAAGGTATTGAGATGGATGAAGAGAAAGTCAAGGCCATCAAGGACTGGCCGACACCTAAAGGGGTAAGTGAGGTAAGAAGCTTTCATGGTTTAGCTAGTTTTTATAGTCGTTTTGTTAAAGGCTTAGCACTATTGATGCACCACTTACTGAAATTATTAAAAAGAATGTTAGTTTTCATTGGGGCAATGAACAAGAGAAAGCATTTGTTAATCTTAAAGATAAGTTATTTTCAGCACCTGTTTTAACATTACCTAACTTTGACAAAGCTTTTGAGATTGAATGTGATGCCTCAGGAATAGGAATTGGAGCTGTTTTAATGCAGGAAAAATGTCCAATCGCATTCTTCAGTGAGAATCTTATTGGAGCGCGATAGGATCCAAGATGGCCCAATCCCATGGCAATTTTTATATGGGCCAAGATCCAAGAAGATCTAGAAAACATGGCAAGAATGGGTGGAATTCACTTGGGTGGAATCCAAGATGGGCTTGCATCTAAGTTTGATGTGAACCTTAGGGGTTAAACCCTTTGAACCCACTAACAAATTGAAATACCCTAACCCCAAGAAAGCCAAGATTCAGGCAATGGAACTTAAACCCATAGAAATCTTGGATCAAAGAACCTAGATTAGCTAAGCTAACTAAACCCTAAGAACACTTGTTTGTAGAACCTAAGTTTGATAGGAAGAACGCCACAAAGAAAGGAATTCTTTGATAAGTTCACTAGTTCTGTCAAGACTAAAAAGAGTGAAACACTCACTTTGAATAAATTTAAACTCAATTGATCAAAAGATAATTGATGTAGGCGGCTAAGACATATATTTATAGCCTCCCTACAATAACCCTAATCAGCTAACCTAATAATAAGTAAAATATGGGCTGAACATGCTCAAGCCCAAACCTAAATAATTAAAAGATATCCATGTTACATAATATAGGACCAAATGCCTAAGTAATTATAAAACTTAAAAAAAGGCCAAATAAGCCCTCTCTTAGACGCCACATCATTAAATGAATTGGTCCCCACAATTGACATGTCAATTAATGAATGAAAGAAAGAATAGGCTCACTTCTTTAAACATGATGCCGCCACTTGTAAGTTCTCTTAATGTGCCACCTTGGGTTCTTGAATCACATGGACCGAACTTGGATGCAAGCCCATCTTGCATGTTGAAGCCTTTCTTGAATAACTTGCAACATGGCACAAGTGAATTCTACCCATTCTTGCCATGTTTCCTAGAACTTCTTGGATCTTGGCCCATATAGAAATTGCCTTGGGATTGGGCCATCTTGGATCCTATCAGAGCAGCCTTGAACTATCCAACTTATGACAAGGAGCTCTATGCGCTTGTTAGAGCCTTGGAGACATGGCAGCATTACTTATGGCCTAAGGAGTTCGTGATACATACTGATCATGAATCATTGAAACATCTCAAGGGTCAAGGTAAGTTGAATAAGAGACATGCTAGGTGGATGGAATACATAGAGACCTTTCCTTATGTCATTAGATACTAGCAAGGTAAGAAAAATATTGTGGCTGATGCTTTATCTAAGAGGGTTTGTATTTCTCACATCTATGAATGCTAAGATGCTTGGATTTGATTATATAAAGGATGAATATGCCAATGATGCTGATTTTAATGATGTATACATAGCATGTGATAAGGCAGCTTTGGTAAATTTTACAAGCATGATGGCTTTTTGTTTAGAGAAGATAAACTATATGTGCCTAGTTCTATGAGAGAGTTATTAATACGTGAGGCATATGGAGGTGGTTTAATGGGACACTTTGGTGTCAGGAAAACCTTAGAAATATTGCATAAACATTTCTTTTGGCCTAAAATGAAAAGGGATGTTATTCGCATATGTGATAGATGCATTACATGTAGAAAGGCCAAATCTAAGGTTTTACCTCATGGGTTGTATACATCCTTACCAGTTCCTAGTGAACATGGGTAGACATAATCTATGGACTTTGTATTGGGTTTACCTAGGACAAAAAGGGGTAGAGATTCAATTTATGTGGTGGTGGATAGGTTTAAGCAAGATGGCACATTTTATTCCATGCCATAAAACTGATGATGCAACTAACATTGCTGAATTGTTCCTTAGGGAGATAGTGCGCTTACATGGTGTTCCTAGAAGCATTGTGTCTGATAGAGATGTTAAGTTCCTTAGTTACTTTTGGAAGGTTTTGTGGGGGAAATTGGGTACTAAACTTTTGTTTTCTACTACTTGTCATCCACAAACTGATGGGCAAACTGATGTAGATAATAGGACTTTAACACAACTTTTGTGAACTGTTATACAAAAGAACTTGAAAACTTGGGAAGACTGTTTGCCATTCATAGAGTTTGCATATAATAGGATTGTGCATTCTACTACTTCTTATTCTCCATTTGAGATTGTTTATGGTTTTAATCCATTAACTCCTTTAGATTTAATGCCTTTACCTGTTGATGCAAGGAATAATTTGAATGGGAGTAAGAAAGCTGAATTGGTGAAGTCTCTTCATGAGAAAGTAAAGCTTTAAATTGAGAAAAAGAATGCAAAAGTTGCTTCATAAGCAAACAAAGGGAAGAGGCGCTATCTTTCGAACCAGGTGATTGGGTTTGGTTCATATGCACAAGGAAAGATTTCCAGCCCATAGGAGAACCAAGTTGCATCCTCGAGGAGATGGGC
Organism: Fremontodendron californicum; assembly: GCA_030761205.1. Taxonomy (NCBI): domain Eukaryota; kingdom Viridiplantae; phylum Streptophyta; class Magnoliopsida; order Malvales; family Malvaceae; genus Fremontodendron; species Fremontodendron californicum. Next base: position 5,629,396 of record JAULJL010000008.1, read on the forward strand.
CTTTGATGCACACAAAAGAGTGTATCTTATTTAACCTTGCACTAAAAAGATCAATTGTAGAGTATAGTAGTTAGCAAGGGTCGAGTCCTCAGGGATTGGGTTTTAGTTTATAAGTTGATAGTTTAAAACTTAAATTCAAGAACAATAAAAGAAAAGGGGTTTTTGAAATCAGATTTAAACTAAAGTAAATAATAAGAATGAGAAAACAAGTAATTAAGAATAAATCAAATATGAGAGAAATATGGTTAAGGTTTCATTCTCCACCACTAGACATCATTAAGAACCAATTTCAGATCTATCAATATCAACCAACTATCAAAGTTAACAACCGTAGATAACAACAAGCTCTGTTATCCCAATCTTTCCTTAGTTTGTCGTTAAATAGAACAAGCTCTCTATTTAATCTCTAACCATCAAACAACCTAGAATAAGCTCTCTAAATTCAATTTAATGGCAGCTTTATGATGAGAAAGATAGGTTGATCTAAGCAACAAACACATAAGCTCGGATTGTTCAACTTAGGTTATGTTCCACTTTGCAATTATCGAAAACTTGACCATAATCATTAATCACAAATTGCCACTTATGAATAGGAAACCAAGACAATTACACGGATCAAGACTCCTAAACTAGCAATAGATAATTATCAAGATCTATCTAGTTGTACACCTAAACAAATCAAGACAACATCATGAACAATTCTTGTAGAAGAACATAAGCAACTTTGATAGAAAATTAATGATAGATAGAATCTGAAAATCAATTATAAAACATGTCTAGGGCTTTGAAATTACCCTTAACCAAATAAAAGTTTAACCTAGCATAGGCATTGTAAACATAAACATAAAATTAAAGAGAATATAAGAAGGAAATAAAAGAAAGAAAGAAGAAGGAAAAAGAAAACTAGAGAAAGGAAAGTAGAAGAAAACTTAGAGAATTTTATTATAATGGCTAATATCCTACCAATCTATAATGTCCCTTACAATCATCCAAGGCCCTCTATTTATACACATTTTGGAGAGCTAAATGACAAGAGATAAGCTTTATAAATTTCAAAGGTAGGTATAATAGGTGGGTGCATTTTTCTAACAATTTTCGTCATTGCATATGACAATTCTGATCAGCCAGCTTGATGGTTGATTTTTTCAATGTTGGAGGCTTGATCTGATCAAATGGTCTTCTAGAAAAATATTCCCCTATCTGTTTGTTATTCATAGCCGTTCAAATTAGCTCATTTGCTGATGTGGATCAGAAGATATGGTCAAAATACCAAAACTGGTCAGCACATACGTCATTGCACATCAGCCAATTTGATGGTTGATTTCGCTAGGGAAAACGACTCCGTTTCAAGAAGTGTAAAGCATGAAAAAGATAGATATGCCTCTTAACTTTTCACTGTAAAAATTTCAGCCTTAATGCTTCAGTGAAACTCCAGATATAGCTGATATGGCAAAAGGTGTCGGAACTGGAACTGAACTGGATTTGTCCTTAATTCTTGATTTAACCTAGTAATCTGAAATCACTCAAAGAAACTCGTGAAAAACACCAAATTACATAAAAATATAAAAGATCATAAACACAATTAGACTAAGCAATAATAACTTGTATTTGACACAAAACAATAATAAAACATAACTAAAAACTATATAATTATACGAGTTATCACACCCCCACACTTAGATTGTTGCTAGTCCCTAGCAACGACTCAATCCTAGAAAAAAATAAAAATAAACAGGAAAACAAGTTAAAGGGATCTCAAACAAACAAGCAAGATCAAGCGTAAGAATTGGCAAGGCATCTAATTAAGTATCATTGGCATATTAAGTTCGAGTAAAGGGTTAATGAGATTAAAATTGAAGGCATTACCGTACGATTGAGGAACTTCCTTCTTGGCGAGACTTTAGCTAGCCATGGAGGACTAGGCAAACTATAGCTTCATAAGTACACATGCTAAGATCCTTGTCACCGCAGTTCACAAGTGAACTCGACAAATCTGATCGGTACAGAGATGAATTTGAGGCTTATGGACAAGTGAGGGGTGGAATGTTCAAACATAATCTGAGGTTTATCACAAGTTAGGCTCAAGAAATGTAATAATAATGTGATCAATCCTCTCAAAATATTTGCATTCTCACTCATCCTTAGTCCTATGTTCAACATTAATATTTTGAAAAGAAAACAAAAAGCAAGAAATGACTCGATCCAAAGAAAATAGAAAAGTAAAAACCTTTCTATAATGAAGAACCTCGAATCTTGAATTCAAAATTTTTATTTTTTTTTATTTTTTTTTTCAGAAATCATATTGGATTCCATACTTTCTTTTTCTTTCTTTTCATTCAATTGATCAAACAAGACAGATTTTCATCATTTTTTTTTTCAGCATCTTTTTCTCAACTCATCACAACATTGTTTTGGCATCAATAAGTTCGAAGTTCACGACTCTAACAACAGTTACTCATTCTAACTACCCTTTTTTACATTATTCCCTTTTTTTTTTTCAGATTTCAAAAGATAACAAAATAAACAAAAAGGAAACACACAATCCCAAACCCAATGATCACAAATATTATCATAAAAGTATAAAGAGGGAATGGGGGTCGGAATCGTATCCGTTCACTTTGGCATAATTTCTGGAGTTCATATCTAGGGATCCAACCCGAAGGTTTACATCCTATGGGCTCCTAATGTAAGGGGGGCAAAGATAAGGGGCTTTCTGGATAGTGACTTTGTTCTAAGATCAGATCATGTATAGATGCAAGCATCTATGTGATGACTTAAATCTACATGTGGAATGAAGAGAAAAAGTAAACTTACTATGTCTTCCCAGTTTTCCGTGGCTTTCCAAAGGCTCACCATGAATTCACATTCCAACAAAAATCGAACCGATCTGCCAAAAACAATCTCAAAGACATTTGATCATCAAAAATATTCAATTTTCAGAAAACCAAATTGAAAATAACCTAGATAACTTAATCAAAGCCTTTGTAACTCTATTGCTTTATCCACATGCTTGCCAAGATTATACTAATACTCAAAAAAGAAAAATACATACATAAAAGTAGTAAAACACATGCAGATAATAAACGGACGAGATAGTTTTTTTTTTTTTTAGAAGATTAAATCAAACTGACAAGGTATGTCTCAAGTCTCCCTTACTCAGACCTTGTTCAGAATGAATACTTCTAAATGGCTTAAAACACAACAAATTTTTTTTTTTTTTTTTAGAAGATTAAATCAAACTGACAAGGTATGTCTCAAGTCTCCCTTACTCAGACCTTGTTCAGAATGAATACTTCTAAATGGCTTAAAACACAACAATTTTTTATTTTTTTTTTACAAATTAGCAAAATATGTCCCTTACCCCTTACTAAAATATGACATTGTCCCCAATGTCAAATTTTAAAGGTAGAATTTAGGAGATATTACCTACAGAGGTTGCTAACCACTTATTATAACTGAGACACAACAAACAAAATGTTAGATAATGTCACAAAGACAAAGTGCAATCCACTCCTTGCTTGTCTATATCTCTTTTTCTTTTTCCGAGCGTTTGCGAAACAACCATAGCAGGTAAATACTCATAAGCTTGGAGCTTTTTGAGTAAATCTTCAATGGTTGTAGCAGAAATTATGGTTCTCCTTGCCTCTGAAAACATGAATCCATTTTCCACAGCATTATCTAAATATGAAAGCAAATTACTAAAATAACCATTAATATTAAGCAAACCAATGGGTTTCTTTTTTTTGACCAAAGATGACCAAGAAGCCACGCAAGCTATTTCTTCCAATGTACCCAGACCTCCTGGTAAAGCAATGAATGCATCAACACAATGGTACATGATTGTCATCCGTTCAGGGATACTCCAGACTTGTATTTCCTTACCCACGGTAGGTCCACAAAAACCTGTGAATAGTTTTGGCACGATTCCTAGAACTGGACTTCCTCCGGCGTGTGCTGCTGTAGCGACTGCTCCCATTAAACCCGTACTACCGCCTCCATAAATCAACTAGATCTTTTGTTGGGCAAGTATTACTCCAATTCTTATGGCTTCATCAGCTAATATTTTATTTTTCCCTGGATAAGCACCTCCAAAGACACAAATTTTTTCAATGCGCTGGGACGAAGTACTTTCCATTTTTTTTTTCTTTTTTCGAGTGCCTGAAAGAGAATGAGTACATGGTGTAATATATAGAGGACTGAGTAGTGAATCAGACAAGAGTAATAATGTCGCCGAAAGTGTATTTGACCTGTCAGAAGAAAATGTTAACCTAACAAAAGATTTTTGCGTGATTTCAGGAAGAAAATCAAAAAGAGAAGAAAAATCAACCGTAAAAGACCAATGCAAAAAAAAAAAAAAACGAGAATAATTACAAAAATCGAACAACACGTAAATTAAACCGAAATGAAGTTATTGCAAATCAAACCAAAAGCTGAGAAGTCATTTATTGTAGTTGTGATTGTGGCTCACATCTTCCTCTGGTTTTACGTCCAGAAACGGCTTAAACGCCTTCTATGAGTCGAGGATATGCTTCCCATCCAGTTTTCTTACAAGCTGGCAAACAGGGTCTTTTAACATCAGATTCCCAAGATGTTGCCATTCCCTTTGGAATTGCGGCCATAAATCAAGAATTTCTCTTTGTACGTCTCCACTAGGATGCGTCTCAAGAGAAAGTTGGATATTACCCAAATTCTCCTTACTCAGTCCATCCTTAATGAATTCAATTTTATCATCTCGATTAGAGGACGGAATCCCAATAGAACGATATTTACCGTTACACGTCCATCGTGCACATTTGTGGCAGTTTGAACTCATGCGCTTTGCTCGTCGCTTCTTTGCAAAAGTGCTTCTACCTGTACCTGGTAAATGCAAAACAGGAAGATATTCATCTTCACGTACCTTGGCTTCAATTATCCAACGTATGTCTTCAGGAATCCCTTTGTGCATAAGCATTCTTAATCTTTCAAATCGAACTTGGTAAAGCTTCAGTAAAATATTTCGAGGAAAAGGAGGAAATCGTTTCTGCAATCTTGTGAGAATATCATCCATCCTGAAAAAAATGAAAGAGAAATTGAAAGAAAAAATTATATACAATATCAGTTTTGTGGGTAGCTGATGGAACCGACTTAAATAATCACGGAGTACCGTTATCCGCCATTTAACCGGGGTTAAAAAAATTAAAATAAAAATTATATTTACATCTAGTCCTCGAGCAAAATCAAATAGCGACAAAATAATAAAACCTAATCTAATCCTCTTTCAATACAAATTAGAGACAATCATTGAACAAGTCTTATAAACTAATCAATAGCTTAAAGAGTTTCACAAAAAATTATGCTTGATAGTAAATGGTTTGAGTTAAGCTAAAATTAACATAACATATCTCAATCAAAATAGTGCATGTTCAAATTTAATCTCAACTTCTCACATGGGATACCCTCATGATTTTCACTCTTTAAAGCAGTGATGAAGTGTTTACACTCAATCAATCTCATGAAAACAGTTCTACCATATTCTTGCTTGTCCACCTATTCTCCACTATTTAGATCATACAACTTCATGAATCAAGAGGTCTTTAATCAAGGTTATAATGGGGCCAAGGGGTTTGTAATGTGGTTGAAGAACAAAAGGATAAAGATATCACAAGGGTTCCAAAGAGTTCATAAAGTTTAGAGATATAATAAGATCATACAAAGAAACTTCTCAAAACACTTTACAAGTACATAGTCACCTAGGCCGGATATTCATGTTGGGCATTTTCTTCATTCTAAACAACTTTGTAACATTCTTTTTCCACAAATTCAAGAGATGATTCATATTTTTTTTTTACATAGGAATGTATTTGCCAGTATTCCATTTCTTTTTCTCTTGACTTTTCTTTTCTTTCCCCCCCACACTTATTTCTTGTTTCTAACCCAAATTTTCAATAGATCTTCCTTGTCTTTGCAACTTGTCTCAAAACATGCTAATTCATCTTTGGAACAAAGGTAAAGATATAAATAAGTATATTTAGGTTAGGGATAAGTTATGGTTACCAAAGAGATAGCATATTCAATGTAGGCTCAAATTGGTTCACTAAGGGTGTGTTCTTTTGGAACATCAATAAGGGCTGGCTGTTTGGCCCTGGCTAAAAATCCTAATGCCTCTATCATATTCATGTTGTCACATGCATCAATATAGTCTCAACAAGGTCTAAAGCAAGTTCTAGAGAATCATGTAATCATAAGAGCACTCAAGAAAGAAATTAGATTGATCAATCATTATAGGCTCAAAAACTCACAAGGATGATTATACAAGTCAGATTAAGTCTAAACATGCTTCTTTCTCAATCAACATATCATATTAACATTGGCTCATAAAAAGGTTGATATCAAGCTCAATTCTCATGAAAATCTTCTCACTAATAAATCTGTTTTAGACTTATGCAATTCATATCTCATCATAGTATTGAAGGTAACTAAAACACACTAAAAACAACATAAAAAAAACTCAAAAACAAAACACTCTAAATAAAATCCTAAATTCTTCCCCCCCCCCACACATAATTTTTACATTGTCCTCAATGTAATGCTATTATCCCCCAATGCAAGAATTATATGTAAGAGAAAAGAACTATTAAACAAAAGAAAAGAAAAATAATAAAAGATAGAATGATGGAGAGTAAGGAATATGCAAATCTGATATAATAGATGCTCTCCATCCTTTTGGGTTGCCTCCCAAGAAGCGCTTGGTTTATTGTCCTCAGCCTGACTTAGACCCATACCATTATTATTCAACATAATTTGGCTCAAAAAGTGGAAACTCCTCCATATCTTGTATTGGAAAGTTCTCATAGTAAGGCTTCAATCTATGACCATTCACTTTGAATGCCTTATCTGTTTTTGGGCTTTGGATTTCAACTGCACCATGAGTAAATACATTAGTAATAACAAATGGTCCAACCCAACGAGAACGTAACTTACCTGGAAATAACTTAAGGCGTGAATGGAAGAGAAGAACTTTTTGTCCAACAACAAATTCCTTTCTTGATATCATCTTGTCATGGAATGCCTTAGTCTTTTCCTTGTAAATCCTAGAATTCTGATAGGCATCATTCCTTATCTCCTCTAATTCTTGTAGGTCAAGTTTTCTTTTCTTTCCTGTCTCATCCATCTCCATGTTGCATTGTTTGATAGCCCAATATGATTTATGTTCCAATTCAACCGGAAGATGACAAGGCTTACCATAAACAAGTCGATAAGGAGACATACCAATGGGTGTCTTATATGCTGTCCTATAAGCCCAAAGTGCATCATCAAGTCGTGAACTCCAATCCTTCCTATTTGGATTAACTGTCTTTTCAAGGATGGACTTAACTTCTCGGTTTGACACTTCAGCTTGCCCACTAGTTTGAGGATGATATGAGGTGGAGACCTTGTGTGTGATGTTATACTTCCTCAAAAGTGTTTCCATAGTCCTATTGCAAAAGTGAGTACCTCTATCGCTGATTATGGCCTTTGGCGTTCCAAACCTAGCAAAGATGTTAGTCTTGACAAAATCTGAAACCACTTTAAAGTCATTAGTCCTAGTGGATTTTGCTTCCACCCACTTTGAAACATAATCAACGGCAAGTAAAATATAAAGATTACCAAAAGAAGAAGGAAAAGGTCCCATGAAATCCATGCCCCATACATCAAAAATTTCAACAATAAGTATTGGAGTTTGAGGCATTTGATTTCTAGCACCTAAGTTACCTGTTCTTTGGCAACGATCACATGACTTGCAAAAGAGGTATGCATCTTTGAATATAGTAGGCCAATAAAATCCAGAATCAAGAACTTTCATGGCTGTTCTTTTGGATCCAAAGTGTCCTCCACATGCATAAGAGTGACAAAAGGTGAGAATAGATTGAAATTCAGATTCGAGTACACACTTTCTTATAATCTGATCGGAGCAATGCTTCCAAAGGTAAGGATCATCCCATATGTAGTATTTGGCATCACTCTTGATCTTATTTCTTTGAGCTTGTGTCAAATCTTGTGGCAACTTCTTGGTAACTAAGTAATTAACAATATCGGCATACCAAGGAGTTGTTGTACTTATAAAAAAAGTTGCTCATCCGGAAAGTTCTCATTCAAGGGTAGTGCATCCTCTTCATGAACTAAACGGCTAAGATGGTCCGCAACCAGGTTGTCACTACCTCTCTTATCTTTTATCTCCAAATCAAACTCTTGTAAGAGAAGTATCCATCTAATCAACCTTGGTTTGGCCTCCTTCTTAGTGAGTAAGTACTTAAGGGCTGCATGGTCAGAATATACAATTACTTTAGTACCAATTAAATAAGATCGAAATTTTTCTAAAGCAAATACAACAGCCAAAAGTTCTTTTTCAGTAGTGGAATAGTTCAATTGAGCATCATTAAGAGTTCGAGAGGCATAATAAATGGCATGTGAGGCTTTGCCAACCCGTTGGCCCAAAACAGCTCCAATGGCATAGTCACTAGCATCACACATGATTTCAAAAGGTACATTCCAATCTGGTGGTTGGATGATAGGAGCTGATGTCAAGAGTCCCTTCAATGTTTCAAACGCCTCTTTGCATTTGTCATCAAAGTGGAAAACCACATCTTTTTGTAGTAGCTTGCAAAGAGGTAATGTGATCTTTGAGAAGTCTTTTATAAATCTCCTATAGAAACCTGCATGTCCAAGAAAAGAACGAACCTCTCTCACATTTGTGGGAGGTGGTAAAGAGTGCATAATATCTATTTTAGACTTATCAACCTCTATCCCTCTAGAAGAAATAACATGGACCAAAACTATTCCTTGTTCTACCATAAAGTGACATTTTTCCCAATTCAAAACAAGGTTAGCTTCCATGCATCTTTCAAGTACAAGTGTAAGGTTCTCTAGACATCTATCAAAGGAATCACCGTAGACACTAAAATCATCCATAAACACTTCTATGATGTTCTCTACATAATCTGAAAATATGCTAACCATACACCTTTGGAATGTAGCTGGTGCATTACAAAGACCAAATGGCATACGCCGGTATGCAAAAGTACCAAATGGACATGTGAATGTTGTTTTCTCTTGGTCCTCCGGAGCAATGGCTATCTGATTATAACCTGAAAAACCATCAAGAAAACAATAATGAGAATGGCCAGCTAACCTTTCAAGCATTTGATCAATAAAAGGTAAAGGAAAGTGGTCTTTTCGAGTTGTGGAATTAAGTTTACGATAATCAATACAAACTCGCCATCCTGTTTGAATCCTAGTAGGAACAAGTTCATTCTCATTATTTGTTACCACCGTTACACCTCATTTCTTTGGAACCACTTGGACTGGGCTCACCCATTTGCTATCCGAGATAGGATAGATCACTCCAACATCTAGGAGCTTCAGTATCTCCTTTTTCACAACCTCCATCATAGGAGGGTTCAATCTTCTTTGTGCTTCTCTTGTTGGTTTGGATCCCTCCTCTAACAAAATCCGGTGCATGCACATGGATGGGCTTATTCCCTTGATATCGGCAATTGTCCAACCAATTGCTGTTTTATGCTCTCTAAGTACCCGGATAAGTCACTCTTCTTGCAAAGGTGTGAGCTCTTTGGCAATGATGACAGGTAGTGTGTCATTTTCACCTAAGAACAAATATTTCAAGTGGTTCGGTAGTGGTTTCAACTCTAAAGTTGGTGCCTGCAAAATGGAAGGTAAAAGTTTCTCATTAGATAATTGCAAATCAATAAATGAAACATCAAACCTTGCATCTTTAGGTGGCAGTGAGTGTAAAGATTCTAGTGCCCCTTCCACATGGTCACTCAAGGCTAGTTCCCCTTTAACATTCCACATTCCGAGATGTTTGCTAAGGACTATCTCCACACTATCTTCACCATCTAGCTCATAAGCTTGCTGCACTAGTGAGTCAATTATATCAATATTAAAAACAGAATGCACATCACTAGGATATCTCATGGCCTCAAAAATGTTAAAGCAAATTATTTCACCATCAAATTCCATAGTTAAAGTGCCATCATGTACATCTATTTTAGTTCTTGCTGTTTTCAAGAATGGTCTCCCTAATAGAATAGGTGTGGGATTAGAAGACATCTCATCTTCCATCTCAATAACATAAAAGTCAGCGGGAAAAACCAATTCATTAACCTGTACAAGAACGTCTTCTACAACTCCTCTTGGATAAGTGTTAGAACGGTCAGCAAGTTGTATTATAACACCGGTTTCCTCTAATGGTCCTAGATTCAATGAAGCATAAATTGAATATGGCATGACATTAATAGATGCCCCTAGATCTAGCATAGCACGCTCAAACTTGGTGTTGCCTATCTTACAAGGAATGGTAAACATACCTGGATCCTTGCATTTAGGTGGGAGTTTCTTTTGAAGAACAGCTGACACATTCTCCCCCACACTTACCTTTTCATTCCATTTCAATTTCCGTTTAGATGTGCACAACTCTTTTAGGAACTTGGCATATCTTGGCACTTGCTTGATAGCATCTAGTAAAGGAATGTTCACCTCTACTTTCCGGAAGGTTTCCAAAATTTCCTTCTCTTGCTCCTCCTTCTTGGACTTTGCTAACCTGCTAGGAAAAGGTGGAGGAGTTATATAAGAAGGAAAGGATGGTTTAGGAATTACCTTTTTTAGTGGCTCGTTGGGATGTGAAGAGGATGCCATGGTATTGTTCTCCCCTTGAGCACTATCATTTTGTGGTGTCTCTAGCTGTTTCCCACTTCTTAAAGTTATAGCATTGGCATTCTCTCTTGGATTCACTATGGTTTGGGAAGGTAATTTCCCAGAATCCCTTGCTTGCATTTGACTCATGGTTGTTGCCAATTGCCCTATTTGAGTCTCCAAATTTCGAATACTTGTCTTTGTTTCCTGTTGAAATTGAATTGTTGATGCACCCAAAAGAGTGTATCTTATTTAACCTTGCACTAAAAAGATCAATTGTAAGTATAGTAGTTAGCAAGGGTCGAGTCCTCAGGGATTGAGTTTTAATTTATGAGTTATTAGTTTATAACTTACATTCAAAGAAAACAATAAAAGAAAAGGGGTTTTTGAAGCCAGATTTAAACTAAAGTAAATAATAAGAATAAGATGCAAGGCGGTATAACCAGCAAATAAAAATATATATACTAAATTAGGCGGTACAACCAGCCAATAAAAATAAAACAAAGTTAATATACAAATTAGGCGGTATAACCAGCCAATAAAAATAAATATACTTTTAAAAATAAGCAAACTAGAAAAGTAAGAAAACAAGTAAGTAAGAAGAATCAAATATGAAAAATATGGTTAAGGTTTCATTCTCCACCACTAGACATCATTAAGAATCAATTTCAGATCTATCAATATCAACCAACTATCAAAGTTAACAACCGTAGATAACAACAAGCTCTGTTATCCCAATCTTTCCTTAGTTTGTCGTTAAATAGAACAAGCTCTCTATTTAATCTCTAACCATCAAACAACCTAGAATAAGCTCTCTAGATTCAATTTAATGGCAGCTTTATGATGAGAAAGATAGGTTGATCTAAGCAACAAACACATAAGCTCGGATTGTTCAACTTAGGTTATGTTCCACTTTGCAATTATTGAAAACTTGACCATAATCATTAATCACAAATTGCCACTTATGAATAGGAAATCAAGACAATTACACGGATCAAGACTCCTAAACTAGCAATAGATAATTATCAAGATCTATCTAGTTGTACACCTAAACAAATCAAGACAACATCATGAACAATTCTTGTAGAAGAACATAAGCAACTTTGATAGAAAATTAATGATAGATAGAATCTGAAAATCAATTATAAAACATGTCTAGAGCTTTGAAATCACCCTTAACCAAATAGAAGTTTAGCCTAGCATAGGCATTGTAAACATAAACATAAAATTAAAGAAAATCTAAGAAGAAAATAAAAGAAAGAAAGAAGAAGAGGAAGAATATTAATTATCCAACCTCTTGCTCTCTCTAAAGAAAAAGAAAACTAGAGAAAAGAAAGAAAACTAGAGAAAAGAAAGAAGAAGAAAACTTAGAGAATTTTATTAAAATGGCTAATATCCTACCTATGTACAATATGATCCTCTACAATCATCCAAGGCCCTCTATTTATACACATTTTGGAGGGCTAAATGACAAGAGACAAGCTTTACAAATTTCAAAGGTAGGTATAATAGGTGGGTGAATTTTTCTAACAATTTTCGTCATATTGTATGACAATTTTGATCAGCCAACTTGATGGTCGATTTTGTCAATGTTGGAGGCCTGATCTGATCACATGGTCTTCTAGAAAAAGGTTCCCCTACCAGTCACGGATCCATAGCCATTGGAATCAGCTCATTTTCTGATGTGGATAAGCAGATATGGGCAAAATACGAAAACAGGTCAGCACAGACGTAATTGCACATCAGCCAACTTGATGGTCGATTTCGTCAATATTAGAAGCCTGATCTGATCATATGGTATTCTAGACAAAGGTTCCCGTATCAGTTACGGATCCATAGCCATTGGAATCAGCTCATTTGCTGATGTGGATAAGCAGATATGAGCAAAATACGAAAACAGGTCAGCACAGACGTCATTGCACATCAGCCAACTTGATGGTCGATTTCGCTAGGGAAAACGACTCCGTTTCAAGAAGTGTAAAACATGAAAAAGATAGATATGACTCTTAGCTTTGCACGGCTACAAATTTCAGCCTTATTGCTTCAGTGAAACTCCAGATATAGCTGATATGGAAAAAGGTGTCGGAACTGGAACTGAACTGGATTTGCCCTTAATTCTAGTAATCTGAAATCACTCAAAGAAACTTGTGAAAAACACCAAATTACATAAAAATATAAAAGATCATAAACACAATTAGACTAAACAATAATAACTCGTATTTGACACAAAACAATAATAAAACATAACTAAAAACTATATAATTATACGAGTTATCACACCCCCACACTTAGCTTTTTGCTAGTCCTCGAGCAAAATCAAATAAAATAAGAAAATCTAATCTAATCCACTTTCGTAGGAAATCACGGTGGCACTTAGCATGTGACACAAGCCTTTAAACCCCTAGGTGTCCCTAGTGGACGAGTTTAGTCTCGTGAGGGTTTACTAGAACGATACCCACAAACATTGAAAAATTAAAATATAAATAAACTACATATAAATAAACTACATATACTAAAAATATTTACTCCTAATCCTTTCAATACAAATTAGAGACAATATTTGAACAAGTCTTATAAACTAATCAATAGCTTAAAAAATTTCACAAAAAATCATGCTTGAATGTAAATTGTTTGAGTTAAGCCAATATTAGCATAACATATCTCAATCAAAATAGTGCATGTTCAAATTTAATCTCAACTTCTCACATGGGATACTCTCTTGATTTTCACTCTTTAAAGTAGTGGTAAAGTGTTTACACTCAATCAATCTCATGAAAACACTTCTACCATATGCTTGCTTGTCCACCTATTCTCCACTAAAAGATCATGCAACTTCATAAATCAAGAGGTCTTTAATCAAGGTTGTAATGGGGCCAAGGGGTTTGTAATGTGGTTGAAGAACAAAAGGATAAAGATATCACAAAGGTTCCAAAGAGTTCATAAAGTTTAGAGACATAAAAAGATTATACAAAGAAACTTCTCAAAACTCTTTACAAGTACATAGTCACCTAGGCCAGATATTCATGTTGGGCCTTTTCTTCATTCTAAACAACTTTGTAACATCTTTTTCTTTTTCCACAAATTCAAGAGATGATTCATATTTTTTTTTACATAGGAATATATTTGCCAGTATTCCATTTCTTTTTCTCTTGACTTTTCTTTTCTTTTCCCCCCACACTTATTTCTTGTTTCTAACCCAAATTTTTAACTAAAAATATCCCTTGTTTTTTTGCAATATGTCTCAAAATATATAATCCATCTTTAGAACAAGGGTAAGGATATAAGTATATTTAGGCTAGGTGTAAGTTGTGGTTACCAATAAAACAGCATATTTAATGTAGGCTCAAATTGGCTCACTAGTGGGGATGTTCTCTTAGAACATTAATAATGGATGGCTGTTTGGCTCTGGTTATAATCTTAATGCCTCTATCATATTCATGTTGTCACATGCATCAATATAGTCTCAAACGGTTTAAAGCAAGTTCTAGAGAATCATGTAATCATAAGAGCACTCAAGAAAGAAATTAGATTGATTTGTATAATGCATCAATCATTTTAGGCTCAAAAACTCACAAGAATGATTATACAAGTCAGATTAAGTCTAAACATGCTTCTTTCTCAATCAACATATCATATTAACATTGGCTCATAAAAAGGTTGACATCAAGCTCAATTCTCATGAAAATCTTCTCACTAATAAATATGTTTTAGACTTATGCAATTCATATCTCATCATTGTATTAAAAAGGAACTAAAACACACTAAAAAATAATAATAATAATAAAGACTCATAAAAAAAATAGTAGACAAAAATAAAAGAAATCCTAAATCATTCCCCCCACACTTAATTCTTACATTGTCCTCAATGTAAGTCTATTAACCCAAATGAAAGAATCATGTGTAAGAGAAAAGAACTAATAACATAAGAATAGGAATAACTAGACTCAAAACAAAACAAACTCATGCAACCTAAATAATCCTAAAATACTAAACAAAAATTAACAAGTAAACGTAAAAAGATTAAAATCAAACTGACAAGGTATGTCTCAAGTCTCCCTTACTCAGACCTTGTTCAGAATGAATACTTCTAAATTGCTTAAAACATAAGAAACTCTTTTTTTTTTTTGAAAAGAAGAGATCAAACTGACAAGGTATGTCTCAAGTCTCCCTTACTCAGACCTTGTTCAGAATGAATACTTCTAAATTGCTTAAAACACAACAAACTTTTTTTTTTTTTAAGAAGGTAAAATTTAGGAGATATTACCTGTAGAGGTTGCTAACCACTTATTATAACTGAGACACAACAAACAAAATGTTAGATAATGTCACAAAGACAAAGTGCAATCCACTCCTTGCTCGTCCATATCTCTTTTTCTTTTTCCGAGCGTTTGCGAAACAACCGTAGCAGATAAATACTCATAAGCTTGGAGCTTTTTGAGTAAATCTTCAATGGTTGTAGCAGAAATTATGGTTCTCCTTGCCTCTGAAAACATGAATCCATTATCCACAGCATTATCTAAATATGAAAGCAAATTACTAAAATAACCATTAATATTAAGCAAACCAATGGGTTTCTTATTTGTGACCAAAGATGACCAAGAAGCCACGCAAGCTATTTCTTCCAATGTACCCAGACCTCCTGGTAAAGCAATGAATGCATCGGCAGAATGGTACATGATTGTTATCCGTTCAGGGATACTCCAGACTTGTATTTCCTTACCCAAGGTAGGTCCACAAAAATCTGTGAATAGTTTTGGCACGATTCCTAGAACTGGACTTCCTCCGGCGTGTGCTGCTGTAGCGACTGCTCCCATTAAACCCGTACTACCGCCTCCATAAATCAACTGGATCTTTTGTTGGGCAAGTATTACTCCAACTCTTATGGCTTCATCAGCGAATATGTTATTTTTCCCTGGATAAGCACCTCCAAAGACACAAATTTTTTTAATGCGCTGGGATGAAGTACTTTCCATTTTTTTTTTCGAGTGCCTGAAAGAGAATGAGTACATGGTGTAATATATAGAGGACTGAGTAGTGAATCAGACAAGAGTAATAATGTCGCCGAAAGTGTATCTGACCTGTCAGAAGAAAATGTTAATCTAACAAAAGATTTTTGCGTGATTTCAGGAAGAAAATCAAAAAGAGAAGAAAAATCAACCGTAAAAGTCAAGAGTAATAATGTCGCCGAAAGTGTATTTGACCTGTCAGAAGAAAATGTTAACCTAACAAAAGATTTTTGCGTGATTTCAGGAAGAAAATAAAAAAGAGAAGAAAAATCAATCGTAAAAGACAAATAAAAAAAATGAGAATAATTACACAAATCGAATAACACGTAAATTAAACCGAAATAAAGTTATTGCAAATCAAACCAAAAGCTGAGAAATCATTTATTGTAGTTGTGATTGTGGCTCACATCTTCCTCTGGTTTTACGTCCAGAAACGGCTTAAACGCCTTCTATGAGTCGAGGATATGCTTCCCATCCAGTTTTCTTACAAGCTGGCAAACAGGGTCTTTTAACATCAGATTCCCAAGATGTTGCCATTCCCTTTGGAATTGCGGCCATAAATCAAGAATTTCTCTTTGTACGTCTCCACTAGGATGCGTCTCAAGAGAAAGTTGGATATTACCCAAATTCTCCTTACTCAGTCCATCCTTAATGAATTCAATTTTATCATCTCGATTAGAGGACGGAATCCCAATAGAATGACATTTACCGTTACACGTCCATCGTGCACATTTGTGACAATTTGAACTCATGCGCTTTGCTCGTCGCTTCTTTGCAAAAGTGCTTCTACCTGTACCTGGTAAATGCAAAACAGGAAGATATTCATCTTCACGTACCTTGGCTTCAATTATCCAACGTATGTCTCCAGGAATCCCTTTGTGCATAAGCATTCTTAATCTTTCAAATCGAACTTGGTAAAGCTTCAGTAAAATATTTCGAGGAAAAGGAGGAAATCGTTTCTGCAATCTTGTAAGAATATCATCCATCCTGAAAAAAAAATGAAAAAAAAAATGAAAGAGAAATTGAAAGAGAAATTTATATACAATATCAGTTTTGTGGGTAGCTGATGGAACCGATTTAAATAATCACGGAGTACCGTTATCCGCCATTTAACCGGGGTTAAAAAAATTATATTTACATCTAGTGTTTTTCAAAACAAGGATCAGAAAGAAAAACAACATAAAAAGACTCAAAAACAAAACACTCTAAATAAAATCATAAATTCTTCCCCCCACACATAATTCTTACATTGTCATTAATGTAATGCTATTATCCCCCAATGCAAGAATTATATGTAAGAGAAAAGAACTATTAAACAAAAGAAACTTATGCAGCCTAAATGAACTTAAAAACAGTAAACACAATTAACAAAGAAACATAAGAAATAAAAATAAAAACAATAAAAATAATAAAAGAAAAAGGAAAAGAAAGAGAAAGCAAATCTGAATATGGAAGGTTGGCAATTTCATCTTTAATTGGGCTGCCTTCCCAATTAACACTTGAGTTAGTGTTTTGAATCTAACCAACACCCCTTCTTGGCTTTTTAGGCTTGTCAGGCTCATGCATGAAATTTCCCAAATTTATGCATTTGAGAGGAAGCTTTCTTTGCACAACAGTGGATGCATTCTCCATTACAAGTATTATTCCATCATCCTTGGTGGTGCATATCTCATCGAGGAATGGTGCATCTTTTGGTACTTGTTGAATGACATCCACAAACAAACTGTTTAAGGTTTCCAGCGTGTCTTGTTCATGTTCATCCTCCTTGAACTTTGTGAATCTACTAGGAAAAGGTGGAGAAGAAACATTAGTAAAAATTGGAATCTCAAACGTTACCTCAGGTGCCGAAATACTCTTATTTGGATCATTGGCTTCATTATCCTCAAGAATAGAATTCATCTCTAATTTTGTCTCATCCTCATCTTGTTCCTCATTCCTCAAGGTCACAATAGTAGTATTCTCCTTTGGGTTAATCATTGTTTGGGCAGGGAGTTCTTCAGATCTTTGTGCTACCCATCCCACCATACTACTAGTCAATTGGATCATTTGCTTTTCCAAACTCTGGATGCTTGCCCTTGTTTCCTGTTGAAATTGCAATGTATCAGTAACAAGAGAATAGACAAGATCTTCTAAAGAAGTACCTGAGTTTTGAGTCATATGTGGTGGTTGAAAAAGATCTGGTTCTTGGGACCATGATTGATTGAAGCTAGATGGATGAGTGTAATTGGCATAAGGATCTACTTCTTGGTAATTTTTCGAGTAGCCATAATTAGTATGATCCCACCATCCCTCATGGTAAGTGTTTGAGTAATGATCATACTGTTGGTCTTGGAACACTTGATGGCCTTGACATCCTCCCATGGCCAATTGTTGAACTGGGAAGGTGAGATTGGCTTGTTGATTCTCCATGTTCATGTATGCCACCAACTCTTCAAGTGTTAGATTGCTCAATTCCATCGTTTTTTTTTTTTTTTTTTCTTTAAATTTGAAAAGAAAAACTTGTATGTACAAGAAAATAAAACTAATTAGAACTGAAAATAAGAATAAACCAAGTAACAAATAAACTAAAGAAAGCAATCCCCGGCAACGGCGCCAAAAATTTGATGCACCCAAAAGAGTGTATCTTATTTAACCTTGCACTAAAAAGATCAATTGTAAGTATAGTAGTTAGCAAGGGTCGAGTCCTCAGGGATTGGGTTTTAATTTATGAGTTATTAGTTTATAACTTACATTCAAAGAAAACAATAAAAGAAAAGGGGTTTTTGAAGCCAGATTTAAACTAAAGTAAATAATAAGAATAAGATGCAAGGCGGTATAACCAGCCAATAAAAATATATATACTAAATTAGGCGGTATAACCAGCCAATAAAAATATATATACTAAATTAGGCGGTACAACCAGCCAATAAAAATAAAACAAAGTTAATATACAAATTAGGCGGTATAACCAGCCAATAAAAATAAATATACTTTTAAAAATAAGCAAACTAGAAAAGTAAGAAAACAAGTAAGTAAGAAGAATCAAATATGAAAAATATGGTTAAGGTTTCATTCTCCACCACTAGACATCATTAAGAATCAATTTCAGATCTATCAATATCAACCAACTATCAAAGTTAACAACCGTAGATAACAACAAGCTCTGTTATCCCAATCTTTCCTTAGTTTGTCGTTAAATAGAACAAGCTCTCTATTTAATCTCTAAACATCAAACAACCTAGAATAAGCTCTCTAGATTCAATTTAATGGCAGCTTTATGATGAGAAAGATAGGTTGATCTAAGCAACAAACACATAAGCTCGGATTGTTCAACTTAGGTTATGTTCCACTTTGCAATTATTGAAAACTTGACCATAATCATTAATCACAAATTGCCACTTATGAATAGGAAATCAAAACAATTACACGGATCAAGACTCCTAAACTAGCAATAGATAATTATCAAGATCTATCTAGTTGTACACCTAAACAAATCAAGACAACATCATGAACAATTCTTGTAGAAGAACATAAGCAACTTTGATAGAAAATTAATGATAGATAGAATCTGAAAATCAATTATAAAACATGTCTAGAGCTTTGAAATCACCCTTAACCAAATAGAAGTTTAGCCTAGCATAGGCATTGTAAACATAAACATAAAATTAAAGAAAATCTAAGAAGAAAATAAAAGAAAGAAAGAAGAAGAGGAAGAATATTAATTATCCAACCTCTTGCTCTCTCTAAAGAAAAAGAAAACTAGAGAAAAGAAAGAAAACTAGAGAAAAGAAAGAAGAAGAAAACTTAGAGAATTTTATTAAAATGGCTAATATCCTACCTATGTACAATATGATCCTCTACAATCATCCAAGGCCCTCTATTTATACACATTTTGGAGGGCTAAATGACAAGAGACAAGCTTTACAAATTTCAAAGGTAGGTATAATAGGTGGGTGAATTTTTCTAACAATTTTCGTCATATTGTATGACAATTTTGATCAGCCAACTTGATGGTCGATTTTGTCAATGTTGGAGGCCTGATCTGATCACATGGTCTTCTAGAAAAAGGTTCCCCTACCAGTCACGGATCCATAGCCGTTGGAATCAGCTCATTTGCTGATGTGGATAAGCAGATATGGGCAAAATACGAAAACAGGTCAGCACAGACGTAATTGCACATCAGCCAACTTGATGGTCGATTTCGTCAATATTAGAAGCCTGATCTGATCATATGGTCTTCTAGACAAAGGTTCCCGTATCAGTTACGGATCCATAGCTATTGGAATAAGCTCATTTGCTGATGTGGATAAGCAGATATGGGCAAAATACGAAAACAGGTCAGCACAGACGTCATTGCACATCAGCCAACTTGATGGTCGATTTCGCTAGGGAAAACGACTCCGTTTCAAGAAGTGTAAAACATGAAAAAGATAGATATGCCTCTTAGCTTTGCACGGCTACAAATTTCAGCCTTATTGCTTCAGTGAAACGCCAGATATAGCTGATATGGCAAAAGGTGTCGGAACTGGAACTGAACTGGATTTGCCCTTAATTCTAGTAATCTGAAATCACTCAAAGAAACTTGTGAAAAACACCAAATTACATAAAAATATAAAAGATCATAAACACAATTAGACTAAACAATAATAACTCGTATTTGACACAAAACAATAATAAAACATAACTAAAAACTATATAATTATACGAGTTATCAATTGTATTAGTAGAAAGAGCTTTAACAAGATCTTCAAGAGAAGTACCTGAATTTTGGGTGGGTGGCAGTTGTTGTCGGGTTTGGTATGGTTGTTGCACTCTTTGCTGAAAACCCGGTGGCCTGTTGTCAAATGGTGGAGGAATAGTTTGTGAGTGGTTCCCTCCATAATTGAAGTTTGGATGATCCCTCCATCCTGGATTGTAAGTGTTTGAGTAGGGATCATATTTCCTTGATTGGTTCTGAAATCCACCCATGGCATTCACATGTTCATTGCTGTCCTCTTGAAGTGTTGGACACATATCAGTTTGGTGCCCTATGTTTGAACAAATGCCACAAGCCTTTATTTGTTGTATATTACCTACAGCCAATTGTTGAACAAGAGAAGTCAGCTTATCAAATTTTTGTTCAAGGGATGATATACTTACCTCATTAACTCTCTTGGGTTGTGGTGGTGGATCTTGTCTCATTGAGAACTGTTGAGAATTGGCTGCCATGTTGGAGATTAATGTTCTAGCAGCCCCGGGAGTCTTATCAACTAGAGCTCCCCCACTAGCGGCATCTATCATACTTCTCTCCATGGGCATGAGACCTTTATAGAAGTATTGGATGAGAAGTTGTTCACTTATCTGATGGTGTGGACATGATGCACAAAGTTTCTTGAACCTCTCCCAATATTCATATAAGGACTCTCCGTTGTATTGCCGAATCCCACATATCTCTTTCCTAATGTTGGCAGCCTTAGATGCTGGGAAATACCTTTCCAAGAATGCTTTCTTCAAATCATTCCATGTAGTGATGGTCCCGGATGGTAGATAGTAGAGCCATTCCTTTGCTGAATCAGCTAGAGAGAATGGGAAGGCTCTCAACTTAACTTGCTCTTCCGTGACCCCTGTTGGTCTCATGCTTGAGCAAACTACATGGAATTCCTTGAGGTGCTTATTTGGATCCTCTCCTGCAAAACCATGAAAAGTTGGGAGAAGATGAATCAAACCAGATTTTAATTCAAAAGCTACCTCAAGATTAGCATATTCAATGCATAATGGTTGTTGACCCAAGTCCGGAGCGGCAAGCTCCTTGAGAGTTCGGTTGTCAGCTGCTGCCATCTCTCCTTTCTCCTCTTGGATGTTTTGGATCAACTCCTCGATTGGTTGCTAGTGAGAAGTTATAAATTCCCGAATTCTCCTAAGTCGTAAGTCTTCTTTGGGAGCTTGGAACATTCACTAATAAAAATAATAATAATAAGAAAGTAAATAATTAGAACAGAAAATAAGAATAAACCAATAAACTAATAAACTAAAGAAAACAACCCCCGGCAACGGCGCCAAAAATTTGATGCACCCAAAAGAGTGTATCTTATTTAACCTTGCACTAAAAAGATCAATTGTAGAGTATAATAGTTAGCAAGGGTCGAGTCCTCAGGGATTGGGTTTTAGTTTATAAGTTGATAGTTTAAAACTTAAATTCAAGAACAATAAAAGAAAAGGGGTTTTTGAAATCAGATTTAAACTAAAGTAAATAATAAGAATGAGAAAACAAGTAATTAAGAATAAATCAAATATGAGAGAAATATGGTTAAGGTTTCATTCTCCATCACTAGACATCATTAAGAACCAATTTCAGATCTATCAATATCAACCAACTATCAAAGTTAACAACCGTAGATAACAACAAGCTCTGTTATCCCAATCTTTCCTTAGTTTGTCGTTAAATAGAACAAGCTCTCTATTTAATCTCTAACCATCAAACAACCTAGAATAAGCTCTCTAAATTCAATTTAATGGCAGCTTTATGATGAGAAAGATAGGTTGATCTAAGCAACAAACACATAAGCTCGGATTGTTCAACTTAGGTTATGTTCCACTTTGCAATTATCGAAAACTTGACCATAATCATTAATCACAAATTGCCACTTATGAATAGGAAATCAAGACAATTACACGGATCAAGACTCCTAAACTAGCAATAGATAATTATCAAGATCTATCTAGTTGTACACCTAAACAAATCAAGACAACATCATGAACAATTCTTGTAGAAGAACATAAGCAACTTTGATAGAAAATTAATGATAGATAGAATCTGAAAATCAATTATAAAACATGTCTAGGGCTTTGAAATTACCCTTAACCAAATAAAAGTTTAACCTAGCATAGGCATTGTAAACATAAACATAAAATTAAAGAGAATCTAAGAAGGAAATAAAAGAAAGAAAGAAGAAGGAAAAAGAAAACTAGAGAAAGGAAAGTAGAAGAAAACTTAGAGAATTTTATTATAATGGCTAATATCCTACCAATCTACAATGTCCCTTACAATCATCCAAGGCCCTCTATTTATACATATTTTGGAGAGCTAAATGACAAGAGACAAGCTTTATAAATTTCAAAGGTAGGTATAATAGGTGGGTGCATTTTTCTAACAATTTTCGTCATTGCATATGACAATTCTGATCAGCCAGCTTGATGGTTGATTTTTTCAATGTTGGAGGCTTGATCTGATCAAATGGTCTTCTAGAAAAATATTCCCCTATCTGTTTGTTATCCATAGCCGTTGGAATCAGCTCATTTGCTGATGTGGATCAGAAGATATGGTCAAAATACCAAAACTGGTCAGCACAGACGTCATTGCACATCAGCCAATTTGATGGTTGATTTCGCTAGGGAAAACGACTCCGTTTCAAGAAGTGTAAAGCATGAAAAAGATAGATATGCCTCTTAACTTTGCACTGTAAAAATTTCAGCCTTAATGCTTCAGTGAAACTCCAGATATAGCTGATATGGCAAAAGGTGTCGGAACTGGAACTGAACTGGATTTGCCCTTAATTCTTGATTTAACCTAGTAATCTGAAATCACTCAAAGAAACTCGTGAAAAACACCAAATTACATAAAAATATAAAAGATCATAAACACAATTAGACTAAGCAATAATAACTCGTATTTGACACAAAACAATAATAAAACATAACTAAAAACTATATAATTATACGAGTTATCAGCCTTTCCAAATCCTTGAGAAAATTAATGACAATGCTTACAAAGTGGACTTACCAGGTGAGTATAATGTTTCTGCTTCATTTAACATTTCTGATCTTTCCCTTTACGATGTAGGTGATGGTTCGAGGTCGAATCCTTTTGAGGAAAGGGGGAATGATGAGAACCAAGCTGGTATTGGACTTCAAGATCCATTGAATGTTCCAATTGGGCCTATTGCAAGGTCAAAATCCAACAAGCTCAAGGAAGCTATGCAAGGATTGGTGCAAAGGACTTGGGAAGAATCTATAAGTCTTTTAAACAATGTCCACCCATTCAAGTTGGGCTCCTTGATTGAGGAAGGCAAAGAATTGGTCCATGTGATCCAAGCTTCACATGATGGGCCATAGAGGAATTCAAGGGGGCGGCAATATTAATGAATTAGTGGGCTTGTTTTTAGTTCATTATTTAATATAAAGTGAGGACCAATTCATTAATGAAATGGCACCTAAATTAGAAGTTTTAGTTGGGTCTTATAATTATTTAGGCTTTTGGGCCTGATTTATGTATTATGTCCATTAGGCTTGTGGGGTCTATCTTCATTAAACTTGTTGGACATCCTTTTAATTTAATTATGTTTGGGCTTGAGCATGTTCAGCCCATATTTGGGGAGTTTTATTATTATTATTTATGTCTGGCCGAATTCATCATGTAACTAGCAATTAGGGTTAGTTTAATAGGGAGGCTATAAATACATGTTCTAGCCGCCTATTCATTTTAACAATTCTGAATTTAGTGAGTTTGAATTTATTCAAATTGAGTGTTTCACTCTTTTTAGTTCTTAACAAAACTAGTGAACTTATAAAAAAAAAAACCCTTTCTTTGAGGCGTTCAACCTATAAAACTTAGGTTCTTGAAACGAGAGTTCTTAGGGTCTAGCTTACATGCTTAATCTAGGTTCTTTGAAATAGGCTTTCTAAGGGTTTAAGTTTTCTTTTCTTGAATCTTGGCTTTGTTGGGGTTAGGGTATTTCAATTTGTTAATGGGTTTAAAGGGTTTAACCCTTAGGGTTCACATCAACGCCCCCATCTCATTCGTAGAGATGTATTCCATTTGAACTTCTTTCCGTTCAATTGCATCTCTCATAAAGTTATACTTAATCCCTATATGCTTGGTCTTTCCATGATATTTCGTATCCTTAATATAAGCCAAAGCAGCTATGCTATCACAAAAGATAGTGGTTGGCTTATCATGAGGTTCCACCTAAGTGACCAAGGAAACGACCAAGCCACAAGGCTTCTTGCACAGCAACTAATTTGGCAATAAGTCCGTGCAAGTTTGCTTCTTGCTACTCCATGAAATAGCACCACTAGAAAGCAGAAAAATATAACCTTATGTAGACTTGTATTCATCTCTATCACCACCCCAATCAGCATCCATGTATCCTTGCAACCTTAGGTTACCCTTTTGGTAACACAACCAATAGTCTTTCGTACCCTTAAGGTGATAAACTCATAAAATATACATTTTATGCCTTTCTACCTTTAGTTTTTGTTATGTTTTTTATCTTTATTTTGTTTACTTATAATATGTTTTTGAATTTTAGGTACAATAAGGATAATAAATTCAAAAGATGTCAATAATGACGGTAAAGAGCTTAAAAAATTATAATCACAAGATGGAAAAAGACTTGGGAGTCAAACATATCAATTTCTGATAGAAAAGCAATCAGGCAGATTTGACCTCCGGAGCTTGTTGTAAGGAAAACATGATGTTAGATTCTTTATTTGAAGAAAGTTCCTTCTTGACTTTTAAATTCGACTTGATTATCTTTCCAACGATATATTATGGGCCCAAATCGGATAAGAAATGGGCATCCAAAATGGCGCTAGAAGATCTCCCTAAAGAACCCTGCAGCCAGAAAAACCCTAATCCCAAATCTGAAAAAAAAGGGCAAAAACGTGATTTTTGCACCTCCAGACTTACTTGTGCGGCAATGACTTATTCTCAGGGTTTTAAAGCTCTATAAATAGCATCTTTTGAGGCACAAACTAGACATCTTTTGAGGAGACTCAAGGATCATCATTCTTCTTCTTCTTCTTCTCCATTCTTTTGTTTTCTTTTTAGTTTTATGTATATATTATATATGCCTATGCTAGGCTAAACTTTTATTTGGTTAAGGGTGATTTCAAAGCCCTAGACATGTTATGTAATTAATTTTCATAATCTATCTATCATTGTTTTCTATCAAAGTTGCTTATGTTCTTCCATTAAAATTGTTCATGATGATGTTTTGATTTTTTAGGTAGCCAACTAGATAAATCTTGATAATTGTCTAATGCTAGTTTAGGAGTCTTGATCCGTGTAATTGTCTTGATTTTCTATTCATAAGTGGCAATTTGTGATTAATGATTATGGTCAAGTTTTCAATAATTGCAAAGTGAAACATAACCTAAGTTGAACAATCCGAGCTTATGTGTTTGTTGCTTAGATCAACCTATCTTTCTCATCATAAAGCTGCTATTAAATTGAACTTAGAGAGCTTATTCTAGGTTGTTTGATAGTTAGAGATTAAATAGAGAGCTTGTTCTATTTAACGACAAAGTAAGAAAAGATTGGGGTAACAGAGCTTGTTGTTATCTACGGTTGTTAACTTTGATAGCTAATTAAGGTTGATAGATATGAAATTGATTCTTAATGATGTCTAGCGGTGGAGAATGAAACCTTAACCATATTCTTCATATTTTATTCTTCTTAATTACTTGTTTTCTCATTCTTATTGTTAACTTTAGTTTAAATCTGATTTCAAAATCCCCTTTACTTTGTTTACTTGTTTTTAAGTGATAAACTTTTAACTTATAAACTAAAACCCAATCCCTGAGGACTCGACTCTTGCTAATCACTATACTCTACAATTGATTCTTTTTAAGTGCAAGGTTAAATAAGATATACTCTTTTGAGTTGATCAAGTTTTTGGCACCGTTGCCGGGGATTGCTTTCTTTAGTTTATTTGGTACTTGGTTTATTCTTATTTTCAGTTGTAATTAGTTTTATTTTCTTGTACATACATGTTTTTCTTTCCAAATTTTGAAAAAAATAAAAATAAAATAAACGATGGTATTGAGCAATCTAACACTTGAAGAGTTGGTGGCATACATGAACATGGAGAATCAACAAGCCAATCTCACCTCCCCAGTTCAACAATTGGCCATGGGAGGATGTCAAGGCCATCAAGGGTTCCAAGACCAACCGCATGATTATTACTCAAACACTTACCATGAGGGATAGTGGGATCATACTAATTATGGCTACTCGAAAAATTTCCAAGAAGTAGATCCTTATGCCAATTACACTCATCCATCTAGCTTCAATCAATCATGGTCTCAAGAACCAGATCCTTTTCAGCCATCACATATGACTCAAAACTCAGGTACTTCATTAGAAGATCTTGTCTATTCTCTTGTTACTGATACTTTGCAATTTCAATAGGAAACAAGGGTAAGCATCCAGAGTTTGGAAAAGCAAATGAGCCAATTGGCTAATAGTATGGTGGGATGGGTAGCACAAAGATCTGAAGAACTCCTTTCCTAAACAATGATTAACCTAAAGGAGAATGCTACTATTGTGACCTTGAGGAATGAGAAACAAGATGAGGATGAGACAAAATTAGAGATGGATTCTATTATTGAGGATAATGAAGCCACAAATTCAAATAAGAGTACTTCGGCACATGAGGTAACATTTAAGGTTCCAATTTTTAATAATATTTTTTTCTCCACCTTTTCCTAGTAGATTTGCAAAGTTCAAGGAGGAGGAACATGAACAACACATGCCGAAAATCTTAAACAACTTGTTTTTGGATGCCATTCAACAAGTATCAAAATATGCTCCATTCCTCGATGAGATATGCACCACAAAGGATGATGAAATAATACTTGTAATGGAGAATGCATCCACTGTTGTGCAAAGAAAGGTTCCTATCAAACGCATAAATTTGGGAAATTTCATGTATGAGCCTGACAAGCCTAAAAAGCCAAGAAGGGGTGTTGGTTAAGTTCAAAACACTAACTCAAGTGTTAATTGGGAAGGCAGCAATTTAAGAAGAAATTGCCAACCTGCCATATTCAGATTTGCTTTCTCTTTCTCTTTCTTTTCCTTTTCCTTTTATTATTTTTATATTATTTTTTTATGTTTATTTGTTAATTTTTTGTTTAGGATCTTAAGATTATTTAGGTTGCATGAGTTTGTTTTGTTTTGAGTCTTAGTTATTCCTATTCTTATGTTATTAGTTCTTTTCTCTTATACATGATTCTTTCATTTAGGTTAATAGCATTACATTGAGGACAATGTAAGAATTAAGTGTGGGGGGAAGGATTTAGGATTTCTTTTATTTTTGTCTATTATTTTTTTATAAGTCTTTAATATTATTATTATTATTTTTAGTGTGTTTTTAATACAATGATGAGATATGAATTGCATAGGTCTAAAACTAGTTTAGTAGTGAGAAGATTTTTCATGAGAATTAAGCTTGATATCATTTTTCATGGAGCCAATGTTAATATGATATGTTGATTGAGAAAGAAGCATGTTTAGACTTAAAATTGACTTGTATACTCATCCTTGTGAGTTTTGAGCCTATATAATTGATGCATTATACATATCAATCTGATTTCCTTCTTGTCTGCTCTTATGATTACATGATTTTCTAGAACTTGCTTTAAACCGTTTCAAACTATATTGATACATGTGATAACATGAAAATTATAGAGGCTTTAGGATTATAACTAAGGCCAAATAAGCCATCCATTATTGATGTTCCAAGAGAACATCCCCCTAGTGAGCCAATTTGAGCCTACATTGAATAAGCTATTTATTTGGTAACCACATCTTACACCTAGCCTAAACACATTTATATCTTTACCCTTGTTCTAAAGATGGACTAGAATGTTTGAGACATATTGCAAAAACAAGGGATACTTTTTGAAAATTTGGGTTAGAACAAAAGATAAGTGTGGGGGAGGAGAAAGGTAAAAGTCAAGAGAAAAAGAAAAGGGAACATTGTAAAAATACATTCCCATGGAAAAAAAAATGAAAAAAAAAATTGAATCATCTCTTGAACTTCTAGTTAAAGAAAAGAAAAAGAATGTTACAAGGTTGGTTAGAATGAAGTAAAGGCTCAACATAAAATATTCAGCCTATGTGATTATGTACTTCCAAGGAATATTGAGAAAGTTTTATTTGCAAAATCTTGTTTTGTCTCTAAATTCTATGAAGTCTTTGGAACCTTTGTAATATCTTTTATCTTTTATTCTTTAACCACATTATAACCCCTTGGCCCCATTACAACCTTGAATAAAGACCTTTTGATTTATGAAGTTGCATGATCTAAATAGTGGAAAATAGGTGGACAAGCAAGCATATGGTAGAACTGTTTTCATGAGATTGATTGAGTGTAAACACTTTACCGCTACTTTAAAAAGTGAAAATCATGAGAGTATAGTGAGAAGTTGAGATTAAGTTTGAATATGCACTATTTTGATTGAAATATGTTATGTTAATATTGGCTTAACTCAAACTATTTACATTCAAGCAAGATTTTTTGTGAATTCTTTAAGCTATTGATTAGTTTATAAGACTTGTTCAATGATTATCTCTAATTTATATTGGAAGGATTAGTTGTAATTATTTTTATTATTATTATTATCATTTTTAATTTTTTTAGTTTTTCTTATGTCTTCAATGTTTGTGGGTATCGTCCTAGTAAACCCTCACAAGACTAAACTCGTCCACTAGGGACACCTAGGGGTTTAAAGGCTTGTGTCACATGCTAAGTGCCACCGTGATTTCCTACGAAAGTGGATTAGATTAGATTTTCTTATTTTATTTTTATTTTGTTTTGCTCGAGGACTAGCAAAAAGCTAAGTGTGGGGGTATTTGATAAAATCATAAAATATACATTTTATGCCTTTCTACCTTTAGTTTTTGTTATGTTTTCTATCTTTATTTTGTTTACTTATAATATGTTTTTGAATTTTAGGTACAATAAGGAGAATGAAGTCAAAAGATGTCAATAATGATGGTAAAGAGCTTACAAAAGCATAATCACAAGATGGAAAAAGACTTGGGAGTCAAAAATATCAATTTCTGATAGAAAAGCAATCAGGCAGATTTGACCTTCGGAGCTTTTTGTAAGGAAAACATGATGTTAGATTCTTTATTTGAAGAAACTTTCTTCTTGACTTTTGAAGTCGACTTGATTATCTTTCCAACGATATATTATGGGCCCAAATCAGATAAGAAATGGGCATCCAAAATGGCGCTAGAAGATCTCCCTAAAGAACC
The DNA here is from genome assembly GCA_030761205.1 of Fremontodendron californicum. NCBI lineage: Eukaryota > Viridiplantae > Streptophyta > Magnoliopsida > Malvales > Malvaceae > Fremontodendron > Fremontodendron californicum. Next base: position 5,659,072 of record JAULJL010000008.1, read on the forward strand.
CTGCAACCAGAAAAACCCTAATCGCAAATCTAAAAAAAAAAAAGCAAAAACGTGATTTTTGCACCTCCAGGCTTACTTGTGCGTAAGGACTTATTCTCAGGGTTTTAAAGCTCTATAAATACCATCCTTTGAGCCATAAACTAGACATCTTTTGAGGAGACTCAAGGATCATCATTTTATTCTTCTTCTTCTTCTCCATTCTTTTGTTTTCTTTTTAGTTTTATGTATATATTATATATGCCTATGCTAGGCTAAACTTTTATTTGGTTAAGGGTGATTTCAAAGCCCTAGACATGTTATGTAATTAATTTTCATAATCTATCTATCATTGTTTTCTATCAAAGTTGCTTATGTTCTTCCGTTAAAATTGTTCATGATGATGTTTTGATTTTTTAGGTGGCCAACTAGATAAATCTTGATAATTGTCTAATGCTAGTTTAGGAGTCTTGATCCGTGTAATTGTCTTGATTTTCTATTCATAAGTGGCAATTTGTGATTAATGATTATGGTCAAGTTTTCAATAATTGCAAAGTGGAACATAACCTAAGTTGAACAATCCGACCTTATGTGTTTGTTGCTTAGATCAACCTATCTTTCTCATCATAAAGCTGCTATTAAATTGAACTTGGAGAGCTTATTCTAGGTTGTTTGATAGTTAGAGATTAAATAGAAAGCTTGTTCTATTTAAATACGAACTAAGGAAAGATTGGGGTAACAGAGCTTGTTGTTATCTATGGTTGTTAACTTTGATAGCTAATTAATGTTGATATATATGAAATTGATTCTTAATGATGTCTAGTGGTGGAGAATGAAACCTTAACCCTATTCTTCATATTTGATTCTTCTTAATTACTTGTTTTCTCATTCTTATTGTTAACTTTAATTTAAATCTGATTTCAAAATCCCTTTTACTTTTGTTTACTTGTTTTTAAGTTTTAAACTATTAACTTATAAGCTAAAACCCAACCCCTGAGGACTCGACCCTTGCTAATCACTATACTCTACAATTGATTCTTTTTAAGTGCAAGGTTAAATAAGATACACTCTTTTGAGTGCATCATATGGTATCGAAATATTCTTTTGACACACTTCCAATGCTGTTGACTAGGGTTAGAGGAATACCTAGCTAACAAACCAACCCCTTAGTTAATGTCCTGCCTAGTACATAACATGGCATACATTAGACTTCCTATGACATTCAGATATATAACTCTTTTCATAGATTCCTTTTCTTCAAGACTTTGTGGACACATTGCTTCACCAATTTTGCAATTGTGAGAAATAGGATTATTCATAGGCTTTGAGTTGTGCGTATTGAAGCGTTCAAGAATCTTATTGATATAAGGTTCTTGAGACAATGCTAACAACCTTTTAGACCTATCTCTTAGAATATTAACTCCAAGAATGTAAGCCACTTCTCCCATATCCTTCATATCAAAGGTGGAAGACAACCATGTCTTAATGGTGTGCACAAAACTCAAATCATTACTAGCTAACAGTATGTCATCAACATATAATGACATAATCATAAACTTGTTCTTGGAATTTAAGACATAAACACAATGATCTTCATCCATCATTTTGAAACCAAAGTTCAAGACAGATTCATGGAACTTCAAATACCATTGTCTTGAAGCTTATTTAAGACCATATATCGACTTCTTTAGTCGACATACCTTGTGTTCCTTACCTTCTACTATGAAACCTTTTAGTTGTTTCATGTAGATCTCTTCACTCAAATCACCATTGAGGAAGGCAATCTTAACATCCATTTGAGGTAATTCCAAGTAAAGATTAGCAACAATAGCTAGTATCAACCTGATGGAGTTGAATCTCACAACAGGTGAGAAAGCATCTTTATAATCAATACCTTCTACTTGCGTATACCCCTTGGCAAACAAACGTGCCTTGTACCTTTCAATGTTACCATCCACTTTTTTCTTGATCTTGAGAACCCATTTGTTCCCAACGACCTTTCTATCTTAGGAAGATCAACCATACTTTATTCACTGCATAGATTTTAATTCATTTTTCATTGCAACTATCCATTTAATACAATCTGGACTTTTGATGCACTCAAAAGAGTATATCTTATTTAACCTTGCACTAAAAAGATCAATTGTAAGTATAGTAGTTAGCAAGGGTCGAGTCCTCAGGGATTGGGTTTTAGTTTATAAGTTAATAGTTTAAAACTTAAATTCAAGAACAATAAAAGAAAAGAGGTTTTGAAATAGTTTTAAAAATAAGCAAACAAGAAAAGTAAGATGCAAGTAAGAAATAAGAAATCAAATATGAGAGAAATATGGTTAAGATTTCATTCTCCACCACTAGACATCATTAAGAATCAATTTCAGATCTATCAGTATCAACCAACTATCAAAGTTAAAAACCGTAGATAACAACAAGCTATGTTACCCCAATCTTTCCTTAGTTTGTCGTTAAATAGAACAAGCTCTCTATTTAATCTCTAACCATCAAACAACCTAGAATAAGCTCTCTAAGTTCAATTTAATAGCAGCTTTATGATGAGAAAGATAGGTTGATCTAAGCAACAAACACATAAGCTCGGATTGTTCAACTTAGGTTATGTTCCACTTTGCAATTACTGAAAACTTGACGATAATCATTAATCACAAATTGCTACTTATGAATAGGAAAACAAGACAATTACACGGATCAAGACTCCTAAACTAGCATTAGACAATTATCAAGATTTATCTAGTTGTACACCTAAATAAATCAAAACATCATCATGAACAATTTTAATGGAAGAACATAAGAAACTTTGAAAGAAAACAATGATAGATAGATTCTGAAAATTAATTACATAACATGTCTAGGGCTTTGAAATCACTCTTAACCAAAGAAGTTTAGCATAACATAAGCATGGATAATATATACATAATACTAAAAGAAAAATAAAAGAATGGAGAAGAAGAAGAAGAAGAATGATGATCCCTTGAGTCTCCTCAAAAGATGTCTAGTTTGTGGCTCAAAAGATGGTATTTATAGAGCTTTAAAACCCTGAGAATAAGTCATTGCCGCACAAGTAAGCCTGGAGGCAGAAAAATCACGTTTTTGCCTTTTTTTAAGATTTGCGGTTAGGGTTTTTTTTGGCCACAGGGTTCTTTAAGGAGATCTTCTAGCGACATTTTGAATGACCATTTCTTATCCGATTTGGGCCCATAATATATCGTTGGAAAGATAATCAAGTCAGCTTCAAAAGTGAAGAAGGAAGTTTCTTCAAATAAAGACTCTAACGTCATGTTTTCCTTGAAACAAGATCCGGAGGTCAAATCTGCCTGATTGCTTTTCAACCAGAAATTGATATTTTTGACTCCCAAGTCTTCTTCCATCTTGTGATTACGATTTTGTAAGCTCTTTTCCATCATTATTGACATCTTTTGACTTCATTCTCCTAATTGTACCTAAAATTCAAAAATATATTATAAGTAAACAAGATAAAGATCGAAAACATAACAAAAACTAAAGGTAGAAAGGCATAAAATGTATATTTTATGAGCTTATCAACTTTCAAGAGCTTCTTTGAAGCTTTGCGGTTCATCATCCATAGATGACACCAAATGAGCGTCACTTTCATCCAAAATCCACCACTTACTTGGAGGTTTGAATTTTCTTGAAGAATGTCTAAGAACAGTAGGAGCATTATGTTCTTCTTGATCATGCACATTTGCCTTCTCATCAAGTTCTTCATGAGGTAACACATCCTCATTAGGCTCTTCATGAGGTAACTCATCCTCATGTTGTTGGACCGACTCTTGATCAATATTTTGATCACCTATTTCATCCATAGGTTTATCGTGGTCATTGTTGCCACTATGACCAACAACTTGTGGAGGCACTAAGCTCCCACTTGGTCCAATACCCGTATCACTTTCATTAAGTAATATTAGCACATCATTTGTACTTGTTAGTCCAGATTCATCAATTTCATATAATGGATAATTCTTATCAATATTCCCTTTCTTAGGTAACTCATTTTCTAAGAAAGTTGCATCCCTTGATTCGAATTCAACTTGTCTATCCTTATATTCCAAATCCATGAACACATATCCTTTAGAATGTTCAGAATATCCGAGAAGAACACATTTCTTCCCTCTTGGTCTTAACTTACCAAGGATATGATTTGGATTAATGCATCTCCTCAAAAGGAAATGTCCATGTTGGCCTGAGCCGTCATGCATCTCACCATGTCTAGTAGAGTTCTATTCTTTCTCTACGCCACTCCATTCTGTTGGGGTGTTCTAGGAATAGTCAATTGCCTTGATATTCCTTTCTCATCACATAACCCTTTGAATTCATTTGACAAATACTCTCCACCCCGATCAGTCCTTAATGACTTAATCTTCCTTTCTATTTGATTCTCAACAATAGTCACATAAGTTTTCAAACACCTTAATGCTTCACTTTTGTGCTTTATCAAATAGACATGGGTGAATTGAGTATAGTCATCCGTGAATATGATAATGTATCTAAAACCTTTTCTAGATGTCACATTCAAGGGACCACAAACATCATAATGTATAATTTGCAATGGATATTCACTTCTATGAGCCTTTCTAAATGGTTTTCTTGTTGCCTTGCCCACGAGACATATCTCACAAGTTGGGAGGGATACATTAGATAAAGAACCAAGTAAGCCATTTTTAGCTAACTTCTTCATCCTTTCCAGCCTTATATGTCCCAATCTTGCATGCCAAATGAACTAATCATTTGCATTGGCCATAAGACAACTACTATTACTTATAATAGTATCTAACACAAAGAAATCACCATTTAGGAAACAAGAACTTATTCTTTCTTTATTGAGATAAATATCAACTACATTATCATGGAAATTTAATTGGAATACAAAACTCAATAAACAAGTAACGGAGACTAAATTTCTCTGAATATTCGGTACATATAAGACATCAATTAAAATCAAATTGTGTCCACTCTTCAAAGGTACTACACAAGTTCCTTTGCCTTCTACTTCAAGTCTTGAATTGTCGCCAACATAGACCCATTTAGTCCGAGCTGGTATCTTTTGATAATTGACAAACAAGCCACGATCCTTATGATGTGGTCGGTGGCACCTGAATCAATAACCCACGAAGAGTCAGATTTAGCCATAAGTGTACATGACATAACATGCACAAATGAAGTAGAATTAGAGATATATACCTTAGGCTCTTTGCACTCTTTTGCAAAATGCCCCTTCTTATTGCAATTGAAGCACTTAACTTTGCTTTTCTTCCTTGGTTTCCAAACTTTCTTAAATTTCCCTTTAGAGGTAACATCCCTTATGTTGAATGCCTTTTTCTTGAACCCTTTCTTCTTTCTCCCAACGGAAAAGGAAGTCTCGGAAACATATGCCTTGGATGGATTCTTGATATCCATAACTTCTGCCTCGGGAAGCAAATGTCTTGTGATATCATCAAAGGTCTTAATTTTAATATTGTGGCATAAATTGACCTTCATCAATTGCCATTCATTATCAGGTAGGGATCTTATTACGGATTGCACTTGTTGCTCATCCATGAGAGTATGACCAACTGATTTCAAACTAGAGATCATGCAAGACATTTCTCGCAAGTGTCTACTCATGTTATGATCAACCTTCTTTGTATAATTCTCAAATTTGAGAATTAAAGCCCTTTGTTTCTCAAGAGAAACAGTACCAAACTTATCCTTTGCCTTGTCCCATATGGCCTTGGCAGTTTCAAGCATGGCAAAGTATACCATAAGGTCATCAGTCATTGTACTCAACAATGTAATCCGAGCCGTGGTGTCTTTCTTTCTAAAAGCATCATACTCGTCTCTTACCTCTTGTGTAGATTCTGAAGTTGGTTCAACAACTTCTCTTGATATTATATCTAACAAGTCTTGCTCGATGAGAATGAATTGAACCTTTTGCTGCCATATGGTGTAATTATCACCATCAAGCTTAAGGTTTTTGTTTAATTCGGCTACTATGCCCTTTGTGGCAATAGCCATCTATATCATGCAATTGTGTACCCAAATTAGCATATTCATCACAACAAGATATTCCCAAACACAAATAAAATAAGACAATATTATTATGCCAAAATGTACCAAAAACAAACTTATAGAATGCAATCAAATTCATTCGGACATAAGAGTGACTATCTTGTTCTATTTGCTTTGAAATACCTTATAAGGTTGCAAGTATAATCAAGACATGCATTCGGATATAAAAATGTCAAAAAAAAAGTAGAATAACATATTATTCATACAAGCAAGGGGTTGAAAAATCAAAGAACATAACACATGCATTTCAAAAGCCGAATAGGTGAAAGGCTAAGAACCCTAATCAACATGCATTTATACGTTCATTTAGCCTAAGAACATTCATATCAAACAACCTATAGGCTCTGATACCACTGTTGGATTTCAACTTATCAAAATTCGAGAACATAGATGAAGAGTTCAAGTCATTTACTTGTCTGCCTATGCAATGCTCACTTGTGTGGATATGAGTAATGAACTCAACTGAATGCCTAAGGCACTCTTGTAATCAACCGGTTAAGGCAACAACAGGAACTGTTCCACAACTTATCTTGCTCATCCAAACCAGAATGCTTTCTGCCTTGCTCTTTGATAATTCAAGCAATCAAGAACCCCTCACTCACTTAGCAATTACACTTAGTAATCTGCCTCACAATTCTTTCTCTTATAAGATTGTGTATTTATGTCTTGTCTAGGCTGAATCCTCTCCTATTTATAGCCTTCAAGGGCTGCTTCATGAAAGGTATAAAGGACACAACCCCTTCTAGAATTGCACCCTTCATTTGGGACATAATGGTTCGGCAAACGGAACCAATCTCTTCCAAATGATCACAACCATTCGGCTATTAGGAGACAACCTCTCTTACCCAAAACACCATGTTGTTTAGTCCATGTGGCTGCCACATGATGTATGATATCACATGTCACAAACCGATTGGTGACACTTGTGCATGATGGTGTTGATGTGTCACACCTATGTGCCACATCATCTAGGCCACCTAGCTACCACTAGGTAGTGTCACTCCACCTCACAGAGTGTCACTCACCTCGCACGCAGCATGTAGAGTTTATTTCATCTCTTTGCTAGTTAACCATCATCATACATTATTCATATCAAGTTAATATTGTGCGTACTTGGTGTATTTGTTCACTTATGTCCAAATAAATCCAACATCGAAAGCCAGAAGTGAACATGTCCTACCAAAACTTGCATGCAGCATGTAGAGCACTTGCGCACCTACGCCCAGAGTCGTAAGGCGCCAATCAGACTCTTTATCGCCCCAAGAGACGCACATCGCTCAAACCACCATTGCACCCAATCCTCCTTGAGTGTCCGGAACTGATACACACTTTTGATTTTGAGGGAGGATTGAATGATAGGGAGGAACTGGAACCAGGTCAACTATTGTCCAGTTGTCCGAATCGGATGAGAAATCGGAACACTGAAGCAGCTCCTACACAGCTGTCCCAACAGAAATGTGTTCGGATTGGGTGCAATGCAACTACATCACCCATCATGCACCCTCACTCAGATGCTGACACGTGGCACAATCTAGATCGTTCGTCAGCCTATAAATAGGCTACTACTAACCTACTCCAACACATCCCATCACAGGCCTAAAATTTGAACTAGAGAGAGAATGTCCTCTAACCAGATCACTTTTCCCTATCTCACTCTACATTTTAAATTTCGGATATCCTAAGTGATCCTATGTCTTTATGTGCCAAACACTTGAGGTGATACTGACTTGAGCGCGGAGTGCGCCCAGAAGGTAAACCTCCGGCGCCCCTCTCACCTCGTTGCTTCCTTGCAGGAAACTATCCAACTAGTGAAGATCACTTCGGTCCCGATGTCCCCCGATGTGATCCGGTGTGCCACTCACCTCTAGCAGAAGGTTGATCACATCAATTCTTAAGGGCCTTGTGCACTCTGCGATAGACTAACCTCTTCGGTTCCCAAGTGCCACACACATCTGTTGACTTTAGCCCCTAGGTGTCCGATGTCCACCTAAGTGCCACTTACTTTGGCCCAAGCACACCCAACACATTAGTACTCTAGTGTCCCTTAGTGTTCAGCCTTAGTCTCTGCCACTACAATGGCCACACCCACTCCAGCAAACTCTCACAGTTGCGGACACTGATTTTTTTACCCGCAACAGTAACTACTATACTTATAATTGATCTTTTTAGTCCAAGGTTAAATAAAGATACAATCTTTTGGGTGCATCAAGTTTTTGACGCCATTGCCGGGGATTGCTTTTTTTAGTTTATTATTTACTTGGCTTATTCTTATTTTCAGTTGTAATTAATTTTACTTTTCTTGTACATATAGGTTTTTCTTTTCAGATTTCAAGCAAAAAGGGATGGCAAGTGCTACATCAAACCTTCAGAACCTTCAAAACGAACTAGCCAATCTCATCTCCGTAGTTCAATGATGCACCCAAAAGAGTGTATCTTATTTAACCTTGCACTTAAAAAGAATCAATTGTAAAGTATAGTGATTAGCAAGGGTCGAGTCCTTAGGGATTGGGTTTCAGTTTATAAGTTAATAGTTTAAAACTTAAAAACAAGTAAACAAAAGTAAAAGGGATTTTGAAATCATATTTAAATTAAAGTTAACAATAAGAATGAGAAAACAAGTAATTAAGAAGAATCAAATATGAAAAATATGGTTAAGGTTTCATTCTCCACCACTAGACATCATTAAGAATCAATTTCATATCTATCAACATTAATTAGCTATCAAAGTTAACAACCGTAGATAACAACAAGCTCTGTTACCCCAATCTTTCCTTAGTTCGTCGTTAAATAGAACAAGCTCTCTATTTAATCTCTAACCATCAAACAACCTAGAATAAGCTCTCTAAATTCAATTTAATGGCAGCTTTATGATGAGAAAGATAGGTTGATCTAAGCAACAAACACATAAGCTCGGATTGTTCAACTTAGGTTATGTTCCACTTTGCAATTATTGAAAACTTGACCATAATCATTAATCACAAATTGCCACTTATGAATAGGAAATCAAGACAATTACACGGATCAAAACTCCTAAACTAGCATTAGACAATTATCAAGATTTATCTAGTTGGCCACCTAAACAAATTAAAACATCACCATGAACAATTTTTATGGAAGAACATAAGCAACTTTGATAGAAAACAATGATAGATAGATTCTGAAAATTAATTACATAACATGTCTAGGGCTTTGAAATCACCCTTAACCAAATAAAAGTTTAGCCTAGCATAGGCATTGTAAACATAAACATAAAATTAAAGAGAATCTAAGAAGAAAATAAAAGAAAGAAAGAAGAAGAAGAAGAATATTAATTATCCAGACTCTTGCTCTCTCAAAAACAAAGAAACAAAGAAGAAATCAGAATTTGATGCTTGGGGAAGTGTCAATTTCGTATGCCCCCTTGGTCTCTATTTATAGGCAATAGCTAGGGCATCAAACAAGTGACTTTCAGCTCTCTCCCTTCAATAAATACTGACTTGTGGCTAAAATTAAGGAAAAGTGGCTGAATTTTGTGTTTTAAGGAAAGATATAAGCCTTGGCAGCCAAGTTTGAATAAAGTAGGAAAGTTTTAGTCAAAGCACTCTTTAATGAAGAGAGATTATATTCTTGCAGCCAAAGTAAGTGTAAGGAAGGAAAGTCTTGGCTGATTTAATTCTCCTACTTTGACTAGGATTAGCTTTAAGGAAAGATACTTGCAATTAATGCAATTAATGCAAGTTGACAGCCACTAATCATTCTTTGGCAAGGATAAACTTAAATGTCAACTAGGGTATTAAGAAAAAGTTGTCATTTACGGCTAGGGTTTTTTTTTCTGCCACTAGGGTTTTTAGGGAGATATTCCAATGCCGATTTGGATGACCATTTCTTATCCGATTTAGCCCCATGACCAGCCGTTGGAAAGGTAATCAAGTGATCTTCAAAAGTCAAGGAGGAAATTTCTTCGAATAAAGAGTCTAACATCATGTTTTCTTAGAAACAAGCTCCGGAGGTCAAATCTGTCTTCTTGCTTTGCACCAAGAATTTGATTTTTTTGACTCCCAACTCTTTTTCCATCTTGTGATTGTGATTTTGTAAGCTCTTTAACATCCTAATTGACATGTTTTGACTTCATCTCCTCCAAAATACCTACAAAGCATAAAAACCTAGTAAAATGTCAAGGAAGTAAGAATCAAAGCACAAAGTATAAAGAAATTAAATAGGAAAATGTATGAAATTAAGCATTTATCATTCAACAAGTGGCCATAAGTAAGATTCAACAATCAAGGCAGTGTGGAGTGTGTTTCATGATGGATCATTGATAACTCGTATAATTATATAGTTTTTAGTTATGTTTTATTATTGTTTTGTGTCAAATATGAGTTATTATTGTTTAGTCTAATTGTGTTTATGATCTTTTATATTTTTATGTAATTTGGTGTTTTTCACAAGTTTCTTTGAGTGATTTCAGATTACTAGAATTAAGGGCAAATCCAGTTCAGTTCCAGTTCCGACACCTTTTGCCATATCAGCTCTATCTCGAGTTTCACTGAAGCAATAAGGCTGAAATTTGTAGCCGTGCAAAGCTAAGAGGCATATCTATCTTTTTCATGTTTTACACTTCTTGAAACGGAGTCGTTTTCCCTAGCGAAATCGACCATCAAGTTGGCTGATGTGCGATGACGTCTGTGCTGACCTGTTTTCGTATTTTGCCCATTTCTTCTTATCCACATCAGCAAATGAGCTGATTCCAATGGCTATGAATCCGTAACGGATAGGGGTATATTTTTCTAGAAGACAATTTTATCAGATCGAGCCTCCAACATTGACAAAATCGACCATCAAGCTGGCTGATCAGAATTGTCATACAATATGACGAAAATTGTTAGAAAAATGCACCCACCTATTATACCTACCTTTGAAATTTGTAAAGCTTGTCTCTTGTCATTTAGCCCTCCAAAATGTGTATAAATAGAGGGCCTTGGATGAGTATATGGATACATTGGTAGGATATTAGCCATTGTAATAAAATTCTCTAAGTTTTCTTCTTCTTTCTTTTCTCTAGTTTTCTTTTTCTTTACTTATGTTTCTTACATTTCTTTTCATTTTATTCATATCTAGTATGTGTTGCTAATCATATTGTTGAGGTGATGAGGTGAAGCTCTTGGTAAATGCTAAGGTTAGTCTCTTAAACATGAGCTAAAATGAATCATCATTTATAAACACTAGTATAGATAATATTTTCTTTTGGTTTAAAATCATACTTGCAAAGTAGAGATCTTGATTCATTATTGACAATGAAAATGGCACAGTAAATGCTTGGTTTCATAACCTTGATTTGTTGTAGACATATACCTTGGCATAAGGAATGCTTGGACTCTTTTTATGAGTTTTGAGGACACCAAATGAACATAATATCATATGCTATGGACGTTGGACAATTTGGACTGAATTGCTAAACCTTCCGATTGGAACCTCCCTTATGTGTGGATTTCAATTGTGTAATAAAACAAGATTAATCTTAGCATAACACCAAGAGTGGATTCTCTAACCTCAACATCCTTTCGTATTGTTTTTTATATCTTGTTTAATTGCTTTTATGTTATTTTGTTTATTTTGTTCTCTAATATCTTGTTTACTTTCTTTGTTATTGATTCCCTAATATCTTGTTTATTTTCTTTTTCATATATATTATAAACTTATACTTACTAGTACGCTTCCCTGTGGTTCGACCTCGGACACCCGAGAATTTATTACTTGAACATAACCTGCACTTGGGTTTACAACTCTTAATTGAGTCTCCATCAAGTTTTTGGCGCCGTTGCCGGGGAAGCAATACTAAGTATATAAGTTTATAAGTATATTTATTTTTATTGGCTGGTTATACCGCCTAATTTGTATATTAACTTTGTTTTATTTTTATTGGCTGGTTATACCGCCTAATCTGTATATTAACTTTGTTTTATGCTTGTTTGGCGACGTGATTTTAGATCTCGTCGTTTAGTTAGATTTTATTGTGAAACTTTTTCAGGTAATCTTTCTAATACAACTCCTACCATGGCTGACAATGAAAGTGTTCATGCTGAAGATGAGAACAGACAAGTACGCACCATGCGTGACTACTTGCAACCAACTCGAAGCTCATCACCCTCTTGTTTTATTTTTCCTCTCAATGCAAACAACTTTCGTTTTAAACCAGGTATGATAGCTTTACTTCCAAATTTCCATGGGTTAGAATCGGAAAGTGCTTACTCGTTTCTAAAAGACTTCGAAGATGTATGTGTCACCTTTAATGACCAACAATGTACAAATGAAATTGTCAAGCTAAAATTATTTCCTTTTTCTTTAAAAGATAAAGCAAAAATTTGGCTTCATAATTTAAAACCAAGGTCAATTGGCACATGGCAAGAATTACAAACTGAGTTTCTAAAGAAATTTTTCCCAGCACATAAAACTACTGCTTTGAAAAGACAGATTCAAAATTTCAATCAAAATCAAAATGAAGCATTTTTTCAGTGCTGGGAGCGTTTTAAAGATTTGTTAAGTTCTTGTCCACATCATGGTTTTGAAAAATGGCGTCTTATTAGTTTCTTTTATGAAAGTTTAACTCCCGAAACTAAACAATTTGTTGAAACAATGTGTAACGGTGAGTTTCTAGAAAAAGAACCTGAAGAAGCCTTTGACTACCTAGACCATTTGGCAGATAACTCTCAAGCCTGGCACACAGATAATTCCTCTGAAAGTTCCAATAGATCTAATCTTGTTTCTAACAGAGGTAAATATCATTTTAGTCAAGAAGATGAGATAAAAGCTAAAGTAGCTAATTTGGCTAGAAAGATTGAAGCCATGGAACTTAGAGAAGTAAAAGAAGTCAAAACGGTTAAAAATGAAGAAAGTTGTGGAATTTGTGAAATCATGGGACACCCCACTTCTGAATGTCCAAACATTCCCATTCTTAAAGAAGCGTTGCATGATCAAGTAAATTCCATAAACACATTTAAAAAGCCTTTTCCTTCTCCTTACTCTGAAACGTATAACCCTGAATGGAGAAATCATCCCAACTTCAGTTGGCGAAATAATAATCATGTTCAGGTACCACAATCTCAAAAGCCGGGCAACACTTTTTCCTATCAACCTTCACGTGTACAAACCTTGGAAGAGACATTGCAAGCATTCATGCAAACACAAGCAAATGTGAATAACCAAACTTCACAGGACATCAATGAGATCAAAAACACCTTGTCCACATTGACAGCTTCATTACGCACTCAAGAAAAAGGTAAGTTTCCTGCTCAACCTCAGCCTAACCCTTCTACTCAATGTCTTGTTTCTTGCTCCAATGAAACTCAACAGGAAAATGCCAGTTCTATCACAACTCTTCGAAGTGGAAAGGCAATTGACAAAAACATTCCATCAAAAGACCAAGATCCTCCTTCCCCTCCGAAAAGAAAAATAATGGTAAGAATGATGGTAAGTCTGAACTTCTTGAAAATTTGGACAAAGAAAAAGGTATGCATCCTGCTCATTTTCCTCAAAGGTTGCAAACAATAAAGAATTTGAATCAAAATGCAGAAATATATGAACTTTTCAAACAAGTTAAGATTAACATTCCTTTATTGGATGCAATCAAACAAGTTCCATCTTATGCTAAATTTTTGAAGGACATGTGCACAGTTAAAAGGAAACATAATGTACAAAAGAAAACATTTCTGACGGAAAGTGTGAGCTCAATCATTCAGCACCTTACTCCACCAAAATTCAAAGATCCTGGATGTCCAACAATCTCATGCATCATTGGAAACACTAGAATAGAACGTGCATTGCTTGATCTTGGTGCTAGTGTTAATCTTTTGCCTTTTTCTGTTTATCAACAGTTAGGTTTAGGTGAACTCAAGGAAACACCTGTTACACTTCAACTAGCTGATCGTTCTGTAAAAATTCCTCGAGGGATAGTTGAAGATGTTTTGGTTCAAATTGAAAATTTTTACTTCCCTGTTGATTTTATTGTTTTGGACACACATCCTGTTTCAAATCCAAATGTTCAAATTCCTGTTATATTAGGCCGTCCATTTCTTGCAACTTCTAATGCTCTGATAAATTGTAGGAATGGTATTTTGAACATTTCTTTTGGAAATATGACTTTAGAATTAAATGTGTTCAACATTTGCAAGCAACCTGGTGATGATTCAGAAGTACATGAAGTGGATTTCATTGAAGAACTTGTTCATGAACATAACACCACTACCACATTCCATGATCCTTTAGAAGCTTATTTAATTGAATGTGAGTTTGATAATGCTTCAGAAATTTCACACACTGATTCTTTGTTAAATTCTTTTCAGGATAAGCATTGTTGGAAACAAAAACTTGAGGAACTCAGAAAAGATGCATATGAGAATTCTAAAATTCATAAAGAAAGAACTAAAGCCTTTCATGACAAGTTAATTTCAAGAAAAACATTTGATGTTGGGCAAAAAGTTCTACTTTATAATTCTAGACTTCACATATTTCCTGGTAAGTTGAGATCAAGATGGATTGGCCCATTTGTGGTTAAGCATGTGTATCATTATGGAGCAGTTGACATTGAGAATCCTCAAAATGGTAACGTATTCAAGGTAAATGGACAAAGACTCAAACTCTTTTTGGAAAATCATGTTACTCAAGAAGAGGTTGTTTTTCTTTCTAATCCTTGTTTTGAAAATAACTAGATGTAAATATAATTTTTACTAATCTTCAAAAAAAAAAAGAAAAAAAAATACATTTTTTTCCCGGTTAAATGGCGGATAACGGTACTCCGTGATTATTTAAGTGGTTCCATCAGCTACCCACAAAACTGATATTGTATATAAATTTCTCTTTCAATTTCTTTTTCATTTTTTTCAAGATGGATGATATTCTCACAAGATTGCAGAAACGATTTCCTCCTTTTCCTCGAAATATTTTACTGAAGCTTTACCAAGTTCGATTTGAAAGATTAAGAATGCTTATGCACAAAGGGATTCCTGAAGACATACGTTGGATAATTGAAGCCAAGGTACGTGAAGATGAATATCTTCCTGTTTTGCATTTACCAGGTACAGGTAGAAGCACTTATGCAAAGAAGCGACGAGCAAAGCGCATGAGTTCAAATTGCCACAAATGTGCACGATGGACGTGTAACGGTAAATGTCGTTCTATTGGGATTCCGTCCTCTAATCGGGATGATAAAATTGAATTCATTAAGGATGGACTGAGTAAGGAGAATTTGGGTAATATCCAACTTTCTCTTGAGACGCATCCTAGTGGAGACGTACAAAGAGAAATTCTTGATTTATGGCCGCAATTCCAAAGGGAATGGCAACATCTTGGGAATCTGATGTTAAAAGACCCTGTTTGCCAGCTTGTAAGAAAACTGGATGGGAAGCATATCCTCGACTCATAGAAGGCGTTTAAGCCGTTTCTGGACGTAAAACCAGAGGAAGATGTGAGCCACAATCACAACTACAATAAATGACTTCTCAGCTTTTGGTTTGATTTGCAATAATTTCATTTCGGTTTAATTTACGTGTTGTTAGATTTGTGTAATTATTCTCATTTTTTTTTGCATTGGTCTTTTACGGTTGATTTTTCTTCTCTTTTTGATTTTCTTCCTGAAATCACGCAAAAATCTTTTGTTAGATTAACATTTTCTTCTGACAGGTCAGATACACTTTCAGCGACATTATTACTCTTGTCTGATTCACTACTCAGTCCTCTATATATTACACCATGTACTCATTCTCTTTCAGGCACTCGAAAAAGAAAAAAAATGGAAAGTACTTCGTCCCAACGGATTAAAAAAATTTGTGTCTTTGGAGGTGCTTATCCAGGGAAAAATAACATATTCGCTGATGAAGCCATAAGAGTTGGAGTAATACTTGCCCAACAAAAGATCCACTTGATTTATGGAGGCGGTAGTACGGGTTTAATGGGAGCAGTCGCTACAGCAGCACACGCCGGAGGAAGTCCAGTTCTAGGAATCGTGCCAAAACTATTCACAGATTTTTGTGGACCTACCGTGGGTAAGGAAATACAAGTCTGGAGTATCCCTGAACGGATAACAATCATGTACCATTCTGCCGATGCATTCATTGCTTTACCAGGAGGTCTGGGTACATTGGAAGAAATAGCTTGCGTGGCTTCTTGGTCATCTTTGGTCACAAATAAGAAACCCATTGGTTTGCTTAATATTAATGGTTATTTTAGTAATTTGCTTTCATATTTAGATAATGCTGTGGATAATGGATTCATGTTTTCAGAGGCAAGGAGAACCATAATTTCTGCTACAACCATTGAAGATTTACTCAAAAAGCTCCAAGCTTATGAGTATTTATCTGCTACGGTTGTTTCGCAAACGCTCGGAAAAAGAAAAAGAGATATGGACGAGCAAGGTGTGGATTGCACTTTGTCTTTGTGACATTATCTAACATTTTGCTTATTGTGTCTCAGTTATAATAAGTGGTTAGCAACCTCTGCAGGTAATATCTCCTAAATTCTACCTTTAAAATTTGACATTGGGGACAATGTCATATTTTAGTAGGGGGTAAGGGACATATTTTTGCTAATAAAAAAAAAAATTGTTGTGTTTTAAGACATTTAGAAGTATTCATTCTGAACAAGGTCTGAGTAAGGGAGACTTGAGACATACCTTGTCAGTTTGATTTAATCTTCTTCTTCAAAAAAAAAAAAAAAAAAAAAACATGTTTAGGCTTAGTGTGTTTTTAGTGTGTTTTAGTTACTTTCAATACTATAATGAGATATGAATTGCATAAGTCTAAAACAGATTTATTAGTGAGAAGATTTTCATGAAAATTGAGCTTGATATCAACCTTTTTATAAGCCAATGTTAATATGATATGTTGATTGAGAAAGAAGCATGTTTAGACTTAATCTGACTTGTATAATCATCCTTGTGAGTTTTTGAGCCTATAATGATTGATGCATTATACAAATCAATCTAATTTCTTTCTTGAGTGCTCTTATGATTACATGATTCTCTAGAACTTGCTTTAAACCGTTTGAGACTATATTGATACATGTGACAACATGAATATGATAGAGGCATTAGGATTATAACCAGAGCCAAACAGCCATCCATTATTAATGTTCTAAGAGAACATCCCCACTAGTGAGCCAATTTGAGCCTACATTAAATATGCTGTTTTATTGGTAACCACAACTTACACCTAGCCTAAATATACTTATATCCTTACCCTTGTTCTAAAGATGGATTTTTATATTTTGAGACATATTGCAAAAAAAAAAAAAAAAAAACAAGGGATCTTTTTAGTTGAAAATTTGGGTTAGAAACAAAAGATAAGTGTGGGGGAAGAAAAGAAAAGAAAAAGTCAAGAGAAAAAGAAAGGGATCATTGTCAAATACATTCCCATATTAAAAAAAAAAAAAAAAATCTTCTCTTGAACTTCTAGAAAAAGATGTTACAAAGTTGGTTAGAATGATGCAAAGGCTCAACATGAATATTTAGCCTATGTTATTATGTGCTTTATAAGAGTTTTGAGAAGTTTTATTTGTATGATCTTATTATGTCTCTAAAATCTATGAACTCTTTGGAACCTTTGTGATATCTTTATCCTTTTGTTCTTTAACCACATTATAACCCTTTGGCCCCATTACAACCTTGAATAAAGACCTCTTGATTTATGAAGTTGTATGATCTAAATAGTGGAGAATAGGTGGACAAGCAAGCATATGGTAGAATTATTTTCATGAGATTGATTGAGTGTAAACACTTTACCACTACTTTAAAGAGTGAAAATCAAGAGAGTATCCCATGTGAGAAGTTGAGATTAAGTTTGAATATACACTATTTTGATTGAAATATGTTATGTTAATATTGGCTTAACTCAAACTGTTTACATTCAAGCAAGATTTTTTGTGAATTTCTTTAAGCTATTGATTAGTTTTTAAGACTTGTCCAATGATTATCTCTAATTTATATTGGAAGGATTAGTTATAATTATTATTTTTAGTTTTTCTTATGTCTTCAATGTTTGTGGGTATCGTCCTAGTAAACCCTCACGAGACTAAACTCGTCCACTAGGGACACCTAGGGGTTTAAAGGCTTGTGTCACATGCTAAGTGCCACCGTGATTTCCTACGAAAATGGATTAGATTAGATTTTCTTATTTTATTTTTATTGAGTCGTTGCTAGGGACTAGCAACAATCTAAGTGTGGGGGTGTGATAACTCGTATAATTATATAGTTTTTAGTTATGTTTTATTATTGTTTTGTGTCAAATATGAGTTATTATTGTTTAGTCTAATTGTGTTTATGATCTTTTATATTTTTATGTAATTTGGTGTTTTTCACAAGTTTCTTTGAGTGATTTCAGATTACTAGAATTAAGGGCAAATCCAGTTCAGTTCCAGTTCCGACACCTTTTGCCATATCAGCTATATCTCGAGTTTCACTGAAGCAATAAGGCTGAAATTTGTAGCCGTGCAAAGCTAAGAGGCATATCTATCTTTTTCATGTTTTACACTTCTTGAAACGGAGTCGTTTTCCCTAGCGAAATCGACCATCAAGTTGGCTGATGTGCAATGACGTCTGTGCTGACCTGTTTTCGTATTTTGCCCATATCTTCTTATCCACATCAGCAAATGAGCTGATTCCAATGGCTATGAATCCGTAACGGATAGGGGTATATTTTTCTAGAAGACAATTTTATCAGATCGAGCCTCCAACATTGACAAAATCGACCATCAAGCTGGCTGATCAGAATTGTCATACAATATGACGAAAATTGTTAGAAAAATGCACCCACCTATTATACCTACCTTTGAAATTTGTAAAGCTTGTCTCTTGTCATTTAGCCCTCCAAAATGTGTATAAATAGAGGGCCTTGGATGAGTATATGGATACATTGGTAGGATATTAGCCATTGTAATAAAATTCTCTAAGTTTTCTTCTTCTTTCTTTTCTCTAGTTTTCTTTTTCTTTACTTATGTTTCTTACATTTCTTTTCATTTTATTCATATCTAGTATGTGTTGCTAATCATATTGTTGAGGTGATGAGGTGAAGCTCTTGGTAAATGCTAAGGTTAGTCTCTTAAACATGAGCTAAAATGAATCATCATTTATAAACACTAGTATAGATAATATTTTCTTTTGGTTTAAAATCATACTTGCAAAGTAGAGATCTTGATTCATTATTGACAATGAAAATGGCACAGTAAATGCTTGGTTTCATAACCTTGATTTGTTGTAGACATATACCTTGGCATAAGGAATGCTTGGACTCTTTTTATGAGTTTTGAGGACACCAAATGAACATAATATCATATGCTATGGACGTTGGACAATTTGGACTGAATTGCTAAACCTTCCGATTGGAACCTCCCTTATGTGTGGATTTCAATTGTGTAATAAAACAAGATTAATCTTAGCATAACACCAAGAGTGGATTCTCTAACCTCAACATCCTTTCGTATTGTTTTTTATATCTTGTTTAATTGCTTTTATGTTATTTTGTTTATTTTGTTCTCTAATATCTTGTTTACTTTCTTTGTTATTGATTCCCTAATATCTTGTTTATTTTCTTTTTCATATATATTATAAACTTATACTTACTAGTACGCTTCCCTGTGGTTCGACCTCGGACACCCGAGAATTTATTACTTGAACATAACCTGCACTTGGGTTTACAACTCTTAATTGAGTCTCCATCAATCATCCAACAAATTGGTGCCCATACTTCCAAAAAGATAGTTGTGAACCAACCTATGATTTAGGAGGATACCAAAGCCAACAAGGGTTTCAGAACAACAGTACGAACCAACCTATAATTTAGGAGGATACCAAAGAAAACAAGCCACGTGTCAGCATTTGAGTGAGGGTGCATGATGGGTGATGTAACTGCATTGCACCCAATCCAAACCCATTTCTATTGGGACAACTGTGTAGGAGCTGTTTCGGTGTTCCGATTTCTCGTCCGATTTGGACAGCTAGACAACAGTGGACCTGGTTCCAGTTCCTCCCTAACATTCAATCCTCCCTCAAGATTTAAAGTGTTTATCAGTTTCGATCACTCAGGAGGATTGGGTGTAATGGTGGTTGGTTTGAGCGAGACGCGTCTCATGGGGCGATGGAGAGTCTGATTGGCGCCTTACGAGTTTGGACGTGGGCGCGCAAGAGCTCTTCATGCTGCGTGCAAGTTTTGGTAGGACATCTTCACTTCAAGTTTTCAATGTTGGATGTATTTGGACATAAGTGAACAAATAAACCAAGTACGCACAATATTAACTTGATATGAATGATGTATGATGATGGTAAACTAGCAAAGAGATGAGATAAGCTTATGGAAGCTCATAAGGAGCTTAAAGTGAAAGCTTACTCAATTCAAGTCAGCTCAAGGTAGCTAGACACCAGCTAGCTTAGCTCAAGGAGCTGACACCAGCTCAATCAGCTAGATGTTGCTGAAGGGTAGCTAGCTGAGTGACACTCTATGAGATAGAGTGACACTAGCTAGTAGTAGCTAGGTGGCCTAGATGATGTGGCAAATAGGTGTGACACATCAACACCATCATGCACAAGTGTCACCAATCGGTTTATGACATGTTGATGCACCCAAAAGAGTGTATCTTATTTAACCTTGCACTAAAAAGATCAATTGTAAGTATAGTAGTTAGCAAGGGTCGAGTCCTCAGGGATTGGGTTTTAGTTTATAAGTTAATAGTTTAAAACTTAAATTCAAGAACAATAAAAGAAAAGGGGTTTTTGAAGCCAGATTTAAACTAAAGTAAATAATAAGAATAAGATGCAAGGCGGTATAACCAGCCAATAAAAATATATATACTAAATTAGGCGGTATAACCAGCCAATAAAAATATATATACTAAATTAGGCGGTATAACCAGCCAATAAAAATAAAACAAAGTTAATATACAAATTAGGCGGTATAACCAGCCAATAAAAATAAATATACTAAGAAGAATCAAATATGAAAAATATGGTTAAGGTTTCATTCTCCACCACTAGACATCATTAAGAATCAATTTCAGATCTATCAATATCAACCAACTATCAAAGTTAACAACCGTAGATAACAACAAGCTCTGTTACCCCAATCTTTCCTTAGTTTGTCGTTAAATAGAACAAGCTCTCTATTTAATCTCTAACCATTAAACAACCTAGAATAAGCTCTCTAAATTCAATTTAATGGCAGCTTTATGATGAGAAAGATAGGTTGATCTAAGCAACAAACACATAAGCTCGGATTGTTCAACTTAGGTTATGTTCCACTTTGCAATTATTGAAAACTTGACCATAATCATTAATCACAAATTGCCACTTATGAATAGGAAATCAAGACAATTACACGGATCAAGACTCCTAAACTAGCAATAGATAATTATCAAGATCTATCTAGTTGTACACCTAAATAAATCTAGACAACATCATGAACAATTCTTGTAGAAGAGCATAAGCAACTTTGATAGAAAATTAATGATAGATAGAATCTGAAAATCAATCACAAAACATGTCTAGGGCTTTGAA
This sequence comes from Fremontodendron californicum, assembly GCA_030761205.1. Lineage (NCBI taxonomy): Eukaryota > Viridiplantae > Streptophyta > Magnoliopsida > Malvales > Malvaceae > Fremontodendron > Fremontodendron californicum. The sequence continues at coordinate 5,680,637 of JAULJL010000008.1, forward strand.
ATCACCCTTAACCAAATAGAAGTTTAGCCTAGCATAGGCATTGTAAACATAAACATAAAATTAAAGAAAATCTAAGAAGAAAATAAAAGAAAGAAAGAAGAAGAGGAAGAATATTAATTATCCAACCTCTTGCTCTCTCTAAAGAAAAAGAAAACTAGAGAAAAGAAAGAAAACTAGAGAAAAGAAAGAAGAAGAAAACTTAGAGAATTTTATTAAAATGGCTAATATCCTACCTATGTACAATATGATCCCTTACAATCATCCAAGGCCCTCTATTTATACACATTTTGGAGGGCTAAATGACAAGAGACAAGCTTTACAAATTTCAAAGGTAGGTATATGACGATTTTGATCAGCCAACTTGATGGTCGATTTCGTCAATATTGGAGGCCTGATCTGATCACATGGTCTTCTAGAAAAAGGTTCCCCTATCAGTTACGGAACCATAGCCGTTGGAATCAGCTCATTTTCTGATGTGGTTAAGCAGATATGGGCAAAATACGAAAACATGTCAGCACAGACGTCATTGCACATCAGCCACCTTGATGGTCGATTTCTTCAATATTGGAGGCCTGATCTGATCACATGGTCTTCTAGACAAAGGTTCCCCTATCAGTTACGGAACCATAGCCGTTGGAATCAGCTCATTTTCTGGTGTGGATAAGAAGATATGGGCATAATACGAAAACATGTCAGCACAGACGTCATTGCACATCAGCCAACTTGATGGTCGATTTCGCTAGGGAAAACGACTCCGTTTTAAGAAGTGTAAAACATGAAAAAGATAGATATGCCTCTTATCTTTGCATGGCTACAAATTTCAGCCTTATTGCTTCAGTGAAACTCGAGATATAGCTGATATGGCAAAAGGTGTCGGAACTGAAACTGAACTGGATTTGCCCTTAATTCTAGTAATCTGAAATCACTCAAAGAAACTTGTGAAAAACACCAAAATACATAAAAATTTAAAAGATCATAAACACAATTAGACTAAACAATAATAACTCGTATTTGACACAAAACATTAATAAAACATAACTAAAAACTATATAATTATACGAGTTATCACACCCCCACACTTAGATTGTTGCTAGTCCCTAGCAACGACTCAATAAAAATAAAATAAAAAAATCTAATCTAATCCATTTTCGTAGGAAATCACGGTGGCACTTAGCATGTGACACAAGCCTTTAAACCCCTAGGTGTCCCTAGTGGACGAGTTTAGTCTCGTGAGGGTTTACTAGAACGATACCCACAAACATTGAAAAACTAAAATATAAATAAACTATATATACTAAAAATATTTATTCCTAATCCTTTCAATATAAATTAGAGACAATCTTTGAACAAGTCTTATAAACTAATCAATAGCTTAAAGAATTTCACAAAAAATCATGCTTGAATGTAAATTGTTTGAGTTAAGCCAATATTAACATAACATATTTCAATCAAAATAGTGCACATTCAAACTTAATCTCAACTTCTCACATGGGATACTCTCATGATTTTCACTCTTTAAAGTAGTGGTAAAGTGTTTACACTCAATCAATCTCATGAAAATAGTTCTACCATATGCTTGCTTGTCTACCTATTCTCCACTAAAAGATCATGCAACTTCATAAATCAAGAGGTCTTTAATCAAGGTTGTAATGGGGCCAAGAGGTAATAATGTGGTTAAAGAATAAAAAGGAAAAGATATCACAAACATTCCAAAGACTTCATAGAATTTAGAGACAAAATAAGATATTGCAAATAAAACTTTCTCAATATTCTTTAGAAGTACATAATCACATAGGCTGAATATTTCATGTTGAGCCTTTACTTCATTCTAACCAACTTTCGAACATCTTTTTCTTTTCTTTAACTAGAAGTTCAAGAGATTATTCCCTCTATTTTTTTTTTCATATGGGAATGTATTTGGCAATATTCCCTCTATTTTTCTCTTGACTTTTGCCTTTCTCCTCCCCCACACTTATCTTTTGTTCTAACCCAAATTTTCAAAAAATATCCCTTGTTTTTGCAATATGTCTCAAACATTCTAGTCCATCTTTAGAACAAGGGTAAAGATATAAATGTGTTTAGGCTAGGTGTAAGATGTGGTTACCAAATAAATAGCTTATTCAATGTAGGCTCAAATTGGTTCACTAGAGGGATGTTCTCTTGGAACATCAATAAGGGATGGCTGTTTGGCCCTAGTTAAAAAGTCCTAATGCCTCTATCATATTCATGTTGTTACATGCATCAATATAGTCTCAAATGGTTTAAAGCAAGTTCTAGAGAATCATGTAATCATAAGAGCACTCAAGAAAGAAATTAGATTGATTTGTATAATGCATCAATCATTATAGGCTCAAAAACTCACAAGGATGATTATACAAGTCAGATTAAGTCTAAACATGCTTCTTTCTCAATCAACATATCATATTAACATTGGCTCATAAAAAGATTGATATCAAGTTCAATTCTCATGAAAATCTTCTCACTAATAAATCTGTTTTAGACTTATGCAATTCATATCTCATCATTGTATTAAAAAGGAACTAAAACACACTAAAAATAATAATAATAAAGACTCATAAAAAAATAGTAGACAAAAATAAAAGAAATCCTAAATCATTCCCCCCACACTTAATTCTTACATTGTCCTCAATGTAAGTCTATTAACCCAAATGAAAGAATCATGTGTAAGAGAAAAAAAACTAATAACATAAGAACAGGAACAACTAAGACTCAAAACAAAACAAACTCATGCAACCTAAATAATCCTAAAATACTAAACAAAAATTAACAAGTAAACATAAAAAATAAAAATAATAAAAATAAAAATAAAAATAATAAAAGAAAAGAAAAAGGAAAAGAAAGAGAAAGCAAATCTGAATATGGAAGGTTGGCAATTTCTTCTTTAATTGGGTTGCCTTCCCAATTAACACTTGAGTTAGTGTTTTGAACCTAACCAACACCCCTTCTTGGCTTTTTAGGCTTGTCAGGCTCATACATGAAATTTTCCAAATTTATGCGTTTGAGAGGAAGCTTTCTTTGCACAACAGTGGATGCATTCTCCATTACAAGTATTATTCCATCATCCTTTGTGGTGCATATCTCATCGAGGAATGGAGCATATTTTGAAACTTGTTGAATGACCTCCACAAACAAGTTGTTTAAGGTTTCTGGCATGTGTTGTTCATGTTCTTCCTCCATGAACTTTGCAAATCTACTAGGAAAAGGTGGAGAAGAAACATTAGTAAAAAGTGGAACCTTAAACGTTACCTCAGGTGCCGAAATACTCTTATTTGGATTTGTGGCTTCATTATCCTCAAGAATAGAATCCATCTCTAATTTTGTCTCATCCTCATCTTGTTCCTCATTCCTCAAGGTCACAATCGTAGCATTCTCCTTTGGGTTAATCATCGTTTGGGCAGGGAGTTCTTCAGATCTTTGTGCTACCCATCCCACCATACTACTAGTCAATTGGATCATTTGCTTTTCCAAACTCTGGATGCTTGCCCTTGTTTCCTGTTGAAATTGCAATGTATCAGTAACAAGAGAATAGACAAGATCTTCTAAAGAAGTACCTGAGTTTTGAGTCATATGTGGTGGTTGAAAAAGATCTGGTTCTTGGGACCATGATTGATTGAAGCTAGATGGATGAGTGTAATTGGCATAAGGATCTACTTCTTGGTAATTTTTCGAGTAGCCATAATTAGTATGATCCCACCATCCCTCATGGTAAGTGTTTGAGTAATGATCATACTGTTGGTCTTGGAACGCTTGATGGCCTTGACATCCTCCCATGGCAAATTGTTGAACTGGGAAGGTGAGATTGGCTTGTTGATTCTCCATGTTCATGTATGCCACCAACTCTTCAAGCGTTAGATTGCTCAATTCCATCGTTTTTTTTTTTTTTTTTTTTTTTCAAAATTTGATAAGAAAAACTTGTATGTACAAGAAAATAGAACTAATTAGAACTGAAAATAAGAATAAACCAAGTAACAAATAAACTAAAGAAAACAATCCCCGGCAACGGCGCCAAAAATTTGATGCACCCAAAAGAGTGTATCTTATTTAACCTTGCACTAAAAAGATCAATTGTAAGTATAGTAGTTAGCAAGGGTCGAGTCCTCAGGGATTGGGTTTTAGTTTATAAGTTAATAGTTTAAAACTTAAATTCAAGAACAATAAAAGAAAAGGGGTTTTTGAAGCCAGATTTAAACTAAAGTAAATAATAAGAATAAGATGCAAGGCGGTATAACCAGCCAATAAAAATATATATACTAAATTAGGCGGTATAACCAGCCAATAAAAATATATATACTAAATTAGGCGGTATAACCAGCCAATAAAAATAAAACAAAGTTAATATACAAATTAGGCGGTATAACCAGCCAATAAAAATAAATATACTAAGAAGAATCAAATATGAAAAATATGGTTAAGGTTTCATTCTCCACCACTAGACATCATTAAGAATCAATTTCAGATCTATCAATATCAACCAACTATCAAAGTTAACAACCGTAGATAACAACAAGCTCTGTTACCCCAATCTTTCCTTAGTTTGTCGTTAAATAGAACAAGCTCTCTATTTAATCTCTAACCATTAAACAACCTAGAATAAGCTCTCTAAATTCAATTTAATGGCAGCTTTATGATGAGAAAGATAGGTTGATCTAAGCAACAAACACATAAGCTCGGATTGTTCAACTTAGGTTATGTTCCACTTTGCAATTATTGAAAACTTGACCATAATCATTAATCACAAATTGCCACTTATGAATAGGAAATCAAGACAATTACACGGATCAAGACTCCTAAACTAGCAATAGATAATTATCAAGATCTATCTAGTTGTACACCTAAATAAATCTAGACAACATCATGAACAATTCTTGTAGAAGAGCATAAGCAACTTTGATAGAAAATTAATGATAGATAGAATCTGAAAATCAATCACAAAACATGTCTAGGGCTTTGAAATCACCCTTAACCAAATAGAAGTTTAGCCTAGCATAGGCATTGTAAACATAAACATAAAATTAAAGAAAATCTAAGAAGAAAATAAAAGAAAGAAAGAAGAAGAGGAAGAATATTAATTATCCAACCTCTTGCTCTCTCTAAAGAAAAAGAAAACTAGAGAAAAGAAAGAAAACTAGAGAAAAGAAAGAAGAAGAAAACTTAGAGAATTTTATTAAAATGGCTAATATCCTACCTATGTACAATATGATCCCTTACAATCATCCAAGGCCCTCTATTTATACACATTTTGGAGGGCTAAATGACAAGAGACAAGCTTTACAAATTTCAAAGGTAGGTATATGACGATTTTGATCAGCCAACTTGATGGTCGATTTCGTCAATATTGGAGGCCTGATCTGATCACATGGTCTTCTAGAAAAAGGTTCCCCTATCAGTTACGGAACCATAGCCGTTGGAATCAGCTCATTTGCTGATATGGTTAAGCAGATATGGGCAAAATACGAAAACATGTCAGCACAGACGTCATTGCACATCAGCCACCTTGATGGTCGATTTCTTCAATATTGGAGGCCTGATCTGATCACATGGTCTTCTAGACAAAGGTTCCCCTATCAGTTACGGAACCATAGCCGTTGGAATCAGCTCATTTTCTGGTGTGGATAAGAAGATATGGGCATAATACGAAAACATGTCAGCACAGACGTCATTGCACATCAGCCAACTTGATGGTCGATTTCGCTAGGGAAAACGACTCCGTTTTAAGAAGTGTAAAACATGAAAAAGATAGATATGCCTCTTATCTTTGCATGGCTACAAAGTTCAGCCTTATTGCTTCAGTGAAACTCGAGATATAGCTGATATGGCAAAAGGTCTCGGAACTGAAACTGAACTGGATTTGCCCTTAATTCTAGTAATCTGAAATCACTCAAAGAAACTTGTGAAAAACACCAAAATACATAAAAATTTAAAAGATCATAAACACAATTAGACTAAACAATAATAACTCGTATTTGACACAAAACATTAATAAAACATAACTAAAAACTATATAATTATACGAGTTATCACATGTGATATCATACATCATGTGGCAGCCACATGGATCGAAACAACATGGTGTTTCGGGTAAGAGAGGTTGGCTCCTAATAGTCGAATGGTTGTAATCATTTGGAAGAGATTGGTTCTGTTTGCCGAACCATTATGTCCCAAATGAAGGGTGCTATTCTATAAAGGGTTGTGTCCTTTAACCCTTTCATGAAGCAACCCTTGAAGGCTATAAATAGTAGAGGATTCGGCCTAGATAAGACATAAGCAAGATAAGTTGTGGAACAGTTCCTGTAGTTGCCTTAACTGGTTGATTACAAGAGTGCCTTAGGCATTCAGTTGAGTTCATTACTCATATCCATACAAGTAAGCATTGCATAGGTAGACAAGTAAGTGACTTGAACTCTTCCTCTATGTTCTAGAATTTTGATAAGTTGAAATCCAACACTGGTATCAGAGCCTATAGGTTTGTTTGATATGCATGCTCTTAGGCTAAATGAACATATAAATGCATGTTGATTAAGGTTCTTAGCCTTTCACCTATTCGGCTTTTGAAATGCATGTTTATGTTCTTTGATTTTTCAGCCCTTGCTTGTATGAATAATATGTTATTCTACTTGTTTTTTGACATGTTTATATACTGAATGCATGTCTTGATTATACTTGCAACCTTATAAGGTATTTCAAAGCAAATAGAATAAGATAGTCACTCTTATGTCCGAATGAATTTGATTGCATTTATAAGTTTGTTTTTGGTACATTTTGGCATAATAATATTGTCTTATTTTATTTGTGTTTGGAAATATCTTGTTGTGATGAATATGCTAATTTGGGTACACAATTGCATGATATAGATGGCTATTGCCACAAAGGGCATAGTAGCCGAATTAAACAAAAACCTTAAGCTTGAGGTGATAATTACACCATATGGCAGCAAAAGGTTCAATTCATTCTCATCGAGCAAGACTTGTTAGATAAAATATCCAGGGAAGTTGTTGAACCAACTTTAGAATCTACACAAGAGGTAAGAAACGAGTATGATGCCTTTAGAAAGAAAGACACCACGGCTCGGATTACATTGTTGAGTACAATGACCAATGACCTTATGGTAGACTTTGCCATGCTTGAAACTGCCAAGGCCATATGGGACAAGGCAAAGGATAAGTTTGGTACTGTTTCTCTTGAGAAACAAAAGGCTTTAATTCTCAAATTTGAGAATTATACAAAGAAGGTTGATCATAACATGAGTAGACACTTGCGAGAAATGTCTCGCATGATCTCTTATTTGAAATCAGTTGGTCATACTCTCACGGATGAGCAACAAGTGCAATCCGTAATAAGATCCCTACCTGATAATGAATGGCAATTGATGAAGGTCAATTTATGCCATAATATTAAAATTAAGACCTTTGATGATATCACAAGACATTTGCTTCTCGAGGCAGAAGTTATGGATATCAAGAATCCATCCAAGGCATATGTTGCCGAGACTTCCTTTTCCATAGGGAGAAAGAAGAAAGGGTTCAAGAAAAAGGCATTCAACATAAGGGATTTTACCTCTAAAGGGAAATTCAAGAAAGTTTGGAAACCAAGGAAGGAAAGCAAAGTTAAGTGCTTCAATTGCAATAAAAAGGGGCATTTTGCAAAAGAGTGCAAAGAGCCTAAGGTATATATCTCTAATTCTACTTCATTTGTGCATGTTATGTCACGTACACTCATGGCTGAATCTGACTCTTCGTGGGTTATTGATTCAGGTGCCACCGACCACATCATAAGGGATCGTGGCTTGTTTGCCAATTATTGAAAGATACCAGCTTGGACTAAATGGTCTATGTTGGCGACAATTCAGGACTTGAAGTAGAAGGCAAAGGAACTTGTGTAGTACCTTTGAAGAGTGGACACAATTTAATTTTAATTGATATCTTATATGTACCAAATATTTGGAGAAATTTAGTCTCCGTTACTTGTTTATTGCAGTTTGGATTCCAATTAAATTTCCATGATAATGTAGTTGATATTTATCTCAATAAATAAAGAATAAGTTATTGTTTCCTAAATGGTGATTTCTTTGTGTTAGATACAGTTATAAGCAATAGTAGTTGTCTTATGGCCAATGCAAATGATGAGTTCATTTGGCTTGCAAGATTGGGACATATAGGGAATGAAAGGATGAAGAAGTTAGCTAAAAGTGGCTTACTTGGTTCTTTATCTAATGTATCCCTCCCAACTTGTGAGATATGTCTCGCGGGCAAGGCAACAAGAAAACCATTTGGAAAGGCTTATAGAAGTGAATATCCATTGCAAATTATACATTCTGATGTTTGTAGTCCCTTGAATGTGACATCTAGAAAAGGTTTTAGATACATTATCATATTCACGGATGACTATACTCGAGTCACCCATGTCTATTTGATAAAGCACAAAAGTGAAGCATTAAGGTGTTTCAAAACTTATGTGACTTTAGTTGAGAATCAAAGAGAAAGGAAGATTAAGTCATTAAGGACTGATCGGGGTGGAGAGTATTTGTCAAATGAATTCAAGGGGTTATGTGATGAGAAAGGAATATCAAGGCAATTGACTATTCCTAGAACACCCCAATAGAATGGAGTGGCGGAGAGAAAGAATAGAACTCTCCTAGACATGGTGAGATGTATGATGGCTCAGGCCAACAGGGACATTTCCTTTTGGGGAGATGCATTACTCACGGCTGTCTATATATTGAATAGAGTGCCATCCAAATCTGTTTTGTCTACTCCTTATGAGTTATGGACTAAAAGAAAGTCTGATTTAAGTAATCTAAGGCCTTGGGGCTGTGCGGCCTATTTCCATAATCCAAATCATATCCTTGGTAAGTTAGGACCAAGAGGGAAAAAATGTGATCTTCTCGGATATTCTAAACATTCTAAAGGATATGTGTTCATGGATTTGGAATATAAGGATAGACAAGTTGAATTCGAATTAAGGGATGCAACTTTCTTAGAAAATGAGTTTCCTAAGAAAGGGAATGTTGATAAGAATTATCCATTATATGAAATTGATGAATCTGGACTAAAAAGCACAAATGATGTGCTAATATCACTTAATGAAAGTGATACGGGTATTGGACCAAGTGGGAGCTTAGTGCCTCCACAAGTTGTTCGTCATAGTGGCAACAATGACCACGATAAACCTATGGATGAAATAGGTGATCAAAACATTGATCAAGAGTCAGTCCAACAACATGAGGATGAGTGACCTCATGAAGAGCCTAATGAGGATGTGTTACCTCATGAAGAACTTGATGAGAATGCAAATGTGCATGATCAAGAAGAACATAATGCTCCTACTGTTCTTAGATGTTCTTCAAGAAAATTCAAACCTCCGAGTAAGTGGTGGATTTTGGATGAAAGTGAGGCTTATTTGGTGTCATCTATGGATGATGAACTGCAAAGTTTCAAAGAAGCTCTTGAAATTCCAGATTGTGATAAATGGAGAGTTGCAATAAAAATGAATTAAAATCTATGCAGTGAATAAAATATTGACCTAGTTGATCTTCCTAAAGATAGATAGGCCATTGGGAACAAATGGGTTCTCAAGATCAAGAAAAAAGTGGATGGTACCATTGAAAGGTATAAGGCACGTTTGGCTGCCAAGGGGTATACGCAAGTAGAAGGTATTGATTATAAAGATACTTTCTCACCTATTGTGAGATTCAACTCCATCAGGTTGATACTAGCTATTGTTGCTAATCTTGACTTGGAATTATATCAAATGGATGTTAAGCTTGCCTTCCTTAATGGTGATTTGAGTGAAGAAATCGACATGAAAAACCAGAAGGTTTCATAGTAGAAAGTAAGGAACACAAGGTATGTCGACTAAAGAAGTCGATATATAGTCTTAAACAAACTTCAAGACAATGGTATTTGAAGTTCCATGAATCTGTCTTGAACTTTGGTTTCAAGATGATGGATGAAGACCACTGTGTTTATGTCTTAAATTCCAAGAACAAGTTTATAATTATGTCATTATATGTTGATGACATACTGTTAACTAGTAATGATTTGAGTTTTGTGCACACTATTAAGACATGGTTGTCTTCCACCTTCGATGTGAAGGATATGGGAGAAGCGGCTTACATTCTTGGAGATAAGATTCTAAGAGATAGGTCGAAAAGGTTGTTAGTGTTGTCTCAAGAACCTTATATCAATAAGATTCTTGAACGCTTTAGCATGCACAACTCAAAGCCTATGAATACTCCTATTGCTCATAATTGCAAAATTGGTGAAGCAATGTGTCCACAAAGTCTTGAAGAAAAGGAAGATATGAAAAGAGTTCCATAACTGAATGTCATAGGAAGTCTAATGTATGCCATGTTATGTACTAGGCCGGACATTAGCCAAGCGGTTGGTTTGTTAGCTAGGTATTCCTCTAACCCTAGTCAACGGTATTGGAAGTGTGTCAAAAGAATATTTCGATACCTTAAAGGTATGAACGACTATTGGTTGTGTTACCAAAAGGGTAATCTAAGGTTGCAAGGATACACGGATGCTGATTGGGGTGGTGATAGTGATGAATACAAGTCTACATCAGGTTATATTTTTCTGCTTTCTAGTGGTTCTATTTAACGGAGTAGCAAGAAGCAAACTTGCACGGCTTTATCAACTATGAAAGTTGAGTATGTTGTCGGATCAGCTGTTGTGCAAGAAGCCTTGTGGCTTGGTCGTTTCCTTGGTCACTTAGGTGTTGTAGCACCCAATGATAAGCCAACCACTATCTTTTGTGATAGCATGCCTGCTTTGGCTTATATTAAGGATCCGAAATATCATGGAAAGACCAAGTATATAGGGATTAAGTATAACTTTATGAGAGATGAAATTGAAGGGAAAGAAGTTCAAATGGAATACATCTCTACAGATGAGATGGTGGTGGATCCTTTAACTAAACCAATACCACCAATCTTGTTTGCCAAACACGTTAGGGCAATGGGTCTCCGTAGATTATAATTCGTTCGGATGAACTTCTTGATGTCATGTACTTGTACCTTATTATGATTGAATGAATGAATTGTGTTTTATGAGTTTAATACAATTCTATGCATATTCTATATGTTTCACAACGAATAAAAGTTATATGTCAAAGATAGGTAGAGGATTGGTTCGCTTACACGAACAATTTGCCTCTATTCTTTGTGTAAGAATAGAGATGAGACTACTCAAGTGAATAAGTAATAGATGTAGACACCTAATTTTGTCACGACCACTAAACACGTATGTTTTCTTCCTATATTGATGTTTTCGAGTGTAAAAAGATTGTTTTCATCCTGCAGGTGGTACTCCGAGACTTAGTTTAAGAGGGCGAGCATAAAAAGTCAAACTTAAAAAAAGTCAACCCCAAAAAAGTCAACCCCAGAAAGTCAACTACTGAAAAAGTCAACCCACTTTCAAAATCAAGCTTTTAAGTTCAATTGAAAAATGGCGAAAGAATTTTGATAATCCGTGGTCTACATTGAAAGATATGGAGTTCGGAAGTTGGCATTTGGAGATTTAGTAGAAAGGAAACCCTAATCCGAAAAATTTGGGGAAAAGTGCTTAAACGATCCAATTGGTCGAAATTGAAGGTTCCAAATGAAAGATAAGCACTGACTACGGGTAATGGAGAAGTCACTTGCAAGAAAAATCGAAAGAAAAGTCAATCCGGGAGAAAACCTAGAATTAGGGTTTTTAGTGGATTTCGGTAAAATCGGGAAGAATCACAGAAATGGCCCGACTTGGTAAGACCAAAGCCCCCAATGGATGAAGAATGATTAAAAAGGATAGCCCAAGGCTCAGATTGAAGAAAATCTGAAAATCGGACTTGTTTTGAGCAAAACCGGGTTTCAGAGGCAAAATGGCAAAATTGGAAAATTTGGGAAAAATAGCAAATAGACTCCGAAAATTCTGAAAATTTGTCAATCTCATTCTTAAATCATTTGAAAGTGATTGGCGAAAGAAAATATTGATTCGAAGTTCGTTTGCAAAATGGCCAAATCCTGGGCTTCTCATGTAGTATTTCAAAAATGAAAATCCCAAAAAAATAGCAAATGAGCTCCAAATCTTTTGAAATTTTGCAAATCTCATTTTTAAATTATTTGGAAGAGATTGGCGAAAGAAAATCTTGATTCGAAGTTCGTTTGCAAAATGGCCAAATCCCGGGCCTCCTATGCAATAATTCAAAAAGGAAAATCCCGAAAAAATAGCAAATGAGCTCCAAATCTTTTGAAAATTTTCAAATCTCATTTTTAAATTATTTGAAAGAGATTGGAGAAAGAAAATCTTGATTCGGACTTTGTTTGCAAAATGGACAAATCCCAAGCTTCTTATGTAGTAATTCAAAAAGGGAAATCCCGAAAAAATAGCAAATGAGCTCCAAATCTTTTGAAAATTTTCAAATCTCATGTTTAAATTATTTGAAAGAGATTGGAAAAAGAAAATCTTTATTCGGAGTTCGTTTGCAAAATGGCCAAATCCCGGGCCTCATATGCAATAATTCAAAAAGATAAATCCCCGAAAAATAGCAAATTGACTCCAAAAATTCTGAAATTTTGCAAATATCATTTTTAAATTACGTTGAAGATATTGGCGAAATAAAATCTTGATTCGGAGTTCGTTTGCAAAATGGCCAAATCCCGGGCCTCCTATGTAGTAATTCAAGCCGATAAATCCCGAAAAAATACCAAATGAGCTCCAACAATTATGAAAACTTCCAGATCACACTTTTAAATTATTTGGAAGAGATTGGTGAAGAAAAATATTGATTTGGAGTTCGTTTAAAAAATGGTAAAATGTAGGGGCATAAAAGGGCATTTTTGGAAGAAAAAATCCAAATAAATAGCAAACGGACTGGATAATTTTGAAAACCTCCGGAACTCAATATTTTATTATTTTGAAAGTATTAAAAAAAAATTGAATTTGGAGTCCGTTTGATATTTATTTGCATCCGGGGGGCAAAACGGTCATTTCACTCAAGCAACCGAAAAGGGCTTCTTTGGGCCTTTCAAAAAATCAGACTTGGGCTGGAAAAGATAAGTGCTGGCCTGCCCAAGCCCAAAGGAAGGAGGAAGCTTCTGATTTTTCAATCAAATGGCTAAAAATCAAGAGTTAGTTAGAGATTCTCTTTGATCAAGCCATGGTGATTAAGCCACATAGGCCAAGAGAGATGTCAACATTATTCTTGAACAGCTGTAATTTGAGAGAGCTGAGATGCTTAGGTAATGGTGGTAATTTCATGATTTTTCACCTTGACTTATTAGCCATTTGATGGTAAATTGGTTACACAAAAAATGACAACATCTTGGAGCAATATAGGGACCATTCAGCCAGCCTTGTTTGGGGGGTCAGAAAATTCATTTTTCATCTTCATTTTGCTGAGTTCTTTTAGTTTTTACTTAGTTTTTCTCTTCTTGGTTGAAAGCAAAAAAGAAAAGTTTAGAAAATAAAGGAAAGTTTGAAGAGATAAAGCTTGAAATATAGCTTCTTGAGGTTGCTCTTGAGCACTAACTCTTGCACTTTCTTGATTTTCTATTCTTGTTTTTGCTATTTTGATTTCTATTTGGGTGAGTTTCCATTTTAAATAAATGTTTTTTATTGTTCTTTTTCAAGTTCTTCCTTCATCTCTTTCTTGAATATATTTTTTTTACATTTTTTTACAATAAGTTCACCATGGCCAAATGGCCTACATTATTTAGTTAAGTTGCTGTTTTGATTTATTTTACCATATTGTTTATGTTATTTTCTTTGATTTTGATGTTTTAAATGTTATGTTACTTCATATTCTTGAGTTATATTTTAATTTGGTTGCTTTGTTTGTTGCCATTTATGTTTTAAATATCATGTTTTTGCATTTTTAATTTTCTGTTTTCGTGATGTTTAAATTTGAGCATGTTTTAGATTTAGTATATCAAGTGTTTGTGAAAATGCTTGTGTGGTCTTTGCATGATTTGAGTTTTATATCTTAGTTGAGCATGTTTTAGATTTAGTATATTAAGTGTTTGTGAAAATGCTTGTGTGGTTTTCGCATGATTTAAGTGTTATGTTTTAGTTGAGCATGTTAGTATACCAAGTGTTTGTGAAAATGCCATGCTTGTTGGAGCTTGAGGCCATTTGGCTACTCTATGTGTTTTGCATTGTGTGTTGCATTTTTTGCCATGTTAGTTGGAAGGTTTTTGTATTTGTATGATATTTGATTTAGTTGAGCATGCTAGTATACCAAGTGTTTGTGAAAATGCCATGCTTGCTAGTTACATTATGCTATTCGGCCATCCTTGGAATTTTTGCATTTTATGTGCATTCTTGCCATGTTAGTTGATAGGTTAGCATTTGCATGATATTTGATTGAGTTTTTGGTTTAAACATGCTTTGTGTTTGTGAAAATGCCATGCATATTTTAGTTATTAAGTTAGGTTTATTTGCCATGCATGTTCATGCATTTTAGGTCTAGGTTGCATTAAATGCCATGCAAGTTCATTTAGGTCTAGGTCACTTTATGAATGCCATGCATTTTTTCATGACATTTAGGTTTAAATCCATGCATTTCATGCATTATGTTTGCTGTATTGTTTCATGCATTTCATGTTCATGCCACTTGAATAATGACTTGAGCCAATTAATGGTTCAAAGTCATGCTCTCTTGAGCACACTTGTGGAAAATTAAGTTTGTCAAGTTGATTATTCTACCTTTGTGATTTTTTTTACTTAGCCAATTTTTATCTAACTTTCAAAAAGTCCTAGCTACTGTTTTTAAGTCATTTTAGGAGTTTCAAATATTTTTACTTTGATTTTTAAATGATTTTATCAAAGGCAAAAATGTGTTTTGGCAAAGCAGTTTTTTCACCCAAAACTCGTACATCTCTGATTTTTCTGGGAATTCATCTTTAATCAGAAAATTAAGCTGATTTTTCTCGTGTAGTTTTACATGTCCTGAGTCTCCATTATTTGTTTCAGAATTTTTTGAATTTTGAAAAATAGGATAAAAAATCGTGGCTTAAAACTGGACAGTGGAGTCAGAATTGAATTTAAAGAAAAAACATTTTTCTGTTTTGGTTAAGTTACTTAGAGTGGGCTGATTAGGAGGGTTAGCTACTGACTTAGGGTAGTTTCTAAGCCTTTTTAAACTCTAAAAATGGTTTTTCAAGTCTCGGGTTAAGGGTAGTCAAGTCCGGATTTTTAAACTTAGGAAATTAAAGCCATTTAAAAAAAGATTTAGCCCGGTTTTTATTTTTAATTCAAGCTTTTTAAAATTGTTTTCAAACAATCATAAAGTATTTTGGTTTTAGAATATTTAATTTGACATATTTTCCTAAGGTAGCCGGATATCTTTTTTAGATATACGGATTTCCTTAATTAAAGGAAAAAAAATACATTTCATGCATTGCATTTTCCATATTCATGCATTTTATATAATATGTGATTCTTGCTATGATAATTTCTATGATATTGTTATGATTTTGAATTATGTTATATTGTTTATTATATGATTTGGAATATTTCATGATATCCTATGCTTTTTATTTAGTTATTTTTTTGGTCATATTATTTAGCATATACTATGTTCATGCATTATTATTTTCATTTTTATTTTCATGCATATTATATGATAGCACTATTTCATATTCCATCTCATTTAATTTATATGCCATATCATTCATGTTTGCCATGTCACTTAGGTTATTTCATTTCATATAGAATATGGTATGTTACTTAGGTTATTTTTACTTAGGTTATTTTATTTCATTTAGAATATATCATATGACTTAGGATATTGCATCTCATATAGAATATACTATGTTACCTAGGTCATTTCATTTTATTTATAATATGTCATATAACTTAGGATATTTTATTTCATTTAGAATATGCTAAGGCATTTATTCCATTTCATTTAGAATATGCTAAGACATTTACATTATATCATATCATTTAGGAAGCATTATATTATTTAGATTTTGCTATGTCATTTTATTTATGTCATGCATATACATATTCATATCTTTTAAAATGTTTTCAAAAGGATAATGATTTTTCAATAAAAAATAAAGATATTCCCGAGTTAAAATAATTCATGAGTTCTCTACCGGGTTTGCTGGAGTGAATATCATCAATTATCATTAATAAAGGAATGTCTTTCTTTCAAAAAAAAAAAAAAAGAGAATGATTCGGAAAGTTTTTCAAAACTAATAAAATTTTCTATATTTTGCCATGTTTGTTGGGGATTATAGGAAAATTTTGAATTTATAAATTTCGGATCATTTTCAATAAAAAAAGGAATTATTTTTCATTAAATTGCGAATTAACTTGAAATACTAAATTTAAAACCAATTTTTACCGAGACTTGAGATAACACACGATTAATAAGGTACCGATTTATACGGGCGTTGTGGGGGTGCTAATCCTTCCCCACACGTAACCGACTCCCGAACCCGCTTCTTTGATTTCTCTGGTTTAAAACGCATACTCGAAATTGGTTTTTAAAATGTTTTAATTAATTTTTAAAATATTTTATAAAACCGGTTTTAATAGGTGGCCGATCACACCTAGCTAAAAAAGATTGGTGGCGACTCCATGTCTTTTTCAAGGTCATTTTCAAAACCTTTATTTTTCTAGAGGAATTAAGTCGACTTTTTCTCGGTTTTTTTTAATGTCACGCTTAACAAATAATAAAGTCTTGCGATGAGACTCGTCATTTTTTAGGTTGCGACAGCTTGGCGACTCCATTGGGGACATTAGAGAGTCAGGCCTAGAATTAGTCGTGTGTTATCAAAGTCTCGGTTTTGGTTGGTTTAATTGGTATTTAATTTTAATTCTCGTTTTTTTTTTTTTAAATAAGGGGAATTATAAAAATAATAAAATATTTTTAAATATGTCCATACTCATGTGCATGCATTTTATTATTGTTCTCTAGTTATTTAAGGTTGTATATTATAATTGCTTGTTGGTTAATGCGTTACACTATTCTTGAATGTTTTAATTGCTAGGGCATTTAGAATAAGGTTTGTAGAATAGGTGGTGAAAGGTTTGTTATTCCTTCACACACACTACACGTGCATTTGCATATCATGAATCCTATACTCGGGTTCCGTCCTTTTAAGTGGGAGTAAAGTAACTAAGCCTTCGTGATTGATCCTCCGTATGGGCTAGTGAAACACTTTCGGAGTATAAAGTACCTAATGCCTTCGTGATAATCCTCCGTATGGGCATAGGAAAATATACTCTAACGAATTGAACCCGCTTTTATCGGGGTGCCTTACTAGCCTTCACCGACGACAGTGAGGAACAATTCGGGGCCTTAGAACCGATTCACCTTCATATAATAAACCTAGGCGAAGCCATGCCGGGTTTCTGTTAGATATACCTAAAATAGGAACACATGAAGGGACATTTCTAAACCTTTTGTTACCTATTTTACATTCTGAAAAAGTTTTGTAGATCGGGCAACGATGTACGTACATCGCCCGTAATAATGTGTTAATCAGTCCCAAAGGCACTGTGATACCTATATAAGTAGATATTTGTCGGGGCAAAATATTCATTAATTGTTTATAAAAAAAAAACCTTTTTCAAGCATTTTTGCATTTTTCACATTTCATACATGTGTGAATAGAGCATGTACATTTTGGTTGTATTATTGATCTCGTTTTTGCAATAAATGGATAGTTATAATAATTTCATTTGATGATTTTATAAAACCGATAGTGTTGCATGAACATTTGGACATTATACCATAGTGAGATCCACTACCCCAGAATTCTTTTTAAAATAATATGATTGGTTTTTCATAAAAAAAAAAAAAAAAAAAACATGTTTAAAAAGAAATCATAAATTTGGAGGCAAATCTTGCATAATGAGATTTTTGAATAATCAAGATTTAGGTCCTGCCAATTTCATGTAATCATTGATTTCTTTGTATATACCTTGGTGTTAATTCATTTATTCTTTATTTGTATCATTTTGACATTGTGTTACAGTCTTAACATGCATGGTTATTCATTGTAGAATACATTGTGATTACATGGTCATTCTTTGTACCTACCTTTGTATTAATTCATTTATTCTCCGCATGTATTCATTTTGACATCATAACAAGCATGGTCATTCGTTGTAGAATACATACATGGTCATTATTTGTATATACTTGTGCATCAATTTATTCATTTTTTTTAAATGCATCATGTTGACATTAGATTGCATCCATAGCATACATAGTCATCATTATTTCTCTGTATATGGTCATGCATTAATCATCAGTATATTCATGCACGTAGGAATAGAGCATGTACATTCATAATTGTATTCTTAATCTCATGACATTTTCATTTGCATGAAAGGGGTTCGAGATATGAGGAATGAATCAGAGGAACGATTGGGTGCTTTGGAACGCAATCAAGAGGAATATGGACATGAAATCCGAGAGGTGAAGGAACAACTTGCCAAATTGCTGAAAATGGTTGAGGATATGGGTAAAAGTAAAAAGGTACTTTTTCAGGGCTCTGCATCGCCTTCGGATCAACCAAAACCATTAGGTCCAGAATATACAATCCTTGCTGGATCCTGTGCTTGTCAATGCCACAAAGGTTGCAATCCTAATGAAATTGTGGACAAAATCATGAAAATTATTAAACTTGAGAGCCCGATACCAAAGATAGAAACCTCGAATCCTGTACCATACCTGCAAACTGTTCTAGGTCCAAACCAGTATCCTCACCCTACTATGGTCCAATCGTCCATTGGGATGACAACTACAGGATTCCTGAATCCCACTCCATCACCACCAACTGCCAGTTCATATTATTTTCCTCATCAATCACCTTATCCAGTATCCGGGATAGGAACCTTGAGCTATGTACAAACTCCAAAGGCCCTGTGTCCAAATCTATACCTTTACCATGCTGTTCCGCCACATCTCCATGTAAACACTCCGGTTCGGACCTTAGTGCCACCACCAAGTGCCCCAACTCCTAGGCCAAGTGTGACTAAGAAACGACCCCAGGATAAGACCCAAAGGCCTTTTGATCCCCTTCCAATTAGCTACCAAGAGCTCCTCCCTATACTGATCCAAAATCACATGGTTGCCTGTGTCCCATTGAAACCCCTGTTACCACCATATCCAAGGTGGTATAATCCAAATGAAAAATGTGATTATCACTGTGGAATTGTTGGCCATAGCATCGAAGATTGTATAGCAGTCAAAAGGAAAGTGCAAACTCTTATTGATGCCAAGTGGTTGGATCCAACGACACTGATTGATAAAGGACTGGAAAAACGCCATTAGGATTGGGAGATTTACAGCATTGAGGTGGAAAGACTTCGGTCTTATATGATGTAATAGGATTTCACTT
This sequence comes from Fremontodendron californicum, assembly GCA_030761205.1. Lineage (NCBI taxonomy): Eukaryota > Viridiplantae > Streptophyta > Magnoliopsida > Malvales > Malvaceae > Fremontodendron > Fremontodendron californicum. Next base: position 5,700,003 of record JAULJL010000008.1, read on the forward strand.
TTTTAATAGCCGGCTCTTATAGCCTTAGGATGCTAGGAAGAATAAAGTGCTTGTAAAAGACAGTTTTAACTACTGCTCAAATTTTGTAAAACATGGTTTATACCACTGTGAACATTGATATGGGAATGAATTGACTATGCTTCAAATTTATGAGATGTTGATGATTAAGTTCCTCCGATTCTTATTTCCTCCTTGATATCTTCCCCCTTGAATTTTGCATTCGATCAATTATTTGTCAGGTTGCATTCATGCATTCATAATCAGCATGATTTTTCTGTATATATCTATGCATTAATTTGCTTATTCTTTACATGCATCATGTTGACTTTGGGTTGCATTCATAACAAACATAGTCAGCATGATTTCTTTGTATATGTTCATGCATTAATTTTCTTATTACATACATAATGTTAGCATTAGGTCGCATTCATAACACACATGGTTAGCATGATCTTCTTGGTATATACTGTATCAATCATTCATTGTTTGCATGTATCATAGTTGACACCGTGTTGCATTCATATGATATATGATCATTCATTGGGAAATACGCTAAAATGTACATGATTATTCATTGCATATATCCATGTGTTGATTTGTTTATTCTTTGCTTGCAACATGTTGGCATTGTGATTGCATTTATTACATACATGGTCAGCATGTTTCCATTGTACATATCCATACATCATATTGTTTAGGCTTCACATGCATCAAGTTGCACTCATGGCTCATTCATCATGACATACATTTGGGGGAAATAAAAAGTTGGCTTGGCTTTAAGAGTCTTTGAAAGAATTTCCATTTCAAATCAGAGGTATAAGAAGTACTGAGTACCCTTTTAATACAGGCTAGTGCTATGGAGGATGAACAAGTTGCCCGAATGGAAATAATGGAAAGGGAAAAAAAGAATTGCGAGAAGAACTAGCAAAGTCTCAAGCAGAACCTAAGGGTCAGATGACTAAATTGATGGAGTTGATGTCTGCCGTAATCAAGGGAAAAGGATACACCGAAAACTTTGTCGCCAGAGAAGGGTTAGAGGCACAAAAGGGTCAGAATGAGGTCGTAATGATTGATGCCCAGGACACAGTCAATGTCCTAAATTCAGATGATCCAGCTGAACAGGCAAAGTTGAAAATGGTTGCAGTAAATGAGGTTGAGTTGGCAGATTCCCAAGGGAAATATCAGTTGCTAGATGAAAGGCTCCGGGCAGTAGAAATTACAGAAGTATTCGGGAGTGTAGAGGCGAAAGAACGATGCTTGGTCCTCGATTTATTCATTCCTCCTAAGTTTAAGATCCCTGACTTTGTGAAATATGACGGGACGACCGATCCGTCAGCCCACATCACTATGTTCTGCCGGAAGATGACAAGTCATATAGATAATGATAAGCTTTTGATTCACTGTTTTCAGGATAGCCTCAGCGGGTCCACAATTAGGTGGTATAGTCAGTTGAGCAAGGATCAGATTCGCTCTTGGAATGATTTGGCTAGGGCTTTTCTAAGCCAGTACAAGCATATGACCGACAGGACACCTGATCGTCTCACTTTGCAAAATATGGAGAAAAGAGCTACTGAGAGCTTCAAAGAATATGCACAACGGTGGATGAGCCTGGCCGCCCAAGTACAACCGCCCTTGACACAAAAGGAAATCACTATCCTTTTTGTGAATACACTGCAGGCCCCGTACTATGACAGACTCGTCGGTAATGGTAATTTCAGGGGAGATGATTGAGAATGCTATAAAAAATGGGAAACTTGAAAGAGAAGGAACATCCAATGCCGAGAGAAATAAGGCACCTAGAAAGAAAGAGGAAGATGTCCAATGCCGAGAGATGTCGTCCTATATTCCCAATTTCCCTCATACCAATCATGTTACCCTACTGAGGTATCTCCAAGCCTTTATCCTTACCTACCTACCCAAACACCTAATCCTATACCAGCCCTTGCAACAAGGCCTACTTCTAGAAAACGACCGCGGGAAAATCAAGAAAGAATTCCAATCCCCATCCCTGACCTACTGCCATTACTAATAAAGAACCAGTACCTTACCCCGGTACCTTTAAAAATAGCTCCGAATCCATCAGCGAGGAGTTATGACCCTGACAGCAAGTGTGATTATCACCTAGGGGTAGTTGGGCATTCAACTGAAAAATGTAGACAACTGAAGGAAAATATTGAAAGTCTTATCCGTGATGGTATTTTGACTCCGGAGCTTATCAATCAATGGAAGGTCGCTTAGCCCTAAATCAGTTTCTTTCAGGGTTTTAGGGGGAGAATTACTACCTTTGAAGGATGTCAATAGGAGCATTTTGATGCATGTAGTTTTGTACACTCTGATGATGAAAGCACTTGTCTCATGCTAACATCTACATGAATTAAATGAATTTTGAATTTTAAATGCTTTGTGTTTGTTGTGTTTTAACAATAACGTGAATTTGCAAAAACAAGCATTAAGGAAGTTTTAATAATGGATAGTCTCGAGAATATTGTTGATCATTGTTAGAAATGACCCAACACCGTCCCCCTCTTTTTTAGGCTTCTCTATACCTAAACCTTGAATCAAGAACACTTGAAAGACCTAATGCTTCAAGGAATATGAATGATTAAACTTCAAAAAAAAAAAAAAAAAGCATTGTCATTGCAGAATAAGCAAGGATGTAAATCCTAGTCTAGGCTATGAACAAAGGAACGAACTTTTTGAAAATTTTCAATTCCTTGAAATTCAAACAAATGAGACATTCTTTCAAGAATCTAGATTTTGGTAATTTGATCTGTGTCAAGATTGTGCTAAAACCATTCATGACCTTTTCCAATGACCACAAAACACTAATTGCCCAAACATCACTTCATGTTTGACACCCTGGGGCACAATGATTATACTAGATTATCCCTTGTCCCATAGAAAACCCATTTTTGGGTCATATTTTCCTTGTCTCTTCAAAGAACTCAGATTGGAAACTCAGTCTTTTCAAAATAAACCTAGACTTGCTATGTTCCTCGTTGATACAAATTCTCATGGTTAATCAAATTGGGGCATCATATGTGGAAATGATGGATACATGGTGAATAAAGGATGGACTAACGCATGAATCATTGGGGCATGCGATGAAAATGAAAAATGAAAAAATTGTGATATCATGCATATGAGAATTCGGATGATTCCAAAGTGCAAAATGAAATTCTGAATATCTATTTCCCCTGGGGATTGCTTTTCAATGTGAATATTTGTGCTTGAGATGAGAAATGGCCATCTTTCATATCCCTTTCGCACAAAAAAGAAATTATCCATAGTCACCCTTTTTGAGTCGAAAGAATTCTTTTTTCTTTAAACCCTGATCAAGGATTACCCTCTACACTGAGGGGCAAATGCGAGGAAAGATATTTTTAAAGATCATTGAGAAATGAGTGACACCTCAAAGACAGACACAAAGCAAATAGAGCTCCGAATAAATATGGGCTCACTCTGTCAAAGAAAAAAGAAGAGGAAAAGATGGTGAAATGAAAGCCAAGAAAAACAAAAAAAAGAAAACAAAATGTGTGAAAGACATGGCAAATTGAAAGCCAAAAGCAAGGAAGAAAAAGAGCAAAGTCAAAAGGAAAGAAATGTCCAAGAAGGGACAAATGATTCAAAGAGAATCCTCCTCAAGAAATTATCCTTGATCTGATTACCCTCAAACACATATTTTGGGCCTATTTATCCTTTCTTTCTGAACCCTGAGCCATGACCTACATTACGTGCTTTAAAAGTCCATTTTGATCAAGCATGAATATTTAATTTGAAAGGTTTTTTCTTAGATTTTATCCCATCTCATCGAATTATCATTTCAACTAAGGAAGAATTTAGAATTCTCAAGTGTATGGTAGAACGAAAAAGAAAGAGAAAGAAAAATTGGAAAGAATGAGGCTCTAGGGCGAAAACCCAAAAATGGGCGGTCTAGAGTAAAATGGAAATTTTTGATGCCATCTATGAAAGGCACAATACCACAAAAAGAGAAGGTCATCTTAAAAAAGTGGTCATCGAGGAACATCTAGGAATTCCTGAAACTCTCAAATTGTCAATTCTCATTCAGAGGATTGTCTTCAAAAAGAACTGAAACTTTTTTTCTCCAATATTAAACTTTCCGGTTTAAACATCCCAGCCAATCTTGACGCTTGTCAAAATGCCTTGATATGGAAACTAAAAGAATGTTGAATTTGTTTGGTTCTCAATGAATTCATGATTTATAAAACCTGTTCCATTTGTGAGCCTAGAAGGGATATACATTTTTGTCATGAAGTTTTCCTAGAAAAGCCGGAATCTTCTTATACCAAGCCTTGCCAATCCCAGTTGAAAAAACCCAGATTGACACTTAGAGAAATTTCTAACAATGATCATCTGTCTTCAAAAGATTTGTACATCACACATTGTGGGGTTAATATTTTTTTGTTCAGAAGTTTTCAAAATAAGAAAACAAATAAAGATATTTTTTTGAAACACCCATTTTGATGTTGACATGAGACAAGGATTTTTTCTAACCCAAAGGTATAGAACTGCCAAGATAGGTCCTGACTTTCAGATATGAGAAGAAGAAATCGAACCCAGTTCAGATCTCTGTTGATGAAAGTTTGAAAACTGTTGGGGCAAAGAGAATAGCCAAAATGAATTGAAGATATACTCTGATTTGAAGAGGAAAAATGAATTTGAAAGGCTTAGCCAAAGTCTAGAAAAACAACCGGGGGCATTTGCATCACTCATGAGCACTCATCTCTTTATCAAGCTTTTGCATCTGCACAGTGTCGGCAAGCATTTGCATCATTCATGGGTATTTGCATTGGCATTATTCCATAAGCATCTGCATTTTACATTTACATTCTTCATGGAATTCGCATTTGCGTCATCTCAAGCAATTGCATCATTTCTAGAATCATTACATTTTCATTATTGTGTGATAATCATAAACCATTTACATGAACACAATTAGTAAGGGCATCTGCATCAAGAAGCATTTGCATCAATCTAAGTTATTTACATTTGCATCAAAGACATTTGCACCAGTTTAAGTCATTTCGTATCTTATTCAACATCTGCATCAAAAAGCATTCGCATCTTCTCAAAATCTTTAGGTTAATTTTCAACAATTTTTCAAAGACCATTTTTAAGACCTCCGGGCATAATTTTTCAAATCACGGGTAAGACCTCCAGGCAACATTTTAAAGACCTCCGGGCATCATTTTTAAGACCTCCGGGCATAAATTTTCAAATCACGAGTAAGACCTCCAGGCACCATTTTTAAGACCTCCAGGCATAACTTTTTTTCAAGGGTAAGGCCTATGGCACCATTTTTAAGACCTCCGGGCATACTTTTTCAAATCACGGGTAAGACCTCCGGGCACCATTCTTAAGACCTCCGGGCATAACTTTTTTTTAGGGGTAAGGCCTATGGGCACCATTTTTAAGACCTCCAGGCATAATTTTTCAAATCACGGGTAAGACCTACGGGCACCATTCTTAAGACCTCCGGGCATAACTTTTTTTCAGGGGTAAGGCCTATGGGCACCATTTTTAAGACCTCCGGGCATATAATTTTTGAAATCACGGGTAAGACCTCCGGGCATAACTTTTTTTCAGGGGTAAGGCCTATGGGCACCATTCTTAAGACCTCCGGGCATAATTTTTCAAATCACAAGTAAGACCTCTGGGCAACATTCTTAAGACCTCCGGGCACCATTTTCAAAACCTCCGGGCACCATTTTAAAGACCTCCGAGCACCATTTTAAAGACCTCCGGGCACCATTTTAAAAACCTCCGGGCACCATTTTAAGACCTCCGGGCACCATTTTTAAAGACCCTCGGGCATAATTTTTTCTTTTGAAAATCGAATTCGTTTCCTTAAGACGGATAGAGCCTTGATTAGGCAGGGAATTCAATTTAAGGACAAATCTTCAATTTACAGATTTTTTTTTTTAAATTATGAAAAAAATGAATGAAAATGAAAAAATGAAAAAAAGAAAAAAGGAAAAATGAAAAAATGATGAAAAAATAGAAAATGAAAAATGAAAAAATGATAGAAGAATGAAAAATAAAACCCCTTTCCCTTTCCTTCAAATGTGATTTCACTGATCGTACAAAATTAGTGTCGGTTTATCTTTGCCTGATTCCTGATTCTCAGCAATAGCCAAAGAGCGGCAGCTGTAGACACCTAATTTTGTCCGGACCACTAAACAGGTATGTTTTCTTCCTATATTGATGTTTTCGAGTGTAAAAAGACTGTTTTCATGTTGCAGGTGGTACTCCGAGACTTCGTTTAAGAGGGCGAGCACAAAAAGTCAAGCTTAAAAAAAGTCAACCCCAAAAAAAAGTCAACCCCGAAAAGTCAACTACTGAAAAAGTCAACCTACTTTCAAAATCAAGATTTTAAGTTCAATTGAAAAATGGCGAAATAATTTTGATAATCCGAGGTCTACATTGAAAGATATGGAGTTCGAAAGTTGGCATTTGGAGATTCAGTAAAAAGGAAACCCTAATCCGAGAAATTTGGGGAAAAGTGCTTAAACGATCAAATTGGTCGAAATTGAAGGTTCCAAATGAAAGATAAGCACTGACTACGGGTAATGGAGAAGTCACTTGCAAGAAAAACCGAAAGAAAAGTAAAACCGGGAGAAAACCGAGAATTAGGGTTTTTACTGGATTTCGGTAAAATCGGGAAGAATCACTGAAATGGCCCGACTTGGTAAGACCAAAGCCCCTAATGGATGAAGAATGATTAAAAAGGATAGCCCAAGGCTCATATTGAAGAAAATCTAAAAATCGGACTTGTTTTGAGCAAAACCGGGTTTCGGAGGCAAAAGGGCAAAATTGGAAATTTTGGGAAAAATAGCAAATGGACTCCGAAAATTATGAAAATTTGTCAATATCATTCTTAAATCATTTGAAAGATATTGGAGAAAGAAAATCTTGATTTGGAGTTCGTTTCCAAAATGGCCAAATCCCAGGCTTCTTATGTAGTAAGTCAAAAAGGAAAATCCCGGAAAAATAGCAAATGAAATCCAAATCTTTTGAAGTTTTGAAAATATCATTTTTAAATTATTTGGAATATATTGGCGAAATAAAATCTTGATTCGGAGTTCGTTTGCAAAATGGCCAAATCCCGGGCCTCCTATGCAATAATTCAAAAAGGAAAATCACGGAAAAATAGCAAATGAGCTCCAAATCTTTTGAAATTTTGCAAATCTCATTTTTAAATTATTTGGAAGATATTGGCGAAAGAAAATCTTGATTCGGAGTTCGTTTGCAAAATGGCCAAATCCCGGGCTTCTAATGTAGTAATTCAAAAAGGAAAATCTCGGAAAAATAGAAAATGAGATCCAAATCTTTTGAAATTTTGCAAATATCATTTTTAAATTATTTTGAAGATATTGGCAAAATAAAATCTTTATTCGGAGTTCGTTTGCAAAATTGCCAAATACCGGGCCTCCTATGCAATAATTCAAAAAGATAAATCCCGAAAAAATAGCAAATGGACTCCAAACATTCTGAAATTTTGCAAATCTCATTTTTAAATTATTTTGAAGAGATTGGTGAAAGAAAATCTTGATTCAGAGTTCGTTTGCAAAATGGCCAAATCCCGGGCCTCTTATGTAGTAATTCAAGCCGATAAATCCTGAAAAATACCATATGAGCTCCAACAATTATGAAAACTTCCAGATCACACTTTTAAATTATTTGGAAGAGATTGGTGAAGAAAAATATTGATTTGGAGTTCGTTTAAAAAATGGTAAAATGTAGGGGCATAAAAGGGCATTTTTGGAAGAAAAAATCCAAATAAATTTGAAAACCTCTAAAACTCGGATAATTTTGAAAACCTCTAAAACTCAATATTTTATTGTTTTGGAAGTATTAAAAAAAGAAAAATTGAATTTGGAGTCCGTTTGATATTTATTTGCATCCGGGGGCAAAACAGTCATTTCACTCAAGCAACCGAAAAGGGCTTCTTTGGGCCTTTCAAAAAATCAGACTTGGGCTGGAAAAGAGAAGTGCTGGCCTGCCCAAGCCCAAAGGAAGGAGGAAGCTTCTGATTTTTCAATCAAATGGCTAAAAATCAAGAGTTAGTTAGAGATTCTCTTTGATCAAGCCATGGTGATTAAGCCACATAGGCCAAGAGAGATGTCAACATTATTCTTGAACAACTGTAATTTGAGAGAGCTGAGATGCTAATCTAATGGTGGTAATTTTATGATTTTTCACCTTGAATTATTAGCCATTTGATGGAAAATTGGTTACACAAAAAATGACAACATCTTGGAGCAATATAGGGACCATTCGGCCAGCCTTGTTTGGGGGGTCAGAAAATTCATTTTTCATCTTCATTTTGCTGAGTTCTTTTAGTTTTTACTTAGTTTTTCTCTTCGTGGTTGAAAGCAAAAAAGAAAAGTTTAGAAAAGAAAGGAAAGGAAAGTTTGAAGAGATAAAGCTTGAAATATAGCTTCTTGAGGTTGCTCTTGAGCACCAACTCTTGCACTTTCTTGATTTTCTATTCTTGTTTTTGCTATTTTGATTTCTATTTGGTGAGTTTCCATTTTATATAAATATTTTTTATTGTTCTTTTCAAGTTCTTCCTTCATCTCCTTCTTGAATATATTTTGTTTTACATTTTTTTACAATAAACTCACCATGGCCAAATGGCCTACATTATTTAGTTAAGTTGCTGTTTTGATTTATTTTACCATATTTTTTATGTTATTTTCTTTGATTTTGATGTTTTAAATGTTATGTTACTTCATATTCTTGAGTTATATTTTAATTTGGTTGCTTTGTTTGTTGCCATTTATGTTTTAAATATCATGTTTTTGCATTTTTAATTTTCTGTTTTCATGATGTTTAAATTTGAGCATGTTTTAGATTTAGTATATCAAGTGTTTGTGAAAATGCTTGTATGGTCTTTGCATGATTTGAGTTTTATATCTTAGTTGAGCATGTTTTAGATTTAGTATATTAAGTGTTTGTGAAAATGCTTATGTGGTTTTTGCATGATTTAAGTGTTATGTTTTAGTTGAGCATGTTAGTATACCAAGTGTTTGTGAAAATGCCATGCTTGTTGGAGCTTGAGGCCATTTGGCTACTCCATGTGTTTTGCATTGTGTGTTGCATTTTTTGCCATGTTAGTTGGTAGGTTTTTGCATTTGTATGACATTTGATTTAGTTGAGCATGCTAGTACACCAAGTGTTTGTGAAAATGCCATGTTTGCTAGTTACATTATGCTATTCGGCCATCCTTGGAATTTTTGCATTTTATGTGCATTCTTGCCATGTTAGTTGATAGGTTAGCATTTGTATGATATTTGATTGAGTTTTTGGTTTAAGCATGCTTTGTGTTTGTGAAAATGCCATGCATATTTTAGTTATTAAGCTAGGTTTATTTGCCATGCATGTTCATGCATTTTAGGTCTAGGATGCATTAAATGCCATGCAAGTTCATTTAGGTCTAGGTCACTTTATGAATGCCATGCATTTTTTCATGACATTTAGGTTTAAATCCATGCATTTCATGCATTATGTTTGCTGTATTGTTTCATGCATTTCATGTTCATGCCACTTGAATAATGACTTGAGCCAATTAATGGTTCAAAGTCATGCTCTCTTGAGCACACTTGTGGAAAATTAAGTTTGTCAAGTTGATTTATTCTACCTTTGTGAATTTTTTTACTTAGCCAATTTTTATCTAACTTTCAAAAAGTCCTAGCTACCGTTTGTAAGTAATTTTAGGAGTTTCAAATATTTTTACTTTGATTTTTAAATGATTTTATCAAAGGCAAAAATGTGTTTTGGCAAAACAGTTTTTTTCACCCAAAACTCATACATCTCTGATTTTTCTAGGAATTCATCTTTAATCAGAAAATTAAGCTGATTTTTTACCGTGTAGTTTTACATGTCCTGAGTCTCCAGTAACTTTTTCATAATTTTTTGAATTTTTAAAAATAGGATAAAAAATCGTGGCTTAAAACTGGACAGTGGAGTCAGAATTGAATTTAATGAAAAATCATTTTTCTGTTTTGGTTAAGTTACTTAGAGTGGGCTAATTAGGAGGGTTAGCTACTGACTTAGGGTAGTTTCTAAGCCTATTTAAACTCTAAAAATGGTTTTTCAAGTCTCGGGTTAAGGGTAGTCAAGTCCGGATTTTTAAACTTAGGAAATTAGAGCCATTTAAAAAAAGATTTAGCCCAGTTTTTATTTTTAATTCAAGCTTTTCAAAATTGTTTTCAAACAATCACAAAGTATTTTGGTTTTAGAATATTTAATTTGACATATTTTCCTAAGGTAGCCGGATATCTATTTTAGATATACGGATTTCCTTAATTAAAGGAAAAAATACATTTCATGCATTGCATTTTCCATATTCATGCATTTTATATAATATATGATTCTTTCTATGATAATTTCTATGATATTGTTATGATTTTGAATTATGTTATATTGTTTATTATATGATTTGGAATATTTCATGATATCCTATGCTTTTTATTTAGTTATTTTTTTTGGTCATATTATTTAGCATATACTATGTTCATGCATTATTATTTTCATTTTTATTTTCATGCATATTATATGATAGCACTATTTCATATTCCATCTCATTTAATTTATATGCCATATCATTCATGTTTGCCATGTCACTTAGGTTATTTCATTTCATATAGAATATGTTATGTTACTTAGGTTATTTTATTTCATTTAGAATATATCGTATGACTTAGGATATTGCATCTCATATAGAATATACTATGTTACCTAAGTCATTTCATTTTATTTATAATATGTCATATAACTTAGGATATTTTATTTCATTTTGAATATGCTAAGGCATTTACATTATATCATATCATTTAGGAAGCAATATATTATTTAGATTTTACTATGTCATTTTATTTATGTCATGCATATACATATTCATATCTTTTAAAATGTTTTCAAAAGGATAATGATTTTTCAATAAAAACTAACCTGAGTTAAAATAATTCATGAGTTCTCTACCGGGTTTGCTGGAGGGAATATCATCAATTATCATTAATAAAGGAATATCTTTCTTTCAAAAAAAAAAAAAGAGAATGATTCGGAAAGTTTTCCAAAACTAATAAAAATTTATATATTTTGCCACATTTGTTGGGGAATATAGGAAAATTTTGAATTTATAAATTTCGGATCATTTTCAATTAAAAATGGAATTATTTTTCTTTAAATTGGGAATTAACTTGAAATACTAAATTTAAAACCGATTTTTTACCGAGACTTGAGATAACACACGATTAATAAGGTACCGATTTATACGGGCGTTGTGGGGGTGCTAATCCTTCCCCCCACGTAACCGACTCCCGAACCCGTTTCTTTGATTTCTCTAGTTTAAACGCAAACTTGAAATTGGTTTTAAAAATGTTTTAATTAATTTTTAAAATATTTTATAAAACCGGTTTTAATAGGTGGCCGATCACACCTAGCTAAAAAAGATTGGTGGCGACTCCATGTCTTTTTCAAGGTCATTTTTAAAACCTTAATTTTTCTAGAGGAATTAAATCGACTTTTCCTCGGTTTTTTTAATGTCACGCTTAACGAATAATAAAGTCTTGCGATGAGACTCGTTACTTTTTAGGTTGCGACAATATACATTTGTTGGCTTGAGGTTTAGACATTGGTTGTCTAATGGACATTGTCGCATCTTAAAAAATAACGAGTTCTATCGCAACACTTTATTATTCGTTAAGCGTGACATTAAAAAAAATCGAGAAAAAATCAATTTAATTCCTCTAGAAAAATGAAGGTTTTGAATATGACCTTAAAAAAGACATGGAGTCGCCACCAATCTTTTTTAGCTAGGTGTGATCCGGAATTTATAAATTCAAAATTTGCCTATATTCCCCAACAAACGTGGCAAAATATAGAAATTTTTTATTATTTTTGGAAAACTTTCCGAATCATTGTCTTTTTTTTTTTTTTTAAAGAAAGATATTCCTTTATTAATGATAATTGATGATATTCCCTCCAGCAAACCCGGTAGAGAACTCATGAATTATTTTAACTCGGAAATATCTTTATTTTTTATTAAAAAATCATTATCTTTTTTAAAACATTTTAAAAGATATGAATATGTATATGCATGACATAAATAAAATGACATGGCAAAATCTAAATAATATAATGCATCCTAAATGACATGATATAATTTAAATGCCTTAGCATATTAAATGAAATGAAATATCTTAAGGTACATGATATATTCTAAATGAAATGAAATGACCTAGGTGACATAATATATTCTCTATGAAATGTAATATCCTAAGTCTAAATGAAATACTTTAAATGAAATGAAATGACCTAGGTGACATAATATATTCTCTATGAAATGTAATATCCTAAGTCTAAATGAAATACTTTAAATGAAATGAAATGACCTAGGTAACATAATATATTCTATATGAAATGTAATATCCTAAGTCTAAATGAAATGAAATGACCTAAGTAACATAATATATTCTATATGAAATAAAATAACCTAGGTAACATAATATATTCTATATGAAATGAAATAATTTAAATGACATGGCAAATATGAATGATATAACATATGATTTAAATGACAGAATATAAAATAATGCTATCATCTAATATGCATGAAAAATAAAAATGAAAATAATAATGCACGAACATAGCATATGCTAAATAATATGACAAACAAAAAAATAATTAAGTAAAAAGCATAGGATATCATGTAATATTCCAAATCATATAATAAACAATATAACATAACTCAAAATCATAACAATATCATAGAAATTATCATAGCAAAAATCACATATTATATAAAATGCATGAATATGGAAAATGCAATGCATGAAAATGTATTTTTTCCTTTAATTAAGGAAATCCGTATATCTAAAAAGATATCCGGTTACCTAGAGAAAATATGTCAAATTAAACATTCTAAAATAAAATACTTAATGATTGTTTGAAAACAATTTTGAAAAGCTTGAATTAAAAATAAAAACTGGGCTAAATATTTTTTTAAATGGCTCTAACTTCCTAAGTTTAAAATCCCGGACTTGACCACCCCTAATCCGAGACTAAAAAAATCATTTTTAGAGTTTAAAAAGGCTTAGAAACTATCCTAAGTCAGTAGCTAACCTTCCTAATCAGTCCCCTCTTAGTAACTTAACCAAAACAGAATAATGATTTTCCTCCAAATTCAATTCTGACTCCACTGTCCAGTTTTAAGCCACGATTTTTTACCTTATTTTTAAAAATTCAAAAAATTCTGAAAACAATACTGGAGACTCAAGACGTTTCAAAATACACGGGAAAAAATCATCTTAATTTTCTAATTAAATATGAATGCCCAGAAAAATCGAGAAAGTACGAGTACTGTGTGAAAAAAACTGTTTTGCAAAAATACATTTTTGCCTTTAATAAAATCATTTAAAAGTCAAAGTAAAAATATTTAAGACTCGCAAAATGACTCACAAACAGTAGCTAGGACTTTTTTGAAAGTTAGATAAAAATTGGCTAAGTAAAAAAAAAAAATCACAAAGGTAGAATAATCAATTTGACAAACCTTAATTTTCCACAAGTGTGCTCAAGAGAGCATGACTTTGAACCATTAATTGGCCTAAGTCATTATTCAAGTGGCATGAACATGAAATGCATGGAAAATTACAGCAAATATGATGCATGAAATGCATGAGTTTAAACCTAAATGTAATGAAAAAATGCATGGCATGATATAGTGACCTAGACCTAAATGAACTTGCATGGCATTTAATGCAACCTAGGTCTAAAATGCATGAACATGCATGGCAAAATAAACCTAACCTAATATCTAAAATTTGCATGGCAATAACACAAACACAAAGCATGCTTAAACCAAAAACTCAACCAAATATCATGCAAATGCTAACCAATCAATTAACATAGCAAAAATGCACACATGATGCTAAAATACAAGGGGTGGCCGAATGGCCTGTGGTTCTTAACAAGCATGGCATTTTCACAAACACTTGGTATCCTAACATGCAAAACTAAAGCAAATGTCATGCAAATGCAAAAACCTACCAACTAACATGGCAAAAATGCAACACACAATGTAAAATACATGGAATAGCCGAATGGCCTCAAGCTCCAACAAGCATGGCATTTTCACAAACACCTGATATACTAACATGCTCAACTAAAATTTAACACTCAAAACATGCAAACACAAAGTAGAAATACTAAAACCAAACAAGCATTTTCACAAACACTTGATCTACTAACATGCTCAACTAAAATATAAAACTCAAATCATGCAAACACAACACAAGCATTTTCACAAACACTTGATATACTAAATATAAAACATCAACAAATTAAATATTATGAAAACAGAAAATTAAAAATGAAAGAACATGATATTTAAATCATAAATGGCAACAAACAAAGCAACCAAATTAAAATATAACTCAAGTATATGAAGTAGAATAACACTTAAAACATCAAGATTAAAGAAAATAATATAAATAACATGATAAAATAAACAAAACAACAACATTAATAAAAAAATTGTAGGCCATTCAGCCATGGTGAGAAAAATGTAAAAAAAATATTTAAGAAAGAGATGAAGAAAGAACTTACGAAGAACAATAAAAAAAACATTTATTTTAAAAGAAAACTCACCAAATAATAATTAAAATAGCAAAAGCAAGAATGGAAAATCAAGAAAGTGCAAGAGTTGGTGCTCAAGAGCAACCTCAAGAAGCTATATTTAAAGCTTTATCTCTTCAAACTTTCCTTTATTTTCCAAACTTTTTCTTTTTGCTTTCAACCAAGGAGAGAAAAAACCAAGAAAAACGAAGAGAAATCAGAAAAATAAAGTGTGAAAAATGAAATTCTGCTCCCTATAGTGCTGGCAGAATTTACCTCTCTCCTCCCTAGGATGTTGTCATTTTTACTCGAACCAATTTTCCATCCAAGGGCTAGTGATTCAAGGTGAAAAATCATGAAATTATCACCCTTAGATTAGCATATCAGCTGTCCATAATTACAGTTGTTCAAGAATAATGTTAACACTCTCCTTCCTCATGCATTGGCCCTATGTGGCTTAATCACAATGGCTTGATCAAAAAAATCTCTAACTAACTCTTAATTCTTTTATTTTCTTCTTAGATTCTCTTTAATTTTATGTTTATGTTTGCAATGCCTATGCTAGGCTAAACTTTTATTTGGTTAAGGGTGATTTCAAAGCCCTAGACATGTTATGTAATTAATTTTCATAATCTATCTATCATTGTTTTCTATCAAAGTTGCTTATGTTCTTCCATTAAAATTGTTCATGATGATGTTTTGATTTTTTAGGTGGCCAACTAGATAAATCTTGATAATTGTCTAATGCTAGTTTAGGAGTCTTGATCCGTGTAATTGTCTTGATTTTCTATTCATAAGTGGCAATTTGTGATTAATGATTATGGTCAAGTTTTCAATAATTGCAAAGTGGAACATAACCTAAGTTGAACAATCCGAGCTTATATGTTTGTTGCTTAGATCAACCTATCTTTCTCATCATAAAGCTGCTATTAAATTGAACTTGGAGAGCTTATTCTAGGTTGTTTGATAGTTAGAGATTAAATAGAAAGCTTGTTCTATTTAAATACGAACTAAGGAAAGATTGGGGTAACAGAGCTTGTTGTTATCTATGGTTGTTAACTTTGATAGCTAATTAATGTTGATATATATGAAATTGATTCTTAATGATGTCTAGTGGTGGAGAATGAAACCTTAACCATATTCTTCATATTTGATTCTTCTTAATTACTTGTTTTATCATTCTTATTGTTAACTTTAATTTAAATCTGATTTCAAAATCCCTTTTACTTTTGTTTACTTGTTTTTAAGTTTTAAACTATTAACTTATAAGCTAAAACCCAACCCCTGAGGACTCGACCCTTGCTAATCACTATACTCTACAATTGATTCTTTTTAAGTGCAAGGTTAAATAAGATACACTCTTTTGAGTGCATCATAAGGTATCGAAATATTCTTTTGACACACTTCCAATGCTGTTGACTAGGGTTAGAGGAATACCTAGCTAACAAACCAACCGCTTAGTTAATGTCCTGCCTAGTACATAACATGGCATACATTAGACTTCCTATGACATTCCGATATATAACTCTTTTCATAGATTCCTTTTCTTCAAGACTTTGTGGACACATTGCTTCACCAATTTTGCAATTGTGAGAAATAGGATTATTCATAGGCTTTGAGTTGTGCGTATTGAAGCGTTCAAGAATCTTATTGATATAAGGTTCTTGAGACAATGCTTACAACCTTTTGGACCTATCTCTTAGAATATTAACTCCAAGAATGTAAGCCACTTCTCCCATATCCTTCATATCAAAGGTGGAAGACAACCATGTCTTAATGGTGTGCACAAAACTCAAATCATTACTAGCTAACAGTATGTCATCAACATATAATGACATAATCATAAACTTATTCTTGGAATTTAAGACATAAACACAATGATCTTCATCCATCATTTTGAAACCAAAGTTCAAGACAGATTCATGGAACTTCAAATACCATTGTCTTGAAGCTTATTTAAGACCATATATCGACTTCTTTAGTCGACATACCTTGTGTTCCTTACCTTCTACTATGAAACCTTCTAGTTGTTTCATGTAGATCTCTTCACTCAAATCACCATTGAGGAAGGCAATCTTAACATCCATTTGAGGTAATTCCAAGTAAAGATTAGCAACAATAGCTAGTATCAACCTGATGGAGTTGAATCTCACAACAGGTGAGAAAGCATCTTTATAATCAATACCTTCTACTTGCGTATACCCCTTGGCAAACAAACGTGCCTTGTACCTTTCAATGTTACCATCCACTTTTTTCTTGATCTTGAGAACCCATTTGTTCCCAACGACCTTTCTATCTTAGGAAGATCAACCATACTTTATTCACTGCATAGATTTTAATTCATTTTTCATTGCAACTATCCATTTATCACAATCTGGACTTTTGATGCACTCAAAAGAGTATATCTTATTTAACCTTGCACTAAAAAGATCAATTGTAAGTATAGTAGTTAGCAAGGGTCGAGTCCTCAGGGATTGGGTTTTAGTTTATAAGTTAATAGTTTAAAACTTAAATTCAAGAACAATAAAAGAAAAGGGGTTTTGAAATAGTTTTAAAAATAAGAAAACAAGAAAAGTAAGATGCAAGTAAGAAATAAGAAATCAAATATGAGAGAAATATGGTTAAGATTTCATTCTCCACCACTAGACATCATTAAGAATCAATTTCAGATCTATCAGTATCAACCAACTATCAAAGTTAACAATCGTAGATAACAACAAGCTATGTTACCCCAATCTTTCCTTAGTTTGTCGTTAAATAGAACAAGCTCTCTATTTAATCTCTAACCATCAAACAACCTAGAATAAGCTCTCTAAGTTCAATTTAATAGCAGCTTTATGATGAGAAAGATAGGTTGATCTAAGCAACAAACACATAAGCTCGGATTGTTCAACTTAGGTTATGTTCCACTTTGCAATTACTGAAAACTTGACCATAATCATTAATCACAAATTGCTACTTATGAATAGGAAATCAAGACAATTACACGGATCAAGACTCCTAAACTAGCATTAGACAATTATCAAGATTTATCTAGTTGTACACCTAAATAAATCAAAACATCATCATGAACAATTTTAATGGAAGAACATAAGAAACTTTGAAAGAAAACAATGATAGATAGATTCTGAAAATTAATTACACAACATGTCTAGGGCTTTGAAATCACCCTTAACCAAAGAAGTTTAGCATAACATAAGCATGGATAATATATACATAAAACTAAAAGAAAAATAAAAGAATGGAGAAGAAGAAGAAGAAGAATGATGATCCCTTGAGTCTCCTCAAAAGATGTCTAGTTTGTGGCTCAAAAGATGGTATTTATAGAGCTTTAAAACCCTGAGAATAAGTCATTGCCGCACAAGTAAGCCTGGAGGCAGAAAAATCACGTTTTTGCCTTTTTTTAAGATTTGCGGTTAGGGTTTTTTTTGGCTGCAGGGTTCTTTAGGGAGATCTTCTAGCGACATTGTGAATGACCATTTCTTATCCGATTTGGGCCCATAATATATCGTTGGAAAGATAATCAAGTCAGCTTCAAAAGTGAAGAAGGAAGTTTCTTCCAATAAAGACTCTAACGTCATGTTTTCCTTGAAACAAGATCCAGAGGTCAAATCTGCCTGATTGCTTTTCAACCAGAAATTGATATTTTTGACTCCCAAGTCTTCTTCCATCTTGTGATTACGATTTTGTAAGCTCTTTTCCATCATTATTGACATCTTTTGACTTCATTCTCCTAATTGTACCTAAAATTCAAAAATATATTATAAGTAAACAAGATAAAGATCGAAAACATAACAAAAACTAAAGGTAGAAAGGCATAAAATGTATATTTTATGAGCTTATCAACTTTCAAGAGCTTCTTTGAAGCTTTGCGGTTCATCATCCATAGATGACACCAAATGAGCGTCACTTTCATCCAAAATCCACCACTTACTTGGAGGTTTGAATTTTCTTGAAGAATGTCTAAGAACAGTAGGAGCATTATGTTCTTCTTGATCATGCACATTTGCCTTCTCATCAAGTTCTTCATGAGGTAACACATCCTCATTAGGCTCTTCATGAGGTAACTCATCCTCATGTTGTTGGACCGACTCTTGATCAATGTTTTGATCACCTATTTCATCCATAGGTTTATCGTGGTCATTGTTGCCACTATGACCAACAACTTGTGGAGGCACTAAGCTCCCACTTGGTCCAATACCCGTATCACTTTCATTAAGTAATATTAGCACATCATTTGTGCTTGTTAGTCCAGATTCATCAATTTCATATAATGGATAATTCTTATCAATATTCCCTTTCTTAGGTAACTCATTTTCTAAGAAAGTTGCATCCCTTGATTCGAATTCAACTTGTCTATCCTTATATTCCAAATCCATGAACACATATCCTTTAGAATGTTCAGAATATCTGAGAAGAACACATTTCTTCCCTCTTGGTCTTAACTTACCAAGGATATGATTTGGATTAATGCATCTCCTGAAAAGGAAATGTCCATGTTGGCCTGAGCCGTCATGCATCTCACCATGTCTAGTAGAGTTCTATTCTTTCTCTACGCCACTCCATTCTGTTGGGGTGTTCTAGGAATAGTCAATTGCCTTGATATTCCTTTCTCATCACATAACCCTTTGAATTCATTTGACAAATACTCTCCACCCCGATCAGTCCTTAATGACTTAATCTTCCTTTCTATTTGATTCTCAACGATAGTCACATAAGTTTTCAAACACCTTAATGCTTCACTTTTGTGCTTTATCAAATAGACATGGGTGAATTGAGTATAGTCATCCGTGAATATGATAATGTATCTAAAACCTTTTCTAGATGTCACATTCAAGGGACCACAAACATCATAATGTATAATTTGCAATGGATATTCACTTCTATGAGCCTTTCTAAATGGTTTTCTTGTTGCCTTGCCCACGAGACATATCTTACAAGTTGGGAGGGATACATTAGATAAAGAACCAAGTAAGCCATTTTTAGCTAACTTCTTCATCCTTTCCTGCCTTATATGTCCCAATCTTGCATGCCAAATGAACTAATCATTTGCATTGGCCATAAGACAACTACTATTACTTATAATAGTATCTAACACAAAGAAATCACCATTTAGGAAACAAGAACTTATTCTTTCTTTATTGAGATAAATATCAACTACATTATCATGGAAATTTAATTGGAATACAAAACTCAATAAACAAGTAACGGAGACTAAATTTCTCTGAATATTCGGTACATATAAGACATCAATTAAAATCAAATTGTGTCCACTCTTCAAAGGTACTACACAAGTTCCTTTGCCTTCTACTTCAAGTCTTGAATTGTCGCCAACATAGACCCATTTAGTCCGAGCTGGTATCTTTTGATAATTGACAAACAAGCCACGATCCTTATGATGTGGTCGGTGGCACCTGAATCAATAACCCACGAAGAGTCAGATTTAGCCATAAGTGTACATGACATAACATGCACAAATGAAGTAGAATTAGAGATATATACCTTAGGCTCTTTGCACTCTTTTGCAAAATGCCCCTTCTTATTGCAATTGAAGCACTTAACTTTGCTTTTCTTCCTTGGTTTCCAAACTTTCTTAAATTTCCTTTTAGAGGTAACATCCCTTATGTTGAATGCCTTTTTCTTGAACCCTTTCTTCTTTCTCCCAATGGAAAAGGAAGTCTCGGCAACATATGCCTTGGATGGATTCTTGATATCCATAACTTCTGCCTCGGGAAGCAAATGTCTTGTGATATCATCAAAGGTCTTAATTTTAATATTATGGCATAAATTGACCTTCATCAATTGCCATTCATTATCAGGTAGGGATCTTATTACGGATTGCACTTGTTGCTCATCCATGAGAGTATGACCAACTGATTTCAAACTAGAGATCATGCGAGACATTTCTCGCAAGTGTCTACTCATGTTATGATCAACCTTCTTTGTATAATTCTCAAATTTGAGAATTAAAGCCCTTTGTTTCTCAAGAGAAACAGTACCAAACTTATCCTTTGCCTTGTCCCATATGGCCTTGGCAGTTTCAAACATGGCAAAGTATACCATAAGGTCATCAGTCATTGTACTCAACAATGTAATCCGAGCCGTGGTGTCTTTCTTTCTCAAAGCATCATACTCGTCTCTTACCTCTTGTGTAGATTCTGAAGTTGGTTCAACAACTTCTCTTGATATTATATCTAACAAGTCTTGCTCGATGAGAATGAATTGAACCTTTTGCTGCCATATGGTGTAATTATCACCATCAAGCTTAAGGTTTTTGTTTAATTCGGCTACTATGCCCTTTGTGGCAATAGCCATCTATATCATGCAATTGTGTACCCAAATTAGCATATTCATCACAACAAGATATTCC
Organism: Fremontodendron californicum; assembly: GCA_030761205.1. Classification (NCBI taxonomy): domain Eukaryota; kingdom Viridiplantae; phylum Streptophyta; class Magnoliopsida; order Malvales; family Malvaceae; genus Fremontodendron; species Fremontodendron californicum. The sequence goes on from JAULJL010000008.1 coordinate 5,721,013, forward strand.
CAAACACAAATAAAATAAGACAATATTATTATGCCAAAATGTACCAAAAACAAACTTATAGAATGCAATCAAATTCATTCGGACATAAGAGTGACTATCTTGTTCTATTTGCTTTGAAATACCTTATAAGGTTGCAAGTATAATCAAGACATGCATTCGGTATATAAACATGTCAAAAAAAAAGTAGAATAACATATTATTCATACAAGCAAGGGGTTGAAAAATCAAAGAACATAAACATGCATTTCAAAAGCCGAATAGGTGAAAGGCTAAGAACCCTAATCAACATGCATTTATACGTTCATTTAGCCTAAGAGCATTCATATCAAACAACCTATAGGCTCTGATACCACTGTTGGATTTCAACTTATCAAAATTCGAGAACATAGATGAAGAGTTCAAGTCATTTACTTGTCTGCCTATGCAATGCTCACTTGTGTGGATATGAGTAATGAACTCAACTGAATGCCTAAGGCACTCTTGTAATCAACCGGTTAAGGCAACAACAGGAACTGTTCCACAACTTATCTTGCTCATCCAAACCAGAATGCTTTCTTCCTTGCTTCTTGATAATTCAAGCAATCAAGAACCCCTCACTCACTTAGCAATTACACTTAGTAATCTGCCTCACAATTCTTTCTCTTATAAGATTGTGTATTTATGTCTTGTCTAGGCTGAATCCTCTCCTATTTATAGCCTTCAAGGGCTGCTTCATGAAAGGTATAAAGGACACAACCCCTTCTAGAATTGCACCCTTCATTTGGGACATAATGGTTCGGCAAACGGAACCAATCTCTTCCAAATGATTACAACCATTCGGCTATTAGGAGACAACCTCTCTTACCCAAAACACCATGTTGTTTAGTCCATGTGGCTGCCACATGATGTATGATATCACATGTCACAAACCGATTGGTGACACTTGTGCATGATGGTGTTGATGTGTCACACCTATGTGCCACATCATCTAGGCCACCTAGCTACCACTAGGTAGTGTCACTCCACCTCATAGAGTGTCATTCACCTCGCACGCAGCATGTAGAGTTTATTTCATCTCTTTGCTAGTTAACCATCATCATACATTATTCATATCAAGTTAATATTGTGCGTACATGGTGTATTTGTTCACTTATGTCCAAATAAATCCAACATCGAAAGCCAGAAGTGAACATGTCCTACCAAAACTTGCATGCAGCATGTAGAGCACTTGCGCACCTACGCCCAGAGTCGTAAGACGCCAATCAGACTCTTTATCGCCCCAAGAGACGCACATCGCTCAAACCACCATTGCACCCAATCCTCCTTGAGTGTCCGGAACTGATACACACTTTTGATTTTGAGGGAGGATTGAATGATAGGGAGGAACTGGAACCAGGTCAACTATTGTCCAGTTGTCCGAATCGGATGAGAAATCGGAACACTGAAGCAGCTCCTACACAGCTGTCCCAACAGAAATGTGTTCGGATTGGGTGCAATGCAACTACATCACCCATCATGCACCCTCACTCAGATGCTGACACGTGGCATAATCTAGATCGTTCGTCAGCCTATAAATAGGCTACTACTAACCTACTCCAACACATCCCATCATAGGCCTAAAATTTGAACTAGAGAGAGAATGTCCCCTAACCAGATCACTTTTCCCTATCTCACTCTACATTTTAAATTTCGGATATCCTAAGTGATCCTATGTCTTTATGTGCCAAACACTTGAGGTGATACTGACTTGAGCGCGGAGTGCGCCCAGAAGGTAAACCTCCGGCGCCCCTCTCACCTCGTTGCTTCCTTGCAGGAAACTATCCAACTAGTGAAGATCACTTCGGTCCCGATGTCCCTCGATGTGATCCGGTGTGCCACTCACCTCTAGCAGAAGGTTGATCACATCAATTCTTAAGGGCCTTGTGCACTTTGCGATAGACTAACCTCTTCGGTTCCCAAGTGCCACACACATCTGTTGACTTTAGCCCCTAGGTGTCCGATGTCCACCTAAGTGCGACTTACTTTGGCCCAAGCACACCCAACACACTAGTACTCTAGTGTCCCTTAGTGTTCAGCCTTAGTCTCTGCCACTACAATGGCCACACCCACTCCAACAAACTCTCACAGTTGCGGACACTGATTTTTTTACCCGCAACAGTAACTACTATACTTATAATTGATCTTTTTAATCCAAGGTTAAATAAAGATACAATCTTTTGGGTGCATCAAGTTTTTGACGCCATTGCCGGGGATTGCTTTTTTTAGTTTATTATTTACTTGGCTTATTCTTATTTTCAGTTGTAATTAATTTTACTTTTCTTGTACATATAGGTTTTTCTTTTCAGATTTCAAGCAAAAAGGGATGGCAAGTGCTACATCAAACCTTCAGAACCTTCAAAACGAACTAGCCAATCTCATCTCCGTAGTTCAATGATGCACCCAAAAGAGTGTATCTTATTTAACCTTGCACTTAAAAAGAATCAATTGTAAAGTATAGTGATTAGCAAGGGTCGAGTCCTCAGGGATTGGGTTTTAGTTTATAAGTTAATAGTTTAAAACTTAAAAACAAGTAAACAAAAGTAAAAGGGATTTTGAAATCAGATTTAAATTAAAGTTAACAATAAGAATGAGAAAACAAGTAATTAAGAAGAATCAAATATGAAAAATATGGTTAAGGTTTCATTCTCCACCACTAGACATCATTAAGAATCAATTTCATATCTATCAACATTAATTAGCTATCAAAGTTAACAACCGTAGATAACAACAAGCTCTGTTACCCCAATCTTTCCTTAGTTCGTCGTTAAATAGAACAAGCTCTCTATTTAATCTCTAACCATCAAACAACCTAGAATAAGCTCTCTAAATTCAATTTAATGGCAGCTTTATGATGAGAAAGATAGGTTGATCTAAGCAACAAACACATAAGCTCGGATTGTTCAACTTAGGTTATGTTCCACTTTGCAATTATTGAAAACTTGACCATAATCATTAATCACAAATTGCCACTTATGAATAGGAAATCAAGACAATTACACGGATCAAAACTCCTAAACTAGCATTAGACAATTATCAAGATTTATCTAGTTGGCCACCTAAACAAATCAAAACGTCACCATGAACAATTTTTATGGAAGAACATAAGCAACTTTGATAGAAAACAATGATAGATAGATTCTGAAAATTAATTACATAACATGTCTAGGGCTTTGAAATCACCCTTAACCAAATAAAAGTTTAGCCTAGCATAGGCATTGTAAACATAAACATAAAATTAAAGAGAATCTAAGAAGAAAATAAAAGAAAGAAAGAAGAAGAAGAAGAATATTAATTATCCAGCCTCTTGCTCTCTCAAAAACAAAGAAACAAAGAAGAAATCAGAATTTGATGCTTGGGGAAGTGTCAATTTCGTATGCCCCCTTGGTCTCTATTTATAGGCAATAGCTAGGGCATCAAACAAGTGACTTTCAGCTCTCTCCCTTCAATAAATACTGACTTGTGGCTAAAATTAAGGAAAAGTGGCTGAATTTTGTGTTTTAAGGAAAGATATAAGCCTTGGCAGCCAAGTTTGAATAAAGTAGGAAAGTTTTAGTCAAAGCACTCTTTAATGAAGAGAGATTATATTCTTGCAGCCAAAGTAAGTGTAAGGAAGGAAAGTCTTGGCTGATTTAATTCTCCTACTTTGACTAGGATTAGCTTTAAGGAAAGATACTTGCAATTAATGCAAGTTGACAGCCACTAATCCTTCTTTGGCAAGGATAAACTTAAATGTCAACTAGGGTATTAAGAAAAAGTTGTCCTTTACGGCTAGGGTTTTTTTTTCTACCACTAGGGTTTTTAGAGAGATATTCCAATGTCGATTTGGATGACCATTTCTTATCCGATTTAGCCCCATGACCAGCCGTTGGAAAGGTAATCAAGTGATCTTCAAAAGTCAAGGAGGAAGTTTCTTCGAATAAAGAGTCTAACATAATGTTTTCTTAGCAACAAGCTCCGGAGGTCAAATCTGTCTTCTTGCTTTGCACCAAGAATTTGATCTTTTTGACTCCCAACTCTTTTTCCATCTTGTGATTGTGATTTTGTAAGCTCTTTAACATCCTAATTGACATGTTTTGACTTCATCTCCTCCAAAATACCTACAAAGCATAAAAACCTAGTAAAATGTCAAGGAAGTAAGAATCAAAGCACAAAGTATAAAGAAATTAAATAGAAAAATGTATGAAATTAAGCACTTATCATTCAACAAGTGGCCATAAGTAAGATTCAACAATCAAGGCAGTGTGGAGTGTGTTTCATGATGGATCATCCAACAAATTGGTGCCCATACTTCCAAAAAGATAGTTGTGAACCAACCTATGATTTAGGAGGATACCAAAGCCAACAAGGGTTCCACAACAACAGTATGAACCAACCTATAATTTAGGAGGATACCAAAGAAAAAAAGCCACGTGTCAGCATTTGAGTGAGGGTGCATGATGGGTGATGTAACTGCATTGCACCCAATCCAAACCCATTTCTATTGGGACAACTGTGTAGGAGCTGTTTCGGTGTTCCGATTTCTCGTCCGATTTGGACAGCTAGACAACAGTGGACCTGGTTCCAGTTCCTCCCTAACATTCAATCCTCCCTCAAGATTTAAAGTGTGTATCAGTTTCGATCACTCAGGAGGATTGGGTGTAATGGTGGTTGGTTTGAGCGAGACGCGTCTCATGGGGCGATGGAGAGTCTGATTGGCGCCTTACGAGTTTGGGCGTGGGCGCGCAAGAGCTCTTCATGCTGCGTGTAAGTTTTGGTAGGACATCTTCACTTCAAGTTTTCAATGTTGGATGTATTTGGACATAAGTGAACAAATAAACCAAGTACGCACAATATTAACTTGATATGAATGATGTATGATGATGGTAAACTAGCAAAGAGATGAGATAAGCTTATGGAAGCTCATAAGGAGCTTAAAGTGAAAGCTTACTCAATTCAAGTCAGCTCAAGGTAGCTGGACACCAGCTAGCTTAGCTCAAGGAGCTGACACCAGCACAATCAGCTAGATGTTGCTGAAGGGTAGCTAGCTGAGTGACACTCTATGAGATAGAGTGACACTAGCTAGTAGTAGCTAGGTGGCCTAGATGATGTGGCAAATAGGTGTGACACATCAACACCATCATGCACAAGTGTCACCAATCGGTTTATGACATGTGATATCATACATCATGTGGCAGCCACATGGATCGAAACAACATGGTGTTTCGGGTAAGAGAGGTTGGATCCTAATAGTCGAATGGTTGTAATCATTTGAAAGAGATTGGTTCTGTTTGCCGAACCATTATGTCCCAAATGAAGGGTACTATTCTATAAAGGGTTGTGTCCTTTAACCCTTTCATGAAGCAACCCTTGAAGGCTATAAATAGTAGAGGATTCGGCCTAGATAAGACATAAGCAAGATAAGTTGTGGAACAGTTCCTGTAGTTGCCTTAACCGGTTGATTACAAGAGTGCCTTAGGCATTCAGTTGAGTTCATTACTCATATCCACACAAGTGAGCATTGCATAGGCAGACAAGTAAATGACTTGAACTCTTCATCTATGTTCTCGAATTTTGATAAGTTGAAATCCAACAGTGGTATCAGAGCCTATAGGTTGTTTGATATGAATGTTCTTAGGCTAAATGAACGTATAAATGCATGTTGATTAGGGTTCTTAGCCTTTCACCTATTCGGCTTTTGAAATGCATGTGTTATGTTCTTTGATTTATTCAACCCCTTGCTTGTATGAATAATATGTTATTCTACTTGTTTTTTGACATGTTTATATACCGAATGCATGTCTTGATTATATTTGCAACCTTATAAGGTATTTCAAAGCAAATAGAATAAGATAGTCACTCTTATGTCCGAATGAATTTGATTGCATTATAAGTTTGTTTTTGGTACATTTTGGCATAATAATATTGTCTTATTTTATTTGTTTTTGGAAATATCTTGTTGTGATGAATATGCTAATTTGGGTACACAATTGCATGATATAGATGGCTATTGCCACAAAGGGCATAGTAGCCGAATTAAACAAAAACCTTAAGCTTGAGGTGATAATTACACCATATGGCAGCAAAAGGTTCAATTCATTCTCATCGAGCAAGACTTGTTAGATAAAATATCCAGGGAAGTTGTTGAACCAACTTTAGAATCTACACAAGAGGTAAGAGACGAGTATGATGCCTTTAGAAAGAAAGACACCACGGCTCGGATTACATTGTTGAGTACAATGACCAATGACCTTATGGTAGACTTTGCCATGCTTGAAACTGCCAAGGCCATATGGGACAAGGCAAAGGATAAGTTTGGTACTGTTTCTCTTGAGAAACAAAAGGCTTTAATTCTCAAATTTGAGAATTATACAAAGAAGGTTGATCATAACATGAGTAGACACTTGCGAGAAATGTCTCGCATGATCTCTTATTTGAAATCAGTTGGTCATACTCTCACGGATGAGCAACAAGTGCAATCCGTAATAAGATCCCTACCTGATAATGAATGGCAATTGATGAAGGTCAATTTATGCCACAATATTAAAATTAAGACCTTTGATGATATCACAAGACATTTGCTTCTCGAGGCAGAAGTTATGGATATCAAGAATCCATCCAAGGCATATGTTGCCGAGACTTCCTTTTCCATAGGGAGAAAGAAGAAAGGGTTCAAGAAAAAGGCATTCAACATAAGGGATTTTACCTCTAAAGGGAAATTCAAGAAAGTTTGGAAACCAAGGAAGAAAAGCAAAGTTAAGTGCTTCAATTGCAATAAAAAGGGGCATTTTGCAAAAGAGTGCAAAGAGCCTAAGGTATATATCTCTAATTCTACTTCATTTGTGCATGTTATGTCATGTACACTCATGGCTGAATCTGACTCTTCGTGGGTTATTGATTCAGGTGCCACCGACCACATCATAAGGGATCGTGGCTTGTTTGCCAATTATTGAAAGATACCAGCTTGGACTAAATGGTCTATGTTGGCGACAATTCAGGACTTGAAGTAGAAGGCAAAGGAACTTGTGTAGTACCTTTGAAGAGTGGACACAATTTGATTTTAATTGATGTCTTATATGTGCCGAATATTTGGAGAAATTTAGTCTCCGTTACTTGTTTATTGCATTTTGGATTCCAATTAAATTTCCATGATAATGTAGTTGATATTTATCTCAATAAATAAAGAATAAGTTATTGTTTCCTAAATGGTGATTTCTTTGTGTTAGATACAGTTATAAGCAATAGTAGTTGTCTTATGGCCAATGCAAATGATGAGTTCATTTGGCTTGCAAGATTGGGACATATAGGGAACGAAAGGATGAAGAAGTTAGCTAAAAGTGGCTTACTTGGTTCTTTATCTAATGTATCCCTCCCAACTTGTGAGATATGTCTCGCGGGCAAGGCAACAAGAAAACCATTTGGAAAGGCTCATAGAAGTGAATATCCATTGCAAATTATACATTCTGATGTTTGTAGTCCCTTGAATGTGACATCTAGAAAAGGTTTTAGATACATTATCATATTCACGGATGACTATACTCGAGTCACCCATGTCTATTTGATAAAGCACAAAAGTGAAGCATTAAGGTGTTTCAAAACTTATGTGACTTTAGTTGAGAATCAAAGAGAAAGGAAGATTAAGTCATTAAGGACTGATCGGGGTGGAGAGTATTTGTCAAATGAATTCAAGGGGTTATGTGATGAGAAAGGAATATCAAGGCAATTGACTATTCCTAGAACACCCCAATAGAATGGAGTGGCGGAGAGAAAGAATAGAACTCTCCTAGACATGGTGAGATGTATGATGGCTCAGGCCAACAGGGACATTTCCTTTTGGGGAGATGCATTAATCACGGCTGTCTATATATTGAATAGAGTGCCATCCAAATCTGTTTTGTCTACTCCTTATGAGTTATGGACTAAAAGAAAGTCTGATTTAAGTAATCTAAGGCCTTGGGGCTGTGCGGCCTATTTCCATAATCCAAATCATATCCTTGGTAAGTTAGGACCAAGAGGGAAAAAATGTGATCTTCTCGGATATTCTAAACATTCTAAAGGATATGTGTTCATGGATTTGGAATATAAGGATAGACAAGTTGAATTCGAATTAAGGGATGCAACTTTCTTAGAAAATGAGTTTCCTAATAAAGGGAATGTTGATAAGAATTATCCATTATATGAAATTGATGAATCTGGACTAAAAAGCACAAATGATGTGCTAATATCACTTAATGAAAGTGATACGGGTATTGGACCAAGTGGGAGCTTAGTGCCTCCACAAGTTGTTCGTCATAGTGGCAACAATGACCACGATAAACCTATGGATGAAATAGGTGATCAAAACATTGATCAAGAGTCAGTCCAACAACATGAGCATGAGTGACCTCATGAAGAGCCTAATGAGGATGTGTTACCTCATGAAGAACTTGATGAGAATGCAAATGTGCATGATCAAGAAGAATATAATGCTCCTACTGTTCTTAGATGTTCTTCAAGAAAATTCAAACCTCCGAGTAAGTGGTGGATTTTGGATGAAAGTGAGGCTTATTTGGTGTCATCTATGGATGATGAACTGCAAAGTTTCAAAGAAGCTCTTGAAATTCCAGATTGTGATAAATGGATAGTTGCAATAAAAATGAATTAAAATCTATGCAGTGAATAAAATATGGGACCTAGTTGATCTTCCTAAAGATAGATAGGCCATTGGGAACAAATGGGTTCTCAAGATCAAGAAAAAAGTGGATGGTACCATTGAAAGGTATAAGGCACGTTTGGCTGCCAAGGGGTATACGCAAGTAGAAGGTATTGATTATAAAGATACTTTCTCACCTATTGTGAGATTCAACTCCATCAGGTTGATACTAGCTATTGTTGCTAATATTGACTTGGAATTATATCAAATGGATGTTAAGCTTGCCTTCCTTAATGGTGATTTGAGTGAAGAAATCGACATGAAAAACCAGAAGGTTTCATAGTAGAAAGTAAGGAACACAAGGTATGTCGACTAAAGAAGTCGATATATAGTCTTAAACAAACTTCAAGACAATGGTATTTGAAGTTCCATGAATCTGTCTTGAACTTTGGTTTCAAGATGATAGATGAAGACCACTCTGTTTATGTCTTAAATTCCAAGAACAAGTTTATAATTATGTCATTATATGTTGATGACATACTGTTAACTAGTAATGATTTGAGTTTTGTGCACACTATTAAGACATGGTTGTCTTCCACCTTCGATGTGAAGGATATGGGAGAAGCGGCTTACATTCTTGGAGATAAGATTCTAAGAGATAGGTCGAAAAGGTTGTTAGTGTTGTCTCAAGAACCTTATATCAATAAGATTCTTGAACGCTTTAGCATGCACAACTCAAACCCTATGAATACTCCTATTGCTCATAATTGCAAAATTGGTGAAGCAATGTGTCCACAAAGTCTTGAAGAAAAGGAAGATATGAAAAGAGTTCCATAACTGAATGTCATAGGAAGTCTAATGTATGCCATGTTATGTACTAGGCCGGACATTAGCCAAGCGGTTGGTTTGTTAGCTAGGTATTCCTCTAACCCTAGTCAACGACATTGGAAGTGTGTCAAAAGAATATTTCGATACCTTAAAGGTATGAACGACTATTGGTTGTGTTACCAAAAGGGTAATCTAAGGTTGCAAGGATACACGGATGCTGATTGGGGTGGTGATAGTGATGAATACAAGTCTACATCAGGTTATATTTTTCTGCTTTCTAGTGGTTCTATTTAACGGAGTAGCAAGAAGCAGACTTGCACGGCTTTATCAACTATGAAAGTTGAGTATGTTGTCGGATCAGCTGTTGTGCAAGAAGCCTTGTGGCTTGGTCGTTTCCTTGGTCACTTAGGTGTTGTAGCACCCAATGATAAGCCAACCACTATCTTTTGTGATAGCATGGCTGCTTTGGCTTATATTAAGGATCCGAAATATCATGGAAAGACCAAGTATATAGGGATTAAGTATAACTTTATGAGAGATGAAATTGAAGGGAAAGAAGTTCAAATGGAATACATCTCTACGATGAGATGGTGGTGGATCCTTTAACTAAACCAATACCACCAATCTTGTTTGCCAAACACGTTAGGGCAATAGGTCTCCGTAGATTATAATTCGTTCGGATGAACTTCTTGATGTCATGTACTTGTACCTTATTATGATTGAATGAATGAATTGTGTTTTATGAGTTTAGTACAATTCTATGCATATTCTATATGTTTCACAACGAATAAAAGTTATATGTCAAAGATAGGTAGAGGATTGGTTCGCTTACACGAACAATTTGCCTCTATTCTTTGTGTAAGAATAGAGATGAGACTACTCAAGTGAATAAGTAATAGATGTAGACACCTAATTTTGTCAGGACCACTAAACACGTATGTTTTCTTTCTATATTGATGTTTTCGAGTGTAAAAAGATTGTTTTCATCCTGCAGGTGGTACTCCGATACTTAGTTTAAGAGGGCGAGCATAAAAAGTCAAACTTAAAAAAAGTCAACCCCGAAAAAGTCAACCCCAGAAAGTCAACTACTGAAAAAGTCAACCCACTTTCAAAATCAAGATTTTAAGTTCAATTGAAAAATGGCGAAAGAATTTTGATAATCCGTGGTCTACATTGAAAGATATGGAGTTCGGAAGTTTGCATTTGGAGATTTAGTAGAAAGGAAACCCTAATCCGAGAAATTTGGGGAAAAGTGCTTAAACGATCCAATTGGTCGAAATTGAAGGTTCCAAATGAAAGATAAGCACTGACTACGGGTAATGGAGAAGTCACTTGCAAGAAAAATCGAAAGAAAAGTCAATCCGGGAGAAAACCGAGAATTAGGGTTTTTAGTGGATTTCGGTAAAATCGGGAAGAATCACAGAAATGGCCCGACTTGGTAAGACCAAAGCCCCCAATGGATGAAGAATGATTAAAAAGGATAGCCCAAGGCTCAGATTGAAGAAAATCTGAAAATCGGACTTGTTTTGAGCAAAACCGGGTTTCAGAGGCAAAATTGGAAAATATGGGAAAAATAGCAAATAGACTCCAAAAATTTTGAAAATTTGTCAATCTCATTCTTAAATCATTTGAAAGTGATTGGCGTAAGAAAATATTGATTCGGAGTTCGTTTGCAAAATGGCCAAATCCTGGGCTTCTCTTGTAGTATTTCAAAAATGAAAATCCCGAAAAAATAGCAAATGAGCTCCAAATCTTTTGAAATTTTGCAAATCTCATTTTTAAATTATTTGGAAGAGATTGGCGAAAGAAAATCTTGATTCGAAGTTCGTTTGCAAAATGGCCAAATCCCGGGCCTCCTATGCAATAATTCAAAAAGGAAAATCCCGAAAAAATAGCAAATGAGCTCCAAATCTTTTGAAAATTTTCAAATCTCATTTTTAAAAAATTTGAAAGATATTGGAGAAAGAAAATCTTGATTCGGACTTTGTTTGAAAAATGGACAAATCCCAAGCTTCTTGTGTAGTAATTCAAAAAGGGAAATCCCGAAAAAATAGCAAATGAGCTCCAAATCTTTTGAAAATTTTCAAATATCATGTTTAAATTATTTGAAAGAGATTGGAAAAAGAAAATCTTTATTCGGAGTTCGTTTGCAAAATGGCCAAATCCCGGGCCTCAAATGCAATAATTCAAAAAGATAAATCCCCGAAAAATAGCAAATTGACTCCAAAAATTCTGAAATTTTGCAAATATCATTTTTAAATTATGTTGAAGATATTGGCGAAATAAAATCTTGATTCGGAGTTCGTTTGCAAAATGGCCAAATCCCGGGCCTCCTATGCAGTAATTAAAGCCGATAAATCCCGAAAAAATACCAAATGAGCTCCAACAATTATGAAAACTTCCAGATCACACTTTTAAATTATTTGGAAGAGATTGGTGAAGAAAAATATTGATTTGGAGTTCGTTTAAAAAATGGTAAAATGTAGGGGCATAAAAGGGTATTTTTGGAAGAAAAATCCAAATAAATAACAAACGGACTGGATAATTTTGAAAACCTCCGGAACTCAATATTTTATTATTTTGAAAGTATTAAAAAAATAAAAATTGAATTTGGAGTCCGTTTGATATTTATTTGCATCCGGGGGGCAAAACGGTCATTTCACTCAAGCAACCGAAAAGGGCTTCTTTGGGCCTTTCAAAAAATCAGACTTGGGCTGGAAAAGATAAGTGCTGGCCTGCCCAAGCCCAAAGGAAGGAGGAAGCTTCTGATTTTTCAATCAAATGGCTAAAAATCAAGAGTTAGTTAGAGATTCTCTTTGATCAAGCCATGGTGATTAAGCCACATATGCCAAGAGAGATGTCAACATTATTCTTGAACAGCTGTAATTTGAGAGAGCTGAGATGCTTATGTAATGGTGGTAATTTCATGATTTTTCACCTTGACTTATTAGCCATTTGATGGTAAATTGGTTACACAAAAAATGACAACATCTTGGAGCAATATAGGGACCATTCAGCCAGCCTTGTTTGGGGGGTCAGAAAATTCATTTTTCATCTTCATTTTGCTGAGTTCTTTTAGTTTTTACTTAGTTTTTCTCTTCTTGGTTGAAAGCAAAAAAGAAAAGTTTAGAAAATAAAGGAAAGTTTGAAGAGATAAAGCTTGAAATATAGCTTCTTGAGGTTGCTCTTGAGCACTAACTCTTGCACTTTCTTGATTTTCTATTCTTGTTTTTGCTATTTTGATTTCTATTTGGGTGAGTTTCCATTTTAAATAAATGTTTTTTATTGTTCTTTTCAAGTTCTTCCTTCATCTCTTTCTTGAATATATTTTTTTTACATTTTTTTACAATAAGTTCACCATGGCCAAATGGCCTACATTATTTAGTTAAGTTGCTGTTTTGATTTATTTTACCATATTGTTTATGTTATTTTCTTTGATTTTGATGTTTTAAATGTTATGTTACTTCATATTCTTGAGTTATATTTTAATTTGGTTGCTTTGTTTGTTGCCATTTATGTTTTAAATATCATGTTTTTGCATTTTTAATTTTCTGTTTTCGTGATGTTTAAATTTGAGCATGTTTTAGATTTAGTATATCAAGTGTTTGTGAAAATGCTTGTGTGGTCTTTGCATGATTTGAGTTTTATATCTTAGTTGAGCATGTTTTAGATTTAGTATATTAAGTGTTTGTGAAAATGCTTGTGTGGTTTTCGCATGGTTTAAGTGTTATGTTTTAGTTGAGCATGTTAGTATACCAAGTGTTTGTGAAAATGCCATGCTTGTTGGAGCTTGAGGCCATTTGGCTACTCTATGTGTTTTGCATTGTGTGTTGCATTTTTTGCCATGTTAGTTGGAAGGTTTTTGTATTTGTATGACATTTGATTTAGTTGAGCATGCTAGTATACCAAGTGTTTGTGAAAATGCCATGCTTGCTAGTTACATTATGCTATTCGGCCATCCTTGGAATTTTTGCATTTTATGTGCATTCTTGCCATGTTAGTTGATAGGTTAGCATTTGCATGATATTTGATTGAGTTTTTGGTTTAAACATGCTTTGTGTTTGTGAAAATGCCATGCATATTTTAGTTATTAAGTTAGGTTTATTTGCCATGCATGTTCATGCATTTTAGGTCTAGGTTGCATTAAATGCCATGCAAGTTCATTTAGGTCTAGGTCACTTTATGAATGCCATGCATTTTTTCATGACATTTAGGTTTAAATCCATGCATTTCATGCATTATGTTTGCTGTATTGTTTCATGCATTTCATGTTCATGCCACTTGAATAATGACTTGAGCCAATTAATGGTTCAAAGTCATGCTCTCTTGAGCACACTTGTGGAAAATTAAGTTTGTCAAGTTGATTATTCTACCTTTGTGATTTTTTTTACTTAGCCAATTTTTATCTAACTTTCAAAAAGTCCTAGCTACTGTTTGTAAGTCATTTTAGGAGTTTCAAATATTTTTATTTTGATTTTTAAATGATTTTATCAAAGGCAAAAATGTGTTTTGGCAAAGCAGTTTTTTCACCAAAAACTCGTACATCTCTGATTTTTCTGGGAATTCATCTTTAATCAGAAAATTAAGCTGATTTTTCTCGTGTAGTTTTACATGTCCTGAGTCTCCATTATTTGTTTCAGAATTTTTTGAATTTTGAAAAATAGGATAAAAAATCGTGGCTTAAAACTGGACAGTGGAGTCAGAATTGAATTTAAAGAAAAAACATTTTTCTGTTTTGGTTAAGTTACTTAGAGTGGGCTGATTAGGAGGGTTAGCTACTGACTTAGGGTAGTTTCTAAGCCTTTTTAAACTCTAAAAATGGTTTTTCAAGTCTCGGGTTAAGGGTAGTCAAGTCCGGATTTTTAAACTTAGGAAATTAAAGCCATTTAAAAAAAGATTTAGCCCAGTTTTTATTTTTAATTCAAGCTTTTCAAAATTGTTTTCAAACAATCATAAAGTATTTTGGTTTTAGAATATTTAATTTGACATATTTTCCTAAGGTAGCCGGATATCTTTTTTAGATATACGGATTTCCTTAATTAAAGGAAAAAAATACATTTCATGCATTGCATTTTCCATATTCATGCATTTTATATAATATGTGATTCTTGCTATGATAATTTCTATGATATTGTTAGGATTTTGAATTATGTTATATTGTTTATTATATGATTTGGAATATTTCTTGATATCCTATGCTTTTTATTTAGTTATTTTTTTGGTCATATTATTTAGCATATACTATGTTCATGCATTATTATTTTCATTTTTATTTTCATGCATATTATATGATAGCACTATTTCATATTCCATCTCATTTAATTTATATGCCATATCATTCATGTTTGCCATGTCACTTAGGTTATTTCATTTCATATAGAATATGGTATGTTACTTAGGTTATTTTTACTTAGGTTATTTTATTTCATTTAGAATATATCATATGACTTAGGATATTGCATCTCATATAGAATATACTATGTTACCTAGGTCATTTCATTTTATTTATAATATGTCATATAACTTAGGATATTTTATTTCATTTAGAATATGCTAAGGCATTTATTCCATTTCATTTAGAATATGCTAAGACATTTACATTATATCATATCATTTAGGAAGCATTATATTATTTAGATTTTGCTATGTCATTTTATTTATGTCATGCATATACATATTCATATCTTTTAAAATGTTTTCAAAAGGATAATGATTTTTCAATAAAAAATAAAGATATTCCCGAGTTAAAATAATTCATGAGTTCTCTACCGGGTTTGCTGGAGGGAATATCATCAATTATCATTAATAAAGGAATATCTTTCTTTCAAAAAAAAAAAAAGAGAATGATTCGGAAAGTTTTTCAAAACTAATAAAAATTTCTATATTTTGCCATGTTTGTTGGGGATTATAGGAAAATTTTGAATTTATAAATTTCGGATCATTTTCAATAAAAAAAGGAATTATTTTTCATTAAATTGGGAATTAACTTGAAATACTAAATTTAAAACCAATTTTTACCGAGACTTGAGATAACACACGATTAATAAGGTACCGATTTATACGGGCGTTGTGGGGGTGCTAATCCTTCCCCACACGTAACCGACTCCCGAACCCGCTTCTTTGATTTCTCTGGTTTAAAACGCATACTTGAAATTGTTTTTTAAAATGTTTTAATTAATTTTTAAAATATTTTATAAAACTGGTTTTAATAGGTGGCCGATCACACCTAGCTAAAAAAGATTGGTGGCGACTCCATGTCTTTTTCAAGGTCATTTTCAAAACCTTCATTTTTCTAGAGGAATTAAGTCGACTTTTTCTCGGTTTTTTTTAATGTCACGCTTAACGAATAATAAAGTCTTGCGATGAGACTCGTTATTTTTTAGGTTGCGACAGCTTGGCGACTCCATTGGGGACATTAGAGAGTCAGGCCTAGAATTAGTCGTGTGTTATCAAAGTCTCGGTTTTGGTTGGTTTAATTGGTATTTAATTTTAATTCTTGTTTTTTTTTTTTTTAATTAAGGGGAATTTTAAAAATAATAAAATATTTTTAAATATGTCCATACTCATGTGCATGCATTTTATTATTGTTCTCTAGTTATTTAAGGTTGTATATTATAATTGGTTGTTGGTTAATGCGTTACACTATTCTTGAATGCTTTAATTGCTAGGGCATTTAGAATAAGGTTTGTAGAATAGGTGGTGAAAGGTTTGTTATTCCTTCACACACACTACACGTGCATTTGCATATCATGAATCCTATACCCGGGTTCCGTCCTTTTAAGTGGGAGTAAAGTAACTAAGCCTTCGTGATTGATCCTCCGTATGGGCTAGTGAAACACTTTCGGAGTATAAAGTACCTAATGCCTTCGTGATAATCCTCCGTATGGGCATAGGAAAATATACTCTAACGAATTGAACCCGCTTTTATCGGGGTGCCTTACTAGCCTTCACCGACGACAGTGAGGAACAATTCGGGGCCTTAGAACCGATTCACCTTCATATAATAAACCTAGGCAAAGCCATGCCGGGTTTCTGTTAGATATACCTAAAATAGGAACACATGAAGGGACATTTCTAAACCTTTTGTTACCTATTTTACATTCTGAAAAAGTTTTGTAGATCGGGCAACGATGTACGAACATCGACCGTAATAATGTGTTAATCAGTCCCAAAGGCACTGTGATACCTATATAAGTAGATATTTGTCGGGGCAAAATATTCATTAATTGTTTTAAAAAAAAAACCTTTTTCAAGCATTTTTGCATTTTTCACATTTCATACATGTGTGAATAGAGCATGTACATTTTGGTTGTATTATTGATCTCGTTTTTGCAATAAATGGATAGTTATAATAATTTCATTTGATGATTTTATAAAACCGATAGTGTTGTATGAACATTTGGACATTATACCATAGTAAGATCCACTACCCCGGAATTCTTTTTAAAATAATATGATTGGTTTTTCATAAAATAAAAAAAACATGTTTAAAAAGAAATCATAAATTTGGAGGCAAATCTTGCATAATGAGATTTTTGAATAATCAAGATTTAGGTCCTGCCAATTTCATGTAATCATTGATTTCTTTGTATATACCTTGGTGTTAATTCATTTATTCTTTATTTGTATCATTTTGACATTGTGTTACAGTCTTAACATGCATGGTTATTCATTGTAGAATACATTGTGATTACATGGTCATTCTTTGTACCTACCTTTGTATTAATTCATTTATTCTCCGCATGTATTCATTTTGACATCATAACAAGCATGGTCATTCGTTGTAGAATACATACATGGTCATTATTTGTATATACTTGTGCATCAATTTATTCATTTTTTTTAAATGCATCATGTTGACATTAGATTGCATCCATAGCATACATAGTCATCATTATTTCTCTGTATATGGTCATGCATTAATCATCAGTATATTCATGCACGTAGGAATAGAGCATGTACATTCATAATTGTATTCTTAATCTCATGACATTTTCATTTGCATGAAAGGGGTTCGAGATATGAGGAATGAATCAGAGGAACGATTGGGTGCTTTGGAACGCAATCAAGAGGAATATGGACATGAAATCCGAGAGGTGAAGGAAAAACTTGCCAAATTGCTGAAAATGGTTGAGGATATGGGTAAAAGTAAAAAGGTACTTTTTCAGGGCTCTACATCGCCTTCGGATCAACCAAAACCATTAGGTCCAGAATATACAATCCTTGCTGGATCCTGCGCTTGTCAATGCCACAAAGGTTGCAATCCTAATGAAATTGTGGACAAAATCATGAAAAATATTAAACTTGAGAGCCCGATACCAAAGATAGAAACCTCGGATCCTGTACCATACCTGCAAACTGTTCTAGGTCCAAACCAGTATCCTCACCCTACTATGGTCCAATCGTCCATTGGGATGACAACTACAGGATTCCTGAATCCCACTCTATCACCACCAACTGCCAGTTCATATTATTTTCCTCATCAATCACCTTATCCAGTATCCGGGATAGGAACCTTGAGCTATGTACAAACTCCAAAGGCCCTGTGTCCAAATCTATACCTTTACCATGCTGTTCCGCCACATCTCCATGTAAACACTCCGGTTCGGACCTTAGTGCCACCACCAAGTGCCCCAACTCCTAGGCCAAGTGTGACTAAGAAACGACCCCAGGATAAGACCCAAAGGCCTTTTGATCCCCTTCCAATTAGCTACCAAGAGCTCCTCCCTATACTGATCCAAAATCACTTGGTTGCCTGTGTCCCATTGAAACCCCTGTTACCACCATATCCAAGGTGGTATAATCCAAATGAAAAATGTGATTATCACTGTGGAATTGTTGGCCATAGCATCGAAGATTGTATAGCAGTCAAAAGGAAAGTGCAAACTCTTATAGATGCCAAGTGGTTGGATCCAACGACACTGATTGATAAAGGACTGGGAAAACGCCATTAGGATTGGGAGATTTACAGCATTGAGGTGGAAAGACTTCGGTCTTATATGATGTAATAGGATTTCACTTTTTCAATAGCCGGCTCTTATAGCCTTAGGATGCTAGGAAGAATAAAGTGCTTGTAAAAGACAGTTTTAACTACTGCTCAAATTTTGTAAAACATGGTTTATACCACTGTGAACATTGATATGGGAATGAATTGACTATGCTTCAAATTTATGAGATGTTGATGATTAAGTTCCTCCGATTCTTATTTCCTCCTTGATATCTTCCCCCTTGAATTTTGCATTCGATCAATTATTTGTCAGGTTGCATTCATGCATTCATAATCAGCATGATTTTTCTGTATATATCTATGCATTAATTTGCTTATTCTTTACATGCATCATGTTGACTTTGGGTTGCATTCATAACAAACATAGTCAGCATGATTTCTTTGTATATGTTCATGCATTAATTTTCTTATTACATACATAATGTTAGCATTAGGTTGCATTCATAACACACATGGTTAGCATGATCTTCTTGGTATATACTGTATCAATCATTCATTGTTTGCATGTATCATAGTTGACACCGTGTTGCATTCATAGGATATATGATCATTCATTGGGAAATACGCTAAAATGTACATGATTATTCATTGCATATATCCATGTGTTGATTTGTTTATTCTTTGCTTGCAACATGTTGGCATTGTGATTGCATTTATTACATACATGGTCAGCATGTTTCCATTGTACATGTCCATACATCATATTGTTTAGGCTTCACATGCATCAAGTTGCACTCATGGCTCATTCATCATGACATACATTTGGGGGAAATAAAAAGTTGGCTTGGCTTTAAGAGTCTTTGAAAGAATTTCCATTTCAAATCAGAGGTATAAGAAGTACTGAGTACCCTTTTAATACAGGCTAGTGCTATGGAGGATGAACAAGTTGCCCGAATGGAAAGAATGGAAAGGGAAAAAAAGAATTGCGAGAACAACTAGCAAAGTCTCAAGCAGAACCTAAGGGTCAGATGACTAAATTGATGGAGTTGATGTCTGCCGTAATCAAGGGAAAAGGATACACCGAAAACTTCGTCGCCAGAGAAGGGTTAGAGGCACAAAAGGGTCAGAATGAGGTCGTAATGATTGATGCCCAGGACACTGTCAATGTCCTAAATTCAGATGATCCAGCTGAACAGGCAAAGTTGAAAATGGTTGCAGTAAATGAGGTTGAGTTGGCAGATTCCCAAGGGAAATATCAGTTGCTAGATGAAAGGCTCCGGGCAGTAGAAAGTACAGAAGTATTCGGGAGTGTGGAGGCGAAAGAACGATGCTTGTTCCTCGATTTATTCATTCCTCCTAAGTTTAAGATCCCTGACTTTGTGAAATATGACGGGACGACCGATCCGTCAGCCCACATCACTATATTCTGCCGGAAGATGACAAGTCATATAGATAATGATAAGCTTTTGATTCACTGTTTTCAGGATAGCCTCAGCGGGTCCACAATTAGGTGGTATAGTCAGTTTAGCAAGGATCAGATTCACTCTTGGAATGATTTGGCTAGGGCTTTTCTAAGCCAGTACAAGCATATGACCGACAGGACACCTGATCGTCTCACTTTGCAAAATATGGAGAAAAGAGCTACTGAGAGCTTCAAAGAATATGCACAACGGTGGATGAGCCTGGCCGCCCAAGTACAACCGCCCTTGACACAAAAGGAAATCACTATCCTTTTTGTGAATACACTGCAGGCCCCGTACTATGACAGACTCGTCGGCAATGCCCCGAAGAATTTTGCGGACATGGTAATTTCAGGGGAGATGATTGAGAATGCTATCAAAAATGGGAAACTTGAAAGAGAATGAACATCCAATGCCGAGAGAAATAAGGCACCTAGAAAGAAAGAGGAAAAAATTGTGATATCATGCATATGAGAATTCGGATGATTCCAAAGTGCAAAATAAAATTCTGAATATCTATTTCCCCTGGGGATTGCTTTTCAATGTGAATATTTGTGCTTGAGATGAGAAATGGCCATCTTTCATATCCCTTTCGCACAAAAAAGAAATTATCCATAGTCACCCCTTTTGAGTCGAAAGAATTCTTTTTTCTTTAAACCCTGATCAAGGATTACCCTCTAAACTGAGGGGCAAATGCGAGGAAAGATATTTTTAAAGATCATTGAGAAATGAGTGACACCTCAAAGACAGACACAAAGCAAATAGAGCTCCGAATAAATATGGGCTCACTCTGTCAAAGAAAAAAGAAGAGGAAAAGATGGTGAAATGAAAGCCAAGAAAAACAAAAAAAAGAAAACAAAATGTGTGAAAGACATGGCAAATTGAAAGCCAAAAGCAAGGAAGAAAAAGAGCAAAGTCAAAAGGAAAGAAATGTCCAAGAAGGGACAAATGATTCAAAGAGAATCCTCCTCAAGAAATGATCCTTGATCTGATTACCCTCAAACACATATTTTGGGCCTATTTATCCTTTCTTTCTGAACCCTGAGCCATGACCTACATTACGTGCTTTAAAAGTCCATTTTGATCAAGCATGAATATTTAATTTGAAAGGTTTTTTCTTAGATTTTATCCCATCTCATCGAATTATCATTTCAACTAAGGAAGAATTTAGAATTCTCAAGTGTATGGTAGAACGAAAAAGAAAGAGAAAGAAAAATTGGAAAGAATGGGGCTCTAGGGCGAAAACCCAAAAATGGGCGGTCTAGAGTAAAATGGAAATTTTTGATGCCATCTATGTAAGGCACAATACCACAAAAAGAGAAGGTCATCTTAAAAAAGTGGTCATCGAGGAACATCTAGGAATTCCTGAAACTCTCAAATTGTCAATTCTCATTCAGAGGATTGTCTTCAAAAAGAACTGAAACTTTTTTTCTCCAATATAAAACTTTCCGGTTTAAACATCCCAACCAATCTTGACGCTTGTCAAAATGCCTTGATATGGAAACTAAAAGAATGTTGAATTTGTTTGGTTCTCAATGAATTCATGATTTATAAAACCTGTTCCATTTGTGAGCCTAGAAGGGATATGCATTTTTGTCATGAAGTTTTCCTAGAAAAGCCGGAATCTTCTTATACCAAGCCTTGCCAATCCCAGTTGAAAAAACCCAGATTGACACTTAGAGAAATTTCTAACAATGATCATCTGTCTTCAAAAGATTTGTACATCACACATTGTGGGGTTAATATTTTTTTATTCAGAAGTTTTCAAAATAAGAAAACAAATAAAGATATTTTTTTGAAATACCCATTTTGATATTGACATGAGACAAGGATTTTTTCTAACCCAAAGGTATAGAACTGCCAAGATAGGTCCTGACTTTCAGATATGAGAAGAAGAAATCGAACCCAGTTC
Organism: Fremontodendron californicum; assembly: GCA_030761205.1. NCBI lineage: Eukaryota > Viridiplantae > Streptophyta > Magnoliopsida > Malvales > Malvaceae > Fremontodendron > Fremontodendron californicum. The sequence goes on from JAULJL010000008.1 coordinate 5,742,786, forward strand.
AGATCTCTATTGATGAAAGTTTGAAAACTGTTGGGGCAAAGAGAATAGCCAAAATGAATTGAAGATATACTCTGATTTGAAGAGGAAAAATGAATTTGAAAGGCTTAGCCAAAGTCTAGAAAAACAACCGGGGGCATTTGCATCACTCATGAGCACTCATCTCTTTATCAAGCTTTTGCATCTGCACAGTGTCGGCAAGCATTTGCATCATTCATGGGTATTTGCATTGGCATTATTCCATAAGCATCTGCATTTTACATTTACATTCTTCATGGAATTTGCATTTGCGTCATCTCAAGCAATTGCATCATTTCTAGAATCATTACATTTTCATTATTGTGTGATAATCATAAACCATTTACATGAACACAATTAGTAAGGGCATCTGCATCAAGAAGCATTTGCATCAATCTAAGTTATTTACATTTGCATCAAAGACATTTGCACCAGTTTAAGTCATTTCGTATCTTATTCAACATCTGCATCAAAAAGCATTCGCATCTTCTCAAAATCTTTAGGTTAATTTTTAACAATTCTTCAAAGACCATTTTTAAGACCTCCGGGCATAATTTTTCAAATCACGGGTAAGACCTCCAGGCAACATTTTAAAGACCTCCGGGCATCATTTTTAAGACCTCCGGGCATAAATTTTCAAATCACGAGTAAGACCTCCAGGCACCATTTTTAAGACCTCCAGGCATAACTTTTTTTCAGGGGTAAGGCCTATGGCACCATTTTTAAGACCTCCGGGCATAATTTTTCAAATCACGGGTAAGACCTCCGGGCACCATTCTTAAGACCTCCGGGCATAACTTTTTTTTAGGGGTAAGGCCTATGGGCACCATTTTTAAGACCTCCAGGCATAATTTTTCAAATCACGGGTAAGACCTACGGGCACCATTCTTAAGACCTCCGGGCATAACTTTTTTTCAGGGGTAAGGCCTATGGGCACCATTTTTAAGACCTCCGGGCATATAATTTTTGAAATCACGGGTAAGACCTCCGGGCACCTTTCTTAAGATCTCCGGGCATAACTTTTTTTCAGGGGTAAGGCCTATGGGCACCATTCTTAAGACCTCCAGGCATAATTTTTCAAATCACAAGTAAGACCTCTGGGCAACATTCTTAAGACCTCCGGGCACCATTTTCAAAACCTCCGGGCACCATTTTAAAGACCTCCGAGCACCATTTTAAAGACCTCCGGGCACCATTTTAAAGACCTCCGGACACCATTTTAAGACCTCCGGGCACCATTTTTAAAGACCCTCGGGCATAATTTTTTCTTTTGAAAATCGAATTCGTTTCCTTAAGACGGATAGAGCCTTGATTAGGCAGGGAATTCAATTTAAGGACAAATCTTCAATTTACAGATTTTTTTTTTATTTTAAAATTATGAAAAAAATGAATGAAAATGAAAAAATGAAAAAAAGAAAAAATGAAAAATGAAAAAATGATGAAAAAATAGAAAATGAAAAATGAAAAAATGATAGAAGAATGAAAAATAAAACCCCTTTCCCTTTCCTTCAAATGTGATTTCACTGATCGTACAAAATTAGTGTCGGTTTATCTTTGCCTGATTCCTGATTCTCAGCAATAGCCAAAGAGCGGCAGCTGTAGACACCTAATTTTGTCCGGACCACTAAACAGGTATGTTTTCTTCCTATATTGATGTTTTCGAGTGTAAAAAGACTGTTTTCATGTTGCAGGTGGTACTCCGAGACTTAGTTTAAGAGGGCGAGCACAAAAAGTCAAACTTAAAAAAAGTCAACCCCAAAAAAAAGTCAACCCCGGAAAATCAACTACTGAAAAAGTCAACCTACTTTCAAAATCAAGATTTTAAGTTCAATTGAAAAATGGCGAAAGAATTTTGATAATCCGAGGTCTACATTGAAAGATATGGAGTTCGAAAGTTGGCATTTGGAGATTCAGTAAAAAGGAAACCCTAATCCGAGAAATTTGGGTAAAAGTGCTTAAACGATCAAATTGGTCGAAATTGAAGGTTCCAAATGAAAGATAAGCACTGACTACGGGTAATGGAGAAGTCACTTGCAAGAAAAACCGAAAGAAAAGTAAAACCGGGAGAAAACCGAGAATTAGGGTTTTTATTGGATTTCGGTAAAATCGGGAAGAATCACAGAAATGGCCCGACTTGGTAAGACCAAAGCCCCTAATGGATGAAGAATGATTAAAAAGGATAGCCCAAGGCTCATATTGAAGAAAATCTAAAAATCGGACTTGTTTTGAGCAAAACTGGGTTTCGGAGACAAAAGGGCAAAATTGGAAAATTTGGGAAAAATAGCAAATGGACTCCGAAAATTATGAAAATTTGTCAATATCATTCTTAAATCATTTGAAAGATATAGGAGAAAGAAAATCTTGATTTGGAGTTCGTTTCCAAAATGGCCAAATCCCAGGCTTCTTATGTAGTAAGTCAAAAAGGAAAATCCCGGAAAAATAGCAAATGAAATCCAAATCTTTTGAAGTTTTGAAAATATCATTTTTAAATTATTTGGAATATATTGGCGAAATAAAATCTTGATTCGGAGTTCGTTTGCAAAATGGCCAAATCCCGGGCCTCCTATGCAATAATTCAAAAAGGAAAATCACGGAAAAATAGCAAATGAGCTCCAAATCTTTTGAAATTTTGCAAATCTCATTTTTAAATTATGTGGAAGATATTGGCAAAAGAAAATCTTGATTCGGAGTTCGTTTGCAAAATGGCCAAATCCCGGGCTTCTAATGTAGTAATTCAAAAAGGAAAATCTCGGAAAAATAGAAAATGAGATCCAAATCTTTTGAAATTTTGCAAATATCATTTTTAAATTATTTTGAAGATATTGGCAAAATAAAATCTTTATTCGGAGTTCGTTTGCAAAATGGCCAAATCCCGGGCCTCCTATGCAATAATTCAAAAAGATAAATCCCAAAAAATAGCAAATGGACTCCAAACATTCTGAAATTTTGCAAATCTCATTTTTAAATTATTTTGAAGAGATTGGTGAAAGAAAATCTTGATTCGGAGTTCGTTTGCAAAATGGCCAAATCCCGGGCCTCTTATGTAGTAATTCAAGCCGATAAATCCTGAAAAATACCAAATGAGCTCCAAAAATTATGAAAACTTCCAGATCACACTTTTAAATTATTTGGAAGAGATTGGTGAAGAAAAATATTGATTTGGAGTTCGTTTAAAAAATGGTAAAATGTAGGGGCATAAAAGGGCATTTTTGGAAGAAAAAATCCAAATAAATAGCAGACGGACTCGGATAATTTTGAAAACCTCCAAAACTCAATATTTTATTGTTTTGGAAGTATTAAAAAAAGAAAAATTGAATTTGGAGTCCGTTTGATATTTATTTGCATCCGGGGGCAAAACAGTCATTTCACTCAAGCAACCGAAAAGGGCTTCTTTGGGCCTTTCAAAAAATCAGACTTGGGCTGGAAAAGAGAAGTGCTGGCCTGCCCAAGCCCAAATGAAGGAGGAAGCTTCTGATTTTTCAATCAAATGGCTAAAAATCAAGAGTTAGTTAGAGATTCTCTTTGATCAAGCCATGGTGATTAAGCCACATAGGCCAAGAGAGATGTCAACATTATTCTTGAACAGCTGTAATTTGAGAGAGCTGAGATGCTAATCTAATGGTGGTAATTTTATGATTTTTCACCTTGAATTATTAGCCATTTGATGGAAAATTGGTTACACAAAAAATGACAACATCTTGGAGCAATATAGGGACCATTCGGCCAGCCTTGTTTGGGGGGTCAGAAAATTCATTTTTCATCTTCATTTTGCTGAGTTCTTTTAGTTTTTACTTAGTTTTTCTCTTCGTGGTTGAAAGCAAAAAAGAAAAGTTTAGAAAAGAAAGGAAAGGAAAGTTTGAAGAGATAAAGCTTGAAATATAGCTTCTTGAGGTTGCTCTTGAGCACCAACTCTTGCACTTTCTTGATTTTCTATTCCTGTTTTTGCTATTTTGATTTCTATTTGGTGAGTTTCCATTTTATATAAATATTTTTTATTGTTCTTTTCAAGTTCTTCCTTCATCTCCTTCTTGAATATATTTTGTTTTACATTTTTTTACAATGAACTCACCATGGCCAAATGGCCTACATTATTTAGTTAAGTTGCTGTTTTGTTTTATTTTACCATATTTTTTATGTTATTTTCTTTGATTTTGATGTTTTAAATGTTATGTTACTTCATATTCTTGAGTTATATTTTAATTTGGTTGCTTTGTTTGTTGCCATTTATGTTTTAAATATCATGTTTTTGCATTTTTAATTTTCTGTTTTCATGATGTTTAAATTTGAGCATGTTTTAGATTTAGTATATCAAGTGTTTGTGAAAATGCTTGTATGGTCTTTGCATGATTTGAGTTTTATATCTTAGTTGAGCATGTTTTAGATTTAGTATATTAAGTGTTTGTGAAAATGCTTATGTGGTTTTTGCATGATTTAAGTGTTATGTTTTAGTTGAGCATGTTAGTATACCAAGTGTTTGTGAAAATGCCATGCTTGTTGGAGCTTGAGGCCATTTGGCTACTCCATGTGTTTTGCATTGTGTGTTGCATTTTTTGCCATGTTAGTTGGTAGGTTTTTGCATTTGTATGACATTTGATTTAGTTGAGCATGCTAGTATACCAAGTGTTTGTGAAAATGTCATGTTTGCTAGTTACATTATGCTATTCGGCCATCCTTGGAATTTTTGCATTTTATGTGCATTCTTGCCATGTTAGTTGATAGGTTAGCATTTGTATGATATTTGATTGAGTTTTTGGTTTAAGCATGCTTTGTATTTGTGAAAATGCCATGCATATTTTAGTTATTAAGCTAGGTTTATTTGCCATGCATGTTCATGCATTTTAGGTCTAGGTTGCATTAAATGCCATGCAAGTTCATTTAGGTCTAGGTCACTTTATGAATGCCATGCATTTTTTCATGACATTTAGGTTTAAATCCATGCATTTCATGCATTATGTTTGCTGTATTGTTTCATGCATTTCATGTTCATGCCACTTGAATAATGACTTGAGCCAATTAATGGTTCAAAGTCATGCTCTCTTGAGCACACTTGTGGAAAATTAAGTTTGTCAAGTTGATTTATTCTACCTTTGTGAATTTTTTTACTTAGCCAATTTTTAACTAACTTTCAAAAAGTCCTAGCTACCGTTTGTAAGTCATTTTAGGAGTTTCAAATATTTTTACTTTGATTTTTAAATGATTTTATCAAAGGCAAAAATGTGTTTTGGCAAAACAGTTTTTTTCACCCAAAACTCATACATCTCTGATTTTTCTAGGAATTCATCTTTAATCAGAAAATTAAGCTGATTTTTTACCGTGTAGTTTTACATGTCCTGAGTCTCCAGTAACTTTTTCAGAATTTTTTGAATTTTTAAAAATATGATAAAAAATCGTGGCTTAAAACTGGACAGTGGAGTCAGAATTGAATTTAATGAAAAATCATTTTTCTGTTTTGGTTAAGTTACTTAGAGTGGGCTGATTAGGAGGGTTAGCTACTGACTTAGGGTAGTTTCTAAGCCTTTTTAAACTCTAAAAATGGTTTTTCAAGTCTCGGGTTAAGGGTAGTCAAGTCCGGATTTTTAAACTTAGGAAATTAGAGCCATTTAAAAAAAGATTTAGCCCAGTTTTTATTTTTAATTCAAGCTTTTCAAAATTGTTTTCAAACAATCACAAAGTATTTTGGTTTTAGAATATTTAATTTGATATATTTTCCTAAGGTAGCTGGATATCTATTTTAGATATACGGATTTCCTTAATTAAAGGAAAGAATACATTTCATGCATTGCATTTTCCATATTCATGCATTTTATATAATATATGATTCTTTCTATGATAATTTCTATGATATTGTTATGATTTTGAATTATGTTATATTGTTTATTATATGATTTGGAATATTTCATGATATCCTATGCTTTTTATTTAGTTATTTTTTGGTCATATTATTTAGCATATACTATGTTCATGCATTATTATTTTCATTTTTATTTTCATGCATATTATATGATAGCACTATTTCATATTCCATCTCATTTAATTTATATGCCATATCATTCATGTTTGCCATGTCACTTAGGTTATTTCATTTCATATAGAATATGTTATGTTACTTAGGTTATTTTATTTCATTTAGAATATATCGTATGACTTAGGATATTGCATCTCATATAGAATATACTATGTTACCTAAGTCATTTCATTTTATTTATAATATGTCATATAACTTAGAATATTTTATTTCATTTAGAATATGCTAAGGCATTTACATTATATCATATCATTTAGGAAGCAATATATTATTTAGATTTTGCTATGTCATTTTATTTATGTCATGCATATACATATTCATATCTTTTAAAATGTTTTCAAAAGGATAATGATTTTTCAATAAAAACTAACCTGAGTTGAAATAATTCATGAGTTCTCTACCGGGTTTGCTGGAGGGAATATCATCAATTATCATTAATAAAGGAATATCTTTCTTTCAAAAAAAAAAAGAGAATGATTCGGAAAGTTTTCCAAAACTAATAAAAATTTATATATTTTGCCACATTTGTTGGGGAATATAGGAAAATTTTGAATTTATAAATTTCGGATCATTTTCAATTAAAAATGGAATTATTTTTCTTTAAATTGGGAATTAACTTGAAATACTAAATTTAAAACCGATTTTTTACCGAGACTTGAGATAACACACGATTAATAAGGTACCGATTTATACGGGCGTTGTGGGGGTGCTAATCCTTCCCCCCACGTAACCGACTCCCGAACCCGTTTCTTTGATTTCTCTAGTTTAAACGCAGACTTGAAATTGGTTTTAAAAATGTTTTAATTAATTTTTAAAATATTTTATAAAACCGGTTTTAATAGGTGGCCGATCACACCTAGCTAAAAAAGATTGGTGGCGACTCCATGTCTTTTTCAAGGTCATTTTTAAAACCTTCATTTTTCTAGAGGAATTAAATCGACTTTTCCTCGGTTTTTTTTAATGTCACGCTTAACGAATAATAAAGTCTTGCGATGAGACTCGTTACTTTTTAGGTTGCGACAATATACATTTGTTGGCTTGAGGTTTAGACATTGGTTGTCTAATGGACATTGTCGCATCTTAAAAAATAACGAGTTTTATCGCAACACTTTATTATTCGTTAAGCGTGACATTAAAAAAAATCGAGAAAAAGTCAACTTAATTCCTCTAGAAAAATGAAGGTTTTGAAAATGACCTTAAAAAAGACATGGAGTCGCCACCAATCTTTTTTAGCTAGGTGTGATCCGGAATTTATAAATTCAAAATTTGCCTATATTCCCCAACAAACGTGGCAAAATATAGAAATTTTTTATTATTTTTGGAAAACTTTCCGAATCATTGTCTTTTTTTTTTTTTTATTTTTTAAAAGAAAGATATTCCTTTATTAATGATAATTGATGATATTCCCTCCAGCAAACCCGGTATAGAACTCATGAATTATTTTAACTCGGAAATATCTTTATTTTTTATTAAAAAATCATTATCTTTTTTAAAACATTTTAAAAGATATGAATATGTATATGCATGACATAAATAAAATGACATGGCAAAATCTAAATAATATAATGCATCCTAAATGACATGATATAATTTAAATGCCTTAGCATATTAAATGAAATGAAATATCTTAAGTTACATGATATATTCTAAATGAAATGAAATGACCTAGGTGACATAATATATTCTCTATGAAATGTAATATCCTAAGTCTAAATGAAATACTTTAAATGAAATGAAATGACCTAGGTGACATAATATATTCTCTATGAAATGTAATATCCTAAGTCTAAATGAAATACTTTAAATGAAATGAAATGACCTAGGTAACATAATATATTCTATATGAAATAAAATAACCTAGGTAACATAATATATTCTATATGAAATGAAATAATTTAAATGACATGGCAAATATGAATGATATAACATATGATTTAAATGACAGAATATAAAATAATGCTATCATATAATATGCATGAAAAATAAAAATGAAAATAATAATGCACGAACATAGCATATGCTAAATAATATGACAAACAAAAAAATAATTAAGTAAAAAGCATAGGATATCATGTAATATTCCAAATCATATAATAAACAATATAACATAACTCAAAATCATAACAATATCATAGAAATTATCATAGCAAAAATCACATATTATATAAAATGCATCAATATGGAAAATGCAATGCATGAAAATGTATTTTTTCCTTTAATTAAGGAAATCCGTATATCTAAAAAGATATCCGGTTACCTAGAGAAAATATGTCAAATTAAACATTCTAAAATAAAATACTTAATGATTGTTTGAAAACAATTTTGAAAAGCTTGAAATAAAAATAAAAACTGGGCTAAATCTTTTTTTAAATGGCTCTAACTTCCTAAGTTTAAAATCCCGGACTTGACCACCCCTAATCCGAGACTAAAAAAATCATTTTTAGAGTTTAAAAAGGCTTAGAAACTATCCTAAGTCAGTAGCTAACCTTCCTAATCAGTCCCCTTTTAGTAACTTAACCAAAACAGAAAAATGATTTTCCTCCAAATTCAATTCTGACTCCACTGTCCAGTTTTAAGCCACAATTTTTTACCTTATTTTTAAAAATTCAAAAAATTATGAAAACAATACTGGAGACTCAAGACGTTTCAAAATACACGGGAAAAAATCATCTTAATTTTCTAATTAAATATGAATGCCCAGAAAAATCGAGAAAGTACGAGTACTGTGTGAAAAAAACTGTTTTGCAAAAATACATTTTTGCCTTTAATAAAATCATTTAAAAGTCAAAGTAACAATATTTAAGACTCGCAAAATGACTCACAAACAGTAGCTAGGACTTTTTTGAAAGTTAAAAAAAAATTGGCTAAGTAAAAAAAAAAATCACAAAGGTAGAATAATCAATTTGACAAACCTTAATTTTCCACAAGTGTGCTCAAGAGAGCATGACTTTGAACCATTAATTGGCCTAAGTCATTATTCAAGTGGCATGAACATGAAATGCATGGAAAATTACAGCAAATATGATGCATGAAATGCATGAGTTTAAACCTAAATGTCATGAAAAAATGCATGGCATGATATAGTGACCTAGACCTAAATGAACTTGCATGGCATTTAATGCAACCTAGGTCTAAAATGCATGAACATGCATGGCAAAATAAACCTAACCTAATATCTAAAATTTGCATGGCAATAACACAAACACAAAGCATGCTTAAACCAAAAACTCAACCAAATATCATGCAAATGCTAACCAATCAATTAACATAGCAAAAATGCACACATGATGCTAAAATACAAGGGGTGGCCGAATGGCCTGTGGTTCTTAACAAGCATGGCATTTTCACAAACACTTGGTATCCTAACATGCAAAACTAAAGCAAATGTCATGCAAATGCAAAAACCTACCAACTAACATGGCAAAAATGCAACACACAATGTAAAATACATGGAATAGCCGAATGACCTCAAGCTCCAACAAGCATGGCATTTTCACAAACACCTGATACACTAACATGCTCAACTAAAATTTAACACTCAAAACATGCAAACACAAAGTAGAAATACTAAAACCAAACAAGCATTTTCACAAACACTTGATCTACTAACATGCTCAACTAAAATATAAAACTCAAATCATGCAAACACAACACAAGCATTTTCACAAACACTTGATATACTAAATATAAAACATCAACAAATTAAACATTATGAAAACAGAAAATTAAAAATGCAAGAACATGATATTTAAATCATAAATGGCAACAAACAAAGCAACCAAATTAAAATATAACTCAAGTATATGAAGTAGAATAACACTTAAAACATCAAGATTAAAGAAAATAATATAAATAACATGATAAAATAAACAAAACAACAACATTAATAAAAAAATGTAGGCCATTCAGCCATGGTGAGAAAAATGTAAAAAAAAAATTGTAAAAAAAATATTTAAGAAAGAGATGAAGAAAGAACTTAAGAAGAACAATAAAAAAAACATTTATTTTAAAAGAAAACTCACCAAATAATAATTAAAATAGCAAAAGCAAGAATGGAAAATCAAGAAAGTGCAAGAGTTGGTGCTCAAGAGCAACCTCAAGAAGCTATATTTCAAGCTTTATCTCTTCAAACTTTCCTTTATTTTCCAAACTTTTTCTTTTTGCTTTCAACCAAGGAGAGAAAAAACCAAGAAAAACTAAGAGAAATCAGAAAAATAAAGTGTGAAAAATGAAATTCTGCTCCCTATAGTGCTGGCAGAATTTACCTCTCTCCTCCCTAGGATGTTGTCATTTTTACTCGAACCAATTTTCCATCCAAGGGCTAGTGATTCAAGGTTAAAAATCATGAAATTATCACCCTTAGATTAGCATATCAGCTGTCCATAATTACAGTTGTTCAAGAATAATGTTAACACTCTCCTTCCTCATGCATTGGCCCTATGTGGCTTAATCACAATGGCTTGATCAAAAAAATCTCTAACTAACTCTTAATTCTTGGCCATTTGATTGAAAAATCAGAAGCTCCCTCCTTCCTTTGGGCCTTGGCAGGCCAGCACTCTCTTTTCCAGTCCAAGTCTTAATTTTTGAAAGGCCAAAATAAGCCATTTTTCGGTTGCTTGGGAGAAATGACCGTTTTGCACCCCGGATGCAAATAAATGGCAAACGGACTCCAAATTCAAAATTTATTTTTTTAATACTTTCAAAATAATAAAATATTGAATTCTAGAAGTTTTCAATTTTTTTCGAGTCTGTTTGCTATTTATTTGGATTTGTTTTCCAAAAATGCCCTTTTATGCCCCTATATTTTACCATTTTTTAAACGAGCTCCAAATCAAGATTTTTCTTCACCAATCTCTTCCAAATAATTTAAAAGTGTGATCTGGAATTTTTCATAATTTTTGGAACTCATTTGGTATTTTTTGGGATTTTTCTACTTGAATTACTTCATAGGAGGCCTGGGATTTGGCCATTTTGCAAACGAACTCCGAATCAAGATTTTATTTCGCCAATCTCTTAAAAATAATTTAAAAATGAGATTTAAAAAATTTCAAAATTTTTGGAGTCCATTTACTATTTTTTCGGGATTTATGTTCTTGAATTATTGCATAGGAGGCTCGGGATTTGGCCATTTTGCAAACGAACTCCGAATCAAGATTTTCTTTCGCCAATCTCTTCCAAATAATTTTAAAATGAGATTTACAAATTTTTAGAAGATTTGGAGTTCATTTGCTATTTTTTCAAGATTTTCCTTTTTGAATTACTACATAAGAGACCCGGGATTTGGCCATTTTGCTAACGAACTCCGAATCAAGATTTTATTTCCCCAATCTCTTTAAAATGACTTAAGAATGAGATTTGGAAATTTTCAAAATTTTCGGAGTCCATTTGCTGTTTTTCCCAAATTTTTCAATTTTGCCCTTTTGCCTCCTGTAGACACCTAATTTTGTCTCGACCACTAAAACAGGTATATTTTCTTCCTAAATTGAGGTTTCAGAAAGTAAAAAGACTTTTTTCATCCTATAGGTGGTACCCCAAGACTTAGTTTAAGAGGGTGAGCATAAAAAGTCAAACTCGAAAAAAGTTAACCCCGAAAAAATTCAACCCCGAAAAAGTCAACCCCAGAAAGTGAACTACTGAAAAAATCAACCCACTTTCAAAATCAATATTTGAAGTTCAATTGAAAAATGGCGAAAGAATATTGATAATCCGAGGTCTACATCGAAAGATATAGAGTTCGAAAGTTGGGTTATGGAGATTCAGTAGAAAAGAAATCCTAATCCGAGAAATTTGGGGAAAAGTGCTTAAACGATCGAATTGGTCGAAATTGAAGGTTCCAAATGAAAGATAAGCACTGACTACGAGTAATGGAGAAGGCACTTGAAAGAAAAATCGAAAGCCGAGAATTAGGGTTTTCGGTAGATTTCGGTGAAATAGAGAAGAATCACAGAAATGGCCCAACTTGGTAAGACTCTTAATTCTTGGCCATTTGATTGAAAAATCAGAAGCTTCCTCTTTTCTTTGGGCCTTGGCAGGCCAGCACTTCTCTTTTCCAGCCCAAGTCTGATTTTTTGAAAGGCCAAAATAAGCCTTTTTCGGTTGCTTGGGTGAAATGACCGTTTTGCCCCCCGGATGCAAATAAATATCAAACGGACTCCAAATTCAAATTTTCTTTTTTTAATACTTCCAAAATAATAAAGCATTGAGTTCTGGAAGTTTTCAAAATTATCCGAATCCGTTTGCAATTTATTTGGATTTTTTCTTCCAAAAATGCCCTTTTATGCCCCCATATTTTACCATTTTTTAAACGAGCTCCAAATCATGATTTTTCTTCACCAATCTCTTCCAAATAATTTAAAAGTGTGATCTGGAAGTTTTCATAATTTTTGGAGCTCATTTGGTATTTTTTCGAGATTTATCTGGTTGAATTACTACAAAAGAGCTCGGGATTTGGCCATTTTGCAAACGAATTCTGAATCAAGATTTTATTTCGCCAATCTCTTCTAAATAATTTAAAAATGAGATTTGTAAAATTTTAGAATTTTTGGAGTAAATTTGCTATTTTTTCGGGATTTATCTTCTTGAATTATTGCATAGGAGGCCCGGGATTTGGCCGTTTTGCAAACGAACTCCGAATCAAGATTTTATTTTGCCAATATCTTCCAAATAATTTAAAAATGAGATTTGCAAAATTTCAAAAGATTTGGAGTTCATTTGCTATTTTTCCGAGATTTTCCTTCTTGAATTACTACATAAGAGGCCCGAGATTTGGCCATTTTGCAAACGAACTCCGAATCAAGATTTTCTTTCGCCAATCTCTTCCAAATGATTTAAGAATGATATTTGCAAATTTTCATAATTTTCGAAGTCCATTTGCTATTTTTCCCAAATTTTTCAATTTTGCCCTTTTGCCTCCGAAACCCGGTTTTGCTCAAAACAAGTCCGATTTTTAGATTTTCTTCAAGATGAGCCTTGGGCTATCCCTTTTTAATCATTTATCATCCATTGGGAGCTTTGGTGTCTCATTGAAATCCCTGTTACCACCATATCCAAGGTGGTATAATCCAAATGCAAGATGTGATTATCACTTTGGAATTGTTGGCCATAGCATCGAAGACTGTATGGAATTCAAAAAGAAAGTGCAAACTCTTATAGATGCCAAGTGGTTAGATCCAACCACTCTGATTGATAGAGGACTGGGAAAGCGCATTAGGATTGGGAGATTTACAGCATTGAGGTGGAAAGATTTCGGTCTTATATGATGTAATAGGATTTCACTTATTCAGTAGCCGGGTCTTATAGCCTTAGGATGCTAGGAAGAATAAAGTGCTTGTAAAGACAGTTTTAACCACTGTTCAAATTTGGTAAAACATGGTTTATACCATTGTGAACATTGATATGGATAGAATTGACTATGCTTCAAATTTATGAGATGGTGATGATTAAGTTCCTCCGATTCTTATTTCCTCCGTGATATCTTCCCCTTTGCATTTTGCATCTGATCAATTATTTGTCATACCATACATTCATACATGTATCATATTAGCATCAGGTTGCATTCATGCATTCATAATCAGCATGATTTTTCTGTATATATCCATGTATTAATTTGTTTATTCTTTACATGCATCATGTTGACTTTGGGTTGCATTCATGACAAACATAGTCAGCATGATTTCTTTGTATATGCTCATGCATTAATCTGTCATATTAACATTAGGATGCATTCATGACACACATGGTCAGCATGATTTTCTTTGTATATACTCTGTATCAATCATTCATTGTTTGCATGTATCATAATTGACACCGTGTTGCATTCATAGGATATATGATCATTCATTGGAAAATACGCTAAAATGTACATGATCATTCATTGCATATATCCATGCATTGATTTGTTTATTCTTTGCTTGCAACATGTTGGCATCGTGGTTGCATTTATCACATATATGGTCATCATGTTTCCATTGCACATGTCCATACATCATATTGTTTAGGCTTCACGTGCATCAAATTTCATTCATGGCTCCTTCATCATGACATACATTTGGGGGAAATAAACAGAAGTTGGCTTGGCTTTAGGAGTCTTTGAAAGAATTTCCATTTCAAATCAGAGGTATAAATAGTACTGAGTACCTTTTTAATACAGGCTAGTGCTATGGAGGATGAACAAGTTGCCCAAATGGAAAAAATGGAAAGGGAACAGAAAGAATTGCGAGAACAGCTAGCAAAGTCTCAAGCAGAATCTAAGGATTAGATGACTAAATTGATGGAGCTGATGTCCACCGTAATCAAGGGAAAAGGATACACTGAAAACTTTGTCACCAGGAAAGGGTTAGAGGCACAAAAGGGTTAGAATGAGGTCGTAATGATTGATGCCCAGAACACTGTTAACCATGTCAATGTCCTAAACTCAGATGATCCAACTGAAAAGGCAAAGTTGAAAATGGTTAATAAGGTAGAGTTGGCAGATTCCCAAGGGAAATATCAGTTGCTAGATGAAAGGCTCCGGGCAGTAGAAAGTACAGATGTATTTGGGAGTTTAGATGCAAAAGAACAATGTTTGGTCCTCGATTTAGTCATTCCTCCTAAGTTCAAGATCCCTGACTTTGTGAAATATGACGGGACGATCGATCCATCAGCCCACATCACTATGTTCTGCTGGAAGATGACAAGTCATATAGATAATGATAAGCTTTTGATTCACTACTTTCAGGATAGCCTCAACGGATCTGCAATTAGGTGGTATAGTCAGTTGAGCAAGGATTAGATTCGCTCTTGGAATGACTTGGCTAGGGTTTTTCTAAACCAGTACAAGCATATGACCGATATGGCGCCTAACCGTCTCACCTTGCAAAATATGAAGAAAAGAGCTACTGAGAGCTTCAAAGAATATGCGCAATGGTGGATGAGCCTGGCCGCCCAAGTACAACTGCCCTTAACTCAGAAGGAAACCACTGTCATTTTTGTGAATACACTGCAGGCCTCGTACTATGATATACTTGTCGGCAACACCACAAAGGATTTTTCGGATGTGGTAATTTCAAGGGAGATGATTGAGAATGCTATCAAGGATGGGAAAATTGAAGGAGAAAGAACATCCAATACCAAGAAAAAAGAGGCATCTGAAAAGAAAAAGGAAGATACCCAAGTCGTGGAAGGCTTTGCCTCACCTCCCCGATTCTCCTCGTATCAACCATTTTACTCTACCCTAAACAATGTCTCTCAAGGTTTTTATCCTTACCAACCAATGACTGCAACTACACCAGAATTTATATCTGTCTATCAATCGGACACCCTTGGGAATAATCGAAAGGGGTATAAAAAGCGAAAAAGAAATCAGGATGACCCGATTCCTGTGACATATAGTGATCTATTACCTCAACTCATCTAGAATCACCTTGTGAAACCCATGCAATTAGAGCCTCTGAAGCCCCCTTATCTGAGCTGGTATGATGCTAATGAGTGTTGTGGTTATCATTCTGGTAATCAAGGTCACTCAACAGAGAACTGCCCCCTTTGAAGTACAAGGTCAAGGATCTCATCAAGGCTGGTTCGATAAGTTTTGAAGATGGAAAAGCCAAGTGTCATAAGAAACATGGTGCATGATCATATTAGGTTTTTGACGCATGTAGTTCTATACACTGTGATGATGAAAACACTTGTCTCATGTAAACATCTACATGAATTAAATGAATTTTGAATTTTAAATGCTTTGTGTTTGTTGTGTTTTAACAATAATTTGAATTTGCAAAAACAAGCATTAAGGAAATTTTAATAATGGATAGTCTCAAGAATATTGTTAATCATTGTTAGACATGACCCAACACCCTCCCCCATCTTTTTTGGGCTTCTCTATGCCTAAACCTTGAATCAAGAACACTTGAAAGACCTAATGCTTCAAGGAATATGAATGATTGAACTTCACCAAAAAAAAAAAAAGCATTGTCATTGCAGAATAAGCAAGGATGTAAATCCTAGCCTAGGCTATGAAGAAAGGAACGAACTTTTTGAAATTTTTAGAATTCCTTGAAATTCAAACAAATGAGACATTCTTTCAAGAATCTAGATTTTGATAATTTGATGTGTGTCAAGATTGTGCTAAAACCATTCATGACCTTTTCCAATGACTATAAAACTTCAATTACCCAAACATCACTTCATGATTAATACCTTGGAGCACAATGACCAAACCAGATTATCCCATATCCCAGAGAAAACCCATTTTTAGGTCATATTTTCCTTGTCTCTTCAAAGAACTCAGATTGGAAACTCAGCCTTTTCAAAATAGACCTAGACTTGCTATGTTCCTTGTTGATACAAATTCTCATGGTTAATCAAATTGGGGCATCATATGTGGAAATGATGTTTATATGGTGAAAAAGGATAGGACTAACGCATGAATCAGTGGGGCATGTGACAAAAAAATGCGAAAAAAGAAAAAAATTGTGATATCATGCATATGAGAATTCGGATGATTTAAAGTGCAAAATGAAATTTTGATTATCAATTTCCCGTGAGGATTGCTTTTCAATGAGAATATTTGTGCTTGACATGAAAAATGGCCATTTTTCATATCCCTTTCACAAGAGAAAAATTATTATCCATAGTCATCCCTTTTGAGCCAAAAGAATTCTTTCTTCTTTGAACCCTGATCAAGGATCACCCTCTACACTGGAGGGCAAATGCGAGGAAAGATCTTTTAGAGAACATGGAGGAATGAATCCTAGCTCAAAGACTGCAAAGCAAATGGAGACCCGAATAAATACGAGCTCACTCTGTCAGAAAAAAAGCGGCAAAATGAAAAAAAAAATGTGAAAGATATGGCAAATTGAAAAGCCAAGAACGAAGAAGAAAAGACGCAAAAGTCAAAAGGAATGAAAAGTCCAAAAGGGACAAATGCTTCAAAAAAATCCTCCTCAAGAAATGATCCTTGATCTGATTACCCTCAAACACATATTTTGGGCCTATTTATCCTTTCTTTTTGAACCCTGAGCCATGGCCTACATTACGTGCTTTGAAAAGTCCATTTTGATCAAGCATGAATATTTAATTTGAAAGGTTTTTCCTCAGATTTTATCCCATCTCATCAAATTATCATTTCACTAAGGAAGAATTTAGAATTCTCAAGTGTATGGTAGAACAAAAAAAAAAGAGAGAGAAAAATTGGAAAGAATGGGACTTTAGGGAGAAAACCCAAAGATGGACGGTCTAGAGTAAGATGGAATTTTTTATGCCATTTATGTTAGTGCCCATACCACAAAAGAGAAGGTCATCTTGAGAAAGTGGTCATCGAGGAACATCTAGGAATTCCTGAACCTTAAATTGACAGCTCTCATTCAGATGATTGTCTTCAAAAAACTGAAACTTCTTTTTTTCTCTAAAATTAAGCTTTCCGGTTTAAACATCTCGGCCAATCTTGACGCTTGTCAAAATTCCTTGATATGAAAACTAAAAGAATGTTGAATTTTCTTGGTTCTCAATGAATTCATGATTTATAAAACCTGTTCCATTGGTGAGCCTAGTAGGGATATACATTTTTGTCATGAAGTTTTCCTGGAAAAGCCAGAATCTTGTTATACCAAGCCTTGCCAATCCCAGTTAAAAAAACCCAGATTGACACTTAGAGAAATTTCTAACGATGATCATCAGTCTTCAAAAGATTTGTACATCACATATTGTGGGGTTAATATTTTTTGTTCAGAAGTTTTCAAAATGAGAAAACAAGTAAAGATATATTTTTTTGAAATACCCATTTTGATGTTGACATGAGACAAGGATTTTTCTAACCCAAAGCTATAGAACTGCCAAGATAGGTCCTGACTTCCAAATATGAGTTGAAGAAATAGAACCCGGTTTAGATCTCTGTTGATGAAAGTTTGAAAACTATTAGGGCAAAGAGAATAGCCAAAATGAATTGAAGATATGCTATTATTTGAAGAGGAAAAATGAATTTGAAAGGCTAAGCCAAAGTCTAGAGAAACAAGCGGGGGCATTTGCATCACTAATGAGCACTCATCTCTTTATCGAGCTTTTGCATCTGCACAGTGTCGGCAAGCATTTGCATCATTCATGGGTATTTGCATTGGCATTATTCTATAAGCATCTGCATTTTACCTTTACATTTACATTCTTCATGGAATTCGCATTTGCGTCATCTCAAGCAATTGCATCATTTTTAGAATCATTGCATTTTCATTATTGATAAGTGCTTAATTTCATACATTTTTCTATTTAATTTCCTTATACTTTGTGCTTTGATTCTTACTTCCTTGACATTTTACTAGTTTTTTATGCTTTGTAGGTATTTTCGAGGAGATGAAGTCAAAACATGTCAATTAGGATATTAAAGAGCTTACAAAATCACAATCACAAGATGGAAAAACAGTTGGGAGTCAAAAAGATCAAATTCTTGGTGCAAAGCAAGAAGACAGATTTGACCTCCGGAGCTTTTTTCTAAGAAAACATGATGTTAGACTCTTTATTCGAAGAAACTTCCTTCTTTACTTTTGAAGATCACTTGATTACCTTTCCAACGGTTGGTCATGGGCCTTAATCGGATAAGAAATGGTCATCCAAATTGGCATTGGAATATCTCCCTAAAAACCCTAGTGGCAGAAAAAACCCTAGCCGCAAATCGCATATTTTTCTTAATAGCCTAGCTGACATTTATGTTTATCTTTGCCAAAGAAGGATTAGTGGCTATCAACTTGCATTAATTGCATTAATTGCAAATATCTTTCCTTAAAGCTAATCCTAGTCAAAGTTGGAGAATTAAATCAGCCAAGACTTTCCTTCCTTACACTTACTTTGCCTGCAAGTTTGTAATCTCTCTTTATTAAAGAGTGCTTTGACTAAAACTTTCCTACTTTATTCAAACTTGGCTGCCAAGGCTTATATCTTTCCTTAAAACACAAAAGTCAGCCATTTTTCCTTAACTTTAGCCACAAGTAAGCATTTATTGAAGGGAGAGAGTTGAAATTCACTTATTTGATGCCCTAGCTATTGCCTATAAATAGAGATCAAGGGAGCATATGAAATTTACACTTCTCCAAGCATCAAAGTTCTGATTTCTTCTTTGTTTTAGAGTTTTTGAGAGAACAAGAGGCTGGATAATTAATATTCTTCTTCTTCTCTCTTTCTTTTATTTTCATCTTAGATTCTCTTTAATTTTATGCTTATGTTTACAATGCCTATGCTAGGCTAAACTTTTATTTGGTTAAGGGTGATTTCAAAGCCCTAGACATGTTATGTAATTAATTTTCAGAATCTATCTACCATTGTTTTCTATCAAAGTTGCTTATGTTCTTCTATTAGAATTGTTCATGATGAGGTTTTGATTTGTTTAGGTGGCCAACTAGATAAATCTTGATAATTGTCTAATGCTAGTTTAGGAGTCTTGATCCGTGTAATTGTCTTGATTTCCTATTCATAATTGGCAATTTGTGATTAATGATTATGGTCAAGTTTTCAATAATTGCAAAATGGAACATAACCTAAGTTGAACAATCCGAGCTTATGTGTTTGTTGCTTAGATCAACCTATCTTTCTCATCATAAAGATGCTATTAAATTGAACTTAGAGAGCTTATTCTAGGTTGTTTGATAGTTAGAGATTAAATAGAGAGCTTGTTCTATTTAACGACAAATTAAGGAAAGATTGGGGTAACAGAGCTTGTTGTTATCTACGGTTGTTAACTTTGATAGCTAATTAATGTTGATAGATATGAAATTGATTCTTAATGATGTCTAGTGGTGGAGAATGAAACCTTAACCATATTTCTCATATTTGATTCTTCTTAATTACTTATTTTCTCATTCTTATTATTATCTTTAGTTTAAATCTGATCTCAAAATACCCTTTTCTTTTATTGTTCTTGAATTTAAGTTTTAAACTATTAACTTATAAACTAAAACCCAATCCCTGAGGACTCGACCCTTGCTAATCACTATACTTTACAATTGATTCTTTTTAAGTGCAAGGTTAAATAAGATACACTCTTTTGGGTACATCAAATTTTTGGCGCTGTTGCCGGGGATCGCTTTCTTTAGTTTATTAGTTTATTAGACAATTACACCGATCAAGACTCCTAAACTAGCATTAGACAATTATCAAGATTTATCTAGTTGGCCAGCTAAACAAATCAAAACATCATCATGAACAATTTTAATAGAAGAACATAAGCAACTTTGATAGAAAACACTGATAGATAGATTCTGAAAATTAATTACATAACATGTCTAGGGTTTTGAAATCACCCTTAACCAAATAAAAGCTTAGCCTAGCATAGGCATTGTAAACATAAACATAAAATTAAAGAGAATCTAAGACGAAAATAAAAGAAAGAGAGAAGAAGAAGAAGAATATTAATTATCCAGCCTCTTGTTCTCTCAAAAACTCTAAAACAAAGAAGAAATCAGAACTTGATGCTTGGAGAAGTTTAAATTTCGTATGCCCCCTTGATCTCTATTTATAGGCAATAGCTAGGGCATCAAACAAGTGAATTTCAGCTCTCTCCCTTCAATAAATGCTGACTTGTGTCTAAAGTTAAGGAAAAGTGGCTGACTTTTGTGTTTTAAGGAAAGTTATAAGCCTTGGCAGCCAAGTTTGAATAAAGTAGGAAAGTTTTAGTCAAAGCACTCTTTAATGAAGAGAGATTACAAACTTGCAGGCAAAGTAAGTGTAGGGAAGGAAAGTCTTGGCTGATTTAATTCTCCAACTTTGACTAGGATTAGCTTTAAGGAAAGATACTTGCAATTAATGCAATTAATGCAAGTTGATAGCCACTAATCCTTCTTTGGCAAGGATAAACATAAATGTCAGCTAGGGTATTAAGAAAAATATGTGATTTGCGGCTAGGGTTTTTTCTGCCACTAGGGTTTTTAGAGAGATATTCCAATGCCGATTTGGATGACCATTTATTATTCGATTTAGGCCCATGGCCAACCGTTGGAAAGGTAATCAAGTGATCTTCAAAAGTCAAGAAGGAAGTTACTTCGAGTAAAGAGTCTAATATCATGTGTTCTTAGCAAAAATCTCCGTAGGTCAAATCTGTCTTCTTGCTTTGCACCAAGAATTTGATCTTTTTGACTCCCAACTCTTTTTCCATCTTGTGATTGTGATTTTGTAAGCTCTTTAACATCCTAATTGACATGTTTTGACTTCATCTCCTCCAAAATACCTACAAAGCATAAAAACCTAGTAAAATGTCAAGGAAGTAAGAATCAAAGCACAAAGTTAAGGAAATTAAATAGGAAAATGTATGAAATTAAGCACTTATCAAATTCTCCCACACTTAATCTTTTGCTAGTCCTCGAGCAAAATCAAATAGACACAAGGTAAGAAAACCGAATCTAGTTCACTTTCAATACAACTTATAGATAATCATTGAACATGTCTTACAAACTAATCAATAGCTTAAAGAGTTTCACAAAGAATCATGCTTGATAGTAAAAGGTTTGAGTTAAGTTAACATAACATATCTCAATCAAAATAGTGCATGTTCAAACTTAATCTCAACTTCCCACATGGGATACTCTCATGATTTTCACGATTTAAAGTAGTGGTAAAGCGTTTACACTCAATCAATCCCATGAAAACAGTTCTACCATATGCTTCTTGTCCACCTATTATCCACTATTTAGATCATGCAACTTCATAAATCAAGTGGTCTTTATTCAAGGTTATAATGGGGCCAAGGGGTAATAAATATGGTTAAAGAATAAAAGGAAAAAGATATTACAAAGGTTCCAAAGATTTCATAGAGTTTAGAGACATAATAAGATTCATACAAAGAAAACTTCTCAAAACTCTTTACAAAGCACATAATACATAGGCCGAATATTCATGTTGGGCCTTTTCTTCATTCTAAACAACTTTGTAACATCTTTTTTTTTCCACAAGTTCAAGAGAAGATTCATATATATATATATATATATATTTTCATAGGAATGTATTTGCCAATATTCCCTTTCTTTTTCTCTTGACTTTTCTTTAATTTTCCCCCACACTTATTTCTTGTTTCTAACCCAAATTTTCAATAGATCTGCCTTGTCTTTGCAACATGATTCAAAACATGCTAATTCATCTTTGGAACAAGGGTAAAGATATAAATAAGTATATTTAGGTTAGGGACAAGTTATGGTTACCAAAGAAGTAGCTTATTCAATGTAGGCTCAAATTGGTTCACTAAGGGGGATGTTCTCTTGGAACATCAATAAGGGATGGTTGTTTGGCCCTGGTTAAAAATCCTAATGCCTCTATCATATTCATGTTGTCACATGCATCAATATAGTCTCAACAAGGTTTAAAGCAAGTTCTAGAGAATCATGTAATCATAAGAGCACTCAAGAAAAAAATTAGATTGATATGTATAATGCATCAATCATATAGGCTCAAAAACTCACAAGGATGATTATACAAGTTAGATTTAAGTCTAAACATGCTTCTTTCTCAATCAACATATCATATTAACATTGGCTCAAAAAAAAAAAAAAAACAATGACATCAAGCTCAATTCTCATGAAAATCTTCTCACTAATAAATCAGTTTTAGACTAATGCAATTCATATCTCATCATAGTATTGAAAGTAATTAAGGCACACTAAAAACAACATAAAAAGAATAAAAAACAAAACACACTAAATAAAATCCTAAATTCTTCCCCCACATTTAATTTTTACATTGTCTTCAATGTAATGCTTTTATCCCCAATGCAAGAATTATATGTAAGAGAAAAGAACTACTAAACAAAACAAACTAAAGAAAAACAATAAAAGATAGAATGATGGAGAGTATGGATTAGAAGACAACAAGCTCTGTTACCCCAATCTTTCCTTAGTTCGTCGTTAAATAGAACAAGCTCTCTATTTAATCTCTAACCATCAAACAACCTAGAATAAGCTCTCTAAATTCAATTTAATGGCAGCTTTATGATGAGAAAGATAGGTTGATCTAAGCAACAAACACATAAGCTCGGATTGTTCAACTTAGGTTATGTTCCACTTTGCAATTATTGAAAACTTGACCATAATCATTAATCACAAATTGCTACTTATGAATAGGAAATCAAGACAATTACACGGATCAAGACTCCTAAACTAGCATTAGACAATTATCAAGATTTATCTAGTTGGCCACCTAAACAAATCAAAACATCACCATGAACAATTTTTATGGAAGAACATAAGCAACTTTGATAGAAAACAATGATAGATAGATTCTGAAAATTAATTACATAACATGTCTAGGGCTTTGAAATCACCCTTAACCAAATAAAAGTTTAGCCTAGCATAGGCATTGTAAACATAAACATAAAATTAAAGAGAATCTAAGAAGAAAATAAAAGAAAGAAAGAAGAAGAAGAAGAAGAATATTAATTATCCAGCCTCTTGCTCTCTCAAAAACAAAGAAACAAAGAAGAAATCAGAATTTGATGCTTGGGGAAGTGTCAATTTCGTATGCCCCCTTCGTCTCTCTTTATAGGCAATAGCTAGGGCATCAAACAAGTGAATTTCAGCTCTCTCCCTTCAATAAATGCTGACTTGTGGCTAAAGTTAAGGAAAAGTGGCTGACTTTTGTGTTTTAAGGAAAGATATAAGCCTTGGCAGCCAAGTTTGAATAAAGTAGGAACGTTTTAGTCAAAGCACTCTTTAATGAAGAGAGGTTATATTCTTGTAGCCAAAGTAAGTGTAAGGAAGAAAAGTCTAGGCTGATTTAATTCTCCTACTTTGACTAGGATTAGCTTTAAGGAAAGATACTTGCAATTAATGCAATTAATGCAAGTTGACAGCCACTAATCCTTCTTTGGCAAGGATAAACTTAAATGTCAACTAGGGTATTAAGAAAAAGTTGTCATTTACGGCTAGGGTTTTTTTCTGCCACTAGGGTTTTTAGGGAGATATTCCAATGCCGATTTAGATGACCATTTCTTATCCGATTTAGGCCCATGACCAGCCGTTGGAAAGGTAATCAAGTGATCTTCAAAAGTCAAGAAGGAAGTTTCCTCGAATAAAGAGTCTAACAACATGTTTTCTTAGCAACCAGCTCCGGAGGTCAAATCTGTCTTCTTGCTTTGCACCAAGAATTTGATCTTTTTGACTCCCAACTCTTTTTCCATCTTGTGATTGTGATTTTGTAAGGTCTTTAACATCCTAATTGACATGTTTTGACTTCATCTCCTCCAAAATACCTACAAAGCATAAAAACCTAGTAAAATGTCAAGGAAGTAAGAATCAAAGCACAAAGTATAAAGAAATTAAATAGGAAAATGTATGAAATTAAGCACTTATCAAATTTCCCCACACTTAATCTTTTGCTAGTCCTCGAGCAAAATCAAATAGACACAAGGTAAGAAAACTGAATCTAGTTCACTTTCAATACAACTTAAAGATAATCATTGAACAAGTCTTATAAACCAATCAATAGCTTAAAGAGTTTCACAAAAAATCATGCTTGATAGTAAATGGTTTAAGTTAAGCTAAAATTAACATAACATATCTCAATCAAAATAGTGCATGTTCAAACTTAATCTCAACTTCTCAAATGGGATACCCTGATGATTTTCACTCTTTAAAGTAGTGGTGAAGTGTTTACACTCAATCAATCTCATGAAAACAGTTTCTACCATATGCTTGCTTGTCCACCTATTCTCCACTACTTAGATCATGCCACTTCATGAATCAAGAGGTCTTTATGCAAGGTTATAATGGGGCCAAGGGGTAATAATGTGGCTAAAGAATAAAAGATAAAGGATATTAAAAAAATTCCAAAGATTTTATAGAGTTTAGAGACATAATAAGATTCATACAAAGAAACTTCTCAAAACTCTTTACAAGTACATAATCACGTAGGCCGAATATTCATGTTGGGCCTTTGCTTCATTCTAAACAACTTTCGAACATCTTTTTCTTTTCTTTAACTAGAAGTTCAAGAGATTATTCAATTTTTTTTTTCACGTGGGAATGTATTTGGCAATATTCCCTCTATTTTTCTCTTGACTTTTGCCTTTCTCCTCCCCCACACTTATTTCTTATTTCTAACCCAAAATTTGAATAGATCTTACTTGTCTTTGCAATATGTCTCAAAACATGCTAATTCATCCTTAGAACAAGGGTAAGGATATAAATAAGTATATTTAGGTTAGGGACAAGTTATGGTTACCAAAGAAATAGCTTATTCATTGTAGGCTCAAATTGGTTCACTAAGGGGGATGTTCTCTTGGAACATCAATAAGGGATGGTTGTTTGGCCCTGGTTAAAAATCCTAATGCCTCTATCATATTCATGTTGTCACATGCATCAATATAGTCTCAACAAGGTTTAAAGCAAGTTCTAGAGAATCTTGTAATCATAAGAGCACTCAAGAAAGAAATTAGATTGATATGTATAATGCATCAATCATATAGGCTCGAAAACTCACAAGGATGATTATACAAGTCAGATTTAAGTCTAAACATGCTTCTTTCTCAATCAACATATCATATTAATATTGGCTCATAAAAAGTTGATATCAAGCTCAATTCTCATGAAAATCTTCTCACTAATAAATCTGTTTTAGACTTATGCAATTCATATCTCATCATAGTATTGAAAGTAACTAAAACACACTAAAAACAACATAAAAAGAATAAAAAACAAAACACACTAAAAAAAATCCTAAATTTTTCCTCCCACACTTAATTTTTACATTGTCCTCAATGTAATGTTATTATCCCCAATGCAAGAATTATATGTAAGAGAAAAGAACTACTAAACAAAACAAAAGAAAAACAATGAAAGATAGAATGATGGAGAGTAAGGAATATGCAAATCTGATATAATAAATGCTCTCCATCCTTTTGGGTTGCCTCCCAAGAAGCGCTTGATTTATTGTCCTCAGCCTGACTTAGACCCATGCCATTATTATTCAACATAATTCGGCTCAAAAAGTGGTAACTCCTCCACATCTTGTATTAGAAAGTTCTCATAGTAAGGCTTCAATCTATGACCATTCACTTTGAATGCCTTATCTGTTTTTGGGCTTTGGATTTCAACTGCACCATGAGTAAATACATTAGTAATAACAAAAGGTCCAACCCAACGAGAACGTAACTTACCTGGAAATAACTTTAAGGCGTGAATGGAAGAGAAGAACTTTTTGTCCAACAACAAAGTCCTTTCTTGATATCATCTTGTCATGGAATGCCTTAGTCTTTTCCTTGTAAATCCTAGAATTCTCATAGGCATCATTCCTTATCTCCTCTAATTCTTGTAGGTCAAGTTTTCTTTGCTTACCTGTCTCATCCATCTCCATGTTGCATTGTTTGATAGCCTAATATGATTTGGAACCAACCGGAAGATGACAAGGCTTACCATAAACAAGTCGATAAGGAGACATACCAATGGGTGTCTTATATGCTGTCCTATAAGCCCAAAGTGCATCATCAAGTCGTGAACTCCAATCCTTCCTATTTGGTTTAACTGTCTTTTCAAGGATGGACTTAACTTCTCGGTTTGACACTTCAGCTTGCCCACTAGTTTGAGGATGATATGAGGTGGAGACCTTGTGTGTGATGTTATACTTCCTCAAAAGTGCTTCCATAGTCCTATTGCAAAAGTGAGTACCTTTATCGCTGATTATGGCCTTTGGCGTTCCAAACCTAGCAAAGATGTTAGTCTTGACAAAATCTAAAACAACTTTAGAGTCATTAGTCCTAGTGAATTTTGCTTCCACCCACTTTGAAACATAATCAACGGCAAGTAAAATATAAAGATTACCAAAAGAAGAAGGAAAAGGTCCCATGAAATCCATGCCCCATACATCAAAAATTTCAACAATAAGTATTGGAGTTTGAGGCATTTGATTTCTAGCACCTAAGTTACCTGTTCTTTGGCAACGATCACATGACTTGCAAAAGAGGTATGCATCTTTGAATATAGTAGGCCAATAAAATCCAGAATCAAGAACTTTCATGGCTGTTCTTTTGGATCCAAAGTGTCCTCCACATGCATAAGAGTGACAAAAGGTGAGAATAGATTGAAATTCAGATTCGAGTACACACCTTCTTATAATCTGATCGGAGCAATGCTTCCAAAGGTAAGGATCATCCCATATGTAGTATTTGGCATCACTCTTGATCTTATTTCTTTGAGCTTGTGTCAACTATTGTGGCAACTTCTTGGTAACTAAGTAATTAACAATATCGGCATACCAAGGAGTTGTTGTACTTAAAAAGAAGTTGCTCATCCGGAAGTTCTCATTCAAGGGTAGTGCATCTTCTTCATGAACTAAACGGCTAAGATGGTCCGCAACCAGGTTGTCACTACCTCTATTATCTTTTATCTCCAAATCAAACTCTTATAAGAGAAGTATCCATCTAATCAACCTTGGTTTGGCCTCCTTCTTAGTGAGTAAGTACCTAAGGGCTGCATGGTCAGAATATACAATTACTTTAATACCAATTAAATAAGATCGAAATTTTTTAAAGCAAATACAACAGCCAAAAGTTCTTTTTCAGTAGTGGAATAGTTCAATTGAGTATCATTAAGAGTTCGGGAGGCATAATAAATGGCATGTGAGTCTTTGCCAACCCGTTGGCCCAAAACAGCTCCAATGGCATAGTCACTAGCATCACACATGATTTCAAAAGGTACATTCCAATCTGGTGGTTGCATGATAGGAGCTGATGTCAAGAGTCCCTTCAATGTTCCAAACGCCTCTTTGCATTTGTCATCAAAGTGGAAACCCACATCTTTTTGTAGTAGCTTGCAAAGAGGTAATGTGATCTTTGAGAAGTCTTTGATAAATCTCCTATAGAAACCTGCATGTCCAAGAAAAGAACGAACCTCTCTCACATTTGTGGGAGGTGGTAAAGAATACATAATATCTATTTTAGATTTATCAACCTCTATCCCTCTAGAAGAAATAACATGGCCCAAAACTATTCCTTGTTCTACCATAAAGTGACATTTTTCCCAATTCAAAACAAGGTTAGTTTCCATGCATCTTTCAAGTACAAGTGTAAGGTTCTCTAGACATCTATCAAAAGAATCACCATAGACACTAAAATCATCCATAAACACTTCTATGATGTTCTCTACATAATCTGAAAATATGCTAACCATACACCTTTGGAATGTAGCTGGTGCATTACAAAGACCAAATGGCATACGCCGGTATGCAAAAGTACCAAATGGACAAGTGAATGTTGTTTTCTCTTGGACCTCCGGAGCAATGGCAATCTGATTATAACCTGAAAAACCATCAAGAAAATAATAATGAGAATGGCCAGCTAACCTTTCAAGCATTTGATCAATAAAAGGTAAAGGAAAGTGGTCTTTGCGAGTTGTGGAATTAAGTTTTCGATAATCAATACAAACTCGCCACCCTGTTTGAATCCTAGTAGGAACAAGTTCATTCTCATTATTTGTTACCACCGTTACACCTGATTTCTTTGGAACCACTTGGACCGGGCTCACCCATTTGCTATCCGAGATAGGATAGATCACTCCAACATCTAGGAGCTTCAGTATCTCCTTTTTCACAACCTCCATCATAGGAGGGTTCAATCTTCTTTGTGCTTCTCTTGTTGGTTTGGACGCCTCCTCTATCAAAATCTTGTGCATGCACATAGATGGGCTTATTCCCTTGATATCGGCAATTGTCCAACCAATTGCTGTTTTATGCTCTCTAAGCACCCGAATAACTCGCTCTTCTTGCAAAGGTGTGAGCTCTTTGGCAATGATGACCGGTAGTGTGTCCTTTTCACCTAAGAACACATATTTCAAGTGGTTCGGTAGTGGTTTCAACTCTAAAGTTGGTGCCTGCAAAATGGAAGGTAGAAGTTTCTCATTAGATAAAGGCAAATCAATAAATGAAACATCAAACCTTGCATCTTTAGGTGGCAGCGAGTGTAAAGATTCTAGTGCCCCTTCCACATGGTCACTCAAGGCTAGTTCCCCTTTAGCATTCCCCATTCCGAGATGTTTGCTAAGGACTATTTCCACACTTTCTTCAACATCTAGCTCATAAGCTTGCTGCACTAGTGAGTCAATTATATCAATATTAAAAACAGAATGCACATCACTAGGATATCTCATGGCCTCAAAAATGTTAAAGCGAATTATTTCACCATCAAATTCCATAGTTAAAGTGCCATCATGTACATCTATTTTAGTTCTTGATGTTTTCAAGAATGGTCTCCCTAATAGAATAGGTGTGGGATTAGAAGACATCTCATCTTCCATCTCAATAACATAAAAGTCAGCGGGAAAAACCAATTCATTAACCTGTACAAGAACGTCTTCTACAACTCCTCTTGGGTAAGTGTTAGAACGGTCAGCAAGTTGTATTATAACACCGGTTTCCTCTAATGGTCCTAGATTCAATGAAGCATAAATTGAATATGGCATGACATTAATAGATGCCCCTAGATCTAGCATAGCACGCTCAAACCTGGTGTTGCCTATCTTACAAGGAATGGTAAACATACCTGGATCCTTGCATTTAGGTGGGAGTTTCTTTTGAAGAACAGCTGACACATTCTCCCCTACACTTACCTTTTCATTCCATTTCAACTTCCGTTTAGATGTGCACAACTCTTTTAGGAACTTGGCATATCTTGGCACTTGCTTGATAGCATCTAGTAAAGGAATGTTCACCTCTACTTTCCGGAAGGTTTCCAAAATTTCCTTCTCTTGCTCCTCCTTCTTGGACTTTGCTAACCTGCTAGGAAAAGGTGGAGGAGTTATATAAGAAGGAAAGGATGGTTTAGGAATTACCTTTTTTAGTGGCTCGTTGGGATGTGAAGAGGATGCCATGCTGTTGTTTTCCCCTTGAGCACTATCTTTTTGTGGTGTCTCTAGTTGTTTCCCACTTCTTAAAGTTATAGCATTGGCATTCTCTCTTGGATTCACTATGGTTTGGGAAGGTAATTTCCCACCCTTGCTTGCATTTGACTCATGGTTGTTGCCAATTGCCCAATTTGAGTCTCCAAATTTCGAATACTTGTCTTTGTTTCCTGTTGAAATTGAATTGTATTAGTAGAAAGAGCTTTAACAAGATCTTCAAGAGAAGTACTTGAATTTTGGGTGGGTGGCAGTTGTTGTCGGGTTTGGTATGGTTGTTGCACTCTTTGCTGAAAACCCGGTGGCCTGTTGTCAAATGGTGGAGGAATAGTTTGTGATTGGTTCCCTCCATAATTGAAGTTTGGATGATCCCTCCATCTTGGATTGTAAGTGTTTGAGCAGGGATCATATTTCCTTGATTGGTTCTGAAATCCACCCATGGCATTCACATGTTCATTGGTGTCCTCTTGAAGTGTTGGACACATATCAGTTTGGTGCCCCATGTTTGAACATATGCCACAAGCCTTTATTTGTTGTATATTACCTACAGCCAATTGTTGAACAAGAGAAGTCAGTTTAACAAATTTTTGTTCAAGGGATGATATACTTACCTCATTAACTCTCTTGGGCTGTGGTGGTGGATCTTGTCTCATTGAGAATTGTTGAGAATTGGCTGCCATGTTGGAGATTAGAGTTCTAGCAGCCCCGGGAGTCTTATCAACTAGAGCTCCCCCACTAGCGGCATCTATCATACTTCTCTCCATGGGCATTAGACCTTCATAGAAATATTGGATGAGAAGTTATTCACTTATCTGTTGGTGTGGACATGATGCACAAAGTTTCTTGAACCTCTCCCAATATTCATATAAGGACTCTCCATTGTATTGCCGAATCCCACATATCTCTTTTCTAATGTTGGCAGCCTTAGATGCTGGGAAATACCTTTCCAATAATGCTTTTTTCATATCATTCCATGTAGTGATGGTCCCTGATGGTAGATAGTAGAGCCATTCCTTTGCTGAATCAGCTAGAGAGAATGGGAAGGCTCTCAACTTAACTTGCTCTTCCGTGACTCCTGTTGGTCTCATGCTTGAGCAAACTACATGAATTCCTTGAGGTGCTTATTTGGATCCTCTCCTGCAAAACCATGAAAAGTTGGGAGAAGATGAATCAAACCAGATTTTAATTCAAAAGCTACCTCAAGATTAGCATATTCAATGCATAATGGTTGTTGATCCAAGTCCGGAGCGGCTAGCTCCTTGAGAGTTCGGTTGTCAGCTGCTGCCATATCTCCTTGCTCCTCTTGGATGTTTTGGATCAACTCCTCGATTGGTTGTTGGTGAGAAGTTATAAATTCCCGAATTCTCCTAAGTCTTAAGTCTTCTTCAGGAGCTTGGAACATTCACTAATAAAAAAAAATAAAAATAATAATAAGAAAGTAAATAATTAGAACTGAAAATATGAATAAACCAATAAACTAATAAACTAAAGAAAACAATCCCCGGCAACGGCGCCAAAAACTTGATACACCCAAAATAGTGTATCTTATTTAACCTTGCACTTAAAAAGAATCAATTGTAAAGTATAGTGATTAGCAAGGGTCGAGTCCTCAAGGATTGGGTTTTAGTTTATAAGTTAATAGTTTAAAACTTAAAAACAAGTAAACAAAAGTAAATAGGATTTTGAAATCAGATTTAAGCTAAAGTTAACAATAAGAATGAGAAAACAAGTAATTAAGAAGAATCAAATATGAAAAATATGGTTAAGGTTTCATTCTCCACCACTAGACATCATTAAGAATCAATTTCATATCTATCAACATTAATTAGCTATCAAAGTTAACAACCGTAGATAACAACAAGCTCCGTTACCCCAATCTTTCCTTAGTTCGTCGTTAAATAGAACAAGCTCTCTATTTAATCTCTAACCATCAAACAACCTAGAATAAGCTCTCTAAATTCAATTTAATGGCAGCTTTATGATGAGAAAGATAGGTTGATCTAAGCAACAAACACATAAGCTCGGATAGTTCAACTTAGGTTATGTTCCACTTTGCAATTATTGAAAACTTGACCATAATCATTAATCAGAAATTGCTACTTATGAATAGGAAATCAAGACAATTACACGGATCAAGACTCCTAAACTAACATTAGACAATTATCAAGATTTATCTAGTTGGCCACCTAAACAAATCAAAACATCACCATGAACAATTTTTATGGAAGAACATAAGCAACTTTGATAGAAAACAATGATAGATAGATTCTGAAAATTAATTACATAACATGTCTAGGGCTTTGAAATCACCCTTAACCAAATAAAAGTTTAGACTAGCATAGGCATTGTAAACATAAACATAAAATTAAAGAGAATCTAAGAAGAAAATAAAAGAAAGAAAGAAGAAGAAGAAGAATATTAATTATCCAGCCTCTTGCTCTCTCAAAAATAAAGAAACAAAGAAGAAATCAGAATTTGATGCTTGGGGAAGTGTCAATTTCGTATGCCCCCTTGGTCTCTATTTATAGGCAATAGTTAGGGCATCAAACAAGTGAATTTCAGCTCTCTCCCTTCAATAAATGCTGACTTATGGCTAAAGTTAAGGAAAAGTGGCTGACTTTTGTATTTTAAGGAAAGATATAAGCCTTGGCAGCCAAGTTTGAATAAAGTAGGAACGTTTTAGTCAAAGCACTCTTTAATGAAGAGAGATTATATTCTTGGAGCCAAAGTAAGTGTAAGGAAGGAAAGTCTAGGCTGATTTAATTCTCCTACTTTGACTAGGATTAGCTTTAAGGAAAGATACTTGCAATTAATGCAATTAATGCAAGTTGACAGCCACTAATCCTTCTTTGGCAAGGATAAACTTAAATGTCAACTAGGGTATTAAGAAAAAGTTGTCATTTACGGCTAGGGTTTTTTTCTGCCACTAGGGTTTTTAGGGAGATATTCCAATGCCGATTTAGATGACCATTTCTTATCCGATTTAGGCCCATGACCAGCCGTTGGAAAGGTAATCAAGTGATCTTCAAAAGTCAAGAAGGAAGTTTCCTCGAATAAAGAGTCTAACATCATGTTTTCTTAGCAACAAGCTCCGGAGGTCAAATCTGTCTTCTTGCTTTGTACCAAGAATTTGATCTTTTTGACTCCCAACTCTTTTTCCATCTTGTGATTGTGATTTTGTAAGGTCTTTAACATCCTAATTGACATGTTTTGACTTCATCTCCTCCAAAATACCTACAAAGCATAAAAACCTAGTAAAATGTCAAGGAAGTGAGAATCAAAGCACAAAGTATAAAGAAATTAAATAGGAAAATGTATGAAATTAAGCACTTATCACAAGCTTCTACAAAAATATGTGGTTTTCCCCTTTGATGATAAATGCAAAGAGGCGTTTGAAACATTGAAGGGACTCTTGACATCAGCTCCTATCATGCAACCACCAGATTGGAATGTACCTTTTGAAATCATGTGTGATGCTAGTGACTATGCCATTGGAGCTGTTTTGGGCCAACGGGTTGGCAAAGCCTCACATGCCATTTATTATGCCTCCCGAACTCTTAATGATGCTCAATTGAACTATTCCACTACTGAAAAAGAACTTTTGGCTGTTGTATTTGCTTTAGAAAAATTTTGATCTTATTTAATTGGTACTAAAGTAATTGTATATTCTGACCATGCAGCCCTTAGGTACTTACTCACTAAGAAGGAGGCCAAACCAAGGTTGATTAGATGGATACTTCTCTTACAAGAGTTTGATTTGGAGATAAAAGATAAGAGAGGTAGTGACAACCTGG
This sequence comes from Fremontodendron californicum, assembly GCA_030761205.1. Classification (NCBI taxonomy): domain Eukaryota; kingdom Viridiplantae; phylum Streptophyta; class Magnoliopsida; order Malvales; family Malvaceae; genus Fremontodendron; species Fremontodendron californicum. The sequence continues at coordinate 5,776,445 of JAULJL010000008.1, forward strand.
TTGCGGACCATCTTAGCCGTTTAATTCATGAAGAGGATGCACTACCCTTGAATGAGAACTTTCCGGATGAGCAACTTCTTTTTATAAGTACAACAACTCTTTGGTATGCCGATATTGTTAATTACTTAGTTACCAAGAAGTTGCCACAAGAGTTGACCCAAGCTCAAAGAAATAAGATCAAGAGTGATGCCAAATACTACATATGGGATGATCCTTACCTTTGGAAGCATTGCTCCGATCAGATTATAAGAAGGTGTGTACTCGAATCTGAATTTCAATCTATTCTCACCTTTTGTCACTCTTATGCATGTGGAGGACACTTTGGATCCAAAAGAACAGCCATGAAAGTTCTTGATTCTGGATTTTATTGGCCTACTATATTCAAAGATGCATACCTCTTTTGCAAGTCATGTGATCGTTGCCAAAGAACAGGTAACTTAGGTGCTAGAAATCAAATGCCTCAAACTCCAATACTTATTGTTGAAATTTTTGATGTATGGGGCATGGATTTCATGGGACCTTTTCCTTCTTCTTTTGGTAATCTTTATATTTTACTTGCCGTTGATTATGTTTCAAAGTGGGTGGAAGAAAAATCCACTAGGACTAATGACTCTAAAGTTGTTTCAGATTTTGTCAAGCCTAACATCTTTGCTAGGTTTGGAACGCCAAAGACCATAATCAGCGATAGAGGTACTCACTTTTGCAATAGGACTATGGAAGCACTTTTGAGGAATTATAACATCACACACAAGGTCTCCACCTCATATCATCCTCAAACTAGTGGGCAAGCTGAAGTGCCAAACCGAGAAGTTAAGTCCATCCTTGAAAAGACAGTTAATCCAAATAGGAAGGATTGGAGTTCACGACTTGATGATGCACTTTGGGCTTATAGGACAGCATATAAGACACCCATTGGTATGTCTCCTTATCGACTTTTTTATGGTAAGCCTTGTCATCTTCCGGTTGAATTGGAACATAAATCATATTGGGCTATCAAACAATGCAACATGGAGATGGATGAGACAGGTAAGCAAAGAAAACTTGACCTACAAGAATTAGAGGAGATAAGGAATGATGCCTATGAGAATTCTAGGATTTACAAGGAAAAGACTAAGGCATTCCATGACAAGATGATATCAAGAAAGGACTTTGTTGTTGGACAAAAAGTACTTCTCTTCCATTCACGCCTTAAGTTATTTCCAGGTAAGTTACGTTCTCGTTGGGTTGGACCTTTTGTTATTACTAATGTATTTACTCATGGTGCAGTTGAAATCCAAAGTCCAAAAACAGATAAGGCATTCAAAGTGAATGGTCATAGATTGAAGCCTTACTATGAAAACTTTCCAATACAAGATGTGGAGGAGTTACCACTTTTTGAGCCAAATTATGTTGAATAATAATGGCATGGGTCTAAGTCAGGCTGAGGACAATAAACCAAGCGCTTCTTGGGAGGCAACCCAAAAGGATGTAGAGCATCTATTATATCAGATTTGCATATTCCTTACTCTCCATCATTCTATCTTCTATTTTTTTTCTTTAGTTTGTTTTGTTTAGTAGTTCTTTTCTCTTAGATATAATTCTTGCATTGGGGATAATAGCATTACATTGAGGACAATGCAAAAATTATGTGTGGGGGGAAGAATTTAGGATTTTATTTAGAGTGTTTTGTTTTTTAGTCTTTTTATGTTGTTTTTACTGTGTTTTAATTACTTTCAATACTATGATGAGATACGAATTGCATAAGTCTAAAACAGATTTATTAGTGAGAAGATTTTCATGAGAATTGAGCTTGATATCTGTTTTTTTTATGAGCCAATGTTAATATGACATGTTGATTGAGAAAGAAGCATGTTTAGACTTAAATCTGACTTGTATAATCAGCCCTGTGAGTTTTTGAGCCTATAATGATTGATGCATTATACATATCAATCTAATTTCTTTCTTGAGTGCTCTTATGATTACATGATTCTCTAGAACTTGCTTTAAACCTTGTTGAGACTATATTGATGCATGTGACAACATGAATATGATAAAGGCATTAGGATTTTTAACCAGGGCCAAACAGCCATCCCTTATTGATTTCCAAGAGAACATCCCCCTTAGTGAACCAATTTGAGCCTACATTGAATAAGCTATTTCTTTGGTAACCATAACTTGTCCCTAACCTAAATATACTTCTTTATATCTTTACCTTTGTTGCAAATATGAATTAGCATGTTTTGAGACAAGTTGCAAAGACAAGGAAGATCTATTGAAAATTTGGGTTAGAAATAAGAAATATGTGTGGGGGGAAAAGAAAAGTCAAGAGAAAAATAAATGGAATACTGGCAAATACATTCCTATATGAAAAAAAAATATGAATTTTTTTTATGAGCTTGATATCAATTTTTTTTATGAGCCAATGTTAATATGACATGTTGATTGAGAAAGAAGCGTGTTTAGACTTAAATCTGACTTGTATAATCATCCTTGTGAGTTTTTGAGCCTATAATGATTGATGCATTATACATATCAATCTAATTTTTTTCTTGAGTGCTCTTATGATTACATGATTCTCTAGAACTTGCTTTAAACCTTGTTGGGACTATATTGATGCATGTGACAACATGAATATGATAGAGGCATTATGATTTTTAACCAGGGCCAAACAGCCATCCCTTATTGATTTCCAAGAGAACATCCCCCTTAGTGAACCAATTTGAGCCTACATTGAATAAGCTATTTCTTTGGTAACCATAACTTGTCCCTAACCTAAATATACTTATTTATATCTTTACCTTTGTTCCAAAGATGAATTAGCATGTTTTGAGACAAGTTGCAAAGACAAGGAAGATCTATTGAAAATTTGGGTTAGAAATAAGAAATATGTGTGGGGGAAAAAGAAAAGAAAAGTCAAGAGAAGAAGAAATGGAATACTGGCAAATACATTCCTATGTGAAAAAAAATATGAAAAAAAAAATATATATATATATATATATATGAATCATCTCTTGAACTTGTGGAAAAAGAAAAAGATGTTACAAAGTTGTTTAGAATGAAGAAAAGGCCCAACATGAATATCCGGCCTATGTGACAATGTACTTGTAAAGAGTTTTGAGAAGTTTCTTTGTATAAATCTTATTATGTCTCTAAACTCTATAAAATCTTGGGAACTTTTGTAATATCCTTTATCTTTTATTCTTTAGCCACAATATTACCCCTTGGCCCCATAATAACCTTGCATAAGGACCTCTTGATTCATGAAGTTGCATGATCTAAGTAGTGGAGAATAGGTGGACAAGCATATGGTAGAAACTGTTTTCATGAGATTGATTGAGTGTAAACACTTCACCAGTACTTTAAAGAGTGAAAATCATGAGGGTATCCCATGTGAGAAGTTGAGATTAAGTTTGAACATGCACTATTTTGATTGAGATATGTTATGTTAATTTTAGCTTGACTCAAACCATTTACTATCAAGCATGATTTTTTGTGAAACTCTTTAAGCTATTGGTTCGTTTATAAGACTTGTTCAATGATTGTCTCTAATTTGTATTGAAAGAGGATTAGATTAGGTTTTATTATTTTGTCGCTATTTGATTTTGCTCGAGGACTAACATGTATATTACCTACAGCCAATTGTTGAACAAGAGAAGTCAGTTTATCAAATTTTTGTTCAAGGGATGATATACTTACCTCATTGACTTTCTTGGGTTGTGGTGGTGGATCATTCATTGAGAATTGTTGAGAATTGGCTGCCATGTTGGCGATTAATGTTCTAGCAGTTCCGGGAGTCTTATCAACTAGAGCTCCCCCACTAGCAGCATCTATCATACTTCTCTCCATGGGCATGAGACCTTCAAAGAAGTATTGGATGAGAAGTTGTTCACTTATCTGATGGTGTGGACATGATGCACAAAGTTTCTTGAACCTCTCCCAATATTCATATAAGGACACTCCGTTGTATTGTCGAATCCCACATATCTCTTTTCTAATGTTGGTAGCCTTAGATGCTGGAAAATACCTTTCCAAGAATGCTTTCTTCATATCATTCCATATAGTGATGGTCCCGGATGGTAGATAGTAGAGCCATTCCTTTGCTGAATCAGCTAGAGAGAATGGGAAGGCTCTCAACTTAACTTGCTCTTCCGTGACCCCTGTTGGTCTCATGCTTGAGCAAACTACATGGAATTCCTTGACGTGCTTATTTGGATCCTCTTCTGCAAAACCATGAAAAGTTGGGAGAAGATGAATCAAACCAGATTTTAATTCAAAAGCTACCTCAACATTAGCATATTCAATGCATAATGGTTGTTGACCCAAGTCTGGAGCGGCTAGCTCCTTGAGAGTTCGGTTGTCAGCTGCTGTCATCTCTCCTTGCTCCTCTTGGATGTTTTGGATCAACTACTCGATTGGTTGTTGGTGAGAAGTTATAAATTTCCGAATTCTCCTAAATCTTAAGTCTTCTTCAGGAGCTTGGAACATTCACTAATAAAGAAAAAAAAAGTAAATAATTAGAACAGATTTGCGATTAGGGTTTTTCTGGCCGCAGGGTTCTTTAGGGAGATCTTCTAGCGCCATTTTGAATGCCCATTGCTTATCCGATTTGGGCCCATAATATATCGTTGGAAAGATAATCAAGTCAAATTCAAAAGTGAAGAAGGAAGTTTATTCAAATAAAGACTCTAACATCATGTTTTCCTTGAAACAAGCTCCGAAGGTCAAATCTGCCTGATTGCTTTTCAACCAGAAATTGATATTTTTGACTCCCAAGTCTTCTTCCATCTTGTGATTATGATTTTGTATGCTCTTTACCATCATTATTGACATCTTTTGACTCCATTCTCCTCATTGTACCTAAAATTCAAAAACATATTATAAGTAAACAAGATAAAGATCGAAAACATAACAAAAACTAAAGGTAGAAAGGCATAAAATGTATATTTTATGAGCTTATCAAATGCCCCCACACTTACTTTTTGCTAGTCCTCAAGCAAAACAAAATAAAATAAGAAAATTTAATCTAATCCACTTTCGTAGGAAATCACGGTGGCACTTAGCATGTGACACAAGCCTTTAAACCCCTAGGTGTCCCTAGTGGACGAGTTTAGTCTCGTGAGGGTTTACTAGGACGATACCCACAAACATTGAAGACATAAGAAAAACTAAAAATAATAATAATAATTACAACTAATCCTTGCAATATAAATTAGAGACAATCTTTGAACAAGTCTTATAAACTAATCAATAGCTCAAAGAACTTTAAAAAAATCATGCTTGAATGTAAATTGTTTGAGTTAAACCAATATTAACATAACATATTTCAATCAAAATAGTGCATATTCAAACTTAATCTCAACTTCTCACATGGGATACTCTCATGATTTTCACTCTTTAAAGTAGTGGTAAAGTGTTTACACTCAATCAATCTCATGAAAACAGTTCTACCATATGCTTGCTTGTCCACCTATTCTCCACTATTTAGATCATGCAACTTCATAAATCAAGAGGTCTTTAATCAAGGTTGTAATGGGGCCAAGGGGTAATAATGTGGTTAAAGAATAAAAAGGAAAAGATATCACAAAGGTTCCAAAGACTTCATAGAATTTAGAGACAAAATAAGATTTTGCAAATAAAACTTTCTCAAAACTCTTATAAAGCACATAATAACATAGGCTAAATATTCATGTTGAGCCTTTGCTTTATTCTAACCAACTTTGTAACATCTTTTTCTTTACTTTAACTAGAAGTTCAAGAGAAGATTTTTTTTTTTTCAATATGGGAATGTATTTGACAATGATCCCTTTCTTTTTCTCTTGACTTTTTTTTTTCCTTTTCTTCCCCACACTTATCTTTTACTTCCAACTTAAATTTTCAACTGAAAATATCCCTTGTTTTTTGCAATATGTCTCAAAATATATAATCCATCTTTAGAACAAGGGTAAGGATATAAGTATATTTAGGCTAGGTGTAAGTTGTGGTTACCAATAAAATAGCATATTTAATGTAGGCTCAAATTGGCTCACTAGTGGGGATGTTCTCTTGGAACATTAATAATGGATGGCTGTTTGGCTCTGGTTATCCTAATGCCTCTATCATATTCATGTTATCACATGTATCAATATAGTCTCAAACGGTTTAAAGCAAGTTCTAGAGAATCATGTAATCATAAGAACACTCAAGAAAGAATTTAGATTGATATGTATAATGCATCAATCAAATAGGCTCAAAAACTCACAAGGATGATTATACAAGTCAATATCAAGTCTAAACATGCTTCTTTCTCAATCAACATATCATATCAACATTGGCTCATAAAAATTAGTATCAAGCTTAATTCTCATGAAAATCTTCTCACTAATAACTAGTTTAGACCTATGCAATTCATATCTCATCATTGTATTAAAAAGGAACTAAAACACACTAAAATAATAATAATAATAATAATAATAAAGACTCATAAAAAAATAGTAGAAAAAATAAAAGAAATCCTAAATCCTTCCCCCCACACTTAATTCTTACATTGTCCTCAATGTAAGTCTATTAACCCAAATAAAAGAATTATGTGTAAGAGAAAAGAACTAATAACATAAGAATAGGAACAACTAAGACTCAAAACAAAACAAACTCATGCACTCTAAATAATCCTAAAATACTAAACAAAAAATTAACAAATAAACATAAAAATAAAAATAAAAACAATAAAAATAATAAAAGAAAAAGGAAAAAGGAAAAAAGGAAAAGAAAGAGAAAGCAAATCTGAATATGGCAGGTTGGCAATTTCTTCTTTAATTGGGCTGCCTTCCCGATTAACACTTGAGTTAGTGTTTTGAACCTAACCAACACCCCTTCTTGGCTGTTTAGGATTTGCAAGATCATACAAGAAACTTCCCAAATTTGAGCGTTTGATAGGAAGCTTTCTTTGCACAAAAATGGATGCATTCTCCATTACAAGTATTATTCCATCATCCTTTGTAGTGCATTGCTCATCGAGGAATAGTGCATCTTTTGGTACTTGTTGAATGGCATCCACAAACAAACTGTTTAAGGTTTCCAGCATGTCTTGTTCATGTTCCTCCTCCTTGAACTTTGTGAATCTACTAGAAAAAGGTGGAGAAGAAACATTAGTAAAAATTGGAATCTTAAACAATACCTCAGGTGCCGAAATACTCTTATTTGAATCTGTGGCTTCATTATCCTCAAGAATAGAATCCATCTCAAATTTTGTCTCATCCTCATCTTGTTCTTCATTCCTCAAGGTCACAATAGTAGCATTCTCCTTTGGGTTAATCATTGTTTAGGCAGGGAGTTCTTCAGATCTTTGTGCTACCCATCTCACCATACTACTAGCCAATTGGCTCATTTGCTTTTCCAAACTCTGAATGCTTGCCCTTGTTTCCTGTTGAAATTGCAAAGTATCAGTAACAAGAGAATAGACAAGATGTTCTAAAGAAGTACCTGAGTTTTGAGTCATATGTGATGGATGAAAAAGATCTGGTTCTTGAGACCATGATTGATTGAAGCTAGAAGGATGAGTGTAATTGGCATAAGGATCTACTTCTTGGTAATTTTTCGAGTAGCCATAATTAGTATGATTCCACCATCTCTCATGGTAAGTGTTTGAGTAATGATCATGCGATTGGTCTAGGAACCCTTGATGGCCTTGACATCCTCCCATGGCCAATTGTTGAACTGGGGAGGTGAGATTGGCTTGTTGATTCTCCATGTTCATGTATGCCACCAACTCTTCAAGTGTTAGATTGCTCAATTCCATTGTTTTTTTTTTTTTAATTTGAAAAGAAAAACCTGTATGTACAAGAAAATAAAACTAATTAGAACTGAAAATAAGAATAAACCAAGTAACAAATAAACTAAAGAAAGCAATCCCCGACAACGGCGCCAAAAACTTGATGCACCCAAAAGAGTGTATCTTATTTAACCTTGCACTTAAAAAGATCAATTGTAAAGTATAGTGATCAACAAGGGTTGAGTCCTCAGGGATTGGGTTTTAGTTTATAAGTTAATAGTTTAAAACTTAAAAACAAGTAAACAAAAGTAAAGGGGATTTTGAAATCAGATTTAAACTAAAGTTAACAATAAGAATGAGAAAACAAGTAATTAAGAAGAAAAAAAATATGAAAAATATGGTTAAGGTTTCATTCTCCACCACTAGACATCATTAAGAATCAATTTCATATCTATCAACATTAACTAGCTATCAAAGTTAACAACCGTAGATAACAACAAGCTCTGTTACCCCAATCTTTCCTTAGTTCGTCGTTAAATAGAACAAGCTCTCTATTTAATCTCTAACTACCAAACAACCTAGAATAAGCTCTCTAAGTTCAATTTAATAGCAGCTTTATGATGAGAAAGATAGGTTGATCTAAGCAACAAACACAGAAGCTCGGATTGTTCAACTTAGGTTATGTTCCACTTTGCAATTACTGAAAACTTGACCATAATCATTAATCAAAAATTGCTACTTATGAATAGGAAATCAAGACAATTACATGGATCAAGACTCCTAAACTAGCATTAGACAATTATCAAGATTTATCTAGTTGGCCACCTAAACAAATCAAAACATCATCATGAACAATTTTAATGGAAGAACATAAGCAACTTTGATAGAAAACAATGATAGATAGATTCTGAAAATTAATTACATAACATGTCTAGGGCTTTGAAATCACCCTTAACCAAATAAAAGTTTAGCCTAACATAGGCATAGATAATATATACATAAAACTAAAAAAAAAATATAAGAATGGAGAAGAAGAAGAAGAAGAAGAATGATGATCTTTGAGTCTCCTCAAAAGATGTCTAGTTTGTGGCTCAAAAGAACATATTTATAGAGCTTTAAAACCCTGAGAATAAGTCATTGCCGCACAAGTAAGCCTAGAGGCAGAAAAATCACGTTTTTGCCTTTTTTTTTAAGATTTGCGATTAGGGTTTTTCTGGCTGCAGGGTTCTTTAGGGAGATCTTCTAGCGCTATTATGAATGCCCATTTCTTATCCGATTTGGGCCCATAATATATCGTTGGAACGATAATCAAGTCAGCTTCAAAAGTGAAGAAGGAAGTTTCGTCAAATAAAGGCTCTAACATCATGGTTTCCTTGAAACAAGCTCCGGAGGTCAAATCTGCCTAATTGCTTTTCAACCAGAAATTGATATTTTTGACTCCCAAGTCTTCTTCCATCTTGTGATTATGATTTTGTATGCTCTTTACCATCATTATTGACATCTTTTGACTTCATTCTCCTTATTGTACCTAAAATTCAAAAACATATTATAAGTAAACAAGATAAAGATCGAAAACATAACAAAAACTAAAGGTAAAAAGGCATAAAATGTATATTTTATGAGCTTATCACTCACATGCCATTTATTATGCCTCCCGAACTCTTAATGATGCTCAATTGAACTATTCCACTACTGAAAAAGAACTTTTGGCTGTTGTATTTGTTTTAGAAAAATTTCGATCTTATTTAATTGGTACTAAAGTAATTGTATATTCTGACCATGCAGCCCTTAGGTACTTACTCACTAAGAAGAAGGCCAAACCAAGGTTGATTAGATGGATACTTCTCTTACAAGAGTTTCATTTGGAGATAAAAGATAAGAGAGGTAGTGACAACCTGGTTGCGGACTATCTTAGCCGTTTAGTTCATGAAGAGGATGCACTACCCTTGAATGAGAACTTTCCGGATGAGCAACTTCTTTTTATAAGTACAACAACTCCTTGGTATGCCGATATTGTTAATTACTTAGTTACCAAGAAGTTGCCACAAGAGTTGACACAAGCTCAAAGAAATAAGACCAAGAGTGATGCCAAATACTACATATGGGATGATCCGTACCTTTGGAAGCATTGCTCCGATCAGATTATAAGAAGGTGTGTACTCGAATCTGAATTTCAATCTATTCTCACCTTTTGTCACTCTTATGCATGTGGGAGACACTTTGGATCCAAAAGAACAGCCATGAAAGTTCTTGATTCTGGATTTTATTGGCCTACTATATTCAAAGATGCATACCTCTTTTGCAAGTCATGTGATCGTTGCCAAAGAACAGGTAACTTAGGTGCTAGAAATCAAATGCCTCAAACTCCAATACTTATTGTTGAAAATTTTGATGTATGGGGCATGGATTTCATGGGACCTTTTCCTTCTTCTTTTGGTAATCTTTATATTTTACTTGCCGTTGATTATGTTTCAAAGTGGGTGGAAGCAAAATACAGTAGGACTAATGACTCTAAAGTTGTTTCAGATTTTGTCAAGACTAACATCTTTGATAGGTTTGGAACGCCAAAGGCCATAATCAGCGATAGAGGTACTCACTTTTGCAATAGGACTATGGAAGCACTTTTGAGGAAGTATAACATCACACACAAGGTCTCCACCTCATATCATCCTCAAACTAATGGGCAAGCTGAAGTGTCAAACCGAGAAGTTAAGTCCATCCTTGAAAAGACAGTTAATCCAAATAGGAAGGATTGGAGTTCACGACTTGATGATGCACTTTGGGCTTATAGGACAGCATATAAGACACCCATTGGTATGTCTCCTTATCGACTTGTTTATGGTAAGCCTTGTCATCTTCCGGTTGAGTTGGAACATAAATCATATTGGGCTATCAAACAATGCAACGTGGAGATGGATGAGACAGGTAAGCAAAGAAAACTTGACCTACAAGAATTAGAAGTGATAAGGAATGATGCCTATGAGAATTCTAGGATTTACAAGGAAAAGACTAAGGCATTCCATGACAAGATGATATCAAGAAAGGACTTTGTTGTTGGACAAAAAGTTCTTCTCTTCCATTCACGCCTTAAGTTATTTCCAGGTAAGTTACGTTCTCGTTGGGTTGGACCTTTTGTTATTACTAATGTATTTACTCATGGTGCAGTTGAAATCCAAAGCCCAAAAACAGATAAGGCATTCAAAGTGAATGGTCATAGATTGAAGCCTTACTATGAGAACTTTCCAATACAAGATATGGAGGAGTTACCACTTTTTGAGCCGAATTACGTTGAATAATAATGGCATGGGTCTAAGCCAGGCTGAGGACAATAAAACAAGCGCTTCTTGGGAGGCAACCCAAAAGGATGGAGAGCATTTATTATATCAGATTTGCATATTCCTTACTCTCCATCATTCTATCTTTTATTGTTTTTCTTTTGTTTTGTTTAGTATTTCTTTTCTCTTACATATAATTCTTGCATTGGGGATAATAGCATTACATTGAGGACAATGTAAAAATTAAGTGTGGGGGGGAAAATTTAGGATTTTCTTTAGTGTGTTTTGCTTTTTATTCTTTTTTATGTTGTTTTTAGTGTGTTTTAGTTACTTTCAATACTATGATGAGAAGATTTTCATGAGAATTGAGCTTGATATCAACTTTTTTATGAGCCAATGTTAATATGATATGTTGATTGAGAAAGAAGCATGTTTAGACTTAAATCTGACTTGTATAATCATCTTTGTGAGTTTTCGAGCCTATATAATTGATGCATTATACATATCAATCTAATTTCTTTCTTGAGTGCTCTTATGATTACAAGATTCTCTAGAACTTGCTTTAAACCTTGTTGAGACTATATTGATGCATGTGACAACATGAATATGATAGAGGCATTAGGATTTTTAACCAGGGCCAAACAGCCATCCCTTATTGATGTTCCAAAAGAACATCCCCACTAGTGAGCCAATTTGAGCCTACATTAAATATGCTATTTTATTGGTAACCACAACTTACACCTAGCCTAAATATACTTATATCCTTACCCTTGTTCTAAAGATGGATTATATATTTTGAGACATATTGCAAAAAAACAAGGGATATTTTTAGTTGAAAATTTGGGTTAGAACAAAAGATAAGTGTGGGGGAGGAGAGAGGCAAAAGTCAAGAGAAAAAGAAAAGGGAACATTGTAAAAATACATTCCCATGAAGAAAAACATGTAAAAAAAAATTGAATAATCTCTTGAACTTCTAGTTAAAGAAAAGAAGAAGATGTTCGAAAGTTGTTTAGAATGAAGAAAAGGCCCAACATGAATATTCGGCCTACGTGATTATGTACTTGTAAAGAGTTTTGAGAAGTTTCTTTGTATGAATCTTATTATGTCTCTAAACTCTATAAAATCTTTGGAACTTTTGTAATATCCTTTATCTTTTATTCTTTAGCCACATTATTACCCCTTGGCCCCATTATAACCTTGCATAAAGACCTCTTGATTCATGAAGTTGCATGATCTAAGTAGTGGAGAATAGGTGGACAAGCAAGCATATGGTAGAAACTATTTTCATGAGATTGATTGAGTGTAAACACTTCACCACTACTTTAAAGAGTGAAAATCATGAGGGTATCCCATTTGAGAAGTTGATATTAAGTTTGAACATGCACTATTTTGATTGAGATATGTTATGTTAATTTTAGCTTAACTTAAACCATTTACTATCAAGCATGATTTTTTGTGAAACTCTTTAAGCTATGGATTAATTTATAAGACTTGTTCAATGATTATCTACAAGTTGTATTGAAAGTGAACTAGATTCGGTTTTCTTACCTTGTGTTTATTTGATTTCGCTCGAGGACTAACAAAAGATTAAGTGTAGGGGAATTTGATAAATGCTTAATTTCATACATTTTCCTATTTAAGTTCTTTATACTTTGTGCTTTGATTCTTACTTCCTTGACATTTTACTAGGTTTTTATGCTTTGTAGGTATTTTGGAGGAGATGAAGTCAAAACATGTCAATTAGGATGTTAAAGAGATTACAAAATCACAATCACAAGATGGAAAAAGAGTTGGGAGTCAAAAAGATCAAATTCTTGGTGCAAAGCAAGAAGACAGACTTGACCTCCGGAGCTTGTTGCTAAGAAAACATGATGTTAGACTCTTTATTCGAAGAAACTTCCTTCTTGACTTTTGAAGATCACTTGATTACTTTTCCAACGGCTGGTCATGGGCCTAAATCGGATAAGAAATGTTCATCCAAATCGGCATTGGAATATCTCCCTAAAAACCCTAGTGGCAGAAAAAAACCTTAGCCGTAAATGACAACTTTTTCTTAATACCCTAGTTGACATTTAAGTTTATCCTTGCCAAAGAAGGATTAGTGGCTGTCAACTTGCATTAATTGCATTAATTGCAAGTATCTTTCCTTAAAGCTAATCCTAGTCAAAGTAGGAGAATTAAATCAGCCAAGACTTTCCTTCCTTACACTTACTTTGGCTGCAAGAATATAATCTCTCTTCATTAAAGAGTGCTTTGACTAAAACTTTCCTACTTTATTCAAAATTGGCTGCCAAGGCTTATATCTTTCCTTAAAACACAAAAGTCAGCCACTTTTCCTTAACTTTAGCCACAAGTTAGCATTTATTGAAGGGAGAGAGCTGAAATTCACTTGTTTGATGCCCTAGCTATTGCCTATAAATAGAGACCAAGGGGGCATACGAAATTGACACTTCCCCAAGCATCAAATTCTGATTTCTTCTTTGTTTCTTTGTTTTTGAGAGAGCAAGAGGCTGGATAATTAATATTCTTCTTCTTCTTCTTCTTTCTTTCTTTTATTTTCTTCTTAGATTCTCTTTAATTTTATGTTTATGTTTACAATGCCTATGCTAGGCTAAATTTTTATTTGGTTAAGGGTGATTTCAAAGCCCTAGACATGTTATGTAATTAATTTTCAGAATCTATCTATCATTGTTTTCTATCAAAGTTGCTTATGTTCTTCCATAAAAATTGTTCATGGTGATGTTTTGATTTGTTTAGATGGCCAACTAGATAAATCTTGATAATTGTCTAATGCTAGTTTAGGAGTCTTGATCCGTGTAATTGTCTTGATTTCCTATTCATAAGTAGCAATTTGTGATTAATGATTATGGTCAAGTTTTCAATAATTGCAAAGTGGAACATAACCTAAGTTGAACAATCCGAGCTTATGTGTTTGTTGCTTAGATCAACCTATCTTTCTCATCATAAAGCTGCTATTAAATTGAACTTAGAGAGCTTATTCTAAATTATTTGATAGTTAGAGATTAAATAGAGAGCTTGTTCTATTTAACGACGAACTAAGGAAAGAGTGGGGTAACAGAGCTTGTTGTTATCTACGGTTGTTAACTTTGATAGCTAATTAATGTTGATAGATATGAAATTGATTTTTAATGATGTCTAGTGGTGGAGAATGAAACCTTAACCATATTTTTCGTATTTGATTCTTCTTAATTACTTGTTTTCTCATTCTTATTGTTAACTTTAGTTTAAATCTGATTTCAAAATCCCCTTTACTTTTGTTTACTTGTTTTTAAGTGATAAACTTTTAACTTATAAACTAAAACCCAATCCCTGAGGACTCGACCCTTGCTAATCACTATACTCTACAATTGATTCTTTTTTTTTCGTGCAAGGTTAAATAAAGATACACTCTTTTGGGTGCATCAACATATAAACTAAAACTCAATCCCTGATGACTCGACCCTTGCTAATCACTATACTCTACAATTGATTCTTTTTAAGTGCAAGGTTAAATAAGATATACTCTTTTGGGTGCATCAATTTTTTGGCACCGTTGCCGGGGACTGCTTTCTTTAGTTTATTTGGTACTTGGTTTATTCTTATTTTCAGTTTAATTTGTATTATTTTCTTGTACGTACAGGTTTTTCTTTTCAAATTTTGAAAAAAAAAATGATGGAATTGAGCAATCTAACACTTGAAGAGTTGGTGGCATACATGAACATGGAGAATCAACAAGCCAATCTCACCTCCCCAGTTCAACAATTGGCCATGGGAGGATGTCAAGGCCATCAAGGGTTCCAAGACCAACCACATGATCATTACTCAAACACTTACCTTGAGGGATGGTGGGATCATACTAATTATGGCTACTCGAAAAATTTCCAAGAAGTATATCCTTATGTGAATTACACTCATCCATCTAACTTCAATCAATCATGGTCTCAAGAACCAGATCTTTTTCAGCCATCACATATGACTCAAAACTCAAGTACTTCTTTAGAAGATCTTGTTACTGATACTTTGCAATTTCAACAGGAAACAAGGGCAACCATCCAGAGTTTGGAAAAGCAAATGAGCCAATTAGCTAGTAGTATGGTGGGATGGGTAGCACAAAGATCTGAAGAACTCCCTGCCCAAACGATGATTAACCCAAAGGAGAATGCTACTATTGTGACCTTGAAGAATGAGGAACAAGATGAGGATGAGACAAAATTAGAGATGGATTCTATTCTTGAGGATAATGAAGCCACATATCCAAATAAGAGTATTTTGGCACCTGAGGTAACGTTTAAGATTCCAATTTTTACTAATGTTTCTTCTCCACCTTTTCCTAGTAGATTCACAAAGTTCAAGGAGGAGGAACATGAACAACACAAGCCGAAAACCTTAAACAACTTGTTTGTGGATGCCATTCAACAAGTATCAAAATATGCTCCATTCCTCGATGAGATATGCACCAAAAAGGATGATGGAATAATACTTGTAATGGAGAATGCATCCACTTTTGTGCAAAGAAAGCTTCCTATCAAACGCTCAAATTTGGAAAGTTTCATGTATGAGCCTAACAAGCCTAAAAAGCCAAGAAGGGGTGTTGGCTAGGTTGGACAACTTAAATCAAGTACTAATTGGGAAGGCAGCCCAATTAATGAAGAAATTACCAACCTCCCATACTCAGATTTGCTTTCTTTTCCTTTTTCTTTTATTATTTTTATTATTTTTCTTTCTTTATTTTTATGTTTATTTGTTAATTATTTGTTTAGTATTTTAGGATTATTTAGGTTGCATGAATTTGTTTTGAGTCTTAGTTATTTTGATAAGCTCATAAAATATACATTTTATGCCTTTCTACCTTTAGTTTTTGTTATGTTTTCGATCTTTATCTTGTTTACTTATAATATGTTTTTGAATTTTAGGTACAATAAGAAGAATGAACTCAAAAGATGTCAATAATAATGGTAAAGAGCTTACAAAATCATAATCACAAGATGGAAGAAGACTTGGGAGTCAAAAATATCAATTTCTGGTTGAAAAGCAATCAGGCAGATTTGACCTCCGGAGCTTGTTACAAGGAAAACAGGATGTTAGAATCTTTATTTGAAGAAACTTCCTTCTTCACTTTTAAAGCTGACTTGATTATCTTTCCAACGATATATTATGGACCCAAATCGGTTAAGAAATGGGCATTCAAAATGGCGCTAGAAGATCTCCCTAAAGAACCCTGCGGCCAGAAAAACCCTAATCGCAAATCTGAAAAAAAGGCAAAAACGTGATTTTTGTACCTCCAGGCTTACTTGTGCGGAAAAGACTTATTCTCAGGGTTTTAAAGCTCTATAAATACCATCTTTTGAGCCACAAACTATACATCTTTTGAGGAGACTCAAGGGATAATCATTATTCTTTTTTCTTCTTCTCCATTCTTTTATTTTTCTTTTTAGTTTTATGTATATATTTCTATGCCTATACTAGGCTAAACTTTTATTTAGTTAAGGGTGATTTCAAAGCCCTAGACATGTTATGTAATTAATTTTCAGAATCTATCTATCATTGTTTTCTATCAAAGTTGCTTATGTTCTTCCAATAAAATTGTTCATGATGATGTTTTGATTTGTTTAGGTGGCCAACTAGATAAATCTTGATCATTATCTATAGCTAATTTAGGAGTCTTGATCCGTGTAATTGTCTTGATTTCCTATTCATAAGTAGCAATTTGTGATTAATGATTATGGTCAAGTTTTCAATAATTGTAAAGTGGAACATAACCTAAGTTGAACAATCCGAGTTTATGTGTTTGTTGCTTAGATTAGCCTATCTTTCTCATCATAAAGCTGCCATTAAATTGAATTTAGAGAGCTTATTCTAGGTTGTTTGATGGTTAGAGATTAAATAGAGAGCTTGTTCTATTTAACGACGAACTAAGGAAAGATTGGGGTAACAGAGCTTGTTGTTATCTACGGTTGTTAACTTTGATAGTTAATTAATGTTGATAGATATGAAATTGATTCTTAATGATGTCTAGTGGTGGAGAATGAAACTTTAACCATATTTTTCATATTTGATTATTCTTAATTACTTGTTTTCTCATTCTTATTATTTACTTTAGTTTAAATCTGATTTCAAAAACCCCTTTTCTTTTATTGTTCTTGAATTTAAGTTTTAAACTATTAACTTATAAACTAAAACCCAATCCCTGAGGACTTGACCCTTGCTAACTACTATACTTACAATTGATCTTTTTAGTGCAAGGTTAAATAAGATACACTCTTTTGGGTGCATCAAGTTTTTGGCACCGTTGCCGGGGATTGCTTTCTTTAGTTTATTTGGTACTTGGTTTATTCTTATTTTCAGTTCCAATTAGTTTTATTTTCTTGTACATACAGGTTTTTCTTTTCAAATTTTGAAAAAAAAAAAAACGATGGAATTGAGCAATCTAACACTTGAAGAGTTGGTGGCATACATGAACATGGAGAATCAACAAGCCAATCTCACCTCCCCAGTTCAACAATTGGCCATGGGAGGATGTCAAGGCCATCAAGTGTTCCAAGACCAACAGTATGATCATTACTCAAACACTTACCATGAGGGATGGTGGGATCATACTAATTATGGCTACTTAGAAAATTATCAAGAAGTAGATCCTTATGCCAATTACACTCATCCATCTAGATTTAATCAATCATGGTCTCAAGAACCAGATCTTTTTCAGCCACCACATATGACTCAAAACTCAGGTACTTCTTTAGAAGATCTTGTCTATTCTCTTGTTACTGATACTTTGCAATTTCAACAGGAAACAAGAGCAAGCATCCAGAGTTTGGAAAAGCAAATAAGCCAATTGGCTAGTAATATGGTGGGATGGGTAGCACAAAGATCTGAAGAACTCCTTGCCAAAACGATGATTAACCCAAAGGAGAATGCTACTATTGTGACCTTGAGGAATGAGGAACAAGATGAGGATGAGACAAAATTAGGGATGGATTCTATTCTTGAGGATAATGAAGCCACAGATTCAAATAAGAGTATTTCGGCACCTGAGGTAACATTTAAGATTCCAATTTTTACTAATGTTTCTTCTCCACCTTTTCCGAGTAGATTCACAAAGTTCAAGGAGGAGGAACATGAACAAGACATACTGGAAACCTTAAACAGTTTATTTGTGGATGCCATTCAACAAGTACCAAAAGATGCACCATTCCTCGATGAGCAATGCACTACAAAGGATGATGGAATAATACTTGTAATGGAGAATGCATCCACTTTTGTGCAAAGAAAGCTTCCTATCAAAAGCTCAAATTTGAGATGTTTCATGTATGAGCCTAACAAGCCTAAAAAGCCAAGAATGGGTGTTGGTTAGGTTGGACAACTTAAATCAAGTACTAATTGGGAAGGCAGCCCAATTAATGAAGAAATTACCAACCTACCATACTCAGATTTGCTTTCTTTTCCTTTTCCTTTTATTATTTTTATTGTTTTTCTTTATTTATTTTTATATTTATTTGTTAATTATTTGTTTAGTATTTTAGGTTTATTTAGGTTGCATGAGTTTATTTTGTTTTGAGTCTTAGTTGTTCCTATTCTTATGTTATTAGTTCTTTTCTCTTACACATAATTCTTTCATTTGGGTTAATAGACTTACATTGAGGACAATGTAAGAATTAAGTGTGGGGGGAAGGATTTAGGATTTCTATTTTTGTCTTCTATTTTTTTATGAGTCTTTATTATTATTAGTATTGTTATTATTATTATTATTATTATTATTATTTTTAGTGTGTTTTAGTTCCTTTTTAATACAATGATGAGATATGAATTGCATAGGTCTAAACTGGTTATTAGTGAGAAGATTTTCATGAGAATTAAGCTTGATACTAATTTTTATGAGTCAATGTTGATATGATATGTTGATTGAGAAAGAAGCATGTTTAAACTTGATATTGACTTGTATAATCATCCTTGTGAGTTTTTATGCCTATATGATTGATGCATTATACATATCAATCTAATTTCTTTCTTGAGTGTTCTTATGATTACATGATTCTCTAGAACTTGCTTTAAACCATTTGAGACTATATTGATGCATGTAACAACATGAATATGATAGAGGCATTAGGATTATAACCAGAGCCAAACAGCCATCCATTATTAATGTTCTAAGAGAACATCCCCACTAGTGAGCCAATTTGAGCCTACATTAAATATGCTATTTTATTGGTAACCACAACTTACACCTAGCCTAAATATAGTTATATCCTTACCCTTGTTCTAAAGATGGATTATATATTTTGAGACATATTGCAAAAAACAAGGGATATTTTTAGTTGAAAATTTGGATTGGAAACAAAAGATAAGTGTGGGGGAAGAAAAGAAAAGAAAAAGTCAAGAGAAAAAAGAAAGGGATCATTGTCAAATACATTCCCATATTTAAAAAAAAAAAATCTTCTCTTGAACTTCTAGTTAAAGTAAAGAAAAAGATGTTACAAAGTTGGTTAGAATGAAGCAAAGGCTCAACATGAATATTTAGCCTATGTTATTATGTGCTTTATAAGAGTTTTGAGAAGTTTTACTTGTATGATCTTATTATGTCTCTAAACTCTATGAACTCTTTAGAACCTTTGTGATATCTTTATCCTTTTGTTCTTTAACCACATTATAACCCTTTGGCCCCATTACAACCTTGATTAAAGACCTCTTGATTTATGAAGTTGCATGATCAAAATAGTGGAGAATAGGTGGACAAGCAAGCATATGGTAGAACTATTTTCATGACATTGATTGAGTGTAAACACTTTACCACTACTTTAAAGAGTGAAAATCTTGAGAGTATCCCATCTGAGAAGTTGAGATTAAGTTTGAATATGCACTAATTTGATTGAAATATGTTATGTTAATATTGGCTTAACTCATTTATTTACATTCAAGCAAGATTTTTTGTGAAATTCTTTGAGCTATTGATTAATTTATAAGACTTGTTCAAAGATAGTCTCTAATTTATATTGAAAGGATTAGGAGTAAATATTTTAAGTATATGTAGTTTATTTATATTTTAGTTTTTCAATGTTTGTGGGTATCGTCCTAGTAAACCCTCACGAGACTAAACTCGTCCACTAGGGACATCTAGGGGTTTAAAGGCTTGTCTCACATGCTAAGTGCCACCGTGATTTCCTACGAAAGTAGATTAGATTAGATTTTCTTATTTTATTTTTATTTTGTTTTGCTCGAGGACTAGCAAAAAGCTAAGTGTGGGGGTATTTGATAAGCTCATAAAATATACATTTTATGTCTTTCTACCTTTAGTTTTTGTTATGTTTTCGATCTTTATCTTGTTTACTTATAATATGTTTTTGAATTTTAGGTACAATAAGAAGAATGAAGTCAAAAGATGTCAATAATGATGGTAAAGAGCTTACAAAATCATAATCACAAGATGGACGAAGACTTGGGAGTCAAAAATATCAATTTCTGGTTGAAAAGCAATCAGGCAGATTTGACCTCCGGAGCTTGTTGCAAGCAAAACAGGATGTTAGAATCTTTATTTGAAGAAACTTCCTTCTTCACTTTTGAAGCTGACTTGATTATCTTTCCAAAAATATATTATGGGCCCAAATCAGTTAAGAAATGGGCATTCAAAATGGCTCTAGAAGATCTCCCTAAAGAACCCTACGGCCAGAAAAACCCTAATCGCAAATCTGAAAAAAAGGCAAAAACGTGATTTTTGTACCTCCAGGCTTACTTGTGCGGCAAAGACTTATTCTCAGGGCTTTAAAGCTCTATAAATACCATCTTTTGAGCCACAAACTATACATCTTTTGAGGAGACTCAAGGGATCATCATTATTCTTTTTTCTTCTTCTCCATTCTTTTATTTTTCTTTTTAGTTTTATGTATATATTTCTATGCTATGCTAGGCTAAACTTTTATTTAGTTAAGGGTGATTTCAAAGCCCTAGACATGTTATGTAATTAATTTTCAGAATCTATCTATCATTGTTTTCTATCAAAGTTGCTTATGTTCTTCCAATAAAATTGTTCATGATGATGTTTTGATTTGTTTAGGTGGCCAACTAGATAAATCTTGATCATTATCTATAGCTAGTTTAGGAGTCTTGATCCGTGTAATTGTCTTGATTTCCTATTCATAAGTAGCAATTTGTGATTAATGATTATGGTCAAGTTTTCAATAATTGTAAAGTGGAACATAACCTAAGTTGAACAATCCGAGCTTATGTGTTTGTTGCTTAGATCAGCCTATCTTTCTCATCATAAAGCTGCCATTAAATTGAATTTAGAGAGCTTATTCTAGGTTGTTTGATGGTTAGAGATTAAATAGAGAGCTTGTTCTATTTAACGACGAACTAAGGAAAGATTGGGGTAACAGAGCTTGTTGTTATCTACGGTTGTTAACTTTGATAGTTAATTAATGTTGATAGATATGAAAATGATTCTTAATGATGTCTAGTGGTGGAGAATGAAACCTTGACCATATTTTTCATATTTGATTATTCTTAATTACTTGTTTTCTCATTCTTATTATTTACTTTAGTTTAAATCTGATTTCAAAAACCCCTTTTCTTTTATTGTTCTTGAATTTAAGTTTTAAACTATTAACTTATAAACTAAAACCCAATCCTTGAGGACTTGACCCTTGCTAACTACTATACTTACAATTGATCTTTTTAGTGTAAGGTTAAATAAGATACACTCTTTTGGGTGCATCATATTTCTATTCTTATGTTATTAGTTCTTTTCTCTTACACATGATTCTTTCATTTGGGTTAATTGCATTACATTGAGGACAATGTAAGAATTAAGTGTGGGGGGAAGGGTTTAGGATATTTTTTTATTTTTGTCTATTATTTTTTTTATCAGTCTTTAATATTATTATTATTAGTGTGTTTTAGTTCCTTTTTAATACAATGATGAGATATGAATTGCATAGGTTTAAACTGGTTATTAGTGAGAAGATTTTGATGAGAATTAAGCTTGATACTAATTTTTATGAGCCAATGTTGATTGAGAAAGAAGCATGTTTAGACTTGATATTGACTTGTATAATCATCCTTGTGAGTTTTTGAGTCTATATGATTGATGCATTATACATATCAATCTAATTTCTTTCTTGAGTGCTCTTCTGATTACATTATTCTCCAGAACTTGCTTTAAACCGTTTGAGACTATGATACATGTTATAACTTGAATATGATAGAGGCATTAGGATTATAACCAGGGCCTAACAGCCATCTATTATTAATGTTCCAAGAGAACATCCCCACTAGTGAGCCAATTTGAGCCTACATTAAATATGCTATTTTATTGGTAACCACAACTTACACCTATCCTAAATATACTTATATCCTTACCCTTGTTCTAAAGATGGATTACATATTTTGAGACATATTGCAAAAAACAAGGGATATTTTTAGTTAAAAATTTGGCTTGGAAACAAAAGATAAGTGTGGGGGAAGAAAAGAAAAGAAAAAGTCAAGAGAAAAAGAAAGGGATCATTGTCAAATACATTCCCATATTGAAAAAAAAAAAAATCATCTCTTGAACTTCTAGTTAAAGTAAAGAAAAAGATGTTACAAAGTTGGTTAGAATGAAGCAAAGGCTCAACATGAATATTTAGCCTATGTTATTATGTGCTTTATAAGAGTTTTCAGAAGTTTTATTTGTATGATCTTATTATGTCTCTAAACTCTATGAACTCTTTGGAACCTTTGTAATATCTTTTATCTTTTATTCTTTAACCACATTACAACCCCTTGGCCCCATTACAACCTTGATTAAAGACCTCTTGATTTATGAAGTTGTATGATCTTAATAGTGGAGAATAGGTGGACAAGCAAGCATATGGTACAAGTGTTTTCATGAGATTGATTGAGTGTAAACACTTTACCACTACTTTAAAGAGTGAAAATCATGAGAGTATCCTAGTGAGAAATGAGATTAAGTTTGAATATGCACTATTTTGATTGAAATATGTTATGTTAATATTGGCTTAACTCAAACTATTTACATTCAAGCAAGATTTTTTGTGAATTTCTTTAAGCTATTGATTAGTTTATAAGACTTGTCCAATGATTATCTCTAATTTATATTGGAAGGATTAATTGTAATTATTATTATTAATTTTTTTTAGTTTTTCTTATGTCTTCAATGTTTGTGGGTATCAATCTAGTAAACCCTCACGAGACTAAACTCGTCCACTAGGGACACCTAGGGGTTTAAAGGCTTATGTCACATGCTAAGTGCCACCGTGATTTCCTACGAAAGTGGATTAGATTAGATTTTTTTATTTTTATTTTGTTTTGCTCGAGGACTAACAAAAAGCTAAGTGTGGGGGTATTTGATAAGCTAATAAAATATATATTTTATGCCTTTCTACCTTTAGTTTTTGTTATATTTTCGATCTTTATCTTGTTTACTTATATTATGTTTTTGAATTTTAGGTACAATAAGGAAAATGAAGTCAAAAGATGTAAATAATGATGGTAAAGAGCTTACAAAATCATAATCACAAGATGGAAGAAGACTTGGGAGTCAAAAATATCAAATTTTGGTTGAAAAGCAATCAGGCAGATTTGACCTCTAGAGCTTGTTGTAAGGAAAACATGATGTTAGATTCTTTATTTGAAGAAACTTCCTTATTGACTTTTGAAGTTGACTTGATTATCTTTCCAACGATATATTATGGGCCCAAATCGGATAAGAAATGGGCACCCAAATTGGCACTAGAAGATCTCCTTAAAGAACCCTACGGCCAGAAAAATCCTAATCGCAAATCTGAAAAAAAAAAAGGCAAAAACGTGATTTTTCTGCTTCCAGGCTTACTTGTGCGGCAAGGACTTATTCTCAGGGTTTTAAAGCTCTATAAATACCATCTTTTGAGCCACAAATTAGACATCTTTTGAGGAGACTAAAGGGATCATCATTATTATTCTTCTTCTTCTCCATTCTTTTATTTTTCTTTTTAGTTTTATGTATATATTATCCATGCTATGTTAGGCTAAACTTCTATTTGGTTAAGGGTGATTTCAAAGCCCTAGACATGTTATGTAATTAATTTTCAGAATCTATCTATCATTGTTTTCTATCAAAATTGCTTATGTTCTTCCATTAAAATTGTTCATGATGATGTTTTGATTTGTTTAGGTGGTCAACTAGATAAATCTTGATAAATGTCTAATGCTAGTTTAGGAGTCTTGATCCGTGTAATTGTCTTGATTTCCTATTCGTAAGTAGCAATTTGTGATTAATGATTATGGTCAAGTTTTCAATAATTGCAAAGTGGAACATAACCTAAGTTGATCAATCCGAGCTTATGTGTTTGTTGCTTAGATCAACCTATCTTTATCATCATAAAGCTGCTATTAAATTGAACTTAGAAAGCTTATTCTAGGTTGTTTCATAGTTAGAGATTAAATAGAGAGCTTGTTCTCTTTAACGATGAACTAAGGAAAGATTGGGGTAACAGAGCTTGTTGTTATCTATGGTTGTTAACTTTGATAGCTAATTAATGTTGATAGATATGAAATTGATTCTTAATGATGTCTAGTGGTGGAGAATGAAACCTTAACCATATTTTTCATATTTGATTCTTCTTAATTACTTGTTTTCTCATTCTTATTGTTAACTTTAGTTTAAATCTGATTTCAAAATCCCCTTTACTTTTGTTTACTTGTTTTTAAGTGATAAACTATTAACTTATAAACTAAAACCCAATCCCTGAGAACTCGACCCTTGCTAATCACTATACTCTACAATTGATTCTTTTTAAGTGCAAGGTTAAATAAGATACACTCTTTTGGGTGCATCACCTTGATTAGTCAGGGAATTCAATTTAAGAACAAATCTTCAATTTACAGCTTTTTCAAAGAAAAAAAAATGAAATGAATGAAAAATGATAGAAGAATGAAAAAGAAACCCATTTCCCTTTCCTTCACATGTGATTTCACTGACCGTACAAAATTAGTGTTTGTTTATCTTTGCCTGATTCCTGATTCTCAGCAATAGCCAAAGAGGGGCAGCTGTAGACACCTAATTTTGTCTGGACCACTAAAACAGGTATATTTTCTTCCTATATTGAGGTTTCAGAATTTAAAAAGACTATTTTCATCCTGCAGGTGGTACCCCGAGACTTAGTTTAAGAGGGCGAGCATAAAATGTCAAACTCAAAAAAAGTCAACCCCAAAAAAGTCAACTCCAAAAAAGTCAACCCCAAAAAGTCAACTACTGAAAAAATCAACCTTCAAATTCAAGATTTGAAGTTCAACTGAAAAATGGTGTAAGAATTTTGATAATCCGAGGTCTACATCGAAAGATTTGGAGTTTGAAAGTTGGGTTATGGAGATTCAGTAGAAAAGAAACCCTAATCCAAGAAATTTGGGGAAAAGTGCTTAAACGATCGAATTGGTCGAAATTGAAGGTTCCAAATGAAAGATAAGCACTGACTACGGGTAATGGAGAAGTCACTTGAAAGAAAAACCGAAAAAAAGTCAATCCGGGAGAAAACCGAGAATTAGGGTTTTTGGTGGATTTCGGTGAAATGGCCCGACTTGGTAAGACCAAAGCCCCAATGGATGAGAAATGATTAAAAAGGGATAGCCCAAGGCTCAGCATGAAGAAAATCTGAAAATCGGACTTGTTTTAAGCAAAATCGAGTTTCGGAAATAAAAGGGCAAAATTGGAAAATTTGGGAAAAATAGCAAATGGACTCCGAAAATTTTGAAAATTTGCAAATCTCATTCTTAAATCATTTGGAAGAGATTAGCGAAAGAAAATCTTGATTCGGAGTTCGTTTGCAAAATGGCCAAATCTCGGGCCTCTTATGTAGTAATTCAAGAAGGCAAATCCCGAAAAAATAGCAAATGAACTCCAAATCTTCTAAAATTTTGCAAATCTCATTTTTAAATTATTTGGAATATATTGGTGAAAGAAAATCTTGATTCGGAGTTCGTTTGCAAAATGGCCAAATCTCGGGCCTCTTATGCAATAATTCAAGAAGGTAAATCTCGAAAAAATAGCCAATGGACACCAAAAATTCTAAAATTTTGCAAATCTCATTTTTAAACTATTTAGAAGATATTGGCGAAATAAAATCTTGATTCGGAGTTCGTTTGCAAAATGGCCAAATTCCGAGCTCCTATGTAGTAATTCAAGCAGATAAATCCCGAAAAAATATCAAATAAGCTCCAAAATTATGAAAACTTCAAGATCACACTTTTAAATTATTTGGAAGAGATTGGTGAAGAAAAATTTTGATTTGGAGCTCGTTTAAAAAATGGTTAAATATGGGGGCATAAAAGGGCATTTTTGGAAGAAAAAATCCAAATAAATAGCAAACGGACTCGGATAATTTTGAAAACTTCCAGAACCCAAGCAACCGAAAAAGGCTTCTTTTGGCCTTTCAAAAAATCAGACTTGGGCTGAAAAAGAGAAGTGCTGGCCTACCAAGGCCCAAAGGAAAGAGAAAGCTTCTGATTTTTCAATCAAATGGCCAAGAATTAAGAGTTAGTTAAAGATTCTTTTTAATCAAGCCATTGTGATTAAGCCACATAGGCCAAGGGAGAGTGTCAAAATTATTCTTGAATAGCTGTAATTATGGACAACTGCCATGCTAATCTAAGGGTGGTAATTTCATGATTTTTCATCTTGAATTATTACCCATTTGATGGAAATTGGTTAGAACCAAAATGATAACATCCTAGCTCACTAAAGGGGGTTCGGCCAGCTCTAAAGGGAGGTTCAGAATTTTCATTTTCAGACTTCATTCTTTGATATTTCTCTTAGTTTTTATTAGTTTTTCTCTCCTAGGTTGAAAGCAAAAAAGAACAAGTTTAGAAAAGAAAGAAAAGTTTGAAGAGATAAAGCTTGAAATATAGCTTCTTGAGGTTGCTCTTGAGCACCAACTCTTGCACTTTCTTGATTTTCCATTCTTATTTTTGCTATTTTGATTACTATTTGGTGAGTTTCTTTTTTTAAATAAATGTTTTTTTATTGTTCTTCTTAAGTTCTTTCTTCATTTCTTTATTAAATATTTTTTACAATTTTTTTTACAATTTCTCACCATGGCCGAATGGCCTACATTCTTTCTTGAGGTTGCTATTTTGTTTATTTCATCATGATATTATTGTTATTTTCTTTAATCTTGATGTTTTAAGTGTTATTCTACTTCATACTTGAGTCATATTTTAATTTGGTTGCTTTGTTTGTTGCCATTTATGATTTAAATATCATGTTCTTGCATTTTTAATTTTCTATTTTCGTAATGTTTAAATTTGTTGATGTTTTAGATTTAGTATATCAAGTGTTTGTGAAAACGCTTGTGTGGTATTTGCATGATTTGAGTTTTATATTGATGTTTTAGATTTAGTATATCAAGTGTTTGTGAAAATGCTTGTGTGGTATTTGAATGATTTGAGTTTTATATTTTAGTTGAGCATGTTAGTATATCAAGTGTTTGTGAAAATGCCATGCTTGTTGGAGCTTGAGGCCATTTGGCTACTCCATGTGTTTTGCATTGTGTGTTGTATTTTTGCCATGTTAGTTGGTAGGTTTTGCATTTGCATGTCATTTGATTTAGTTTTGCATGTAGTATACCAAGTGTTTGTGAAAATGCCATGCTTGTTAGGAACCATAGGCCATTCGGTCACCCCTTGAATTTTAGCATGGTATGTGCATTCTTGCCATGTTAGTTGATAGGTTAGCATTTGCATGATATTTGGTTGAGTTTTTGGTTTAAGCATGCTTTGTGTTTGTGAAAATGCCATGCATATTTTAGTTATTAGGTTTGGTTCATTTGCCATGCATGTTCATGCATTTTAGACCTAGGTTGCATTAAATGCCATGCAAGTTCATTTAGGTCCAAGTCACTATATGGATGCCATGCATTTTTTATGACATTTAGGTTCATACATTTCATGCATCATATTTGCTGTAATTTTTCATGCATTTCATGTTCATGGCACTTGACTAATGACTTGAGCCAATTAATGGTTCAAAGTCATGCTCTCTTGAGCACACTTGTGGAATTAAAGTTTGTCAAATTGATTATTCTACCTTTGTGATTTTTTTTACTCAGCCCAATTTTTATCTAACTTTCAAAAAGTCCTAGCTACTGTTTTTGAGTCATTTTATGAGTCTTAAATATTTTTACTTTGATTTTTAAATGATATTATCAAAGGCAAAAATGTATTTTGACAAAACAGTTTTTTTTCACCTAGTACTCGTACTTTCTCGATTTTTCTGGGCATTCATCTTTAATCAGAAAATTAAGCTGATTTTTTTCTGTGTATTTTTACGTGTCCTGAGTCTCCAGTATTTTTTTCATAATTTTTTGATTTTTTAAAAATAGGGTAAAAAATCGTGGCTTAAAACTGGATAGTGGAGTCACAATTGAATTTGGAGGGAAATCATTTTTCTGTTTTGGTTAAGTTACTAAGAGGGGGCTGATTAGGAAGGTTAGCTACTGACTTAGGGTAGTTTATAAGCCTTTTTAAACTCTAAAAATGATTTTTTAAGTCTCGGGTTAAGGGTGGTCAAGTTCGGGATTTTAAACTTAGGAAATTAGAGTTATTTAAAAAAACATTTAGCCCAGTTTTTATTTTAATTCAAGCTTTTCAAAATTGTTTTCAAACAATCACAAAATATTTTGGTTTTAGGATATTTAATTTGACATATTTTCCTAAGGTAACCGGATACCTTTTTAGGTATACGGATCTCCTTAATTAAAGGAAAAAATACATTTTCATGCATTGCATTTTATATAATATGTGATTTTTGCTATGATAATTTTTATGACATTGTTATGATTTTGAGTTATGTTATATTGTTTATTATATGATTTTGGAATATTTCATGATATCCTATGCTTTTTATTTAATTATTTTTTTATCATATTATTTAGCATATACTATGTTCATGCATTATTATTTTCATTTTTCATGCATATTATATGGTAGCATTATTTTATATTCTATGTCATTTAAATCATATGTCATATCATTCATATTTGCCATGTCATTTAAATTATTTCATTTCATATAGAATATATTATGTTACTTAGGTTATTTTATTTCATATAGAATATATTATGTTACTTAGGTCATTTCATTTCATTTAGACTTAAGATATTACATTTCAT
Organism: Fremontodendron californicum; assembly: GCA_030761205.1. Taxonomy (NCBI): domain Eukaryota; kingdom Viridiplantae; phylum Streptophyta; class Magnoliopsida; order Malvales; family Malvaceae; genus Fremontodendron; species Fremontodendron californicum. Next base: position 5,805,577 of record JAULJL010000008.1, read on the forward strand.
ATAGAATATATTATGTTACCTAGGTCATTTCATTTCATTTAGAGTATTTCATTTAGACTTAGGATATTACATTTCATATAGAATATAATATGTCACCTAGGTCATTTCATTTCATTTAGAGTATTTCATTTAGACTTAGGATATTACATTTCATATAGAATATAATATGTCACCTAGGTCATTTCATTTCATTTAGAATATATCATGTAACTTAAGATATTTCATTTCATTTAGAATATGGTAAGGCATTTAAATTATATCATGTCATTTAGGATGCATTATATTATTTAGATTTTGCCATGTCATTTTATTTATGCCATGCATATACATATTCATATCTTTTAAAATGTTTTCAAAAAGATAATGATTTTTCAATAAAAAATAAAGATATTCCCGAGTTAAAATAATTCACGAGTTCTCTACCGGGTTTGCTGGAGGGAATATCATCAATTATCATTATTAAAGGAATATCTTTCTTTCAAAAAAAAGAGAATGATTCGGAAAATTTTCCAAAAATAATAAAAATTTCTATATTTTGCCACGTTTGAATTTATAAAAATTTTGAATTTATAAATTCCGGATCATTTCAATTAAAAATGGAATTATTTTTCTTTAAATTGGGAATTAACTTGAAATACTAAATTTAAAACCGATTTTTTACCGAGACTTGAGATAACACACGATTAATAAGGTACCGATTTATACGGGCGTTGTGGGGGTGCTAATCCTTCCCCTCACGTAACCGACTCCCGAACCCGTTTCTTTGATTTCTCTGGTTTAAACGCAGACTTGAAATTGGTTTTAAAAATGTTTTAATTAATTTTTAAAATATTTTATAAAACCGCTTTTAATAGGTGGTCGATCACACCTAGCTAAAAAAGATTGGTGGCGATTCCGTGTTTTTTTCAAGTCATTTTCAAAACCTTCATTTTTCTAGAGGAATTAAGTCGACTTTTCCTTGGTTTTTTTTTATCACGCTTAACGAATAATAAAGTCTTGCGATGAGACTCGTTATTTTTTAGGTTGCGACACCTCCGAAACTCGGTTTTGCTCAAAACAAATCCAATTTTCAGATTTTCTTCAAACTGAGTCTTGGGCTATCACTTTTTAATCATTCTTCATCCATTGGGGCTTTAGTCTTACCAAGTCGGGCCATTTCTGTGATTCTTCCCGATTTCACCGAAATCCACCAAAAAACCCTAATTCTCAATTTTCTCCCGGATTGACTTTTCTTTCGATTTTTCTTTCAAGTGGCTTCTCCATTACCCATAGTCAGTGCTTATCTTTCATTTGGAACCTTCAATTTCGACCAATTCGATTGTTTAAGCACTTTCCCCAAATTTCTCGGATTAGGGTTTTCTTTCTACTGAATCTCCAAATCCCAACTTCCGAACTCCATATCTTTCGATGTAGACCTCAGATTATCAAAATTCTTTCGCCATTTTTCAATTGAACTTCAAATCTTGATTTTGAAAGTGGGTTGACTTTTTCAGTAGTTGACTTTCTGGGGTTGATTTTTTCGGGGTTGACTTTTTATGCTCGCCCTCTTAAACTAAGTCTCGAAGTACCACCTGCAGGATGAAAAAAAGTCATTTTACATTCTGAAACCTCAATTTAGGAAGAAAACATACCTGTTTTAGTGGTCCGGACAAAATTAGGTGTCTACAGACATATGTTGTTCTTAAAATGAGAGTATACTTATTCTAGTGGGAGTCACATCTTCCAAACATGTGACCACTTGAGCATATTGGTTTCCTTGATTAAGAGAATCAAGATGAGGTAATGTGTGATTTACCGAACATGTATGACCACACATATATGAATTAAACCTATGTAGCCATATGTGAATGTTCAAGACGTGAATATTCAGGTTAATCAATGTGTTTGATTAATTAAGACCTGTACGGTATTTGAGTATTATTGAATTGGCATATACTCCTAATGGCTGATAATTCCATATGGGAACTACGTAGACTTGTTCATTCAAGTGGGAGTCCATTGAGGGGATGTCCAGGATTAAATGATTTAAGTGGGAGTTGACAAACCCATGTTGTGAAGTAAATCATTTAAGTGGAGATAATATCGTAGCACATGCGCATATCATGTGTGTATAAGATGACCAAAAAGAAAATAAGGAGTGATCCCTGTCTGCTTGTTGTGTGAGTTTCTTCGATCGAAATAAGTTTTGATCAGATTTGTTGCTCTTAGTGACTATAGACTAATATTTGATGATTTGAAAGTATTGTGATGCACCTAAAAGAGTGTATCTTATTTAACCTTGCACTTAAAAAGAAATTAATAGTAGAGTATAGTGATTAGCAAGGGTCGAGTCCTCAGGGATTGGGTTTTAATCTATGAGTTATTAGTTTATAACTTAGGTTCAAAGAAAACAAAAGAAAAGGGGGTTTTGAAATAGTTTTAAAAATAAGCAAACAAGAAAAGTAAGATGCAAGTAAGAAATAAGAAATCAAATATGAGAGAAATATGGTTAAGGTTTCATTCTCCACCACTAGACATCATTAAGAACCAATTTCAGATCTATCAATATCAACCAACTATCAAAGTTAACAACCGTAGATAACAACAAGCTCTGTTATCCCAATCTTTCCTTAGTTTGTCGTTAAATAGAACAAGCTCTCTATTTAATCTCTAACCATCAAACAACCTAGAATAAGCTCTCTAAATTCAATTTAATGGCAGCTTTATGATGAGAAAGATAGGTTGATCTAAGCAACAAACACATAAGCTCGGATTGTTCAACTTAGGTTTATTACCACTTTGCAATTATTGAAAACTTGACCATAATCATTAATCACAAATTGCTACTTATGAATAGGAAATCAAGACAATTACACGGATCAAGACTCCTAAACTAGCATTAGACAATTATCAAGATTTATCTAGTTGGCCACCTAAACAAATCAAAACATCATCATGAACAATTTTAATGAAAGAACATAAGCAACTTTGATAGAAAACAATGATCGATAGATTCTGAAAATTAATTACATAACATGTCTAGGGCTTTGAAATCACCCTTAACCAAAGAAGTTTAGCCTAACATAAGCATGGATAATATATACATAAAACTAAAAAAAAAATAAAAGAATGGAGAAGAAGAAGAATGATGATGATCCCTTGAGTCTCCTTAAAAGATGTCTAGTTTGTGGCTCAAAAGATGTTATTTATAGAGCTTTAAAACCCTGAGAATAAGTCCTTGCCGCACAAGTAAGCCTGGAGGTAGAAAAATCACGTTTTTGCCTTTTTTTCAGATTTGCGGTTAGGGTTTTTCTGACCGTAGGGTTCTTTAGGGTGATCTTCTAGCGACATTTTGAATGACCATTTCTTATCCGATTTGGGCCCATAATATACCGTTGGAAAGATAATCAAGTCAGCTTCAAAAGTGAAGAAGGAAATTTCTTCAAATAAAGACTCTAACATCATGTTTTCCTTACAACAGGCTCCAGAGGTCAAATCTGCCTGATTGCTTTTCAACCAAAAATTGATATTTTTGACTCCCAAGTCTTCTTCGATCTTGTGATTATTATTTTGTAAGCTCTTTACCATCATTATTGACATCTTTTGACTTCATTCTCCTTTTTGTACCTAAAATTCAAAAATATAATATAAGTAAACAAGATAAAGATCGAAAACATAACAAAAACTAATGGTAGAAAGGCATAAAATGTATATTTTATGAGCTTATCAAATACCCCCACACTTAGCTTTTTGCTAGTCCTCGAGCAAAACAAAATAAAAATAAAATAAGAAAATCTAATCTAATCCACTTTCGTAGGAAATCACGGTGGCACTTAGCATGTGACACAAGCCTTTAAACCCCTAGGTGTCCCTAGTGGACGAGTTTAGTCTCGTGAGGGTTTACTAGGACGATACCCACAAACATTGAAGACATAAGAAAAACTAAAAAAAAATAAAAAATAATAATAATAATTACAACTAATCCTTGCAATATAAATTAGAGATAATCATTGGAAAAGTCTTATAAACTAATCAATAGCTTAAATAAATTCACAAAAAATCTTGCTTGAATGTAAATAGTTTGAGTTAAGCCAATATTAACATAACATATTTCAATCAAAATAGTGCATATTCAAACTTAATCTCAACTTCTCACTATACTCTCATGATTTTCACTCTTTAAAGTAGTGGTAAAGTGTTTACACTCAATCAATCTCATGAAAACAGTTCTACCATATGCTTGCTTGTCCACCTATTCTCCAATATTTAGATATGCAACTTCATAAATCAAGAGGTCTTTATTCAAGGTTGTAATGGGGCCAAGGGGTTATAATGTGGTTAAAGAATAAAAGATATTACAAAGGTTCCAAAGACTTCATAGAATTTAGAGACAATAAGATTTTGCAAATAAAACTTTCTCAATATTCCTTGGAAGTACATAATCACATAGGCTGAATATTTTATGTTGAGCCTTTGCTTCATTCTAACCAACTTTGTAACATCTTTTTCTTTAACCAAAATTTTAAGAGATGATTTTTTTTTTCTTCAATGTGGGAATGTATTTGACAATGATCCCTTTCTTTTTCTCTTGACTTTTTTTTTTCTTTTCTTCCCCCACACTTATCTTTTGTTTCCAACCCAAATTTTCAACTAAAAATATCCCTTGTTTTTTTGCAATATGTCTCAAACATTCTAGTCCATCTTTAGAACAAGGGTAAAGATATAAATGTGTTTAGGCTAGGTGTAAGATGTGGTTACCAAATAAATAGCTTACTCAATGTAGGCTCAAATTGGTTCACTGAGGGGGATGTTCTCTTAGAACATTAATAAGGGATGGCTGTTTGGCCCTAGTTAAAAGTCCTAATGCCTATATCATATTCATGTTGTCACATGCATCAATAAAGTCTCAAATGGTTTAAAGCAAGTTCTAGAGAATCATGTAATCATAAGAGCACTCAAGAAAGAAATTAGATTGATATGTGTAATGCATCAATTATATAGGCTCAAAAACTCACAAGGATGATGACTTGTCAAGTCTAAACATGCTTCTTTCTCAATCAACATATCATATCAACATTGGCTCATAAAAATTAATATCAAGCTTAATTCTCATGAAAATCTTCTCCCTAATAACCAGTTTAGACCTATGCAATTCATATCTCATCATTGTATTAAAAAAGAACTAAAACACACTAAAAATAATAATAATAATAATAATAATATTAAAGACTTAAAAAAATAGACAAAAATAAAAGAAATCCTAAATCCTTCCCCCCACACTTAATTCTTACATTGTCCTCAATGTAATGCTATTAGTCCAAATGAAAGAATCATGTGTAAGAGAAAAGAACTAATAACATAAGAATAGAAATAACTAAGACTCAAAACAAAACAAATTCATGCAACCTAAATAATCCTAAAATACTAAACAAATAATTAACAAATAAACATAAAAATAAATAAAAACAATAAAAATAATAAAAGGAAAAGAAAGCAAATCTGAGTATGGCAGGTTGATAATTTCTTCATTAATTGGGCTGCCTTCCCAATTAGTACTTGAGTTAAGTTGTCCAACCTAACCAACACCCCTTCTTGGCTTTTTAGACTTGTTAGGCTCATACATGAAACTTCCCAAATTTGAGCGTTTGATAGGAAGCTTTCTTTGCACAAAAGTGGATGCATTGTCCATTACAAGTATTATTCCATCCTTTGTAGTGCATTGCTCATCGAGGAATAATGCATCTTTTGGTACTTGTTGAGTGGCATCCACAAACAAACTGTTTAAGGTTTCCAGCATGTTTTGTTCATGTTCCTCCTCCTTGAACTTTGCGAATCTACTAGGGAAAGGTGGAGAAGAAACATTAGTAAAAATTGGAATCTTAAAGGTTACCTCAGGTGCCGAAATACTCTTATTTGGATTTGTGGCTTCATTATCCTCAAGAATACAATCCATCTCTAATTTTGTCTCATCCTCATCTTGTTCCTCATTCTTCAAGGTCACAATAGTAGCATTCTCCTTTGGGTTAATCATCGTTTGGGCTGGGAGTTCTTCAGATCTTTGTGCTACCCATCCCACCATACTACTAGCCAATTGGCTCATTTGCTTTTCCAAACTCTGGATGCTTGCCCTTGTTTCCTGTTGGAATTGCAAAGTATCAGTAACAAGAGAATAAACAAGATCTTCTAAAGAAGTACCTGAGTTTTGAGTCATATGTGGTGGTTGAAAAAGATCTGGTTCTTGAGACCATGATTGATTGAAGCTAGATGGATGAGTATAATTGGCATAAGGATCTACTTCTTGGTAATTTTTCGAGTAGCCATAATTAGTATGATCCCACCATCCCACATGGTAAGTGTTTGAGTAATGATCATACTGTTGGTCTTGGAACACTTGATGGCCTTGACATCCTCCCATGGCTAATTGTTGAACTGGGGAGGTGAGATTGGCTTGTTGATTCTCCATGTTCATGTATGCCACCAACTCTTCAAGTGTTAGATTGCTCAATTCCATCGTTTTCTGTATCTTTTTTTCAAAATTTGATAAGAAAAACCTGTATGTACAAGAAAATAAAACTAATTAGAACTGAAAATAAGAATAAACCAAGTAACAAATAAACTAAAGAAAACATTCCCTGGCAACGGCGCCAAAAACTTGATGCACCTAAAAGAGTGTATCTTATTTAACCTTGCACTTAAAAAGAAATTAATAGTAGAGTATAGTGATTAGCAAGGGTCGAGTCCTCAGGGATTGGGTTTTAATCTATGAGTTATTAGTTTATAACTTAGGTTCAAAGAAAACAAAAGAAAAGGGGGTTTTGAAATAGTTTTAAAAATAAGCAAACAAGAAAAGTAAGATGCAAGTAAGAAATAAGAAATCAAATATGAGAGAAATATGGTTAAGGTTTCATTCTCCACCACTAGACATCATTAAGAACCAATTTCAGATCTATCAATATCAACCAACTATCAAAGTTAACAACCGTAGATAACAACAAGCTCTGTTATCCCAATCTTTCCTTAGTTTGTCGTTAAATAGAACAAGCTCTCTATTTAATCTCTAACCATCAAACAACCTAGAATAAGCTCTCTAAATTCAATTTAATGGCAGCTTTATGATGAGAAAGATAGGTTGATCTAAGCAACAAACACATAAGCTCAGATTGTTCAACTTAGGTTATGTTCCACTTTGCAATTATTGAAAACTTGACCATAATCATTAATCACAAATTGCTACTTATGAATAGGAAATCAAGACAATTACACGGATCAAGACTCCTAAACTAGCATCGGACAATTATCAAGGTTTATCTAGTTGGCCACCTAAACAAATCAAAACATCATCATGAACAATTTTAATGAAAGAACATAAGCAACTTTGATAGAAAACAATGATCGATAGATTCTGAAAATTAATTACATAACATGTCTAGGGCTTTGAAATCACCCTTAACCAAAGAAGTTTAGCCTAACATAAGCATGGATAATATATACATAAAACTAAAAAGAAAATAAAAGAATGGAGAAGAAGAAGAATGATGATGATCCCTTGAGTCTCCTCAAAAGATGTCTAGTTTGTGGCTCAAAAGATGTTATTTATAGAGCCTTAAAACCCTGAGAATAAGTCCTTGCCGCACAAGTAAGCCTGGAGGTAGAAAAATCACGTTTTTGCCTTTTTTTCAGATTTGCGGTTAGAATTTTTCTGGCCGTAGGGTTCTTTAGGGAGATCTTCTAGCGACATTTTGAATGACCATTTCTTATCCGATTTGGGACCATAATATACCGTTGGAAAGATAATCAAGTCAGCTTCAAAAGGGAAGAAGGAAATTTCTTCAAATAAAGATTCTAACATCATGTTTTCCTTACAACAAGCTCCAGAGGTCAAATCTGCCTGATTGCTTTTCAACCGAAAATTGATATTTTTGACTCCCAAGTCTTCTTCGATCTTGTGATTATTATTTTGTAAGCTCTTTACCATCATTATTGACATCTTTTGACTTCATTCTCCTTATTGTACCTAAAATTCAAAAATATAATATATGTAAACAAGATAAAGATCGAAAACATAACAAAAACTAAAGGTAGAAAGGTATAAAATGTATATTTTATGAGCTTATCATATTGTGTTTACTTTGATAGGATCTCTTATGACTATGGTAAATTCTGTCTGTTGGAACCTTATTGGGTAAATACATAGTTTCAAATTGTTAGATAGTTAGTGCAAAAGGAAAGATATTGTTAAGATACTTATGGCATTTATACTTGAAAGACGCGCGCATATTACTTTGTGTAATATAAATGATTTCAAGTATAAGAATGTCTTGAAAAACAAGTTTAAAATGTGTTTTCAACTCACATGAAAGGGATTGAATATAGCCAAACTATGTATCGACAAGTCTTAGAGCACATGAGGCATGGTTAATGATATATGGATCATTAACGTGAATAATATAAGAGTTATTCTAATTTAACGTCTATGATAAGTCATGGATAAGATTATATGGATTGAGTAAAATCTCTTATGTCTAACTTAACAGTTGCATATTGAGAAGAATTCCATTGAATGCCTAGGTTCACACGACATACTTGCATATGTTATTCCAATGTTTGAATGCTTTCCCATAATTATGTCTTTGGTCTGAATATGTGTGGATGATAGCATCAAGTTCATAATGTGCGAGTGGGAGCTGTTGGATGTATTTGGACATAAGTGAACAAATACACCAAGTACGCACAATATTATCTTGATATGAATGATGTATGATGATGGTAAACTAGCAAGGAGATGAGATAAGCTTATGGAAGCTCATAAGGAGCTCAAAGTGAAAGCTTACTCAGCTCAAGTCAGCTCAAGGTAGTTGGACACCAGCTAGCTCAGCTCAAGGAGCTAGACACCAGCTCAATCAGCTAGATGTAGCTGAAGGGTAGCTAAGTGAGTGACACTCTATAAGGTGGAGTGACACTAGCTACTGGTACCTTGGTGGCCTAGATGATGTGGCACATAGGTGTGACACATCAACACCATCATGCACAAGTGTCACCAATCGGGTTGTGACATGTGATTTCATACATCAAGTGGCTACCACATGGACCGAAGCATTATGTCCTAAATGAAGGGTCCTATTGATAAGTGCTTAATTTCATACATTTTCCTATTTAATCTCCTTATACTTTGTGCATTGATTCTTACTTCCCTGACATTTTACTAGGTTTTTATGCTTTGTAGGTATTTTGGAGGAGATGAAGTCAAAACATGTCAATTAGGATGTTAAAGAGCTTACAAAATCACAATCACAAGTTGAAAAAAGAGTTGGGAGTCAAAAAGATCAAATTCTTGGTGCAAAGCAAGAAGATAGATTCGACCTCCGGAGCTTGTTGCTAAGAAAACATGATGTTAAACTCTTTATTCAAAGAAACTTCCTTCTTGACTTTTGAATATCACTTGATTACCTTTCCAACGATTGGTCATGGGCCTAAATCGGATAAAAAATGGTTATCCAAATTGGCAATGGAATATCTCCCTAGAAACCCTAGTGGCAGAAAAAACCCTAGCCGCAAATCACATATTTTTCTTAATACCCTAGCTGACATTTATGTTTATCCTTGCCAAAGAAGGATTAGTGGCTGTCAACTTGCATTAATTGCATTGATTGCAAGTATCTTTCCTTAAAGCTAATCCTAGTCAAAGTTGGAGAATTATATCAGCCAAGACTTTCCTTCCTTACACTTACTTTGCCTGCAAGTTTGTAATCTCTCTTCATTAAAGAGTGCTTTGACTAAAACTTTCCTACTTTATTCAAACATGGCTTCCAAGGCTTATATCTTTCCTTAAAACACAAAAGTCAGCCGCTTTTCCTTAACTTTAGCCACAAGCCAGCATTTATTGAAGGGAGAGAGCTGAAATTCACTTGTTTGATGCCCTAGCTATTGCCTATAAATAGAGATCAAGAGGGGATACGAAATGGACACTACTCCAAGCATCAAAGTTCTGATTTCTTCTTTGTTTCTTTGTTTTTGAGAGAGCAAGAGGCTGGATGATTAATATTCTTCTTCTTCTTCTTCGTTCTTTCTTTTATTTTCTTCTTAGATTCTCTTTAAATTTATGTTTATGTTTACAATGCCTATGCTAGGCTAAACTTTTATTTGGTTAAGGGTGATTTCAAAGCCCTAGACATGTTATGTAATTAATTTTCAGAATCTATCCATCATTGTTTTCTATCAAAGTTGCTTATGTTCTTGCATTAAAATTGTTCATGATGATGTTTTGATTTGTTTAGGTGGCCAACTAGATAAATCTTGATAATTTTCTAATGCTAGTTTAGGAGTCTTGATCCGTGTAATTGTCTAGATTTCCTATTCGTAAGTAGCAATTTGTGATTAATAATCATATGGTCAAGTTTTCAATAATTGCAAAGTGGAACATAACCTAAGTTGAACAATCCGAGCTTATGTGTTTGTTGCTTAGATCAACCTATCTTTCTCATCATAAAGCTGCTATTAAATTGAACTTAGAGAGCTTATTCTAGGTTGTTTGATAGTTAGAGATTAAATAGAGAGCTTGTTCTATTTAACGACAAATTAAGGAAAGATTGGGGTAACAGAGCTTGTTGTTATCTACGGTTGTTAACTTTGATAGCTAATTAATGTTGATAGATATGAAATTGATTCTTATTGATGTCTAGTGGTGGACATGAAACCTTAACCATATTTTTCATATTTGATTCTTCTTAAGTACTTGTTTTCTCATTCTTATTGTTAACTTTAGTTTAAATCTGATTTCAAAATCCCCTTTACTTTTTTTTTACTTGTTTTTAAGTGATAAACTATTAACTTATAAACTAAAACCCAATCCCTGAGGACTCGACCCTTGTTAATCACTATACTCTACAATTGATTCTATTTTTAAAGTGCAGGGTTAAATAAGATACACTCTTTTGGGTGCATCAAATTTTTGGTGCCGTTGCCGGGGATTGCTTTCTTTAGTTTATTAGTTTATTGGTTTATTCTTATTTTTTTGTTCTAATTATTTACTTTTTTTTTGTTTAATAGTGAATGTTCCAAGATCCCGAACAAAACTTAAGACTTAGGAGAATTCAGGAATTTATAACTTCTCACCAACAACCAATCGAGTAGTTGATCCAAAAGATCTAAGAGGACCAAGGAGAGATGGCAGCAGCTGACAACCGAACTCTCAAGGAGCTAGCCGCTCCAGACTTGGGTCAACAACCATTATGCATTGAATATGCTAATCTTGAGGTAGCTTTTGAATTAAAATCTGGTTTGATTCATCTTCTCCCAACTTTTCATGTTTTTGCAGGAGAGGATCCAAATAAGCATATTAAGGAATTCCATGTAGTTTGCTCAAGCATGAGACCAACAGGGGTCACCGAAGAGCAAGTTAAGTCGAGAGCCTTCCCATTCTCTCTAGCTGAAGCAAAGGAATGGCTCTATTATCTACCATCCGGGACCATCACTACATGGAATGATATGAAGAAAGCATTCTTGGAAAGGTATTTCCCAGCATCTAAGGCTGCCAACATTAGAAAAGAGATATGTGGGATTCGACAATACAACGGAGAGTCCTTATATGAATATTGGGAGAGGTTCAAGAAACTTTGTGCATCATGTCCACACCATCAGATAAGTGAACAACTTCTCATCCAATACTTCTATGAAGGTCTCATGCCCATGGAGAGAAGTATGATAGATGCCGCTAGTGGGGGAGCTCTAGTTGATAAGACTCCCGGGGCTGCTAGATCATCCATTATAATCAGATTTGCATATTCCATACTCTCCATCATTCTATATTTTATTGATTTTCTTTAGTTTGTTTTGTTTAGTAGTTCTTTTCTCTTACATATACTTCTTGCATTGGGGATAATAGCATTACATTGACAATGGAAAAATTAAGTGTGGGGGGAAAGAATTTAGGATTTTCTTTAGTGTGTTTTGTTTTGATTCTTTTTATGTTGTTTTTAGTGTGCCTTAGTTACTTTCAATACTATGATGAGATATGAATTGCATAAGTCTAAAACTAATTTATTAGTGAGAAAATTTTCATGAGAATTGAGTTTGATGTCATTTTTTATTTTTGAGCCAATGTTAATATGATATGTTGATTGAGAAAGAAGCATGTTTAGACTTAAATCTGACTTGTACAATCATCCTTGTGAGTTTTTGAGCCTATATGATTGATGCATTATACATATCACTCTAATTTCTTTCTTGAGTGCTCTTATGATTACATGATTCTCTAGAGCTTGCTTTAAACCTTGTTGAGACTATATTGATGCATGTGACAACACGAATATGGTAGAGGCATTAGGATTTTTAACCAGGGCCAAACAGCCTTATTGATGTTCCAAGAGAACATCCCCCTTAGTGAACCAATTTGAGCCTACATTGAATAAGCTATTTCTTTGGTAACCATAACTTGTCCCTAACCTAAATATACTTATTTATATCTTTACCCTTGTTCCAAAGATGAATTAGCATGTTTTGAGACATGTTGCAAAGACAAGGAAGATCTATTGAAAATTTGGGTTAGAAACAAGAAATAAGTGTGGGGGAAAAGAAAAGAAAAGTCAAGAGAAAAAAAAAGGGAATATTGGCAAATACATTTCTATGAATATATATATGTATATATATATATGAATCATCTCTTGAACTTGTGGAAAAATAAAAAGGTGTTACAAAGTTGTTTAGAATGAAGAAAAGGCCCAACATGAATATTCGGCCTATGTATTATGTGCTTTGTAAAGAGTTTTGAGAAGTTTTCTTTGTATGAATCTTATTATGTCTCTAAACTCTATGAAATCTTTGGAACCTTTGTAATATCCTTTTCCTTTTATTCTTTAACCACATTTATTACCCCCTGGCCCCATTACAACCTTGAATAAAAACCTCTTAATTTATGAAGTTGCATGATCTTTATAGTGGATAATAGGTGGACAAGCAAGCATATGGTAGAATTGTTTTAATGAGATTGATTGAGTATATAACACTTTACCTAATAAGCTCATAAAATATACATTTTATGCCTTTCTACCTTTAGTTTTTGTTATGTTTTCGATCTTTATCTTGTTTACTTATAATATGTTTTTTAATTTTAGGTAAAATAAAGAGAATGAAGTCAAAAGATGTCAATAATGATGGTAAAGAGCTTACAAAATCATAATCACAAGATGGAAGAAGACTTGGGAGTCAAAAATAGCAATTTCTGGTTGAAAAGCAATTAGGCAGATTTGACCTCTGGAGCTTGTTGTAAGGAAAACATGATATTAAACTCTTTCTTTGAAGAAACTTCCTTCTTGACTTTTGAAGTTGACTTGATTATATTTCCAACGATATATTATGGGCCCAAATCAGATAAGAAATGGGCATTCAAAATGGCGCTAGAAGATCTCCCTAAATAACCCTACGGCCAGAAAAACCCTAATCGCAAATTTGAAAAAAAGGCAAAAACGTGATTTTTGCACCTCCAGGCTTACTTGTGCGGCAAGGACTTATTCTCAGGGTTTTAAAGCTCTATAAATATCATGTTTTTAGCCACAAACTAGACATCTTTTGAGGAGACTCAAGGGATCATCATTATTCCTCTTATTCTCCATTCTTTTATTTTTCTTTTTAGTTTTATGTATATATTGTCTATGCCTACGCTAGACTAAACTTCTACTTGGTTAAGGGTGATTTCAAAACCCTAGACATGTTTTGTAATTGATTTTCAGATTCTATCTATCATTAATTTTCTATCAAAGTTGATTATGTTCTTCTACAAGAATTGTTTATGATGTTGTCTTGATTTATTTAGGTGTACAACTAGATAGATCTTGATAATTATCTATTGCTAGTTTAGGAGTCTTGATCCGTGTAATTGTCTTGATTTCCTATTCATAAGTGGCAATTTGTGATTAATGATTATGGTCAAGTTTTCGATAATTGCAAAGTGGAACATAACCTAAGTTGAACAATCCGAGCTTATGTGTTTGTTGCTTAGATCAACCTATCTTTCTCATCATAAAGCTGCCATTAAATTGAATTTAGAGAGCTTATTCTAGGTTGTTTGATGGTTAGACATTAAATAGAGAGCTTGTTCTATTTAATGACAAACTAAGGAAAGATTGGGATAACAGAGCTTGTTGTTATCTACGGTTGTTAACTTTGATAGTTGGTTGATATTGATAGATCTGAAATTGGTTCTTAACAATGTCTAGTGGTGGAGAATGAAACCTTAACCATATTTCTCTCATATTTGATTTCTTATTTCTTACTTGCATCTTACTTTTCTTGTTTGCTTTTTTTTTTAAACTATTTCAAAACCCCCTTTTCTTTTGTTTTCTTTGAACCTAAGTTATAAACTAATAACTCATAGATTAAAACCCAATCCCTGAGGACTCGACCCTTGCTAATCACTATACTCTACAATTGATTTTTTTTTTAGTGCAAGGTTAAATAAGATATACTCTTTTGAGTGCATCATTACCAGTACTTTAAAAAGTGAAAATCATGAGAGTCTCCCATGTGAGAAGTGGAGATTAAGTTTGAACATGCACTATTTTGACTGAGATATGTTAACTTAACTCAAACCCTTTACGATAAGCATGATTCTTTGTGAAACTCTTTAAGCTATTGATTAGTTTGTAAGACATGTTCAATGATTATCTATAAGTTGTATTGAAAGTGAACTAGATTCGGTTTTCTTACCTTGTGTCTATTTGATTTTGCTCGAGGACTAGCAAAAGATTAAGTGTGGGGGAATTTAAGTGCATAATTTCATACATTTTCCTATTTAATTTCCTTATACTTTGTGCTTTGATTCTTACTTCCCTGACATTTTACTAGGTTTTTATGCTTTGTTGGTATTTTGGAGGAGATGAAGTCAAAACATGTCAATTAGGATATTAAAGAGCTTACAAAATCACAATCACAAGTTGAAAAAAGAGTTTGGAGTAAAAAAAATCAAATTCTTGGTGCAAAGCAAGAAGATAGATTCGACCTCCGGAGCTTGTTGCTAAGAAAACATGATGTTAAACTCTTTATTCAAATAAACTTCCTTCTTGACTTTTGAAATCACTCGATTACCTTTTCAACGGTTGGTCATGGGCCTAAATCGGATAAAAAATGGTCATCCAAATTGACATTGGAATATCTCTCTAAAAACCCTAGTGGCAGAAAAACCTAGCCGCAAATCACATATTTTTCTTAATACCCTAGCTGACATTTATGTTTATCCTTGCCAAAGAATGATTAGTGGCAGTCAACTTGCATTAATTGCAAGTATCTTTCCTTAAAGCTAATCCTAGTCAAAGTTGGAGAATTAAATCAGCCAAGACTTTCCTTCCTTACACTTACTTTGCTTGCAAGTTTGTAATCTCTCTTCATTAAAGAGTGCTTTGACTAAAACTTTCCTACTTTATTCAAACTTGGCTGCCAAGGCTTATATCTTTCCTTAAAACACAAAAGTCAGCCACTTTTCCTTAACTTTAGCCACAAGTCAGCATTTATTGAAGGGAGAGAGCTGAAATTCACTTGTTTGATGCCCTAGCTATTGCCTATAAATAGAGATCAAGGGGGCATACGAAATGGACACTACTCCAAGCATCAAAGTTCTGATTTCTTCTTTGTTTCTTTCTTTTTGAGAGAGTAAGAGGCTGGATAATTAATATTCTTCTTCTTCTTCTTTCTTTCTTTTATTTTCTTCTTAGATTCTCTTTAAATTTATGTTTATGTTTACAATGCCTATGCTAGGCTAAAATTTTATTTGGTTAAGTGTGATTTCAAAGCCCTAACATGTTATGTAATTAATTTTCAGAATCTATCCATCATTGTTTTCTATCAAAGTTGCTTATGTTCTTCCATTAAAATTGTTTATGATGATGTTTTGATTTGTTTAGGTGGCCAACTAGATAAATCTTGATAATTGTCTAATGCTAGTTTAGGAGTCTTGATCCGTGTAATTGTCTTCATTTCCTATTCATAATTAGCAATTTGTGATTAATGATTATGGTCAAGTTTTCAATAATTGCAAAGTGGAACATAACCTAAGTTGAACAATCCGAGCTTATGTGTTTGTTGCTTAGGTCAACCTATTTTTCTCATCATAAAGATGCTATTAAATTGAACTTAGAGAGCTTATTCTAGGTTGTTTGTGTGAGACCCTCGTAAGCCAGAGATGACTCGGGTATCCTATAACATTCTGATGGCTCGGAACTACACATGTAAAAGCCACTAGGAAGGACGGGCTATCATGTGGTGTACATGTTGTATGATAGATTATAGAATTGGAGGTTAACTCAGGTTGTTAAGCGATCTGACCCTAAAATAGTTTAAAATTCAGACTAAAATCGGGAAGGGGAAAATTCCCTAAAATCTGATAAATTGAGTGGATATGATGAGAATATGCGATATAGAACCCATACCTATTATTAGAGCAACAATCGGCATCAAATTCAAAAAAATATACATTAAGGGTATTTTGGTCATTTTACACCTTTTTCATTCTTAGTACAAGAAATTGTATAAATGGGCTTTTTGACTATATAATATGTTAATATGACATTTGGATCTAATATTTGGCATTAGGAAAGAAAAAAAAAAACAAACTAGAATCGGTAAAATTGGAAAATTGTGACATTGTCGTACATTTCCCGAAAAACGTGGTTCAAAAATTCTTGTTATCGATCCGAACACATGGATAGATGTTTTGACACCCAGGAAACTTGAATCTGTTGAGAAAAATGAAAAACAAAATCCTGAACATCACGTTCTGTAAGGCATGTGCAAAATGTCAAAGTTGGTAAACTCTTTTGACCAAGCTTATTAGGCAAGATTAGGAACATGGGACAATTTCCCATAAGTTTTCAGCCAAAATAAGAAGACACAACGTCTTCTTCTTATTCTTGATGCCTTTAGGCATTTTCTCACCAAAAACTCCCTTTAAGCTTACTAAAGCTTTCTCTCTCCTCCAAATTTCAAGGGAAATCACCAAATTTTGCAAGGATTTCACTAACCTATAGGTAATTTCATGTTCTAAGCTTGATTTTGATATTAGATTTTGAAGAATTTGTCTCTATCTATGAGAAATCATTTTGGCTGAAAATTGGTGGTGATGAATCACCATGTTAACGCCACTTTTTCCGTTACGGGAGGTGTTCCTCCACCTCCTTAAACCGTAAATTAGTATGGGATAGCTTTGAATCAAATTTAGAGGCTAAAACAAGCTTGGCTAAAACCCTAGCTTGCCCATGAGGTGGTGCCGCCACCTTCCTTTGTTGTCCGAGGCCACCGTTAGCTTCGTTGTTATTGTGTGAGCAACTTTTCAGTTGATTGTTGCTCCGAATTTTGACTCGAGCTAAGTGTAGGAATTTATTTGTAAAAATTCTTAAGTTGGAAAATTTTGAATAGCAGCTAACTAGAATAAATAGTTAGAATTTGAATGTCCCGTAGTTGAGAAATATTCACAGAATATCTTGATGATGCCATAGGTACTCATATTGCAGAGTTCGCCTGAAATCGCGACAAAGCCACGAAAGTGCTGCTTTAACACTTGGACTAACACAGTGAGTATTTAGGTTAATCTAGGAGGTAGTTGTTGTTTTATATGCATTGTTGGCTGATATGGATATAGAAACACGAAAGATTACTCGGATTACAAAAATGGTAAGTTTCGAACCTTACGCAGATCAAAGGCGTAAGTTTGGAGTTGAATAATAATGAATGATATTGTATAGGATGGTTGAGTATTTAAGGGTAGTTAGATATTGTAGATTAAAAGGTTATGCATATAAGTTGTTTGATAAAAAAGTCTAAGTGAAACTGTAATGCTTTGAGGTGTAGAGATTGTTTCCTAGCATAGTATATTTATATATATATATATACATTACTCCATGATATTAGAGAATTAATATATCATGCTATTATTGTACGGATAAGGTAATGTCCGGGATGCTATTATTGTACGGACAAGGTGATGTCCGGGATGCTATTATTGTACGGACAGGGTGATGTCTGGGATGCTATTATTATACGGACAGGGTGATGTCCGGGATGCTAATATTGTATGGACAAGGTGAAGTCCGAGATGCTATTGTTGTACGGACAAGATGAGTCCGGGATGATATGGACAAGATAGTCCATGATGACAAATATTACGGACTGGTATAAGTCCGGGATGTTTTGATGATATAGACATGAGAAATTCTTAATTAATAATTGTGGAGGTATACACGTAAAATCGATTGTTAAATATTTTTGGCTATCGATTTAGGCGGGCCAATGGCTTATTTATATTCAGCACTCAGTATAGAAGATTTCATATAGGACAAATAATTTTTATAAGTCCCAGAACAAATTTTAAATATTACTTTTCGATTAATTAGTCATACTTGATATGTCATGTTTATACTTTAATGGTCAAGAAAGGAAGTACGAAATTTGCAAGTACTCTTCCTAGTTACCTTATGCTCACTGAGTTTTTCGACTCAGTTTATTTTCATTTTTTTTCAGATTCTAATAGACCCAGCTCTTCCCAGATTCCGGATAGCTAGCTGCTCACATAATTGTGGTGAGCGGATTGACCCAAGACGTGGTAAGCAGTGGCGATGGTAGGGTACATTTTGCAGTCACTAGGGTATCATGGGTCCTCTGTATTTTGTGTATGTTGAATATGTACTGTATATTTTGTAAACGGATGTAATTAAGTGATGTATGACGTATATCAGTCTTAGAGGCCAGGTATGACATGGTGATGTTCATTTTGTTATGATATTTTATAAATGTATGTTTGTATATAAGATGTCATAAAGGTTGAGTCTGCTGCGGGGCATTTCGGTTACTCCCTATCGGAGGCGTCCAAACCGAAATGTCATGTGTTGATGAATTATTACATTGTGAATGTTGGTGATTGAGCGGCAAACCCCCATGTAGGGCTAGATTATGCCAAAATTTTCTTTGATTTGGTTTAATGAGTATACTCAGGCTTCGAAGGCAGGGGCATACCTTATCTCTGGCCGGTCACATGCCCTGAATTTGGGGTGTGATAGTTTGATAGTTAGAGATTAAATAGAGAGCTTGTTCTATTTAACGACAAATTAAAGAAAGATTGGGGTAACAGAGCTTGTTGTTATCTACGGTTGTTAACTTTGATAGCTAATTAATGTTGATAGATATGAAATTGATTCTTAATGATGTCTAGTGGTGGAGAATAAAACCTTAACCATATTTTTCATATTTGATTCTTCTTAAGTACTTGTTTTCTCATTCTTATTGTTAACTTTAGTTTAAATCTGATTTCAAAATCCCCTTTACTTTTGTTTACTTGTTTTTAAGTGATAAACTATTAACTTATAAACTAAAACCCAATCCCTGAGGACTCGACCCTTGCTAATCACTATACTCTACAATTGATTCTATTTTTTAAGTGCAAGGTTAAATAAGATACACTCTTTTGGGTGCATCACCTATTCTAGAAGGGGTTGTGTCCTTTGACTCTTTCATGAAGCAACCCTTGAAGGCTATAAATAGGAGAGGATTCGGCCTAGACAAGACATAAGTACACAATCGATAAGAGACAGAATTTTGAGGCAGATTGCTAAGTGCAATTGTGAGTGAGGGGTTCTTGATTGCTTGAATTATCAAGAAGCAACGCAGAAAGCATTCTGGTTTGGACGAGTAAGATAAGTTGTGGAACGGTTCTTGTAGTTGCCTTAATCGGTTGATTACAAGAGTGCCTTAAGCATTCGGTTGAGTTCATTACTCATATCCACACAAGTGAGCATTGCATAGGCAAACAAGTAAGTGACTTGAACTCTTCCTCTATGTTCTCAGATTTTGATAAGTCAAAATCCAATAGGTGGCACATCGGGACACATCGCGGGACCGAAGTGATCTCCACCAGTTGGATGATATCATGCAAGGAAGTAACAAGGTGAGAGGGGCGCCGGAGGTTTACCTCCAAGGCACACTCTGACGCTCAAGTCAGTATCACCTCGAGGGTTTAGCACATAAGGACATAGGATCACTTAGGATCAGTTGGGATCACTTAGGATCACTTAGGATATAAGAAATTTAAAATGTAGAGTGAGATAGGGAGACAAGTCTAGTTGCAAATTTTCTCTTTCTAGTCCAAATTTTATGGCTATGATGGGACTTGTTGGAGTAGGCTAGTTGTAGCTTATTTATAGGCTAACAAATAGTCCTGATCGTGCCACGTGTCAGCATCTGAATGAGGGTGCATGAGAGGTGATGTAGCTGCATTGCACCCAATCCGAACCCATTTCTGTTGGGACAGCTGTGTAGGAGCTGTTTTGGTGTTCTGATCTCGCGTTTGGTTTTGTTACGAATTGATAAGCTCATGAAATATACATTTTATGCCTTTCTACCTTTAGTTTTTGTTATGTTTTCGATCTTTATCTTGTTTACTTATAAAACTTTTTTTAATTTTAGGTAAAATAAGGAGAATAAAGTCAAAAGATGTCAATAATGATGGTAAAGAGCTTACAAAATCATAATCACAAGATGGAAGAAGACTTGGGAGTCAAAAATATCAATTTCTGGTTGAAAAGCAATGAGGCAGATTTGACTTCCGGAGCTTGTTAAATGGGCATTCAAAATGGCGCTAGAAGATCTCCCTAAAGAACCCTGCGGCCAGAAAAAACCCTAATCGTAAATCTGAAAGAAAAAAAAAGGAAAAAACGTGATTTTTGCACCTCCAGGGTTACTTGTGCGGCAAGGACTCATTCTCAGGGTTTTAAAGCTCTATAAATACCATCTTTTGAGCCACAAACTAGACATCTTTTGAGGAGACTCAAAGATCATCATTATTCTTCTTCTCCATTCTTTTATTTTCTTTTCAGTTTTATGTATATATTATCTATGCCTATGCTAGGCTAAACTTTTATTTGGTCAAGGGTGATTTCAAAGCCTTAGACATGTTTTGTAATTGATTTTCAGATTCTATCTATCATTAATTTTCTATCAAAGTTGCTTATGTTCTTCTACAATAATTGTTTATGATGTTGTCTTGATTTATTTAGGTGTACAACTAGACAAATCTTGATAATTGTCTAATGCTAGTTTAGGAGTCTTGATCCGTGTAATTGTCTTGATTTCCTATTCATAAGTGGCAATTTGTGATTAATGATTATGGTCAAGTTTTCAATAATTGCAAAGTGGAACATAACCTAAGTTGAACAATCCGAGCTTATGTGTTTGTTGCTTAGATCAACCTATCTTTCTCATCATAAAGCTGCTATTAAATTGAACTTAGAGAGCTTATTCTCGGTTGTTTGATAGTTAAAGGTTAAATAGAGAGCTTGTTCTATTTAACGACAAACTAAGGAAAGATTGGAGTAACAGAGCTTGTTGTTATCTACGGTTATTAACTTTGATAGCTAATTAATGTTGATAGATATGAAATTGATTCTTAATGATGTCTAGTGGTGGAGAATGAAACCTTAACCATGTTTTTCATATTTGATTCTTCTTAATTACTTGTTTTCTCATTCTTATTGTTAACTTTAATTTAAATCTGATTTCAAAATCCCCTTTTCTTTTTTTTTTCTTGAATTTAAGTTTTAAACTATTAACTTATAAACTAAAACCCAATCCCTGAGGACTCGACCCTTGCTAACTACTATACTTACAATTGATCTTTTTAGTGCAAGGTTAAATAAGATACACTCTTTTGTGATGTGAACCCTAGGGGTTAAACCCTTTGAACCCACTAACAAATTGAAATACCTAACCCAGAAAAGCTAAGATTCAGGCAAAGAAAACTTAAACCCTTAAAAGCCTGTTTCAAAGAACCTAGATTAAGCATGTAATCTAAACCCTAAGAACTCTCGTTTCAAGAACCTAAGTTTGATAGGTTGAACGCCACAAAGAAAAAATTCTTTGATAAGTTCCTAAGTTCTTTCAAGAACTAAAGAAGAGTGAAACACTCACTTTTTAAATTCAAACTCAATTGATCAAAAGATAATTGAAGTAGGCGGCTAAGACATATATTTATAGCCTCCCTACAATAACCCTAATCTACTAAGTAATAATATGTAAAATATGGGCTGAACATGCTCAAGCCCAAACCAAAATAATTAAAAGATGTCCATATTACATAATATAGGCCCAAATGCCTAAGTAATTATAAGAATTAAAATAAGCCCAAATAAGACCTCTTAATGTGCCACCTTGTGTTCTTGAATCACATGACCAAACTTGGATGCAAGCCCATCTTGCATGTTGAAGTCTTTCCTAAATAACTTGCAACATGGCCCAAGTGAATTCCATCCATTCTTGCCATGTTTCCTAGATCTTCTTGGATCTTGGCCCATATAAAAATTGCCATGGGATTGGGTCATCTTGGATCCTATCATTTTGGGTGCATCACGAATGGAAATTAGGGTGTCCACAACGGTGAGAGCACACGAGGTTGAGGTGGTCGATATGTGGAGAATAGGATGTTGAGTGCAAGTGAGGCACGTCGAGCCTAATGTGGATGGGCGTTCCAGAGAGAAACAAAGGAGCACTCTTGCGAACATCAGGCACTAAAGGGTCGTAGTCAATAATCTCCTACTGGGTGTGCGAGGCACTAGAGGGCCAAAGTGATTCAAAGGGTCCTGCAAGAAAGTAACAAGGTGAGAGGGGCACCAGAGGTGTTCCTCCGGGGCGTGCTCCGACGGTCAAGTCAGTATTTGCCCAAATGTTTTGAGTGTTTAGAAGTAATAAGACATAAGGACTAGTGGACTAAGGGACTAGAGGACACAAGGGTGTTTGAATAGTAGAGTGAGAAAGAAAACAAGCTTGAAAAGAGAGCTTCTCTCTCTAGTCCGATTTTTAGGAGCTAGTTTGATTCCCCTTGAAGTAGGCTATAGGTAGCCTATCTATAACCTCTTGGATGCTTGAGATCGTGCTAGGTGGCAGTCATCCGAGCAGGGAGTCCCATGAGGTTGATCAGGTGTGTTGCACCTGATCCGGTCCCTTGTGTGCTGGAGCACATCCATCATGGCTGGTATAGGTGCGTCACACCTGATCCGAGTCCGCTTGTGCTAGGTCAGTTGTGCATAAGCCGCTCTAGCATTCGGGTCTTTCGTCTGGTTCGGACAGCTGGACTGTAGTTGACCTGGTCCGAGGTCCTCCCCAATATTCACTCCCCCCTTTGAGATCTAGAGTGCTTGCCAGTTCTGGTGGCTTGAGGAGGATTGGGTGCAACGTTTGAGCGGAGTGCGTCTCATTAGGTGACAAAGAGCTTGACGGGCATTTGGGTCCTTGCGTGCAGGCTTTAGGGAAGCTTTTCGGGCCTCGAAGGTGTGGTGTGGTCGAACATGCTTTACCAAGTGGACCATCTCTTTGGGAGCCATTATTTAAAAGCTTGGTCTTAGACAAAATTTTAGCATACATTCTCATTTGCCTCTTTTATCCGTGAGGGGCATTGTCTCCTTGGCACAGCAAGCGTTTCTTTGCAAGCGCATCTAGGGCTTAGTTCGGCTGTCTTTTTGTGTGCCAAGCTTGCTCGTGCATGTGGGAAAGGTTGCTTTGACACATCAGGAGGTCGACGTTGCGGCTCTTTACTTGTGTTTGGCAAAGTCTATGCACACAAGGAGGTTGCTTTTTCACATCGGGAGTTCGGTGTCGTGGCACTTCCCTTATGAGGCATTGTGTTGAACCTTCTTTTCTTCGAGGCAAGTACAACGTTATTTGCACATCTGGAGGCCAACTTTCATGGTTTCCTCCTTGTGTGTGAAAAGGTGTCCGATGCCTCTTCCTTATTGCATAGACTAGATGAGTTTTGTTGTGCTTTGGTTTGAGGCTCTCTATCTATTCCACGTGGTTCCCGTAGTGGGAGAAGTGGATCTTTTCTTCGTTTTCTAACTTGAGGCAAGGTGAGTGTGTCACCTCTTGTTGGAGTGGAGGCTTTACCTTGCTCTTGTCGTGCTAAGTGAGCCTTTTTTGATTTGTCTCCATTTTGGTAGACGTTTGAAGTTTTAGAAGATGAAGTGTGCTATCTTGAGGCTCGAAACACATTAGGTCGCATGTCTTCGAAATGCAAAATACGTTGGGGAGCATGAGAAACATATCGGGGCGTGTCTTTAAGGAAACACATTAGAATATGTCTTCAATGTCCTCCAACGTTTGTGTGCTTGTAGTGAGCCTCTACATGATCATGTTCGAAGTGTGAGGGATGGTTAGGAGGTGTGTTTAACATCTTCTCCTGTTTGAGTGTTCGAACTTTCTCCGTAATCATCTTCGAGGTGTGGAGCATGTCTGGGAGGTGCGCTCGGCATCCTTTCCTGTTTGAGCACTTGGGCCTTTTATTTGATCACTTTTAGAAGGGGGCCTTGGCTACTTTTGTTTTGTGTGCTCAAAAGACTTTGCTTTTATTGGAGCGTGTTTGTAGTGATTGCATCCTTTTTTACTTCATCTTTTCTAGCACATTTTGTGGTGTTTAATACCTTTGGTGCCACTTCCTGACATGAGGATGGATGTCAGAGTTAACAATTGTCACTTTTGCTCTACTTGACTCTATCTCTTCGATTGGAAGTGGATTTTAGTTCGGCGGCCGTCGCCTACGTCCTAAAGAATGTCATGGCTCTTTTTGATTTCTTCATGGTGGTGTAGAGTGCCTTAGTTTCAGTACTTGTCCGGTCTTGTTTTGACATGAGGGTGGCACCACTTCTGGTGTTTGTCCCGATGTTCATATGGGCTTTACTCCTCCTTTAGACTTGGGTAAGAGTCTTTGGTCAAGTTGTTGTTGCACATACTTCTCTTCTTCCAGCAATGATGGAGTGGGAGGTGTAATTCTTTGCTTCTTCTAGTGGCCGCGTGTGTTTCTTGCTACCTTCATCACCTTCTTGTTGATGAGATCCAAGATCCATCAAGATTTCAAGAGGCTAAGCAAGGAGTCTACTTGGGCCAAACCAAGGAAGAAAAGCAAGGAGAAGACTACTTGGGCTGAATCCATGAAGTGAAGCAAGGAAAGGACTTGGGAAAATTCTATAAGTCCCTTAAGCAATCGTAAGACATTCATGTTGGGCTGCTTGAATAAGGAAGAACAAGACTTGGTCCATGTGATCCAAGCTTCACATGGGCTGCCTTAGAAGAATACAAGTGACGCCTATTTAACATGAAGTGGGGACCAATTCATTAATGAGGTGGCGCCTACTTAGATGGGTTATTTGGGTTTTGTAATTACTTGGGTCTTGTAATTACTTAGGCATTTGGGCCTAATTTATGTAACATGTCCAATAAACTAGTAGGGCTACCTTCATTAAAACTATTGGACATCTTTTAAATTATTAGGATTGGGCTTGAGCATGTTTAGCCCATAGTTAAGCTTTCTTTTAATTATGTAAGTAGGTCTAGCCAAATTCCATTCTAGTTAGGTTAGTAAGCCTTGGCTGCCAAAGGAGTTGCATTTGTACTAGGAGTTCTAGGGTTAGTTGAATTAGGGTTAGTAGGGAGACTATATAAACAATGTTCTAGCCGTCTATATGATAAGAATTAGTCTATTTAAGTTGAATTTTATTCAAGTGAATTTTTACTCTTTTTAGTTCTTGACAAAACATAGGAACTTATCAAAGAATTCTTTTTTTGTGGCATTCAACCAATCAAACTTAGGTTCTTGGAACAAGTGTTCTTGGGGTCTAGCTAGCTTAGCTTATCTAGGTTCTTTGAAACAAGATTTCACAGGGTTTAAGTTTTCATTGCCTGAATCTTGACTTTCTTGGGTTAGAGTATTTCATATTTTTAGTGGGTTCAAGGGGTTCAACCCCAAGGGTTCACATCAGTTGGTATTAGAGCTCAGGTTCAAATCAGGCTTTTTATCCAAACAGTCATTGAGAGGGTATTGGAGTTTCTCTCAACTTTTTTGTTTTGATTTCAGACATACTTGTCATAGGGGTTATAGCTTTAGGCATTCTTTGTCTAATAGTTATAGTTTTTAGGGTAGTTTTCGTTCGGGGTTTCATTCTTGAAAGTTGGTTTAGATACTATCACAACAACATCAATAACAAGATTTTGGGGTTTTAGACTTTCTTGTCTTGGGGTTATAGCTTTAGTCATTCTTTTGGTTATAGTTTTTAGGCAGTTGAGTTTGAGGTTTAATTCTGAGAGTTGGTTTAAATCAAGATTTCGTTTCTTGAATTCTTGATTTATTAAAAATTATTCTTGTTGATTCTTGCTTTGAATATTGAAAAAAAAATCAAGAAATTACAGGGGTATTCGAACATCTCAAGAAAGAAAAAGAGAAAGACAGCCGAGATTTAAAGAAAATCAAGAAGTCTCGTTCTTGAAAAATAATATGTAGAGTGTTCTTATTTTTTACTTGTTTTACCTTCTTACTAATTGGGTTTCTTGTTTCTTTCTTGAAGAGTTCTTCTAGTTCCTAAAGAACCTGAAAAAGGAAATAGAGTGGTAAAAGGCAAGAGTGAGTGAGATTATTAAAACAAAAGGCCTAAAAGAGTCCAAACAAGAGTTGGAGTGATATCATATTTGAGTTTAAACACTAAGGGAGTGAGTGAGTTATTTTTTTTATCACTAACAATTTGTTTTTGATGCACTCAAAAGAGTATATCTTATTTAACCTTGCACTAAAAAAATCAATTATAAATATAGTAGTTAGCAAGGGTCAAGTCCTCAGGGATTGGGTTTTAGTTTATAAGTTAATAGTTTAAAACTTAAATTCAAGGACAACAAAAAAAAGGGGGTTTTGAAATAGTTTAAAAAATAAGTAAACAAGAAAAGTAAGATGCAAGTAAGAAAAGAAATCAATTTCAGATCTATCAATATCAACCAACTATCAAAGTTAACAACCGTAGATAACAACAAGCTCTGTTACCCCAATCTTTCCTTAGTTTATCGTTAAATAGAACAAGCTCTCTATTTAATCTCTAACCATCAAACAACGTACAATAAGCTCTCTAAATTCAATTTAATGGCAGATTTATGATGAGAAAGATAGGTTGATCTAAGCAACAAACACATAAGCTCGGATTGTTCAACTTAGGTTATGTTCCACTTTGCAATTATCGAAAACTTGACCATAATCATTAATCACAAATTGACACTTATGAATAGGAAATCAAGACAATTACAGGGATCATGACTCCTAAACTAGCATTAGATAATTATCAAGATCTATCTAGTTGTACACCTAAATAAATCAAGACAACATCATAAACAATTCTTGTAGAGGAACATAAGCAACTTTGATAGAAAATTAATGATAGATAGAATCTGAAAATCAATTACAAAACATGTCTAGGGCTTTGAAATCATCCTTAACCAAATAGTAGTTTAGCCTAGCATAGGCATAGACAATCTATACATAAAACTAAAAAGAAAATAAAAGACTAGAGAAGAAGAAGAAGAATGATGATCTTTGAGTCAACTCAAAAGATGTCTAGTTTGTGGCTCAAAAGATGGTATTTATAGAGCTTTAAAACCCTGAGAATGAGTCCTTGCCGCACAAGTAAGCCTGAAGGTGCAAAAATCACGTTTTTGACTTTTTTTCAGATTTGCGATTAGGGTTTTTCTGGCCGCAGGGTTCTTTAGGGAGATCTTCTAGCGCCATTTTGAATGCCCATTTCTTATCCGATTTGGGCCCATAATATATCGTTGGAAAGATAATCAAGTCAACTTCAAAAGTAAAGAGAAGTTTATTCAAATAAAGAATATAACATCATGTTTTCCTTACAACAAGCTCCGGAGGTCAAATCTGCCTCATTGCTTTTCAACCATAAAATGATATTTTTGACTCCCAAGTCTTCTTTCATCTTGTGATTAGGATTTTGTAAGCTCTTTACCATTATTATTGACATCTATTGACTTCATTCTCCTTATTTTACCTAAAATTAAAAAACATATTATAAGTAAACTAGATAAAGATCGAAAACATAACAAAAACTAAAGGTAGAAAGGCATAAAATGTATATTTTATGAGCTTATCAAATACCCCCACACTAAGCTTTTTGCTAGTCCTCGAGCAAAACTAAATAAAATAAAATAAGAAAATCTAATCTAATCCACTTTCGTAGGAAATCACGGTGGCACTTAGCATGTGACACAAGCCTTTAAACCCCTAGGTGTCCCTAGTGGAGGAGTTTAGTCTCGTGAGGGTTTACTAGAACGATACCCACAAACATTGAAAAACTAAAATATAAATAAACTACATATACTAAAAATATTTACTCCTAATCTTTTCAATATAAATTAGAGACAATCTTTGAACAAGTCTTATAAACTAATCAATAGCTCAAAGAATTTCACAAAAACCATGCTTGAATGTAAATTGTTTGAGTTAAGCCAATATTAATATAACATATTTCAATCAAAATAGTGCATATTCAAACTTAATCAAAATAGTGCATATTCAATCAAGAGGTCTTTAATCAAGGTTGTAATGGGGCCAAGGGGTAATAATGTGGTTAAAAAATTTGATGCACCCAAAAGAGTGTATCTTATTTAACCTTGCACTAAAAAGATCAATTGTAAGTATAGTAGTTAGCAAGGGTCGAGTCCTCAGGGATTGGGTTTTAGTTTATAAGTTAATAATTTAAAACTTAAATTCAAGAACAATAAAAGAAAAGGGGTTTTTGAAATCAGATTTAAACTAAAGTAAATAATAAGAATAAGATGCAAGGCGGTATAACCAGCCAATAAAAATATATATACTAAATTAGGCGGTATAACCAGCCAATAAAAATATATATACTAAATTAGGCGGTATAACCAGCCAATAAAAATAAAACAAAGTTAATATACAAATTAGGCGGTATACCAGCCAATAAAAATAAATATACTTTTAAAAATAAGCAAACTAGAAAAGTAAGAAAACAAGTAAGTAAGAAGAATCAAGTATGAAAAATATGGTTAAGGTTTCATTCTCCACCACTAGACATCATTAAGAATCAATTTCAGATCTATCAATATCAACCAACTATCAAAGTTAACAACCGTAGATAACAACAAGCTCTGTTACCCCAATCTTTCCTTAGTTTGTCGTTAAATAGAACAAGCTCTCTATTTAATCTCTAACCATTAAACAACCTAGAATAAGCTCTCTAAATTCAATTTAATGGCAGCTTTATGATGAGAAAGATAGGTTGATCTAAGCAACAAACACATAAGCTCGGATTGTTCAACTTAGGTTATGTTCCACTTTCCAATTATTGAAAACTTGACCATAATCATTAATCACAAATTGCCACTTATGAATAGGAAATCAAGACAATTACACGGATCAAGACTCCTAAACTAGCAATAGATAATTATCAAGATCTATCTAGTTGTACACCTAAATAAATCTAGACAACATCATGAACAATTCTTGTAGAAGAACATAAGCAACTTTGATAGAAAATTAATGATAGATAGAATCTGAAAATCAATCACAAAACATGTCTAGGGCTTTGAAATCACCCTTGACCAAATAGAAGTTTAGCCTAGCATAGGCATTATAAACATAAAATTAAATAGAATCTAAGAAGAAAATAAAAGAAAGAAAGAAGAAGAAGAAGAATATTAATTATCCAACCTCTTGCTCTTTCTAAAGAAAAAGAAAACTAGAGAAAAGAAAGAAGAAGAAAACTTAGAGAATTTTATTACAATGGCTAATATCCTACCAATGTACAATATGAGCCTCTACAATCATCCAAGGCCCTCTATTTATACACATTTTGGAGGGCTAAATGACAAGAGACAAGCTTTACAAATTTCAAAGGTAGGTATAATAGGTGGGTGCATTTTTCTAACAATTTTCGTCATATTGTATGACCATTTTGATCAGCCAACTTGATGGTCGATTTTGTCAATATTGGAGGCCTGATCTGATCACAAGGTCTTCTAGCAAAATGTACCCCTATGAGTTACTGATTTATAGCCATTGGAATCAGCTCATTTGCTGATGTGGAGAAGAAGATATGGGCAAAATACGAAAACAGGTCAGCATAGACGTCATTGCACATCAGCCAACTTGATGGTCGATTTCTTCAATATTGGAGGCTTGATCTGATCACATGGTCTTCTAGACAAATGTTCCCCTATCAGTTAGTGATCCATAGCCGTTGAAATCAGCTCATTTTCTGATGTGTATCGGACGATATGGTCAAAATGCGAAAACTGGTCAGGACAGACGTCATTGCACATCAGCCAACTTGATGGTTGATTTCGCTAGGGAAAACGACTCCGTTTCAAGAAGTGTAAAACATGTAAAAGATAGATATGCCTCTTAACTTTGCACGGTTAAAGTTTCAGCCTTATTGCTTCAGTGAAACTCCAGATATAGCTGATATGGCAAAAGGTGTCGGAACTGGAACTGAACTGGATTTGCCCTTAATTCTAGTAATCTGAAATCACTCAAAGAAACTTGTGAAAAACACCAAATTACATAAAAATATAAAAGATCATAAACACAATTAGACTAAACAATAATAACTCGTATTTGACACAAAACAATAATAAAACATAACTAAAAACTATATAATTATACGAGTTATCACACCCCCACACTTAGATTGTTGCTAGTCCTGATAACTCGTATAATTATATAGTTTTTAGTTATGTTTTATTATTGTTTTGTGTCAAATACGAGTTATTATTGTTTAGTCTAATTGTGTTTATGATCTTTTATATTTTTATGTAATTTGGTGTTTTTCACAAGTTTCTTTGAGTGATTTCAGATTACTAGAATTAAGGGCAAATCCAGTTCAGTTCCAGTTCCGACACCTTTTGCCATATCAGCTATATCTGGAGTTTCACTGAAGCAATAAGGCTGAAATTTTAACCGTGCAACGTTAAGAGGCATATCTATCTTTTTCATGTTTTACACTTCTTGAAACGGAGTCGTTTTCCCTAGCGAAATCAACCATCAATATGGCTGATGTGCAATGACGTCTGTCCTGAGCAGTTTTCGCATTTTGACCATAGCGTCCGATACACAGCAGCAAATGAGCTGATTCCAACGGCTATGGATCACTAACTGGTAGGGGAACATTTTTCTAGAAGACCATGTGATCAGATAAAGCCTCCAATATTGAAGAAATCGACCATCAAGTTGGCTGATGTGCAATGACGTCTGTGCTGACCTGTTTCCGTATTTTGCCCATATCTTCTTCTCCACATCAGAAAATGAGCTGATTCCAACGGCTATGAATCAGTAACTCATAGGGGAACATTTGTCTAGAAGACCATGTGATCAGATCAGGCCTCCAAGATTGACAAAATCGACCATCAAGTTGGATGATCAAAATGGTCATACAATATGACGAAAATTGTTAGAAAAATGCACCCACCTATTATACCTACCTTTGAAATTTGTAAAGCTTGTCTCTTGTCATTTAGCCCTCCAAAATGTGTATAAATAGAGGGCCTTGGATGATTGTAGAGGATCATATTGTACATAGGTAGGATATTAGCCATTTTAATAAAATTCTCTAAGTTTTCTTCTTCTTTCTTTTCTCTAGTTTTCTTTCTTTTCTCTAGTTTTCTTTTTCTTTAGAGAGAGCAAGAGGTTGGATAATTAATATTCTTCCTCTTCTTCTTTCTTTCTTTTATTTTCTTCTTAGATTTTCTTTAATTTTATGTTTATGTTTATAATGCCTATGCTAGGCTAAACTTCTATTTGGTTAAGGGTGATTTCAAAGCCCTAGACATGTTTTGTGATTG
This sequence comes from Fremontodendron californicum, assembly GCA_030761205.1. NCBI lineage: Eukaryota > Viridiplantae > Streptophyta > Magnoliopsida > Malvales > Malvaceae > Fremontodendron > Fremontodendron californicum. Next base: position 5,837,206 of record JAULJL010000008.1, read on the forward strand.
ATTTTCAGATTCTATCTATCATTAATTTTCTATCAAAGTTGCTTATGTTCTTCTACAAGAATTGTTCATGATGTTGTCTTGATTTGTTTAGGTGTACAACTAGATAGATCTTGATAATTATCTATTGCTAGTTTAGGAGTCTTGATCCGTGTAATTGTCTTGATTTCCTATTCATAAGTGGCAATTTGTGATTAATGATTATGGTCAAGTTTTCAATAATTGCAAAGTGGAACATAACCTAAGTTGAACAATCCGAGCTTATGTGTTTGTTGCTTAGATCAACCTACCTTTCTCATCATAAAGCTGCCATTAAATTGAATTTAGAGAGCTTATTCTAGGTTGTTTAATGGTTAGAGATTAAATAGAGAGCTTGTTCTATTTAACGACAAACTAAGGAAAGATTGGGATAACAGAGCTTGTTGTTATCTACGGTTGTTAACTTTGATAGTTGGTTGATATTGATAGATCTGAAATTGATTCTTAATGATGTCTAGTGGTGGAGAATGAAACCTTAACCATATTTTTCATATTTGATTCTTCTTACTTACTTGTTTTCTTACTTTTCTAGTTTGCTTATTTTTAAAAGTATATTTATTTTTATTGGCTGGTTACACCGCCTAATTTGTATATTAACTTTGTTTTATTTTTATTGGCTGGTTATACCGCCTAATTTAGTACATATATTTTTATTGGCTGGTTATACCGCCTAATTTAGTATATATATTTTTATTGGCTGGTTATACCGCCTTGCATATTATTCTTATTATTTACTTTAGTTTAAATCTGATTTCAAAAACCCATTTTCTTTTATTGTTCTTGAATTTAAGTTTTAAACTATCAACTTATAAACTAAAACCCAATCCCTGAGGACTCGACCCTTGCTAACTACTATACTTACAATTGATCTTTTTAGTGCAAGGTTAAATAAGATACACTCTTTTGGGTGCATCAAATTTTTGGCGCCGTTGCCGGGGATTGTTTTCTTTAGTTTATTTGTTACTTGGTTTATTCTTATTTTCAGTTCTAATGAGTTTTATTTTCTTGTACATACAAGTTTTTCTTATCAAATTTTGAAAAAAAAAAAATTGATGGAATTGAGCAATCTAACGCTTGAAGAGTTGGTGGCATACATGAACATGGAGAATCAACAAGCCAATCTCACCTTCCCAGTTCAACAATTTGCCATGGGAGGATGTCAAGGCCATCAAGCGTTCCAAGACCAACAGTATGATCATTACTCAAACACTTACCATGAGGGATGGTGGGATCATACTAATTATGGCTACTCGAAAAATTACCAAGAAGTAGATCCTTATGCCAATTACACTCATCCATCTAGCTTCAATCAATCATGGTCCCAAGAACCAGATCTTTTTCAACCACCACATATGACTCAAAACTCAGGTACTTCTTTAGAAGATCTTGTCTATTCTCTTGTTACTGATACATTGCAATTTCAACAGGAAACAAGGGCAAGCATCCAGAGTTTGGAAAAGCAAATGATCCAATTGACTAGTAGTATGGTGGGATGGGTAGCACAAAGATCTGAAGAACTCCCTGCCCAAACGATGATTAACCCAAAGGAGAATGCTACGATTGTGACCTTGAGGAATGAGGAACAAGATGAGGATGAGACAAAATTAGAGATGGATTCTATTCTTGAGGATAATGAAGCCACAAATCCAAATAAGAGTATTTCGGCACCTGAGGTAACGTTTAAGGTTCCACTTTTTACTAATGTTTCTTCTGCACCTTTTCCTAGTAGATTTGCAAAGTTCATGGAGGAAGAACATGAACAACACATGCCAGAAACCTTAAACAACTTGTTTGTGGATGCCATTCAACAAGTATCAAAATATGCTCCATTCCTCGATGAGATATGCACCACAAAGGATGATGGAATAATACTTGTAATGGAGAATGCATCCACTGTTGTGCAAAGAAAGCTTCCTCTCAAACGCATAAATTTGGAAAATTTCATGTATGAGCCTGACAAGCCTAAAAAGCCAAGAAGGGGTGTTGGTTAGGTTCAAAACACTAACTCAAGTGTTAATTGGGAAGGCAACCCAATTAAAGAAGAAATTGCCAACCTTCCATATTCAGATTTGCTTTCTCTTTCTTTTCCTTTTTCTTTTCTTTTATTATTTTTATTTTTATTGTTTTTATTTTTATTTTTTATGTTTACTTGTTAATTTTTGTTTAGTATTTTAGGATTATTTAGGTTGCATGAGTTTGTTTTGTTTTGAGTCTTAGTTGTTCCTATTCTTATGTTATTAGTTATTTTCTCTTACACATGATTCTTTCATTTGGGTTAATAGACTTACATTGAGGACAATGTAAGAATTAAGTGTGGGGGGAATGATTTAGGATTTCTTTTATTTTTGTCTACTATTTTTTATGAGTCTTTATTATTATTATTTTTAGTGTGTTTTAGTTCCTTTTTAATACAATGATGAGATATGAATTGCATAAGTCTAAAACAGATTTATTAGTGAGAAGATTTTCATGAGAATTGAACTTGATATCAATCTTTTTATGAGCCAATGTTAATATGATATGTTGATTGAGAAAGAAGCATGTTTAGACTTAATCTGACTTGTATAATCATCCTTGTGAGTTTTTGAGCCTATAATGATTGATGCATTATACAAATCAATCTAATTTCTTTCTTGAGTGCTCTTATGATTACATGATTCTCTAGAACTTGCTTTAAACCATTTGAGACTATATTGATGCATGTAACAACATGAATATGATAGAGGCATTAGGACTTTTTAACTAGGGCCAAACAGCCATCCCTTATTGATGTTCCAAGAGAACATCCCTCTAGTGAACCAATTTGAGCCTACATTGAAAAAGCTATTTATTTGGTAACCACATCTTACACCTAGCCTAAACACATTTATATCTTTACCCTTGTTCTAAAGATGGACTAGAATGTTTGAGACATATTGCAAAAACAAGGGATATTTTTTGAAAATTTGGGTTAGAACAAAAGATAAGTGTGGGGGAGGAGAAAGGCAAAAGTCAAGAGAAAAATAGAGGGAATATTGCCAAATACATTCCCATGTGAAAAAAAAAAAAAAAAATTTTTTTTTGAATAATCTCTTGAACTTCTAGTTAAAGAAAAGAAAAAGATGTTCGAAAGTTGGTTAGAATGAAGTAAAGGCTCAACATGAAATATTCAGCCTATGTGATTATGTACTTCTAAAGAATATTGAGAAAGTTTTATTTGCAAAATCTTATTTTGTCTCTAAATTCTATGAAGTCTTTGGAATGTTTGTGATATCTTTTCCTTTTTATTCTTTAACCACATTATTACCTCTTGGCCCCATTACAACCTTGATTAAAGACCTCTTGATTTATGAAGTTGCATGATCTTTTAGTGGAGAATAGGTAGACAAGCAAGCATATGGTAGAACTATTTTCATGAGATTGATTGAGTGTAAACATTTTACCACTACTTTAAAGAGTGAAAATCATGAGAGTATCCCATGTGAGAAGTTGAGATTAAGTTTGAATGTGCACTATTTTGATTGAAATATGTTATGTTAATATTGGCTTAACTCAAACAATTTACATTCAAGCATGATTTTTTGTGAAATTCTTTAAGCTATTGATTAGTTTATAAGACTTGTTCAAAGATTGTCTCTAATTTATATTGAAAGGAATAGGAGTAAATGTTTTTAGTATATGTAGTTTATTTATATTTTAGTTTTTCAATGTTTGTGGGTATCGTTCTAGTAAACCCTCACGAGACTAAACTCGTCCACTAGGGACACCTAGGGGTTTAAAGGCTTGTGTCACATGCTAAGTGCCACCGTGATTTCCTACGAAAATGGATTAGATTAGATTTTCTTATTTTATTTTTATTGAGTCGTTGCTAGGGACTAGCAACAATCTAAGTGTGGGGGTGTGATAACTCGTATAATTATATAGTTTTTAGTTATGTTTTATTATTGTTTTGTGTCAAATACGAGTTATTATTGTTTAGTCTAATTGTGTTTATGATCTTTTATATTTTTATGTAATTTGGTGTTTTTCACAAGTTTCTTTGAGTGATTTCAGATTACTAGAATTAAGGGCAAATCCAGTTCAGTTCCAGTTCCGACACCTTTTGCCATATCAGCTATATCTGGAGTTTCACTGAAGCAATAAGGCTGAAATTTTAACCGTGCAAAGTTAAGAGGCATATCTATCTTTTTCATGTTTTACACTTCTTGAAACGGAGTCGTTTTCCCTAGCGAAATCAACCATCAATTTGGCTGATGTGCAATGACGTCTGTCCTGAGCAGTTTTCGCATTTTGACCATATCGTCCGATACACAGCAGAAAATGAGCTGATTCCAACGGCTATGGATCACTAACTGGTAGGGGAACATTTTTCAAGCAGACCATGTGATCAGATAAAGCCTCCAATATTGAAGAAATCGACCATCAAGTTGGCTGATGTGCAATGACGTCTGTGCTGACCTGTTTTCGTATTTTGCCCATATCTTCTTCTCCACATCAGAATATGAGCTGATTCCAACGGCTATGAATCAGTAACTCATAGGGGAACATTTGTCTAGAAGACCATGTGATCAGATCAGGCCTCCAAGATTGACAAAATCGACCATCAAGTTGGATGATCAAAATGGTCATACAATATGACGAAAATTGTTAGAAAAATGCACCCACCTATTATACCTACCTTTGAAATTTGTAAAGCTTGTCTCTTGTCATTTAGCCCTCCAAAATGTGTATAAATAGAGGGCCTTGGATGATTGTAGAGGATCATATTGTACATAGGTAGGATATTAGCCATTTTAATAAAATTCTCTAAGTTTTCTTCTTCTTTCTTTTCTCTAGTTTTCTTTCTTTTCTCTAGTTTTCTTTTTCTTTAGAGAGAGCAAGAGGTTGGATAATTAATATTCTTCCTCTTCTTCTTTCTTTCTTTTATTTTCTTCTTAGATTTTCTTTAATTTTATGTTTATGTTTATAATGCCTATGCTAGGCTAAACTTCTATTTGGTTAAGGGTGATTTCAAAGCCCTAGACATGTTTTGTGATTGATTTTCAGATTCTATCTATCATTAATTTTCTATCAAAGTTGCTTATGTTCTTCTACAAGAATTGTTCATGATGTTGTCTTGATTTGTTTAGGTGTACAACTAGATAGATCTTGATAATTATCTATTGCTAGTTTAGGAGTCTTGATCCGTGTAATTGTCTTGATTTCCTATTCATAAGTGGCAATTTGTGATTAATGATTATGGTCAAGTTTTCAATAATTGCAAAGTGGAACATAACCTATGTTGAACAATCCGAGCTTATGTGTTTGTTGCTTAGATCAACCTATCTTTCTCATCATAAAGCTGCCATTAAATTGAATTTAGAGAGCTTATTCTAGGTTGTTTAATGGTTAGAGATTAAATAGAGAGCTTGTTCTATTTAACGACAAACTAAGGAAAGATTGGGATAACAGAGCTTGTTGTTATCTACGGTTGTTAACTTTGATAGTTGGTTGATATTGATAGATCTGAAATTGATTCTTAATGATGTCTAGTGGTGGAGAATGAAACCTTAACCATATTTTTCATATTTGATTCTTCTTACTTACTTGTTTTCTTACTTTTCTAGTTTGCTTATTTTTAAAAGTATATTTATTTTTATTGGCTGGTTACACCGCCTAATTTGTATATTAACTTTGTTTTATTTTTATTGGCTAGTTATACCGCCTAATTTAGTATATATATTTTTATTGGCTGGTTATACCGCCTAATTTAGTATATATATTTTTATTGGCTGGTTATACCGCCTTGCATATTATTCTTATTATTTACTTTAGTTTAAATCTGATTTCAAAAACCCATTTTCTTTTATTGTTCTTGAATTTAAGTTTTAAACTATCAACTTATAAACTAAAACCCAATCCCTGAGGACTCGACCCTTGCTAACTACTATACTTACAATTGATCTTTTTAGTGCAAGGTTAAATAAGATACACTCTTTTGGGTGCATCAAGTCCCTAGCAACGACTCAATAAAAATAAAATAAGAAAATCTAATCTAATCCATTTTCGTAGGAAATCACGGTGGCACTTAGCATGTGACACAAGCCTTTAAACCCCTAGGTGTCCCTAGTGGACGAGTTTAGTCTCGTGAGGGTTTACTAGAACGATACCCACAAACATTGAAAAACTAAAATATAAATAAACTACATATACTAAAAATATTTACTCCTAATCCTTTCAATACAAATTAGAGACAATATTTGAACAAGTCTTATAAACTAATCAATAGCTTAAAGAATTTCACAAAAAATCATGCTTGAATGTAAATTGTTTGAGTTAAGCCAATATTAGCATAACATATCTCAATCAAAATAGTGCATGTTCAAATTTAATATCAACTTCTCACATGGGATACCCTCATGATTTTCACTCTTTAAAGTAGTGGTGAAATGTTTACACTCAATCAATCTCATGAAAACAGTTCTACCATATTCTTGCTTGTCCACCTATTCTCCACTATTTAGATCATACAACTTCATGAATCAAGAGGTCTTTAATCAAGGTTGTAATGGGGCCAAGGGGTTTGTAATGTGGTTGAAGAACAAAATGATAAAGATATCACAAAGGTTCCAAAGAGTTCATAAAGTTTAGAGATATAAAAAGATCATACAAAGAAACTTCTCAAAACTCTTTACAAGTACATAGTCACCTAGGCCGGATATTCATGTTGGGCCTTTTCTTCATTCTAAACAACTTTGTAACATATTTTTCTTTTTCCACAAATTCAAGAGATGATTCATATTTTTTTTTTTTTTACATAGGAATGTATTTGCCAGTATTCCATTTCTTTTTCTCTTGACTTTTCTTTTTTTTTCCCCCCACACTTATTTCTTGTTTCTAACCCAAATTTTTATCTAAAAATATCCCTTGTTTTTTTGCAATATGTCTCAAAATATATAATCCATCTTTAGAACAAGGGTAAGGATATAAGTATATTTAGGCTAGGTGTAAGTTGTGGTTACCAATAAAACATCATATTTAATGTAGGCTCAAATTGGCTCACTAGTGGGGATGTTCTCTTAGAACATTAATAATGGATGGCTGTTTGGCTCTGGTTATAATCCTAATGCCTCTATCATATTCATGTTGTCACATGTATCAATATAGTCTCAAACGGTTTAAAGCAAGTTCTAGAGAATCATGTAATCATAAGAGCTCTCAAGAAAGAAATTAGATTGATTTGTATAATGCATCAATCATTTTAGGCTCAAAAACTCACAATGATGATTATACAAGTCAGTTTTAAGTCTAAACATGCTTCTTTCTCAATCAACATATCATATTAACATTGGCTCATAAAAATTAGTATCAAGCTTAATTCTCATGAAAATCTTCTCACTAGTAACCAGTTTAGACCTATGCAATTCATATCTCATTATTGTATTAAAAAGGAACTAAAACACACTAAAAATAATAATAATAATAAAGACTCATAAAAAAAAAATAGTAGACGAAAATAAAAGAAATCCTAAATCATTCCCCCCACACTTAATTCTTACATTGTCCTCAATGTAAGTCTATTAACCCAAATGAAAGAATCATGTGTAAGAGAAAAGAACTAATAACATAAGAATAGGAACAACTAGACTCAAAACAAAACAAAACAAACTCATGCAACCTAAATAATCCTAAAATACTAAAGAAAAATTAACAAGTAAACATAAAAAGATTAAAATCAAACTGACAAGGTATGTCTCAAGTCTCCCTTACTCAGACCTTGTTCAGAATGAATACTTTTAAATGGCTTACAACACAAATTTCTTTCTTTTTTTTTTATAGCAAAATATGTCCCTTACCCCCTACTAAAGGTAGAATTTAGGAGATATTACCTGCAGAGGTTGCTAACCACTTATTATAACTGAGACACAACAAACAACATGTTAGATAATGTCACAAAGACAAAGTGCAATCCACTCCTTGCTCGTCCATATCTCTTTTTCTTTTTCCGAGCGTTTGCGAAACAACCGTAGCAGATAAACACTCATAAGCTTGGAGCTTTTTAAGTAAATCTTCAATGGTTGTAGCATAAATTATGGTTCTCTTTGCCTCTGAAAACATGAATCCATTATCCACAGCATTATCTAAATATGAAAGCAAATTACTAAAATAACCATTAATATTAAGCAAACCAATGGGTTTCTTATTTGTGACCAAAGATGACCAAGAAGCCACGCAAGCTATTTCTTCCAATGTACCCAGACCTCCTGGTAAAGCAATGAATGCATCGGCAGAATGGTACATGATTGTCATCCGTTCAGGGATACTCCAGACTTGTATTTCCTTACCCACTGTAGGTCCACAAAAACTTGTGAATAGTTTTGGCACGATTCCTAGAACTGGATTTCCTCCGGCGTGTGCTGCTGTAGCGACTGCTCCCATTAAACCCGTACTACCGCCTCCATAAATCAAGTGGATCTTTTGTTGGGCAAGTATTACTCCAACTCTCATGGCTTCATCAGCGAATATGTTATTTTTCCCTGGATAAGCACCTCCAAAGACACAAATTTTTTTAATGCGCTGGGATGAAGTACTTTCCATTTTTTTTTTTTCGAGTGCCTGAAAGAGAATGAGTACATGGTGTAATATATAGAGGACTGAGTAGTGAATCAGACAAGAGTAATAATGTCGCCGAAAGTGTATCTGACCTGTCAGAAGAAAATGTTAACCTAACAAAAGATTTTTGCGTGATTTCAGGAAGAAAATCAAAAAAAGAAGAAAAATCAATCGTAAAAGTCAAGAGTAATAATGTCGCCGAAAGTGTATTTGGCATCTTCCTCTGGTTTTACGTCCAGAAACGGCATAAACGCCTTCTATGAGTCGAGGATATGCTTCCCATCCAGTTTTCTTACAAGCTGGCAAACAGGGTATTTTAACATCAGATTCCCAAGATGTTGCCATTCCCTTTGGAATTGCGGCCATAAATCAAGAATTTCTCTTTGTACGTCTCCACTAGGATGCGTCTCAAGAGAAAGTTGGATATTACCCAAATTCTCCTTACTCAGTCCATCCTTAATGAATTCAATTTTATCATCTCGATTAGAGGACGGAATCCCAATAGAACGACATTTACCGTTACACGTCCATCGTGCACATTTGTGGCAATTTGAACTCATGCGCTTTGCTCGTCGCTTCTTTGCAAAAGTGCTTCTACCTGTACCTGGTAAATGCAAAACAGGAAGATATTCATCTTCACGTACCTTGGCTTCAATTATCCAACGTATGTCTTCAGGAATCCCTTTGTGCATAAGCATTCTTAATCTTTCAAATCGAACTTGGTAAAGCTTCAGTAAAATATTTCGAGGAAAAGGAGGAAATCGTTTCTGCAATCTTGTGAGAATATCATCCATCCTGAAAAAAAATGAAAAAAAAAGAAATTTATATACAATATCAGTTTTGTGGGTAGCTGATGGAACCGATTTAAATAATCACGGAGTACCGTTATCCGCCATTTAACCGGGGTTAAAAAAAATAAAATAAAAATTATATTTACATCTAGTTATTTTCAAAACAAGGATCAGAAAGAAAAACAACATAAAAAGACTCAAAAACAAAACACTCTAAATAAAATCCTAAATTCTTCCCCCCACACATAATTCTTACATTGTCATTAATGTAATGCTATTAATCCCAAATGAAAGAATCATGTGTAAGTGAAAAGAACTAATAAACAAAATAAACTTATGCAGCCTAAATGAACTTAGAAACACTAAACACAATTAGCAAAGAAACATAAGAAAAAGATAAAGAAAAAGAGAGCAAATCTGAGGATGGCAGTTTGGCAATGCTTTCACTAATTAGGCTGCCTCCCCCAATTAGCACTTGATTGATTGTTTTCAGCCTAGCCAATTCCCCTTCTTGGATTTTTAGGATCTTTTGGCTTAGACATGAAACTTCTCGGATTTTTGCGTTTTGGAGGAAGTTTTCTTTGCAAAACAGCCAATGCCTTCTCCCCCACACGTATTATTTCATCATTCTTGGTGGGGTATAGCTCTTTGAGGAATTGTGCATATCTTGGTACTTGTCTAATGGCATCCACAAGCAAGCTGTTTAAGGTTTCCAAAAATTGTTGTTCATGTTCCTCCTTTTTGGACTTTGCAAATCTGCTAGGAAAAAGTGGAGAAGGAACATTAGTAGAAATAAGAACCTTAAAAGCTACCTGAGGTGTCAGAGTACTCTCAATTTGAATGGTGGCTTCATTATCCTCAAGAAGTGAATCCATCTTTTGTTTTGTCTCATCCTCATCTTGTTCCTCATTTCTCAAGGTCACAATAGTAGCATTCTCCTTTGGGTTAATCACCGTTTGGGAAGGGAGTGCTAGAGATCTTTCTGCTACTAATTCCATCGTACTACTAGCCAATAGGCTCATTTGCCTTTCCAAACTCTGGATGCTTGCCCTTGTTTCCTGTTGAAATTGCAAAGTATCAGTAACAAGAGAATATACAAGATCTTCTAAAGAAGTACCTGAGTTTTGAGTCATATGTGGTGGTTGAAAAAGATCTGGTTCTTGAGACCATGATTGATTGAAGCTAGATGGATGAGTGTAATTGGCATAAGGATCTACTTCTTGGTAATTTTTCGAGTAGCCATAATTAGTATGATCCCACCATCCCTCATGGTAAGTGTTTGAGTAATGATCATACTGTTGGTCTTGGAACACTTGATGGCCTTGACATCCTCCCATGGCCAATTGTTGAACTGGGGAGGTGAGATTGGCTTGTTGATTCTCCATGTTCATGTATGCCACCAACTCTTCAAGTGTTAGATTGCTAAAATCCATCGGTTTTTTTTTTTTTTTTCAAAATTTGAAAAGAAAAACCTGTATATACAAGAAAATAAAACTCATTAGAACTGAAAATAAGAATAAACCAAGTAACAAATAAACTAAATAAAACAATCCCCGGCAACGGCGCCAAAAAATTTGATGCACCCAAAAGAGTGTATCTTATTTAAAAAAAGATCAATTGTAAGTATAGTAGTTAGCAAGGGTCGAGTCCTCAGGGATTGGGTTTTAGTTTATAAGTTAATAATTTAAAACTTAAATTCAAGAACAATAAAAGAAAAGGGGTTTTTGAAATCAGATTTAAACTAAAGTAATTAATAAGAATAAGATGCAAGGCGGTATAACCAGCCAATAAAAATATATATACTAAATTAGGCGGTATAACCAGCCAATAAAAATATATATACTAAATTAGGCGGTATAACCAGCCAAAAAAAATAAAACAAAGTTAATATACAAATTAGGCGGTATACCAGCCAATAAAAATAAATATACTTTTAAAAATAAGCAAACTAGAAAAGTAAGAAAACAAGTAAGTAAGAAGAATCAAGTATGAAAAATATGGTTAAGGTTTCATTCTCCACCACTAGACATCATTAAGAATCAAATTCAGATCTATCAATATCAACCAACTATCAAAGTTAACAACCGTAGATAACAACAAGCTCTGTTACCCCAATCTTTCCTTAGTTTGTCGTTAAATAGAACAAGCTCTCTATTTAATCTCTAACCATTAAACAACCTAGAATAAGCTCTCTAAATTCAATTTAATGGCAGCTTTATGATGAGAAAGATAGGTTGATCTAAGCAACAAACACATAAGCTCGGATTGTTCAACTTAGGTTATGTTCCACTTTGCAATTATTGAAAACTTGACCATAATCATTAATCACAAATTGCCACTTATGAATAGGAAATCAAGACAATTACACGGATCAAGACTCCTAAACTAGCAATAGATAATTATCAAGATCTATCTAGTTGTACACCTAAATAAATCTAGACAACATCATGAACAATTCTTGTAGAAGAACATAAGCAACTTTGATAGAAAATTAATGATAGATAGAATCTGAAAATCAATCACAAAACATGTCTAGGGCTTTGAAATCACCCTTGACAAAATAGAAGTTTAGCCTAGCATAGGCATTATAAACATAAAATTAAATAGAATCTAAGAAGAAAATAAAAGAAAGAAAGAAGAAGAAGAAGAATATTAATTATCCAACCTCTTGCTCTTTCTAAAGAAAAAGAAAACTAGAGAAAAGAAAGAAGAAGAAAACTTAGAGAATTTTATTACAATGGCTAATATCCTACCAATGTACAATATGATCCTCTACAATCATCCAAGGCCCTCTATTTATACACATTTTGGAGGGCTAAATGACAAGAGACAAGCTTTACAAATTTCAAAGGTAGGTATAATAGGTGGGTGCATTTTTCTAACAATTTTCGTCATATTGTATGACCATTTTGATCAGCCAACTTGATGGTCGATTTTGTCAATATTGGAGGCCTGATCTGATCACATGGTCTTCTAGAACAATGTACCCCTATGAGTTACTGATTTATAGCCGTTGGAATCAGCTCATTTGCTGATGTGGAGAAGAAGATATGGGCAAAATACGAAAACAGGTCAGCATAGACGTCATTGCACATCAGCCAACTTGATGGTCGATTTCTTCAATATTGGAGGTTTGATCTGATCACATGGTCTTCTAGAAAAATGTTCCCCTATCAGTTAGTGATCCATAGCCGTTGGAATCAGCTCATTTTCAGATGTGTATCGGACGATATGGTCAAAATGCGAAAACTGGTCAGGACAGACGTCATTGCACATCAGCCAACTTGATGGTTGATTTCGCTAGGGAAAACGACTCTGTTTCAAGAAGTGTAAAACATGAAAAAGATAGATATGCCTCGTAACTTTGCACGGTTAAAGTTTCAGCCTTATTGCTTTAGTGAAACTCCAGATATAGCTGATATGGCAAAAGGTGTCGGAACTGGAACTGAACTGGATTTGCCCTTAATTCTAGTAATCTGAAATCACTCAAAGAAACTTGTGAAAAACACCAAATTACATAAAAATATAAAAGATCATAAACACAATTAGACTAAACAATAATAACTCGTATTTGACACAAAACAATAATAAAACATAACTAAAAACTATATAATTATACGAGTTATGAAAGAATAAAAAGGAAAAGATATCACAAAGATTCCAAAGATTTCATAGAATTTGGAGAAAAAAATAAGATTTTGCAAATAAAACTTTCTCAATATTCTTTAGAATTACATAATCACATAAGTTGAATATTTCTTGTTGAGCCTTTGCTTCATTCTAACCAACCTTGTAACATTCTTTTTCTTTTCTTTTACCAAAAGTTCAAGAGATAATTCAAATTTTTTTTTATGGGAATGTATTTTTATAATGTTCACTTTTCTTTTTTCTCTTGACTTTTGAGTCTCTCTTCCCCCACACTTATCTTTTGTTCTAACCCAATTTTCAAAAAGTATCCCTTGTTTTTGCAATATGTCTCAAGCATTCTAGTCCATCTTTAGAACAAGGGTAAAGATATAAATGTATTTAGGTGTAGGATATGGTTACCAAAGAAATAGCTTATTCAATGTAGGCTCAAATTGGTTCACTAGGGGGATGTTCTCTTGGAACATCAATAAGGAATGGCTGTTTGGCCCTGGTTATAATTCTAATGCCTCTATCATTTTCATGTTGTTACATGCATCAATATAGTCTCAGAAAGGTTTAAAGCAAGTTCTAGAGAAACATGTAATCATAAGAGCACACAAGAAAGAAATTAGATTGAAATGTATAATGCATCAGTCATATAGGCTCAATACTCACAAGGATGATTATACAAGTCAATATCAAGTCTAAACATGTTTCTTTCTCAATCAACATATCATATTAACATTGGCTCATGAAAAATAGTGATATCAAGCTTAATTCTCATGAAAATCTTACCACTAATGATAAGTTTCAGACCTATTCAATTCATATCTCATCATAGTATGTAAAGGAACTAAAAGACTCATAAAAAATAATAGCCAAAAATAAAATAAAAGAAATCCTAAATCCTTCCCCCCACACTTAATTCTTACATTATCCTCATTGTAATGCTATTAACCCAAATGAAAGAATCATGTGTAAGGGAAAGGAACTAATAACATAAGAATATAAATAACTAAGACTCAAAACAAAATAAATTCATGCAACCTAAAATAATCCTAAAATACTAAACAACTAATTAACAAATAAACATAAAAATAAATAAAGAAAAATAATAAAAATAATAAAAGGAAAAGGAAAAGAAAGCAAATCTGAGTATGGAAGGTTGGTAATTTCTTCATTAATTGGGTTGCCTTCCCAATTAGTACTTGATTTAAGATGTCCAACCTAACCAACACTCCTTCTTGGCTTTTTAGGCTTGTTAGGCTCATACATGAAACTTCTCAAATTTGAGCTTTTGATAGGAAGCTTTCTTTGCACAAAAGTGGATGCATTCTCCATTACAAGTATTATTCCATCATCCTTTGTAGTGCATTGCTCATCGAGGAATGGTGCATCTTTTGGTACTTGTTGAATGGCATCCAGAAACAAACTGTTTAAGGTTTACAGCATGTCTTGTTCATATTCCTCCTCCTTGAACTTTGCGAATCTACTCGGAAAAGGTGGAGAAGAAACATTAGTAAAAATTGGAATCTTAAACGTTACCTCAGGTGCCGAAATACTCTTATTTGGATCTGTGGCTTCATTATCCTCAAGAATAGAATCCATCTCTAATTTTGTCTCATCCTCATCTTGTTCCTTATTCCTCAAGGTCACAATAGTAGCATTCTCCTTTGGGTTAATCATCGTTTGGGCAGGGAGTTCTTCAGATCTTTGTGCTACCCATCCCACCATACTACTAGCCAATTGGCTCATTTGCTTTTCCAAAGTCTGGATGCTTGCTCTTGTTTCCTGTTGAAATTGCAAAGTATCAGTAACAAGCGAATAGACAAGATCTGGTTCTTGAGACCATGATTGATTAAATTTAGATGGATGAGTGTAATTGGCATAAGGATCTACTTCTTGGTAATTTTTCGAGTAGCCATAATTAGTATGATCCCACCATCCCTCATGGTAAGTGTTTGAGTAATGATCAATCTGTTGGTCTTGGAACCCTTGATGGCCTTGACATCCTCCCATAGCCAATTGTTGAACTGGGGAGGTGAGATTGGCTTGTTGATTCTCCATGTTCATGTATGCCACCAACTCTTCAAGTGTTAAATTGCTCAAATCCATCGTTTTTTTTTTTTCAAAATTTTTAAAGAAAAACCTGTATGTACAAGATAATAAAACTAATTAGAACTGAAAATAAGAATAAAGCAAGTACCAAATAAACTAAAGAAAGCAATCCCCAGCAACGGCGCCAAAAATTTGATGCACTCAAAAGAGTATATCTTATTTAACCTTGCACTAAAAAAATCAATTGTAAATATAGTAGTTAGCAAGGGTCAAGTCTTCAGGGATTGGGTTTTAGTTTATAAGTTAATAGTTTAAAACTTAAATTCAAGGACAACAAAAGAAAATGGGGTTTTGAAATAGTTTTAAAAATAAGTAAACAAGAAAAGTAAGATGCAAGTAAGAAATAAGAAATCAAATATGAGAGAAATATGGTTAAGGTTTCATTCTACACCACTAGACATCGTTAAGAATTAATTTTAGATCTATCAATATCAACCAACTATCAAAGTTAACAACCATAGATAACAATAAGCTCTGTTACCCCAATCTTTCCTTAGTTTGTCGTTAAATAGAACAAGCTCTCTATTTAATCTCTAACCATCAAACAACCTAGAATAAGCTCTCTAAATTCAATTTAATGGCAGCTTTATGATGAGAAAGATAGGTTGATCTAAGCAACAAACACATAAGCTCGGATTGTTCAACTTAGGTTATGTTCCACTTTGCAATTATCGAAAACTTGACCATAATCATTAATCACAAATTGCCACTTATGAATAGGAAATCAAGACAATTACACGGATCAAGACTCCTAAACTAGAATTAGATAATTATCAAGATCTATCTAGTTGTACACCTAAAAAAATCAAGACAACATCATAAACAATTCTTGTAGAAGGAACATAAGCAACTTTGATAGAAAGTTAATGATAGATATAGAATTTGAAAATCAATTACAAAACATGTCTAGGGCTTTGAAATCACGCTTAACCAAATAGAAGTTTAGCCTAGCTATGCATAGACAATCTTTACATAAAACTAAAAAGAAAATAAAAGAATGGAGAAGAAGAAGATGAATGATGATCTTTGAGTCTCCTCAAAAGATGTCTAGTTTGTGGCTCAAAAGATGGTATTTATAGAGCTTTAAAACCCTGAGAATGAGTCCTTGCCGCACAAGTAAGCCTGGAGGTGCAAAAATCACGTTTTTGCCTTTTTTTTTCAGATTTGCGATTAGGGTTTTTCTGGCCGCAGGGTTCTTTAGGGAGATTTTCTAGCGCCATTTTGAATGCCCATTTCTTATCCGATTTGGGCCCATAATATATCGTTGGAAAGATAATCAAGTCAACTTCAAAAGTCAAGAGGAAGTTTCTTCAAATAAGGAATATAACATCATGTTTTCCATACAATAAGCTCCGGAGGTCAAATCTGCCTCATTGCTTTTCAACCAGAAATTGATATTTTTGACTCCCAAATCTTCTTCCATCTTGTGATTATGATTTTGTAAGCTCTTTACCATCATTATTGACATATTTTGACTTCATTCTCCTTATTTTACCTAAAATTAAAAAACATATTATAAGTAAACAAGATAAAGATCGAAAACATAACAAAAACTAAAGGTAGAAAGGCATAAAATGTATATTTTATGAGCTTATCAGTTTTGTAGCAACTTCAAAGATGTATCATAAGAATGACTCAACACCTTAGAAGAATGTGGATAGCTTATCCTCTATGTTGCATGCTATGGAACAAGAATCTGAATGGTTAAAATTGGTGTTGGAGGAGATGAGAAATAGGATGGGTCAACAAGAGGTAGTTAATAGAAATCTACAAGATTCCGTGGTAGGTGAGTCTCTTGTTGCGAGGTATTCTCTCAATATGGAGCAGTGGAGAGAGAACACATTTCATACTAGATGTTTGTAAATGACAGGGTATGTAGTATGATTATTGATGGGGAAAGTTGTACCAATATAGCTAGTACCATCCTAGTTGAGAAGTTGAGCTTACCTTTACTAGAACATCCCAAACCTTATAAGTTGCAATGGTAGACTGAATGTGGGGAGGTAAGGGTTAATAAGCAGGTTTTGGTAGATTTTACCATTGGGAGGTATAGTGATGAGGTGCTTTGTGATGTTGTACCTATGCATACTAGCCATATTTTGTTGGGGAGGCCGTGGTAGTATGATAGGAAAGTAATTCATGATTAGTTTAGGAATAGGTATAGCTTTGTAAAGGATGGAAAAACTATCAAGCTTGTGTTGGTGTAAGCCCTACAAGCCAATCTAGTTATGCTTGTAAAACACTATTTATATATTCATGTATTGCACATTGTAGTTTATTAATTAAAATTGAGGTATTTCTTTACCATAAGTATTGTTATAAATGACTTGTGAAGATAAAGCCCATGAGACACAATGACATTGCAAATGAATTGTAAGGTGTTACAATTATGAGGATCCTTATGCATCAATGCCTTGTTTCTAAACTGTTCCTGGTCATTGTATTGTCAAGACAGGGCATTGACAATGCTCAGAGACTGGCATATGTTAAGCCTTCATGCACTTGATGCATGCAACTGATCTCATAGGTTGAAAGTATATAGATACTTGGGGATAACATATAGGTGCTTGTTAGTTGAACAAGTTCATTGAACATGACCCGCTATGAGAGTTCCATTTGGTATTTCACTCAAGTGTCTATGGTAAATACTCTCATGTGTCAATAGTGTAAATAATTCTTTGACTTGTGACACGAAGTCATCTTGTATGTGAACTGTCATACTTAGATTTCATCACGAACGGGTCCCAATCACGAGGATGCTTGAAGTAGGGTGTTATTGGGTATGACATGAAGCATACGAAGATGAATGAGTGGTCCAGAGAGGATTTATCATCCCAAGTGATTAAGGGGACATATCTCACATGTATTTGGCTTATATTAACTTATGGAAGTCCTTGGCCAAGGCAATACTTAAGGAGTTAATATTAAAGCTATAGATGCAATATAGAATGGGTTAAGAGTAGACACTGAACCATGCTCTTTCCTATCCCGGGATATTTGATGAAGAAATCGAATTACACAGACATATTGTACACGAAAGGCTAGTCGAAGCTTGATGACTCTCTTAGCATTTGGGTGGTCATGATGCATTGCTAGATGCCACTCATGATCTATAAATATAAAAGGAAAAATTCTTAATTGAATTAATTATATTTATTACCAACATGCTAAGGGCGTAATGGGTCACATAAAAGGTGATTAATGAAATTGAAATGAGATTAGTCCAGATTAAATATTCATTAAGTGTTCTGGGCTTATTGTGAATATTTAATAATATTTATACGGACTTTAGTGCAGTTAGTACAAGTATTGGCATACACTAAACCTACTTTATAAATAGGCTAATGTTGTTGCCGCCTCATACCTATGAGAATTAGAATTTAAAACTACTTATAAGGAAATCACGGTGGCACTTAGCATGTGACACAAGCCTTTAAACCCCTAGGTGTCCCTAGTGGACGAGGTTAGTCTCGTGAGGGTTTATAAGAGATACCCACAAACGTTGAAAATGTTAGAAAAACTAGTGTATACTAAATACAATTACTCCTAATCCTTTCAATATAAATTAGAGAAAATTATTGGACAAGCCTTATAATCTAATTAATGGCTAAAGAATTTCACAAAGAATCATGCTTGAATGTAAATGGTTTGAGTTAAGCCAACATTAACATAACATATTTCAATTAAAATAATGCATATTCAAACTTAATCTCAACTTCTCACGTGAGATACTCTCATGATTTTCACTCTTTAAAGTAGTGGTAAAGTGTTTACACTCAATCAATCTCATGAAAACATTTCTACCATATTCTTGCTTGTCCACCTATTCTCCACTAATTAGATCATACAACTACATGAATCAAGAGGTCTTTAGTCAAGGTTGCAATGGGGCCAAGGGGTAGTAATGTGGTTAAAGATTAAAATGGAAAGGTGATAAGCTCATAAAATATACATTTTATGCCTTTCTACCTTTAGTTTTTGTTATGTTTTCGATCTTTATCTTGTTTACTTATAATATGTTTTTGAATTTTAGGTACAATAAGGAGAATGAAATCAAAAGATGTCAATAATGATGGTAAAGAGCTTACAAAATCATAATCACAAGATGGAAGAAGACTTGGGAGTCAAAATCAATTTCTGGTTGAAAAGCAATCAGGCAGATTTCACCTCTGAGCTTGTTGTAAGGAAAACATGATTTTAGAGTCTTTATTTGAAAAAACTTCATTCTTGACTTTTGAAGTCGACTTGATTATCTTTCCAACGATATATTATGGGCCCAAGTCGGATAAGAAATAGGGAACCAAATTGTCGCTAGAAGATCTCCCTAAAGAACCCTACGGCCAGAAAAACCTTAACCGCAAATCTGAAAAAAAAAAGGCAAAAAAGTGATTTTTCTGCCTCCAGGCTTATTTGTGCGGCAAGGACTTATTCTCAGGGTTTTAAAGCTCTATAAATACCATCTTTTGAGCCACAAACTAGACATCTTTTGAGGAGACTCAAGGGATCATCATTATTATTCTTCTTTTTCTCCATTCTTTTATTTTTCTTTTTAGTTTTATGTATATATTATCCATGCTTATTTTATGCTAAATTTCTTTGGTTAAGGGTGATTTCAAAGCCCTAGATATGTTATGTAATTAATTTTCAGAATCTATCTATAATTGTTTTCTATCAAAGTTGCTTATGTTCTTGCATTAAAATTGTTCATGATGATGTTTTGATTTGTTTAGGTGGCCAACTAGATAAATCTTGATAATTGTCTAATGCTAGTTTAAGAGTCTTGATCCGTGTAATTGTCTTGATTTACTATTCATAATTAGCAATTTGTGATTAATGATTATGGTCAAGTTTTCAATAATTGCAAAGTGGAATATAACCTAAGTTGAACAATCCGAGCTTATGTGTTTGTTGCTTAGATCAACCTATCTTTCTCATCATAAAGCTGCTATTAAATTGAACTTAGAGAGCTTATTCTAGGTTGTTTGATAGTTAGAGATTAAATAGAGAGCTTGTTCTATTTAACGACAAACTAAGGAAAGATTGGCGTAACAGAGCTTGTTGTTATCTACGGTTGTTAACTTTGATAGCTAATTAATGTGATAGTTATGAAATTGATTCTTAATGATGTCTAGTGGTGGAGAATGAAACCTTAACCATATTTTTCATATTTGATTCTTCTTAATTACTTGTTTTCTCATTCTTATTGTTAACTTTAGTTTAAATCTAATTTCAAAATCCCCTTTACTTTTGTTTACTTGTTTTAAGTGATAAACTACTTATAAACTAAAACCCAATCCCTGAGGACTCGACCCTTGCTAACTACTATACTTACAATTGATCTTTTTAGTGCAAGGTTAATAAACTCTTTTGGGTGCATCAAATTTTTGGCGCCGTTGCCAGGGATTGCTTTATTTAGTTTATTAGTTTATTGGTTTTTTCTTATTTTCAGTTGTAATTAATATTATTTTTCTTGTACATACAGGTTTTTGTTTTCAAATTTCGAGCAAGAAGAGATGCCAGGTGCTACATCAAAACTTCAGAACCTTCAGAACCAACTAGACAATCTCATCTCCATAGTTCAACAAGTGGCCATAAGTAAGATTCAACAATCAAGGCAGTGTGGAGTGTGCTTCATGATGGATCATCCAACCAATTGGTGCCCATACTACCAAAAAGATAATTTTGAAGCAGCCTATGATGTGGGAGAATACCAAAGCCATCAAGGGTTCCAAGGACAACAGTATGATGCTTTTCCAAACACTTACAATGAGGGATGGTGGAATCATACTCATTATGGCTACTCGGGAGATTATCAAGAAGTAGATCCTTATGCTAATTACACTAATCAATTTGTCTTCAATCAACCATGGGATCAACAACAAGATCTTTTTGAGCCACCACCTCAAAACTCAGGTAATTCTTTAGAAGAAGTTGTCAATTTTCTTGTTATTAATACTCTGCAACTTCAACAGGAAACAAGGGAAACAAAGGCAAGTATCTAGAGTTTGGAAAGGCAAATGAGCCTATTGGCTAGTAGTACGGTGAAATTAGTAGCACAAAGATCTCAAGCACTCCCTTCCCAATCGATGATTGATCCAAAGGAGAGTGTTAGTGTCACACAACTTGAGGATGAATCAGAAAATCCAAGGGAACCTGAGGATGAGAAGGAACTAAAGATGGATTCAACTATTGAAGATAATGAAGCTTCAATTCCGAAAGAGAGTACTTCGGCACCTGAGGTAACGTTTAAGGTTCCACTTTTTACTAATGTTTCTTCTCCACCTTATCCTAGTAGATTTGCAAAGTTCAATGAGGAAGAACATGAACAACACATGCCGGAAACCTTAAACAACTTGTTTGTGGATGCCATTCAACAAGTATCAAAATATGCTCCATTCCTCGATGAGATATGCACCACAAAGGATGATGGAATAATACTTGTAATGGAGAATGCATCCACTGTTGTGCAAAGAAAGCTTCCTCTCAAACGCATAAATTTGGGAAATTTCATGTATGAGCCTGACAAGCCTAAAAAGCCAAGAAGGGGTGTTGGTTAGGTCCAAAACACTAACTCAAGTGTTAATTGTTTTTATTTTTATTTTTTATGTTTATTTGTTAATTTTTGTTTAGTATTTTAGGATTATTTAGGTTGCATGAGTTTGTTTTGTTTTGAGTCTTAGTTGTTCCTATTCTTATGTTATTAGTTCTTTTCTCTTATACATGATTCTTTCATTTGGGTTAATAGACTTACATTGAGGACAATGTAAGAATTAAGTGTGGGGGAAAGGATTTAGGATTTCTTTTATTTTTGTCTACTATTTTTTTTATGAGTCTTTATTATTATTATTATTAGTGTGTTTTAGTTCCTTTTTAATACAATGATGAGATATGAATTGCATAGGTCTAAACTGGTTATTAGTGAGAAGATGATGCACCCAAAAGAGTGTATCTTATTTAACCTTGCATTAAAAAGATCAATTGTAAGTATAGTAGTTAGCAAGGGTCGAGTCCTGATGCACCCAAAAGAGTGTATCTTATTTAACCTTGCATTAAAAAGATCAATTGTAAGTATAATGATTAGCAAGGGTCGATTCCTCAGGGATTGGGTTTTAATCTATGAGTTGTTAGTTTATAACTTACGTTCAAAGAGAACAAAAGAAAAGGGGTTTTTGAAATAGTTTTAAAAATAAACAAACAAGAAAAGTAAGAAAACAAGTAAGTAAGAAGAATCAAATATGAAAAATATGGTTAAGGTTTCATTCTCCACCACTAGACATCATTAAGAATCAATTTCATATCTATCAACATTAACCAACTATGAAAGTTAACAACCGTAGATAACAACAAGCTCTGTTATCCCAATCTTTCCTTAGTTTGTCGTTAAATAGAACAAGCTCTCTATTTAATCTCTAACCATCAAACAACCTAGAATAAGCTCTCTAAGTTCAATTTAATGGCAGCTTTATGAAGAGAAAGATAGGTTGATCTAAGCAACAAACACATAAGCTCGGATTGTTCAACTTAGGTTATGTTCCACTTTGCAATTATTGAAAACTTGACCATAATCATTAATCACAAATTGCCACTTATGAATACGAAATCAAGACAATTACACGGATCAAGATTCCTAAACTAGCAATAGATAATTATCAAGATCTATCTAGTTGTACACCTAAACAAATCAAGACAACATCATGAACAATTCTTGTAGAAGAACATAAGCAACTTTGATAGAAAATTAATGATAGATAGAATCTGGAAATCAATCACAAAACATGTCTAGGGCTTTGAAATCACCCTTAACCAAATAGAAGTTTAGCCCAGCATAGGCATTGTAAACATAAACATAAAATTAAAGAGAATCTAAGAAGAAAATAAAAGAAAGAAAGAAGAAGAAGAAAAATATTAATTATCCAGCCTCTTGCTCTCTCTAAAGAAAAAAAGAAAACTAGAGAAAAGAAAGAAGAAGAAAACTTAGAGAATTTTATTACAATAGCTAATATCCTACCAATCTACCATGTCTCTTACAATCATCCAAGGCCCTCTATTTATACACATTTTGGAGAGCTAAATGACAAGAGACAAGCTTTATAAATTTCAAAGGTAGGTATAATAGGTGGGTGCATTTTTCTAACAATTTTCGTCATATTGTATGACAATTCTGATCAGCAGCTTGATGGTTGATTTTGTCAATTTTGGAGGCTTGATCTGATCAAATGGTCTTCTAGAAAAATGTTCCCCTATCAGTTTGTGATCCATAGCCCTTGGAATCAGCTCATTTGCTGATGTGGATCAGAAGATATGGTCAAAATACCAAAACTGGTCAGCACAGACGTCATTGCACATCAGCCAACTTGATGGTTGATTTTGCTAGGGAAAACGACTCCGTTTCAAGAAGTGTAAAGCATGAAAAAGATAGATATGCCTCTTAAATTTGCACTGTAAAAATTTCAGCCTTAATGCTTCAGTGAAACTCCAGATATAACTGATATGGAAAAAGGTGTCGGAACTGGAACTGAACTGGATTTGCCCTTAATTCTTGATTTAACCTAGTAATCTGAAATCACTCAAAGAAACTCGTGAAAAACACCAAATTACATAAAAATATAAAAGATCATAAACACAATTAGACTAAGCAATAATAACTCGTATTTGACACAAAACAATAATAAAACATAACTAAAAACTATATAATTTTACGAGTTATCACACCCCCACACTTAGATTGTTGCTAGTCCCTAGCAACGACTCAATCCTAGAAAAAATAAAAATAAATAAATAAACAGGAAAACAAGTTAAAGGGATCTCAAACAAACAAGCAAGATCAAGCGTAAAAACTGGCAAGGCATCTAATTAAGTATCATTGGCATATTAAGTTCGAGTAAAGGGTCAATGAGATTAAAATTGAAGGCACTACCGTACGATTAAGGAACTTCCTTCTTGGCGAGACTTTAGTTAGCCATGGAGGACTAGGCAAACTATAGCTTCATAAGTACACATGCTAAGATTCTTGTCACCGTAGTTCACAAGTGAACTTGACAAATCTGATCGGTACAGAGATGAATCTAAGGCTTATGGACAAGTGAGGGGTGGAATGTTCAAACATAATCTGAGGTTTATCACAAGTTAGGCTCAAGAAATATAATAATAATGTGATCAATCCTCTCAAAATATTTCCATTCTCACTCATCCTTAGTCCTATGTTCAACATAAATATTTTGAAAAGAAAACAAAAAGCAAGAAAAGACTCGATCCAAAGAATATAGAAAAGTAAAAACCTCTCTATAATGAAGAACCTCGAATCTTGAATTCTGATTTTTATTATTTTTTTTTTCAGAAATCACATTGGATTCCATACTTTCTTTTTCTTTCTTTTCATTCAATTGATCAACCAAGACAGATTTTCATCAGCTCTTTTTTTTTTTCAGCATCTTTTTCTCAACTCATCACAACATTGTTTTGGCATCAATAAGTTCGAAGTTCACGACTCTAAAAACAGTCACTCATTCTAACTACCCTCTTTTGCATTATTCCCATTTTTTTTCAGATTTCAAAAGATAACAAAATAAACAAGAAGGAAACACACAATCCCAAACCCAATGATCACAGATATTATCATAAAAGTATAAAGAGGGAATGGGGGTCGGAATCGTATCCGTTCACTTTGGCATAATTTCTAGAGTTCATATCTAGGGATCCAACCCGAAGGTTTACAACCTATGGGCTCCTAAAGTAAGGGGGGCAAAGATAAGGGGCTTTCTGGATAGTGACTTTGTTCTAAGATCAGATCATGTATAGATGCAAGCATCTATGTGATGACCTAAATCTGCATGTGGAATGAAGAGAAAAAGTAAACTTACTATGTCTTCCCAGTTTTCCGTGGCTTTCCAAAGGCTCACCATGAATTCACATTCCAACAAAAATCGAACCGATCTGCCAAAAACAATCTCAAAGATATTTGATCATCAAAAATATTCAATTTTCAGAAAAACCAAATTGAAAATAACCTAGATAACTTAATCAAAGCCTTTGTAACTCTATTGCTTTATCCACATGCTTGCCAAGATTATACTAATACTTAAATAAAAAAAATACATACACGAAAGTAGTAAAACACATGCAGATAATAGACGGACCAGATAGTTTTTTTTTGAAAAGATTAAATCAAACTGACAAGGTATGTCTCAAGTCTCCCTTACACAGACCTTGTCCAGAATGAATACTTCTAAATGGCTTAAAACACAACAATATATATATATATATATTCTTTTTTTTTTTTACAAATTAGCAAAATATGTCCCTTACCCCCTACTAAAATATGACATTGTCCCAATGTCAAATTTTAAAGGTAGAATTTAGGAGATATTACCTGCAGACGTTGCTAACCACTTATTATAACTGAGACACAACAAATAAAATGTTAGATAATGTCATAAAGACAAAGTTCAATCCACTCCTTGCTTGTCTATATCTCTTTTTCTTTTTCCGAGCGTTTGCGAAACAACCGTAGCAGGTAAATACTCATAAGCTTGGAGCTTTTTGAGTAAATCTTCAATGGTTGTAGCAGAAATTATGGTTCTCCTTGCCTCTGAAAACATGAATCCATTTTCCACAGCATTATCTAAATATGAAAGCAAATTACTAAAATAACCATTAATATTAAGCAAACCAATGGGTTTCTTTTTTGTGACCAAAGATGACCAAGAAGCCACGCAAGCTATTTCTTCCAATGTACCCAGACCTCCTGGTAAAGCAATGAATGCATCGGCACAATGGTATATGATTGTCATCCGTTCAGGGATACTCCAGACTTGTACTTCCTTACCCACGGTAGGTCCACAAAAACCTGTGAATAGTTTTGGCACGATTCCTAGAACTGGACTTCCTCCGGCGTGTGCTGCTGTAGCGACTGCTCCCATTAAACCCGTACTACCGCCTCCATAAATCAACTGGATCTTTTGTTGGGCAAGTATTACTCCAACTCTTATGGCTTCATCAGCTAATATTTTATTTTTCCCTGGATAAGCACCTCCAAAGACACAAATTTTTTCAATGCGCTGGGACGAAGTACTTTCCATTTTTTTTTCGAGTGCCTGAAAGAGAATGAGTACATGGTGTAATATATAGAGGACTGAGTAGTGAATCAGACAAGAGTAATAATGTCGCCGAAAGTGTATTTGACCTGTCAGAAGAAAATGTTAACCTAACAAAAGATTTTTGCGTGATTTCAGGAAGAAAATCAAAAAGAGAAGAAAAATCAACCGTAAAAGACCAATGCAAAAAAAAAAAAAACGAGACTAATTACACAAATCAAACAACACGTAAATTAAACCGAAATGAAGATATTGGAAATCAAACCAAAAGCTGAGAAGTCATTTATTGTTGTTGTGATTGTGGCTCACATCTTCCTTTGGTTTTACGTCCAGAAACGGCTTAAACGCCTTCTATGAGTCGAGGATATGCTTCCCATCCAGTTTTCTTACAAGCTGGCAAACAGGGTCTTTTAACATCAGATTCCCAAGATGTTGCCATTCCCTTTGGAATTGCGGCCATAAATCAAGAATTTCTCTTTGTACGTCTCCACTAGGATGCGTCTCAAGAGAAAGTTGGATATTACCCAAATTCTCCTTACTCAGTCCATCCTTAATGAATTCAATTTTATCATCTCGATTAGAGGACGGAATCCCAATAGAACGACATTTACCGTTACACGTCCATCGTGCACATTTGTGGCAATTTGAACTCATGCGCTTTGCTCGTCGCTTCTTTGCAAAAGTGCTTCTACCTGTACCTGGTAAATGCAAAACAGGAAGATATTCATCTTCACGTACCTTGGCTTCAATTATCCAACGTATGTCTTCAGGAATCCCTTTGTGCATAAGCATTCTTAATCTTTCAAATCGAACTTGGTAAAGCTTCAGTAAAATATTTCGAGGAAAAGGAGGAAATCATTTCTGCAATCTTGTGAGAATATCATCCATCCTGAAAAAAAAATGAAAGAGAAATTGAAAGAGAAATTTATATACAATATCAGTTTTGTGGGTAGCTGATGGAACTGACTTAAATAATCACGGATTACCGTTATCCGCCATTTAACCGGGGTTAAAAAAAAAATTATATTTACATCTAGTCCTCGAGCAAAATCAAATAGCGACAAAATAATAAAACCTAATCTAATCCTCTTTCAATACAAATTAGAGACAATCATTGAACAAGTCTTATAAACTAATCAATAGCTTAAAGAGTTTCACAAAAAATCATGCTTGATAGTAAATGGTTTAAGTTAAGCTAAAATTAACATAACATATCTCAATCAAAATAGTGCATGTTCAAATTTAATCTCAACTTCTCACATGGGATACCCTCATGATTTTCACTCTTTAAAGTAGTGGTGAAGTGTTTACACTCAATCAATCTCATGAAAACAATTCTACCATATTCTTGCTTGTCCACCTATTCTCCACTATTTAGATCATACAACTTCATGAATCAAGAGGTCTTTAATCAAGGTTGTAATGGGGCCAAGGGGTTTGTAATGTGGTTGAAGAACAAAAGGATAAAGATATCACAAAGGTTCCAAAGACTTAATAAAGTTAGAGACATAATAAGATCATACAAAGAAACTTCTCAAAACACTTTACAAGTACATAGTCACCTAGGCCGAATATTCATGTTGGGCCTTTTCTTCATTCTAAACAACTTTGTAACATTTTTTTCCACAAATTCAAGAGATGATTCATATATATATATTTTTTTACATAGGAATGTATTTGCCAGTATTCCATTTCTTTTTCTCTTGACTTTTCTTTTCTTTCCCCCCCACACTTATTTCTTGTTTCTAACCCAAATTTTCAATAGATCTTCCTTGTCTTTGCAACTTGTCTCAAAACATGCTAATTCATCTTTGGAACAAAGGTAAAGATATAAATAAGTATATTTAGGTTAGGGACAAGTTATGGTTACCAAAGAGATAGCATATTCAATGTAGGCTCAAATTGGTTCACTAAGGGTGTGTTCTCTTGGAACATCAATAAGGGATGGCTGTTTGGCCCTGGCTAAAAATCCTAATGCCTCTATCATATTCATGTTGTCACATGCATCAATATAGTCTCAACAAGGTCTAAAGCAAGTTCTAGAGAATCATGTAATCATAAGAGCACTCAAGAAAGAAATTAGATTGATTTGTATAATGCATCAATCATTATAGGCTCAAAAACTCACAAGGATGATTATACAAGTCAGATTAAGTCTAAACACGCTTCTTTCTCAATCAACATATCATATTAACATTGGCTCATAAAAAGGTTGATATCAAGCTCAATTCTCATGAAAATCTTCTCACTAATAAATCTGTTTTAGACTTATACAATTCATATCTCATCATTGTATTAAAAAGAACTAAAACACACTAAAAATAATAATTATTATTATATTAAAGACTCATAAAAAAAAAAAAATAGGCAAAACTAAAAGAAATCCTAAATCCTTCCCCCCACACTTAATTCTTACATTGTCATCAATGTAATGCTATTAACCCAAATGAAAGAATCATGTGTAAGAGAAAATAACTAATAACATAAGAATAGGAATAACTAAGACTCAAAACAAAACAAAACAAAACAAACTCATGCAACCTAAATAATCCTAAAAATACTAAACAAACAATTAACAAATAAACATAAAAACAATAAAAATAATAAAAGAAAAAGGAAAAGGAAAAGGAAAAGAAAGCAAATCTGAGTATGGCAGGTGGTAATTTCTTCATTAATTGGGCTGCCTTCCCAATTAGTACTTGATTTAAGTTGTCAAACCTAACCAACACCCCTTCTTGGCTGTTTAGGATTTGCAAGATCATACAAGAAACTTCCCGAATTTGTGCGTTTTGTAGGGTGGTTTCTTTGCACAAAAGTGGATGCATTCTCCATTACAAGTATTATTCCATCCTTTGTAGTGCATTGCTCATCGAGGAATGGTGCATCTTTTGGTACTTGTTGAATGACATCCACAAACAAATTGTTTAAGGTTTCCAGCATGTTTTGTTCATGTTCCTCCTCCTTGAACTTTGCGAATCTACTAGGGAAAGGTGGAGAAGAAACATTAGTAAAAATTGGAATCTTAAACGTTACCTCACGTGCCGAAATTCTCTTATTTGGATTTGTGGCTTCATTCTCCTCAAGAATAGAATCCATTTCTAATTTTGTCTCATCCTCATCTTGTTCCTCATTCTTCAAGGTCACAATAGTAGCATTCTCCTTTGGGTTAATCATTGTTTGGGCTGGGAGTTCTTCAGATCTTTGTGCTACCCATCCCACCGTACTACTAGCCAATTGGCTCATTTGCTTTTCCAAACTCTGGATGCTTGCCCTTGTTTCCTGTTGAAATTGCAAAGTATCAGTAACAAGAGAATAGACAAGATCTTCTAAAGAAGTACTTGAGTTTTGAGTCATATGTGGTGGTTGAAAAAGATCTGGTTCTTGAGACCATGATTGATTGAAGCTAGATGGATGAGTGTAATTGGCATAAGGATCTACTTCTTGGTAATATTTCGAGTAGCCATAATTAGTATGATCCCACCATCCCTCATGGTAAGTGTTTGAGTAATGATCATACTGTTGGTCTTGGAACACTTGATGGCCTTGACATCCTCCCATGGCCAATTGTTGAACTGGGGAGGTGAGCTTGGCTTGTTGATTCTCCATGTTCATGTATGCCACCAACTCTTCAAGTGTTAGATTGCTCAATTCCATCATTTTTTTTTTAATTTGAAAAGAAAAACCTGTATGTACAAGAAGATAAAACTAATTAGAACTGAAAATAAGAATAAACCAAGTAACAAATAAACTAAAGAAAGCAATCCCCGGCAACGGCGCCAAAAATTTGATGCACCCAAAAGAGTGTATCTTATTTAACCTTGCATTAAAAAGATCAATTGTAATTATAATGATTAGCAAGGGTCGAGTCCTCAGGGATTGGGTTTTAATCTATGAGTTATTAGTTTATAACTTACGTTCAAAGAGAACAAAAGAAAAGGGGTTTTTGAAATAGTTTTAAAAATAAACAAACAAGAAAAGTAAGAAAACAAGTAAGTAAGAAGAATCAAATATGAAAAATATGGTTAAGGTTTCATTCTCCACCACTAGACATCATTAAGAATCAATTTCATATCTATCAACATTAACCAACTATCAAAGTTAACAACCGTAGATAACAACAAGCTCTGTTATCCCAATCTTTCCTTAGTTTGTCGTTAAATAGAACAAGCTCTCTATTTAATCTCTAACCATCAAACAACCTAGAATAAGCTCTCTAAGTTCAATTTAATGGCAGCTTTATGATGAGAAAGATAGGTTGATCTAATCAACAAACACATAAGCTCGGATTGTTCAACTTAGGTTATGTTCCACTTTGCAATTATTGAAAACTTGACCATAATCATTAATCACAAATTGCCACTTATGAATAGGAAATCAATACAATTACACGGATCAAGATTCCTAAACTAGCAATAGATAATTATCAAGATCTATCTAGTTGTACACCTAAACAAATCAAGACAACATCATGAACAATTCTTGTAGAAGAACATAAGCAACTTTGATAGAAAATTAATGATAGATAGAATCTGGAAATCAATCACAAAACATGTCTAGGGCTTTGAAATCACCCTTAACCAAATAGAAGTTTAGCCCAGCATAGGCATTGTAAACATAAACATAAAATTAAAGAGAATCTAAGAAGAAAATAAAAGAAAGAAATAAGAAGAAGAAGAATATTAATTATCCAGCCTCTTGCTCTCTCTAAAGAAAAAAAGAAAACTAGAGAAAAGAAAGAAGAAGAAAACTTAGAGAATTCTATTACAATAGCTAATATCCTACCAATCTACCATGTCTCTTACAATCATCCAGGGCCCTCTATTTATACACATTTTGGAGAGCTAAATGACAAGAGACAAGCTTTATAAATTTCAAAGGTAGGTATAATAGGTGGGTGCATTTTTCTAACAATTTTCGTCATATTGTATGACAATTCTGATCAGCCAGCTTGATGGTTGATTTTGTCAATGTTGGAGGCTTGATCTGATCAAATGGTCTTCTAGAAAAATGTTCCCCTATCAGTTTGTGATCCATAGCCGTTGGAATCAGCTCATTTGCTGATGTGGATCAGAAGATATGGTCAAAATACCAAAACTGGTCAGCACAGACGTCATTGCACATCAGCCAACTTGATGGTTGATTTCGCTAGGTAAAACGACTCCGTTTCAAGAAGTGTAAAGCATGAAAAAGATAGATATGCCTCTTAGCTTTGCACTGTAAAAGTTTCAGCCTTAATGCTTCAGTGAAACTCCAGATATAGCTGATATGGCAAAAGGTGTCGGAAATGGAACTGAACTGGATTTGCCCTTAATTCTTGATTTAACCTAGTAATCTGAAATCACTCAAAGAAACTCGTGAAAAACACCAAATTACATAAAAATATAAAAGATCATAAACACAATTAGACTAAGCAATAATAACTCGTATTTGACACAAAACAATAATGAAACATAACTAAAAACTATATAATTTTACGAGTTATCAAGTCCTCAGGGATTGGGTTTTAGTTTATAAGTTAATAGTTTAAAACTTAAATTCAAGGAAAACAAAAGAAAAAGGGGTTTTGAAATAGTTTTAAAAATAAGCAAACAATAAAAGTAAGATGCAAGTAAGAAATAAGAAATCAAATATGAGAAAAATATGGTTAAGGTTTCATTCTCCACTACTAGACATCATTGAGAATCAATTTCAGATCTATCAATATCAACCAACTATCAAAGTTAACAACCGTAGATAACAACAAGCTCTGTTATCCCAATTTTTCCTTGGTTTGTCGTTAAATAGAACAAGCTCTCTATTTAATCTCTAACCATCAAACAACCTAGAATAAGCTCTCTAAATTCAATTTAATGGCAGCTTTATGATGAGAAAGATAGGTTGATCTAAGCAACAAACACATAAGCTCGGATTGTTCAACTTAGGTTATGTTCCACTTTGCAATTATCGAAAACTTGACCATAATCATTAATCACAAATTGCCACTTATGAATAGGAAATCAAGACAATTACACGGATCAAGACTCCTAAACTAGCAATAGATAATTATCAAGATCTATCTAGTTGTACACCTAAACAAATCAAGACAACATCATGAACAATTCTTGTAGAAGAACATAAGCAACTTTGATAGAAAATTAATGATAGATAGAATCTGAAAATCAATTATAAAACATGTCTAGGGCTTTGAAATCACCCTTAACCAAATAAAAGTTTAACCTAGCATAAATATTGTAAACATAAACATAAAATTAAAGAGAATCTAAGAAGGAAATAAAAGAAAGAAAGAAGAAGAAGAAAATAAAGAAAAAGAAAACTAGAGAAAGGAAAGTAGAAGAAAACTTAGAGAATTTTATTATAATGGCTAATATCCTACCAATCTACCATGTCTCTTACAATCATCCAAGGCCCTCTATTTATACACATTTTGGAGAGCTAAATGACAAGAGACAAGCTTTATAAATTTCAAAGGTAGGTATAATAGGTGGGTGCATTTTTCTAACAATTTTCGTCATATTGTGTGACAATTCTGATCAGCCAGCTTGATGGTTGATTTTGTCAATGTTGGAGGCTTGATCTGATCAAATGGTCTTCTAGAAAAATGTTCCCCTATCAGTTTGTGATCCATAGCCGTTAGAATCAACTCATTTGCTGATGTGGATCAGACGATATTGTCAAAATACCAAAACTGGTCAGCACAGACGTCATTGCACATCAGCCAACTTGATGGTTGATTTCGCTAGGGAAAACGACTCCATTTCAAGAAGTGTAAAGCATGAAAAAGATAGATATGCCTCTTAACTTTGCACTGTAAAAATTTCAGCCTTAATGCTTCAGTGAAACTCCAGATATAGCTGATATGGCAAAAGGTGTCGGAAATGGAACTGAATTGGATTTGCCCTTAATTCTTGATTTAACCTAGTAATCTGAAATCACTCAAAGAAACTCGTGAAAAACACCAAATTACATAAAAATATAAAAGATCATAAACACAATTAGACTAAGCAATAATAACTCGTATTTGACACAAAACAATAATAAAACATAACTAAAAACTATATAATTATACGAGTTATCACACCGCCACACTTAGATTGTTGCTAGTCCCTAGCAACGACTCAATCCTAGAAAAAATAAAAATAAATAAATAAACAGGAAAACAAGTTAAAGGGATCTCAAACAAACAAGCAAGATCAAGCGTAAGAATTGGCAAGGCATCTAATTAAGTATCATTGGCATATTAAGTTCGAGTAAAGGGTCAATGAGATTAAAATTGAAGGCACTACCGTACGATTGAGGAACTTCCTTCTTGGCGAGACTTTAGCTAGTCATGGAGGACTAGGCAAACTATAGCTTCATAAGTACACATGCTAAGATCCTTGTCACCGCAGTTCACAACTGAACTTGACAAATCTGATCGGTACAGAGATGAATCTGAGGCTTATGGACAAGTGAGGGGTGGAATGTTCAAACATAATCTGAGGTTTATCACAAGTTAGGCTCAAGAAATATAATAATAATGTGATCAATCCTCTCAAAATATTTCCATTCTCACTCATCCTTAGTCCTATGTTCAACATTAATGTTTTGAAAAGAAAACAAAAAGCAAGAAAAGACTCGATCCAAAGAAAATAGAAAAGTAAAAACCTCTCTATAATGAAGAACCTCGAATCTTGAATTCTGATTTTTTTTTTTTTTAAGCACAAGTGATTTTCTTTTGATTTGTGCTCTCATTGGGACATCTTTTATGCACAATCACATCTATTCATAATCATCATTCTTGTTTTTTTTTTTTTTTCAGAAATCACATTGGATTCCATACTTTCTTTTTCTTTCTTTTCATTCAATTGATCAAACAAGACAGATTTTCATCAACTCTTTTTTTTTCAGCATCTTTTTCTCAACTCATCACAATATTATTTTGGCATCAATAAGTTCGAAGTTCACGACTCTAAAAACAGTCACTCATTCTAACTACCCTCTTTTGCATTATTTCCCATTTTTTTTTTCAGATTTCAAAAGATAACAAAATAAACAAGAAGGAAACACACAATCCCAAACCCAATGATCACAAATATTATCATAAAAGTATAAAGAGGGAATGGGGGTCGGAATCGTATCCGTTCACTTTGGCATAATTTCTGGAGTTCATATCTAGGGATCCAACCCGAAGGTTTACAACCTATGGGCTCCTAATGTAAGGGGGGCAAAGATAAGGGGCTTTCTGGATAGTGACTTTATTCTAAGATCAGATCATGTATAGATGCAAGCATCTATGTGATGACTTAAATCTGCATGTGAAATGAAGAGAAAAAGTAAACTTACTATGTCTTCCCAGTTTTCCGTGGCTTTCCAAAGGCTCACCATGAATTCACATTCCAACAAAAATCGAACCGACCTGCCAAAAACAATCTCAAAAACATTTGATCATCAAAAATATTCAATTTTCAGAAAACCAAATTGAAAATAACCTAAATAACTTAATCAAAGCCTTTGTAACTCTATTGCTTTATCCACATGCTTGCCAAGATTATACTAATACTAAAAAAAAAAAATACATACACGAAAGTAGTAAAACACATGCAGATAATAAACGGACCAGATAGTGTTTTTTTTTTGAAAAGATTAAATCAAACTGACAAGGTATGTCTCAAGTCTCCCTTACTCAGACCTTGTTCAGAATGAATACTTCTAAATGGCTTAAAACACAACAAATTTTTTTTTTTTTTTGAAAAGATTAAATCAAACTGACAAGGTATGTCTCAAGTCTCCCTTACTCAAACCTTGTTCAGAATGAATACTTCTAAATGGCTTAAAACACAACAATTTTTTTTTTTTTTTTTTTTTTTTTTTTTTTTTTTTTACAAATTAGCAAAATATGTCCCTTACCCCCTACTAAAATATGACATTGTCCCCAATGTCAAATTTTAAAGGTAGAATTTAGGAGATATTACCTACAGAGGTTGCTAACCACTTATTATAACTGAGACACAACAAACAAAATATTAGATAATGTCACAAAGACAAAGTGCAATCCACTCCTTGCTTGTCTACATCTCTTTTTCTTTTTCCGAGCGTTTGCGAAACAACCATAGCAGGTAAATACTCATAAGCTTGGAGCTTTTTGAGTAAATCTTCAATGGTTGTAGCAGAAATTATGGTTCTCCTTGCCTCTGAAAACATGAATCCATTTTCCACAGCATTATCTAAATATGTAAGCAAATTACTAAAATAACCATTAATATTAAGCAAACCAATGGGTTTCTTTTTTGTGACCAAAGATGACCAAGAAGCCACGCAAG
The DNA here is from genome assembly GCA_030761205.1 of Fremontodendron californicum. Lineage (NCBI taxonomy): Eukaryota > Viridiplantae > Streptophyta > Magnoliopsida > Malvales > Malvaceae > Fremontodendron > Fremontodendron californicum. Next base: position 5,872,741 of record JAULJL010000008.1, read on the forward strand.
CTATTTCTTCCAATGTACCCAGACCTCCTGGTAAAGCAATGAATGCATCGGCACAATGGTATATGATTGTCATCCGTTCAGGGATACTCCAGACTTGTACTTCCTTACCCACGGTAGGTCCACAAAAACCTGTGAATAGTTTTGGCACGATTCCTAGAACTGGACTTCCTCCGGCGTGTGCTGCTGTAGCGACTGCTCCCATTAAACCCGTACTACCGCCTCCATAAATCAACTGGATCTTTTGTTGGGCAAGTATTACTCCAACTTTTATGGCTTCATCAGCTAATATTTTATTTTTCCCTGGATAAGCACCTCCAAAGACAAATTTTTTCAATGCGCTGGGACGAAGTACTTTCCATTTCTTTTTTCGAGTGCCTGAAAGAGAATGAGTACATGGTGTAATATATAGAGGACTGAGTAGTGAATCAGACAAGAGTAATAATGTCGCCGAAAGTGTATTTGACCTGTCAGAAGAAAATGTTAACCTAACAAAAGATTTTTGCGTGATTTCAGGAAGAAAATCAAAAAGAGAAGAAAAATCAACCGTAAAAGACCAATGCAAAAAAAAAACGAGAATAATTACACAAATCGAACAACACGTAAATTAAACCGAAATGAAGTTATTGCAAATCAAACCAAAAGCTAAGAAGTCATTTATTAAGTCCAGAAACGGCTTAAACGCCTTCTATGAGTCGAGGATATGCTTCCCATCCAGTTTTCTTACAAGCTGGCAAACAGGGTCTTTTAACATCAGATTCCCAAGATGTTGCCATTCCCTTTGGAATTGCGGCCATAAATCAAGAATTTCTCTTTGTACGTCTCCACTAGGATGCGTCTCAAGAGAAAGTTGGATATTACCCAAATTCTCCTTACTCAGTCCATCCTTAATGAATTCAATTTTATCATCTCGATTAGAGGACGGAATCCCAATAGAACGACATTTACCGTTACACGTCCATCGTGCACATTTGTGGCAATTTGAACTCATGCGCTTTGCTCGTCGCTTCTTTGCGAAAGTGCTTCTACCTGTACCTGGTAAATGCAAAACAGGAAGATATTCATCTTCACGTACCTTGGCTTCAATTATCCAACGTATGTCTTCAGGAATCCCTTTGTGCATAAGCATTCTTAATCTTTCAAATCGAACTTGGTAAAGCTTCAGTAAAATATTTCGAGGAAAAGGAGGAAATCGTTTCTGCAATCTTGTGAGAATATCATCCATCCTGAAAAAAAATGAAAAAGAAATTTGATCTCAATCAAAATAGTGTATGTTCAAATTTAATCTCAACTTCTCACATGGGATACCCTCATGATTTTCACTCTTTAATGTAGTGGTGAAGTGTTTACACTCAATCAATCTCATGAAAACAGTTCTACCATATTCTTGCTTGTCCACCTATTCTCCACTATTTAGATCATACAACTTCATGAATCAAGAGGTCTTTAATCAAGGTTGTAATGGAGTCAAGGGGTTTGTAATGTGGTTGAAGAACAAAAGGATAAAGATATCACAAAGGTTCCAAAGAGTTCATAAAGTTTAGAGACATAATAAGATCATACAAAGAAACTTCTCAAAACACTTTACAAGTACATAGTCACCTAGGCCGGATATTCATGTTGGGCCTTTTCTTCATTCTAAACAACTTTGTAACATTCTTTTTCCACAAATTCAAGAGATGATTCATATATTTTTTTTTATTTTTTTTACATAGGAATGTATTTGCCAGTATTCCATTTCTTTTTCTCTTGACTTTTCTTTTCTTTCCCCCCCACACTTATTTCTTGTTTCTAACCCAAATTTTCAATAGATCTTCCTTGTCTTTGCAACTTGTCTCAAAACATGCTAATTCATCTTTGGAACAAAGGTAAAGATATAAATAAGTATATTTAGGTTAGGGACAAGTTATGGTTACCAAAGAGATAGCATATTCAATGTAGGCTCAAATTGGTTCACTAAGGGTGTGTTCTCTTGGAACATCAATAAAGGATGGCTGTTTGGCCCTGGCTAAAAATCCTAATGCCTCTATCATATTCATGTTGTCACATGCATCAATATAGTCTCAACAAGGTCTAAAGCAAGTTCTAGAGAATTATGTAATCATAAGAGCACTCAAGAAAGAAATTAGATTGATTTGTATAATGCATCAATCATTATAAGTGATGCACCCAAAAGAGTGTATCTTATTTAACCTTGCACTAAAAAGATCAATTGTAAGTATAATGATTAGCAAGGGTCGAGTCCTCAGGGATTGGGTTTTAATCTATGAGTTATTAGTTTATAACTTACGTTCAAAGAAAACAATAAAAGAAAAGGGGTTTTTGAAGCCAGATTTAAACTAAAGTAAATAATAAGAATAAGATGCAAGGCAGTATAACTAGCCAATAAAAATATATATACTAAATTAGGCGGTATAACCAGCCAATAAAAATAAATATACTTTTAAAAATAAGCAAACTAGAAAAGTAAGAAAACAAGTAAGTAAGAAGAATCAAATATGAAAAATATGGTTAAGGTTTCGTTCTCCACCACTAGACATCATTAAGAATCAATTTGAGATCTATCAATATCAACCAACTATCAAAGTTAACAACCGTAGATAACAACAAGCTCTGTTATCCCAATCTTTCCTTAGTTTGTCGTTAAATAGAACAAGCTCTCTATTTAATCTCTAACCATTAAGCAACCTAGAATAAGCTCTCTAAATTCAATTTAATGGCAGCTTTATGATGAGAAAGATAGGTTGATCTAAGCAACAAACACATAAGCTCGGATTGTTCAACTTAGGTTATGTTCCACTTTGCAATTATTGAAAACTTGACCATAATTATTAATCACAAATTGCCACTTATGAATAGGAAATCAAGACAATTACACGGATCAAGATTCCTAAACTAGCAATAGATAATTATCAAGATCTATCTAGTTGTACACCTAAACAAATCAAGACAACATCATGAACAATTCTTGTAGAAGAACATAAGCAACTTTGATAGAAAATTAATGATAGATAGAATCTGAAAATCAATCAGAAAACATGTCTAGGGCTTTGAAATCACCCTTAACCAAATAGAAGTTTAGCCTAGCATAGGCATTGTAAACATAAACATAAAATTAAAGAGAATCTAAGAAGGAAATAAAAGAAAGAAAGAAGAAGAAGAAAATAAAGAAAAAGAAAACTAGAGAAAAGAAAGAAGAAGAAAACTTAGAGAATTTTATTACAATGGCTAATATCCTACCAATGTACAATTCCTGGTTACAATCATCCAAGGCCCTCTATTTATACACATTTTGGAGGACTAAATGACAAGAGACAAGCTTTACAAATTTCAAAGGTAGGTATAATAGGTGGGTGCATTTTTCTAACAATTTTCATCATATTGTATGACAATTTTGATCAGCCAACTTGCTGGTCGATTTTGTCAATATTGGAAGCTTGATCTGATCACATGGTCTTCTAGAAAAATGTTCCCCTATCAGTTAGTGATCCATATCCGTTGGAATCAGCTCATTTGCTAATGTGGATCAGAAGATATGGGCAAAATACCAAAACAGGGAAGCACAGACGTCATTGCACATCAGCCAACTTGATGGTCAATTTCGCTAGGGAAAACGACTCCGTTTCAAGAAGTGTAAAACATGAAAAAGTTAGATATGCCTCTTAACTTTGCACGGTTAAAATTTCAGCCTTATTGCTTCAGTGAAACTCCAGATATAGCTGATATGGCAAAAGGTGTCGGAACTAGAATTGAACTGAATTTGCCCTTAATTGTTGATTTAACCTAGTAATCTGAAATCACTCAAAGAAACTCGTAAAAAAACACCAAATTACATAAAAATATAAAAGATCATAAACACAATTAGACTAAGCAATAATAACTTGTATTTGACACAAAACAATAATAAAACATAACTAAAAACTATATAATTATACGAGTTATCAATAGGCTCAAAAACTCACAAGGATGATTATACAAGTCAGATTAAGTCTAAACATGCTTCTTTCTCAATCAACATATCATATTAACATTGGCTCATAAAAAGGTTGATATCAAGCTCAATTCTCATGAAAATCTTCTCACTAATAAATCTATTTTAGACTTATGCAATTCATATCTCATCATAGTATTGAAAGTAACTAAAACACACTAAAAACAACATAAAAAAACTCAAAAACAAAACACTCTAAATAAAATCCTAAATTCTTCCCCCCCACACATAATTTTTACATTGTCCTCAATCTAATGCTATTATCCCCCAATGCAAGAATTATATGTAAGAGAAAAGAACTATTAAACAAAAGAAAAAAAAAAAACAATAAAAGATAGAATGATGGAGAGTAAGGAATATGCAAATCTGATATAATAGATGCTCTCCGTCCTTTTGGGTTGCCTCCCAAGAAGCGCTTGGTTTATTGTCCTCAGCCTAACTTAGACCCATGCCATTATTATTCAACATAATTTGGCTCAAAAAGTGGAAACTCCTCCACATCTTATATTGGAAAGTTCTCATAGTAAGGCTTCAATCTATGACCATTCACTTTGAATGCCTTATCTGTTTTTGGGCTTTGGATTTCAACTGCACCATGAGTAAATACATTAGTAATAACAAAAGGTCCAACCCAATGAGAACGTAACTTACCTGGAAATAACTTAAGGCGTGAATGGAAGAGAAGAACTTTTTGTCCAACAACAAATTCCTTTCTTGATATCATCTTGTCATGGAATGCCTTAGTTTTTTCCTTGTAAATCCTAGAATTCTGATAGGCATCATTCCTTATCTCCTCTAATTCTTGTAGTTCAAGTTTTCTTTTCTTTCCTGTCTCATCCATCTCCATGTTGCATTGTTTGATAGCCCAATATGATTTATGTTCCAATTCAACCGGAAGATGACAAGGCTTACCATAAACAAGTCGATAAGGAGACATACCAATGGGTGTCTTATATGCTGTCCTATAAGCCCAAAGTGCATCATCAAGTCGTGAACTCCAATCCTTCCTATTTGGATTAACTGTCTTTTCAAGGATGGACTTAACTTCTCGGTTTGACACTTCAGCTTGCCCACTAGTTTGAGGATGATATGAGGTGGAGACCTTGTGTGTGATGTTATACTTCCTCAAAATTGTTTCCATAGTCCTATTGCAAAAGTGAGTACCTCTATCGCTGATTATGGCCTTTGGCGTTCCAAACCTAGCAAAGATGTTAGTCTTGACAAAATCTGAAACCACTTTAGAGTCATTAGTCCTAGTGGATTTTGCTTCCACCCACTTTGAAACATAATCAACGGCAAGTAAAATATAAAGATTACCAAAAGAAGAAGGAAAAGGTCCCATGAAATCCATGCCCCATACATCAAAAATTTCAACAATAAGTATTGGAGTTTGAGGCATTTGATTTCTAGCACCTAAGTTACCTGTTCTTTGGCAACGATCACATGACTTGCAAAAGAGGTATGCATCTTTGAATATAGTAGGCCAATAAAATCCAGAATCAAGAACTTTCATGGCTGTTCTTTTGGATCCAAAGTGTCCTCCACATGCATAAGAGTGACAAAACGTGAGAATAGATTGAAATTCAGATTCGAGTACACACCTTCTTATAATCTGATCGGAGCAATGCTTCCAAAGGTAAGGATCATCCCATATGTAGTATTTGGCATCACTCTTGATCTTATTTCTTTGAGCTTGTGTCAACTCTTGTGGCAACTTCTTGGTAACTAAGTAATTAACAATATCGGCATACCAAGGAGTTGTTGTACTTATAAAAAGAAGTTGCTCATCCGGAAAGTTCTCATTCAAGGGTAGTGCATCCTCTTCATGAACTAAACGGCTAAGATGGTCCGCAACCAGGTTGTAACTACCTCTCTTATCTTTTATCTCCAAATCAAACTCTTGTAAGAGAAGTATCCATCTAATCAACCTTGGTTTGGCCTCCTTCTTAGTGAGTAAGTACTTAAGGGCTGCATGGTCAGAATATACAATTACTTTAGTACCAATTAAATAAGATCGAAATTTTTCTAAAGCAAATACAACAGCCAAAAGTTCTTTTTCAATAGTGGAATAGTTCAATTGAGCATCATTAAGAGTTCGGGAGGCATAATAAATGGCATGTGAGGCTTTGCCAACCCGTTGGCCCAAAACAGCTCCAATGGCATAGTCACTAGCATCACACATGATTTCAAAAGGTATATTCCAATCTGGTGGTTGGATGATAGGAGCTGATGTCAAGAGTCCCTTCAATGTTTCAAACGCCTCTTTGCATTTGTCATCAAAGTGGAAAACCACATCTTTTTGTAGTAGCTTGCAAAAAGGTAATGTGATCTTTGAGAAGTCTTTGATAAATCTCCTATAGAAACCTGCATGTCCAAGAAAAGAACGAACCTCTCTCACATTTGTGGGAGGTAGTAAAGAATGCATAATATCTATTTTAGACTTATCAACCTCTATCCCTCTAGAAGAAATAACATGGCCCAAAACTATTCCTTGTTCTACCATAAAGTGACATTTTTCCCAATTCAAAACAAGGTTAGTTTCCATGCATCTTTCAAGTACAAGTGTAAGGTTCTCTAGACATCTATCAAAAGAATCACCATAGACACTAAAATCATCCATAAACACTTCTATGATGTTCTCTACATAATCTGAAAATATGCTAACCATACACCTTTGGAATGTAGCTGGTGCATTACAAAGACCAAATGGCATACGCCGGTATGCAAAAGTACCAAATGGACATGTGAATGTTGTTTTCTCTTGGTCCTCCGGAGCAATGGCTATCTGATTATAACCTGAAAAACCATCAAGAAAACAATAATGAGAATGGCCAGCTAACCTTTCAAGCATTTGATCAATAAAAGGTAAAGGAAAGTGGTCTTTACGAGTTGTGGAATTAAGTTTACGATAATCAATACAAACTCGCTATCCTGTTTGAATCCTAGTAGGAACAAGTTCATTCTCATTATTTGTTACCACCGTTACTCCTGATTTCTTTGGAACCACTTGGACTGGGCTCACCCATTGGCTATCTGAGATAGGATAGATCACTCCAACATCTAGGAGCTTCAGTATCTCCTTTTTCACAACCTCCATCATAGGAGGGTTCAATATTCTTTGTGCTTCTCTTGTTGGTTTGGATCCCTCCTCTAACAAAATCTGGTGCATGCACATGGATGGGCTTATTCCCTTGATATCGGCAATTGTCCAACCAATTGCTGTTTTATGCTCTCTAAGCACCCGGATAAGTCGCTCTTCTTGCAAAGGTGTGAGCTCTTTGGCAATGATGACAGGTAGTGTGTCCTTTTCACCTAAGAACACATATTTCAAGTCGTTCGGTAGTGGTTTCAACTCTAAAGTTGGTGCCTGCAAAATGGAAGGTAGAAGTTTCTCATTAGATAATTGCAAATCAATAAATGAAACATCAAACCTTGCATCTTTAGGTGGCAGTGAGTGTAAAGATTCTAGTGCCCCTTCCACATGGTCACTCAAGGCTAGTTCCCCTTTAGCATTCCACATTCCGAGATGTTTGCTAAGGACTATCTCCACACTATCTTCACCATCTAGCTCATAAGTTTGCTGCACTAGTGAGTCAATTATATCAATATTAAAAACAGAATGCACATCACTAGGATATCTCATGGCCTCAAAAATGTTAAAGCGAATTATTTCACCATCAAATTCCATAGTTAAAGTGCCATCATGTACATCTATTTTAGTTCTTGCTGTTTTCAAGAATGGTCTCCCTAATAGAATAGGTGTGGGATTAGAAGACATCTCATCTTCCATCTCAATAACATAAAAGTCAGTGGGAAAAACCAATTCATTAACCTGTACAAGAACGTCTTCTACAACTCCTCTTGGATAAGTGTTAGAACGGTCAGCAAGTTGTATTATAACACCGGTTTCCTCTAATGGTCCTAGATTCAATGAAGCATAAATTGAATATGGCATGACATTAATAGATGCCCCTAGATCTAGCATAGCACGCTCAAACCTGGTGTTGCCTATCTTACAAGGAATGGTAAACATACCTGGATCCTTGCATTTAGGTGGGAGTTTCTTTTGAAGAACAGCTGACACATTCTCCCCCACACTTACCTTTTCATTCCATTTCAACTTCCGTTTAGATGTGCACAACTCTTTTAGGAACTTGGCATATCTTGGCATTTGCTTGATAGCATCTAGTAAAGGAATGTTCACCTCTACTTTCCGGAAGGTTTCCAAAATTTCCTTCTCTTGCTCATCCTTCTTGGACTTTGCTAACCTGCTAGGAAAAGGTGGAGGAGTTATATAAGAAGGAAAGGATGGTTTAGGAATTACCTTTTTTAGTGGCTCGTTGGGATGTGAAGAGGATGCCATGGTATTGTTCTCCCCTTGAGCACTATCATTTTGTGGTGTCTCTAGCTGTTTCCCACTTCTTAAAGTTATAGCATTGGCATTCTCTCTTGGATTCACTATGGTTTGAGAAGGTAATTTCCCAGAATCCCTTGCTTGCATTTGACTCATGGTTGTTGCCAATTGCCCTATTTGAGTCTCCAAATTTCGAATACTTGTCTTTGTTTCCTGTTGAAATTGAATTGTATTAGTAGAAAGAGCTTTAACAAGATCTTCAAGAGAAGTACCTGAATTTTGGGTGGGTGGCAGTTGTTGTCGGGTTTGGTATGGTTGTTGCACTCTTTGCTGAAAACCCGGTGGCCTGTTGTCAAATGGTGGAGGAATAGTTTGTGATTGGATCCCTCCATAATTGAAGTTTGGATGATCCCTCCATCCTGGATTGTAAGTGTTTGAGTAGGGATCATATTTCCTTGATTGGTTCTGAAATCCACCCATGGCATTCACATGTTCATTGGTGTCCTCTTGAAGTGTTGGACATATATCAGTTTGGTGCCCTATGTTTGAACATATGCCACAAGCCTTTATTTGTTGTATATTACCTACAGCCAATTGTTGAACAAGAGAAGTCAGTTTATCAAATTTTTGTTGAAGGGATGATATACTTACCTCATTAACTCTCTTGGGTTGTGGTGGTGGATCTTGTCTCATTGAGAACTGTTGAGAATTGGCTGCCATGTTGGAGATTAATGTTCTAGCAGCCCCGGGAGTCTTATCAACTAGAGCTCCCCCACTAGCGGCATCTATCATACTTCTCTCCATGGGCATGAGACCTTCATAGAAGTATTGGATGAGAAGTTGTTCACTTATCTGATGGTGTGGACATGATGCACAAAGTTTCTTGAACCTCTCCCAATATTCATATAAGGACACTCCGTTGTATTGCCGAATCCCACATATCTCTTTCCTAATGTTGGCAGCCTTAGATGCTGGGAAATACCTTTCCAAGAATGCTTTCTTCAAATCATTCCATGTAGTGATGGTCCCGGATGGTAGATAGTAGAGCCATTCCTTTGCTGAATCAGCTAGAGAGAATGGGAAGGCTCTCAACTTAACTTGCTCTTCTGTGACCCCTGTTGGTCTCATGCTTGAGCAAACTACATGGAATTCCTTGAGGTGCTTATTTGGATCCTCTCCTACAAAACCATGAAAAGTTGGGAGAAGATGAATCAAACCAGATTTTAATTCAAAAGCTACCTCAAGATTAGCATATTCAATGCATAATGGTTGTTGACCCAAGTCCGGAGCGGCAAGCTCCTTGAGAGTTCGGTTGTCAGCTGCTGCCATCTCTCCTTGCTCCTCTTGGATGTTTTGGATCAATTCCTCGATTGGTTGTTGGTGAGAAGTTATAAATTCCCGAATTCTCCTAAGTCTTAAGTCTTCTTCAGGAGCTTGGAACATTCACTAATAAAAAAAAAATAAGAAAGTAAATAATTAGAACAGAAAATAAGAATAAACCAATAAACTAAAGAAAGCAATCCCCGGCAACGGCGCCAAAAATTTGATGCACCCAAAAGAGTGTATCTTATTTAACCTTGCACTAAAAAGATCAATTGTAAGTATAGTAGTTAGCAAGGGTCGAGTCCTCAGGGATTGGGTTTTAGTTTATAAGTTAATAGTTTAAAACTTAAATTCAAGGAAAACAAAAGAAAAGGGGGTTTTGAAATAGTTTTAAAAATAAGCAAACAATAAAAGTAAGATGCAAGTAAGAAATAAGAAATCAAATATGAGAGAAATATGGTTAAGGTTTCATTCTCCACCACTAGACATCATTAAGAATCAATTTCAGATCTATCAATATCAACCAACTATCAAAGTTAACAACCGTAGATAACAACAAGCTCTGTTATCCCAATTTTTCCTTGGTTTGTCGTTAAATAGAACAAGCTCTCTATTTAATCTCTAACCATCAAACAACCTAGAATAAGCTCTCTAAATTCAATTTAATGGCAGCTTTATGATGAGAAAGATAGGTTGATCTAAGCAACAAACACATAAGCTCGGATTGTTCAACTTAGGTTATGTTCCACTTTGCAATTATCGAAAACTTGACCATAATCATTAATCACAAATTGCCACTTATGAATAGGAAATCAAGACAATTACACGGATCAAGACTCCTAAACTAGCAATAGATAATTATCAAGATCTATCTAGTTGTACACCTAAACAAATCAAGACAACATCATGAACAATTCTTGTAGAAGAACATAAGCAACTTTGATAGAAAATTAATGATAGATAGAATCTGATGTGAACCCTAGGGGTGAAACCCTTTGAACCCACTAACAAATTGAAATACCTAACCCAGAAAAGCCAAGATTCAGGCAAAGAAAACTTAAACCCTTAAAAGCCTGTTTCAAAGACCCTAGATTAAGCATGTAATCTAAACCCTAAGAACTCTCATTTCAAGAACCTAAGTTTGATAGGTTGAACGCCACAAAGAAGGAATTCTTTGATAAGTTCCTAAGTTCTTTCAAGAACTAAAAAGAGAAAACTCTCACTGAATAAAATCAGACTTAATTGATCAAAAGATAATTGATGTAGACAGCTAAGACATATATTTATAGCCTCCCTACAATAACCCTAATCAGCTAACCTAATAATAAGTAAAATATGGGCTGAACATGCTCAAGCCCAATCCTAATTAAATTCAAAAGATGCCCAATAGTTTAGTGAGGGTAGTCTACACAACCTTATTGGACATGTTACACAAGTCAGGCCCAAAATCCTAAACTAAATAAAAACTTAACACAAGCCCAAATACTCATTTAATAGGCACCACATATTTTAATGAATTGGTCCCCACCCTTGCCATGTGATGCACCCAAAAGAGTGTATCTTATTTAACCTTGCACTTAAAAAGCATCAATTGTAGAGTATAATGATTAGCAAGGGTCGAGTCCTCAAGGATTGGGTTTTAATCTATGAGTTATTAGTTTATAACATACTTTCAAAGGGGGTTTTGAAATAGTTTTAAAAATAAGCAAACAAGAAAAGTAAGAAAACAAGTAATTAAGAAGAAATCAAATATGAGAGAAATATGGTTAAGGTTTCATTCTCCAGCACTAGGCATCATTAAGAACCAATTTCAGATCTATCAATATCAACCAACTATCAAAGTTAACAACCATAGATAACAACAAGCTATGTTATCCCAATCTTTCCTTAGTTTGTCGTTAAATAGAACAAGCTCTGTTATCCCAATCTTTCCTTAGTTTGTCGTTAAATAGAACAAGCTCTCTATTTAATCTCTAACCATCAAACAACCTAGAATAAGCTCTCTAAACTCAATTTAATGACAGCTTTATGATGAGAAAGATAGGTTGATCTAAGCAACAAACACATAAGCTCGGATTGTTCAACTTAGGTTATGTTCCACTTTGCAATTATCGAAAACTTGACCATAATCATTAATCGCAAATTGCCACTTATGAATAGGAATCAAGACAATTACACGGATCAAGACTCCTGAACTAGCAATAGATAATTATCAAGATCTATCTAGTTGTACACCTAAACAAATCAAGACAACATCATGAACAATTCTTGTAGAAGAACATAAGCAACTTTGATAGAAAATTAATGATAGATAGAATCTGAAAATCAATTATAAAACATGTCTAGGGCTTTGAAATCACCCTTAACCAAATAAAAGTTTAACCTAGCATAGGCATTGTAAACATAAACATAAAATTAAAGAGAATCTAAGAAGGAAATAAAAGAAAGAAAGAAGAAGAAGAAAATAAAGAAAAAGAAAACTAGAGAAAGGAAAGTAGAAGAAAACTTAGAGAATTTTATTATAATGGCTAATATCCTACCAATCTACAATGTCTCTTACAATCATCCAAGGCCCTCTATTTATACACATTTTGGAGGACTAAATGACAAGAGACAAGCTTTACAAATTTCAAAGGTAGGTATAATAGGTGGGTGCATTTTTCTAACAATTTTCGTCATATTGTATGACAATTTTGATCAGCCAACTTGATGGTCGATTTTGTCAATATTGGAAGCTTGATCTGATCACATGGTCTTCTAGAAAAATGTTCCCCTATCAGTTAGTGATCCATAACCGTTGGAATCAGCTCATTTGCTAATGTGGATCAGAAGATATGGGCAAAATACCAAAACAGTGAAGCACATACGTCATTGCACATCAGCCAACTTGATGGTCAATTTCGCTAGGGAAAACGACTCCGTTTCAAGAAGTGTAAAACATGAAAAAGTTAGATATGCCTCTTAACTTTGCACGGTTAAAATTTCAGCCTTATTGCTTCAGTGAAACTCCAGATATAGCTGATATGGCAAAAGGTGTCGGAACTAGAATTGAACTGAATTTGCCCTTAATTGTTGATTTAACCTAGTAATCTGAAATCACTCAAAGAAACTCGTAAAAAAACACCAAATTACATAAAAATATAAAAGATCATAAACACAATTAGACTAAGCAATAATAACTCGTATTTGACACAAAACAATAATAAAACATAACTAAAAACTATATAATTATACGAGTTATCACACCCCCACACTTAGATTGTTGCTAGTCCCTAGCAACGACTCAATCCTAGAAAAAAATAAAAATAAACAGGAAAACAAGTTAAAGGGATCTTAAACAAACAAGCAAGATCAAGCGTAAGAATTGGCAAGGCATCTAATTAAGTATCATTGGCATATTAAGTTCGAGTAAAGGGTCAATGAGATTAAAATTGAAGGCATTACCGTACGATTGAGGAACTTCCTTCTTGGCGAGACTTTAGCTAGCCATGGAGGACTAGGCAAACTATAGCTTCATAAGTACACATGCTAAGATCCTTGACACCGCAGTTCACAAGTGAACTCGACAAATCTGATCGGTACAGAGATGAATCTGAGGCTTATGGACAAGTGAGGGGTGGAATGTTCAAACATAATCTGAGGTTTATCACAAGTTAGGCTCAAGAAATATAATAATAATGTGATCAATCCTCTCAAAATATTTCCATTCTCACTCATCCTTAGTCCTATGTTCAACATTAATATTTTGAAAAGAAAACAAAAAGCAAGAAAAGACTCGATCCAAAGAAAATAGAAAAGTAAAAACCTCTCTATAATGAAGAACCTCGAATCTTGAATTCTTTTTTTTTTTAAGCACAAGTGATTTTCTTTTGATTTGTGCCCTCATTGGGACATCTTTTATGCACAATCACATATATTCATAATCATCATTCTTGTTTTTTTTTTTTTTTCAGAAATCACATTGGATTCCATACTTTTTTTTTCTTTCTTTTCATTCAATTGATCAAACAAGACAGATTTTTTCAATGCGCTGGGACGAAGTACTTTCCATATTTTTTTTTTCGAGTGCCTGAAAGAGAATGAGTACATGGTGTAATATATATAGGACTGAGTAGTGAATCAGACAAGAGTAATAATGTCGCCGAAAGTGTATTTGACCTGTCAGAAGAAAATGTTAACCTAATAAAAGATTTTTGCGTGATTTCAGGAAGAAAATCAAAAAGAGAAGAAAAATCAACCGTAAAAGACCAATGCAAAAAAAAATGAGAATAATTACACAAATCGAACAACACGTAAATTAAACCGAAATGAAGTTATTTCAAATCAAACCAAAAGCTGAGAAGTCATTTATTGTAGTTGTGATTGTGGCTCACATCTTCCTCTGGTTTTACGTCCAGAAACGGCTTAAACGCCTTCTATGAGTCGAGGATATGCTTCCCATCCAGTTTTCTTACAAGCTGGCAAACAGGGTCTTTTAACATCAGATTCCCAAGATGTTGCCATTCCCTTTGGAATTGCGGCCATAAATCAAGAATTTCTCTTTGTATGTCTCCACTAGGATGCGTCTCAAGAGAAAGTTGGATATTACCCAAATTCTCCTTACTCAGTCCATCCTTAATGAATTCAATTTTATCATCTCGATTAGAGGACGGAATCCCAATAGAACGACATTTACCGTTACACGTCCATCGTGCACATTTGTGGCAATTTGAACTCATGCGCTTTGCTCGTCACTTCTTTGCAAAAGTGCTTCTACCTGTACCTGGTAAATGCAAAACAGGAAGATATTCATCTTCTCGTACCTTGGCTTCAATCATCCAACGTATGTCTTCAGGAATCCCTTTGTGCATAAGCATTCTTAATCTTTCAAATCGAACTTGGTAAAGCTTCAGTAAAATATTTCGAGGAAAAGGAGGAAATCGTTTCTGCAATCTTGTGAGAATATCATCCATCCTGAAAAAAAAATGAAAGAGAAATTGAAAGAGAAATTTATATACAATATCAGTTTTGTGGGTAGCTGATGGAACCGACTTAAATAATCACGGAGTATCGTTATCCGCCATTTAATCAGGGTTAAAAAAAATAAAAAAATAAAAAATTATATTTACATCTATTCCTCGAGCAAAATTAAATAGCGACAAAATAATAAAACCTAATCTAATCCTCTTTCAATACAAATTAGAGACAATCATTGAACAAGTCTTATAAACTAATCAATAGCTTAAAGAGTTTCACAAAAATTCATGCTTGATAGTAAATGGTTTGAGTTAAGCTAAAATTAACATAACATATCTCAATCAAAATAGTGCATGTTCAAATTTAATCTCAACTTCTCACATGGGATACCCTCATGATTTTCACTCTTTAAAGTAGTGGTGAAGTGTTTACACTCAATCAATCTCATGAAAACAGTTCTACCATATTCTGGCTTGTCCACCTATTCTCCACTATTTAGCTCATACAACTTCATGAATCAAGAGGTCTTTAATCAAGGTTGTAATGGGGCCAAGGGGTTTGTAATGTGGTTGAAGAACAAAAGGATAAAGATATCACAAAGGTTCCAAAGAGTTCATAAAGTTTAGAGACATAATAAGATCATACAAAGAAACTTCTCGAAACTCTTTACAAGTACATAGTTACATAGGCCGAATATTCATGTTGGGCTTTTTCTTCATTCTAAACAACTTTGTAACATTTTTTTCCACAAATTCAAGAGATGATTCATATTTTTTTTTTACATAGGAATGTATTTTCCAGTATTCCATTTCTTTTTCTCTTGACTTTTCTTTTCTTCCCCCCCCCCACACTTATTTCTTGTTTCTAACCCAAATTTTCAATAGATCTTCCTTGTCTTTGCAACTTGTCTCAAAACATGCTAATTCATCTTTGGAACAAAGGTAAAGATATAAATAAGTATATTTAGGTTAGGGACAAGTTATGGTTACCAAAGAGATAGCATATTCAATGTAGGCTCAAATTGGTTCACTAAGGGTGTGTTCTCTTGGAACATCAATAATGATGGCTGTTTGGCCCTGGCTAAAAATCCTAATGCCTCTATCATATTCATGTTGTCACATGCATCAATATAGTCTCAACAAGGTCTAAAGCAAGTTCTAGAAAATCATGTAATCAGAGGAGCACTCAAGAAAGAAATTAGATTGATTTGTATAATGCATCAATCATTATAGGCTCAAAAACTCACAAGGATGATTATACAAGCCAGATTAAGTCTAAACATGCTTCTTTCTCAATCAACATATCATATTAACATTGGCTCATAAAAAGGTTGACATCAAGCTCAATTCTCATGAAAAATCTTCTCACTACTAAACTAGTTTTAGACCTATGCAATTCATATCTCATCATAGTATTGAAAGTAACTAAAACACACTAAAAACAATATAAAAAAAAAAACTCAAAAAAAAAACACTCTAAATAAAATCCTAAATTCTTCCCCACCACACATAATTTTTTACATTGTCCTCAATGTAATGCTATTATCCCCCAATGCAAGAATTATATGTAAGAGAAAAGAACTATTAAACAAAAGAAAAGAAAAAAAATAAAAGATAGAATGATGGAGAGTAAGGAATATGCAAATCTGATATAATAGATGCTCTCCGTCCTTTTGGGTTGCCTCCCAAGAAGCGCTTGGTTTATTGTCCTCAGCCTGACTTAGACCCATGCCATTATTATTCAACATAATTTGGCTCAAAAAGTGGAAACTCGTCTACATCTTGTATTGGAAAGTTCTCATAGTAAGGCTTCAATCTATGACCATTCACTTTGAATGCCTTATCTGTTTTTGGGCTTTGGATTTCAACTGCACCATGAGTAAATACATTAGTAAGAACAAATGGTCCAACCCAACGAGAACGTAACTTACCTGGAAATAACTTAAGGCGTGAATGGAAGAGAAGAACTTTTTGTCCAACAACAAATTCCTTTCTTGATATCATCTTGTCATGGAATGCCTTAGTCTTTTCCTTGTAAATCCTAGAATTCTGATAGGCATCATTCCTTATCTCCTCTAATTCTTGTAGGTCAAGTTTTCTTTTCTTTCCTGTCTCATCCATCTCCATGTTGCATTGTTTGATAGCCCAATATGATTTATGTTCCAATTCAACCGGAAGATGACAAGGCTTACCATAAACAAGTCGATAAGGAGACATACCAATGGGTGTCTTATATGCTGTCCTATAAGCCCAAAGTGCATCATCAAGTCGTGAACTCCAATCCTTCCTATTTGGATTAACTGTCTTTTCAAGGATGGACTTAACTTCTCGGTTTGACACTTCATCTTGCCCACTAGTTTGAGGATGATATGAGGTGGAGACCTTGTGTGTGATGTTATACTTCCTCAAAAGTGTTTCCATAGTCCTATTGCAAAAGTGAGTACCTCTATCGCTGATTATGGCCTTTGGCGTTCCAAACCTAGCAAAGATGTTAGTCTTGACAAAATCTGAAACCACTTTAAAGTCATTAGTCCTAGTGGATTTTGCTTCCACCCACTTTGAAACATAATCAACGGCAAGTAAAATATAAAGATTACCAAAAGAAGAAGGAAAAGGTCCCATGAAATCCATGCCCCATACATCAAAAATTTCAACAATAAGTATTGGAGTTTGAGGCATTTGATTTCTAGCACCTAAGTTACCTGTTCTTTGGCAACGATCACATGACTTGCAAAAGAGGTATGCATCTTTGAATATAGTAGGCCAATAAAATCCAGAATCAAGAACTTTCATGGCTGTTCTTTTGGATCCAAAGTGTCCTCCACATGCATAAGAGTGACAAAAGGTGAGAATAGATTGAAATTCAGATTCGAGTACACACCTTCTTATAATCTGATCGGAGCAATGCTTCCAAAGGTAAGGATCATCCCATATGTAATATTTGGCATCACTCTTGATCTTATTTCTTTGAGCTTGTGTCAACTCTTGTGGCAACTTCTTGGTAACCAAGTAATTAACAATATCGGCATACCAAGGAGTTGTTGTACTTATAAAAAGAAGTTGCTCATCCGGAAAGTTCTCATTCAAGGGTAGTGCATCCTCTTCATGAACTAAACGGCTAAGATGGTCCGCAACCAGGTTGTCACTACCTCTCTTATATTTTATCTCCAAATCAAACTCTTGTAAGAGAAGTATCCATCTAATCAACCTTGGTTTGGCCTCCTTCTTAGTGAGTAAGTACTTAAGGGCTGCATGGTCAGAATATACAATTACTTTAGTACCAATTAAATAAGATCGAAATTTTTCTAAAGCAAATACAACAGCCAAAAGTTCTTTTTCAGTAGTGAAATAGTTAAATTGAGCATCATTAAGAGTTCAGGAGGCATAATAAATGGCATGTGAGGCTTTGCCAACCCGTTGGCCCAAAACAGCTCCAATGGCATAGTCACTAGCATCACACATGATTTCAAAAGGTACATTCCAATCTGGTGGTTGGATGATAGGAGCTGATGTCAAGAGTCCCTTCAATGTTTCAAACGCCTCTTTGCATTTGTCATCAAAGTGGAAAACCACATCTTTTTGTAGTAGCTTGCAAAGAGGTAATGTGATCTTTGAGAAGTCTTTGATAAATCTCCTATAGAAACCTGCATGTCCAAGAAAAGAACGAACCTCTCTCACATTTGTGGGAGGTGGTAAAGAATGCATAATATCTATTTTAGACTTATCAACCTCTATCCCTCTAGAAGAAATAACATGGCCCAAAACTATTCCTTGTTCTACCATAAAGTGACATTTTTCCCAATTCAAAACAAGGTTAGTTTCCATGCATCTTTCAAGTACAAGTGTAAGGTTCTCTAGACATCTATCAAAAGAATCACCATAGACACTAAAATCATCCATAAACACTTTATGATGTTCTCTACATAATCTGAAAATATGCTAACCATACACCTTTGGAATGTAGCTGGTGCATTACAAAGACCAAATGGCATACGCCGGTATGCAAAAGTACCAAATGGACATGTGAATGTTGTTTTCTCTTGGTCCTCCGGAGCAATGGCTATCTGATTATAACCTGAAAAACCATCAAGAAAACAATAATGAGAATGGCCAGCTAACCTTTCAAGCATTTGATCAATAAAAGGTAAAGGAAAGTGGTCTTTGCGAGTTGTGGAATTAAGTTTACGATAATCAATACAAACTCGCCATCCTGTTTGAATCGTAGTAGGAACAAGTTCATTCTCATTATTTGTTACCACCGTTACTCCTGATTTCTTTGGAACCACTTGGACTGGGCTCACCCATTTGCTATCTGAGATAGGATAGATCACTCCAACATCTAGGAGCTTCAGTATCTCCTTTTTCACAACCTCCATCATAGGAGGGTTCAATCTTCTTTGTGCTTCTCTTGTTGGTTTTGACCCCTCCTCTAACAAAATCCGGTGCATGCACATGGATGGGCTTATTCCGTTGATATCGGCAATTGTCCAACCAATTGCTGTTTTATGCTCTCTAAGCACCCGGATAAGTCGCTCTTCTTGCAAAGGTGTGAGCTCTTTGGCAATGATGACAGGTAGTGTGTCCTTTTCACCTAAGAACACATATTTCAAGTGGTTCGGTAGTGGTTTCAACTCTAAAGTTGGTGCCTGCAAAATGGAAGGTAGAAGTTTCTCATTAGATAATTGCAAATCAATAAATGAAACATCAAACCTTGCATCTTTAGGTGGCAGTGAGTGTAAAGATTCTAGTGCCCCTTCCATATGGTCACTCAAGGCTAGTTCCCCTTTAGTATTCCAGATTCCGAGATGTTTGCAAGGACTATCTCCACACTATCTTCACCATCTAGCTCATAAGCTTGCTGCACTAGTGAGTCAATTATATCAATATTAAAAATAGAATGCACATCACTAGGATATCTCATGGCCTCAAAAATGTTAAAGCGAATTATTTCACCATCAAATTCCATAGTTAAAGTGCCATCATGTACATCTATTTTAGTTCTTGCTGTTTTCAAGAATGGTCTCCCTAATAGAATAGGTGTGGGATTAGAAGACATTGCATCTTCCATCTCAATAACATAAAAGTCAGCGGGAAAAACCAATTCATTAACCTGTACAAGAACGTCTTCTACAACTCCTCTTGGATAAGTGTTAGAACGGTCAGCAAGTTGTATTATAACACCGGTTTCCTCTAATGGTCCTAGATTCAATGAAGCATAAATTGAATATGGCATGACATTAATAGATGCCCCTAGATCTAGCATAGCACGCTCAAACCTGGTTTTGCCTATCTTACAAGGAATGGTAAACATACCTGGATCCTTGCATTTGGATGGGAGTTTCTTTTGAAGAACAGCTGACACATTCTCCCCCACACTTACCTTTTCATTCCATTTCAACTTCCGTTTAGATGTGCACAACTCTTTTAGGAGCTTGGCATATCTTGGCACTTGCTTGATAGCATCTAGTAAAGGAATGTTCACCTCTACTTTCCGGAAGGTTTCCAAAATTTTCTTCTCTTGCTCATCCTTCTTGGACTTTGCTAACCTACTAGGAAAAGGTGGAGGAGTTATATAAGAAGGAAAGGATGGTTTAGGAATTACCTTTTTTAGTGGCTCGTTGGGATGTGAAGAGGATGCCATGGTATTGTTCTCCCCTTGAGCGCTATCATTTTGTGGTGTCTCTAGCTGTTTCCCACTTCTTAAAGTTATAGCTGATGCACCCAAAAGAGTGTATCTTATTTAACCTTGCACTAAAAAGATAAATTGTAAGTATAGTAGTTAGCAAGGGTCGAGTCCTCAGGGATTGGGTTTTAGTTTATAAGTTAATAGTTTAAAACTTAAATTCAAGAACAATAAAAGAAAAGGGGTTTTTGAAGCCAGATTTAAACTAAGTAAATAATAAGAATAAGATGCAAGGCGGTATAACCAGTCAATAAAAATATATATACTAAATTAGGCGGTATAACCAGCCAATAAAAATATATATACTAAATTAGGCGGTATAACCAGCCAATAAAAATAAAACAAAGTTAATAAACGAATTAGGCGGTATAACCAGCCAATAAAAATAAATATAAAAAATAAGCAAACTAAAAGTAAGAAAACAAGTAAGTAAGAAGAATCAAATATGAAAAATATGGTTAAGGTTTCATTCTCCACCACTAGACATCATTAAGAATCAATTTCAGATCTATCAATATCAACCAACTATCAAAGTTAACAACCGTAGATAACAACAAGCTCTGTTATCCCAATCTTTCCTTAGTTTGTTGTTAAATAGAACAAGCTCTCTATTTAATCTCTAACCATCAAACAACCTAGAATAAGCTCTCTAAGTTCAATTTAATGGCAGCTTTATGATGAGAAAGATAGGTTGATCTAAGCAACAAACACATAAGCTCGGATTGTTCAACTTAGGTTATGTTCCACTTTGCAATTATTGAAAACTTGACCATAATCATTAATCACAAATTGCCACTTATGAATAGGAAATCAAGACAATTACACGGATCAAGACTCCTAAACTAGCAATAGATATTTATCAAGATCTATCTAGTTGTACACCTAAACAAATCAAGACAACATCATGAACAATTCTTGTAGAAGAACATAAGCAACTTTGATAGAAAATTAATGATAGATAGAATCTGAAAATCAATTATAAAACATGTCTAGGGCTTTGAAATCACCCTTAACCAAATAGAAGTTTAGCCTAGCATAAGCATTGTAAACATAAACATAAAATTAAAGAAAATCTAAGAAGAAAATAAAAGAAAGAAAGAAGAAGAGGAAGAATATTAATTATCCAACCTCTTCCTCTCTCTAAAGAAAAAGAAAACTAGAGGAAAGAAAGAAAACTAGAGAAAAGAAAGAAGAAGAAAACTTAGAGAATTTTATTAAAATGGCTAATATCCTACCTATGTACAATATGATCCCTTACAATCATCCAAGGCCCTCTATTTATACACATTTTGGAGGGCTAAATGACAAGAGACAAGCTTTACAAATTTCAAAGGTAGGTATAATAGGTGGGTGCATTTTCTAACAATTTTCGTCATACATGACGATTTTGATCAGCCAACTTGATGGTCGATTTTGTCAATTTTGCAGGCCTTATCTGATCACATGGTCTTCTAGAAAAATGTTCCCCTATCAGTTATGGATCCATAACCGTTTGAATCAGCTCATTTTCTGATGTGGATAAGAAGATATGGGCAAAATACGAAAACAGGTCAGCACAGACGTCATTGCACATCAGCCAACTTGATGGTCGATTTCGTCAATATTGGAGGCCTGCTCAGATCATATGGTCTTCTAGACAAAGGTTCCCGTATCAGTTACGGATCCATAGCCATTAGAATCAGCTCATTTGCTGATGTGGATAAGCAGATATGGGCAAAATACCAAAACAGGTCAGCACAGACGTCATTGCACATCAGCCACTTTGATGGTCGATTTCGCTAGGGAAAACGACTCCGTTTCAAGAAGTGTAAAACATGAAAAAGATAGATATGCCTCTTATATTTGCACGACTACAAATTTCAGCCTTATTGCTTCAGTGAAACTCCAGATATAGCTGATATGGCAAAAGGTGTCGGAACTGGAACTGAACTCGATTTGCCCTTAATTCTAGTAATCTGAAATCACTCAAAGAAACTTGTGAAAAACACTAAATTACATAAAAATATAAAAGATCATAAACACAATTAGACTAAACAATAATAACTCGTATTTGACACAAAACAATAATAAAACATAACTAAAAACTATATAATTATACGAGTTATCACACCCCCACACTTAGATTGTTGCTAGTCCCTAGCAACGACTCAATAAAAATAAAATAAGAAAATCTAATCTAATCCATTTTCGTAGGAAATCACGGTGGCACTTAGCATGTGACACAAGCCTTTAAACCCCTAGGTGTCCCTAGTGGACGAGTTTAGTCTCGTGAGGGTTTACTAGAACGATACCCACAAACATTGAAAAACTAAAATATAAATAAACTACATATACTAAAAATATTTACTCTTAATCCTTTCAATACAAATTAGAGACAATCTTTGAACAAGTCTTATAAACTAATCAATAGCTTAAAGAATTTCACAAAAAATCAAGCTTGAATGTAAATTGTTTGAGTTAAGCCAATATTAACATAACATATCTCAATCAAAATAGTGCATGTTCAAATTTAATCTCAACTACTCACATGGGATACTCTCATGATTTTCACTCTTTAAAGTAGTGGTAAAGTGTTTACACTCAATCAATCTCATGAAAACACTTCTACCATATGCTTGCTTGTCCACCTATTATCCACTATTTAGATCATACAACTTCATAAATCAAGAGGTCTTTATTCAATGTTGTAATGGGGCCAAAGGGTTATAATGTGGTTAAAGAACAAAAGGATAAAGATATCACAAAGGTTCCAAAGAGTTCATAAAGTTTAGAGACATAATAAGATCATACAAAGAAACTTCTCAAAACTCTTTACAAGTACATAGTCACCTAGGCTGAATATTTCATGTTGAGCCTTTACTTCATTCTAACGAACCTTGTAACATTCTTTTTCTTTTCTTTAACTAGAAGTTCAAGAGATGATTCATTATATATATATATATATTTCATAATATTCCCTTTCTTTTTCTCTTGACTTTTCTTTTCTTTTCCCCCACACTTATTTCTTGTTTCTAACCCAAATTTTCAATAGATCTTCCTTGTCTTTGCAACTTGTCTCAAAACATGCTAATTCATCTTTGGAACAAAGGTAAGGATATAAGTATATTTAGGTTAGGGACAAGTTATGGTTACCAAAGAGATAGCTTATTCAATGTAGGCTCAAATTGGTTCACTAAGGGTGTGTTCTCTTGGAACATCAATAAGGGATGGTTGTTTGGCCCTGGCTAAAAATCCTAATGCCTCTATCATATTCATGTTGTCACATGCATCAATATAGTCTCAACAAGGTCTAAAGCAAGTTCTAGAGAATCATGTAATCATAAGAGCACTCAAGAAAGAAATTAGATTGATTTATATAATGCATCAATCATTATAGGCTCAAAAACTCACAAGGATGATTATACAAGTCAGATTAAGTCTAAACATGCTTCTTTCTCAATCAACATATCATATTAACATTGGCTCATAAAAAGGTTGATATCAAGCTCAATTCTCATGAAAATCTTCTCACTAATAAATCTGTTTTAGACTTATGCAATTCATATCTCATCATTGTATTAAAAAGGAACTAAAACACACAAAAAAATAATAATAATAATAAAGACTCATAAAAAAAATAGTAGACAAAAATAAAAGAAATCCTAAATCATTCCCCCCACACTTAATTCTTACATTGTCCTCAATGTAAGTCTATTAACCCAAATGAAAGAATCATGTGTAAGAGAAAAGAATTAATAACATAAGAATAGGAACAACTAAGACTCAAAACCAAACAAACTCATGCAACCTAAATAATCCTAAAATACTAAACAAAAATTAACAAGTAAACATAAAAAGATTAAAATCAAACTGACAAGATATGTCTCAAGTCTCCCTTACTCAGACCTTGTTCAGAATGAATACTTCTAAATTGCTTAAAACACAACAAACTTTTTTTTTTTTTTTTGAAAAGAAGAAATCAAACTGACAAGGTATGTCTCAAGTCTCCCTTACTCAGACCTTCTTCAGAATGAATACTTCTAAATGGCTTAAAACACAACAATTTTTTTTTTTTTTTTTTTTTAAATTAGCAAAATATGTCCCTTACCCCATACTAAAATATGACATTGTCCCCAATGTCAAATTTTAAAGGTAGGATTTAGGAGATATTACCTGCAGAGGTTGCTAACCACTTATTATAACTGAGACACAACAAACAAAATGTTAGATAATGTCACAAAGACAAAGTGCAATCCACTCCTTGCTCGTCCATATCTCTTTTTCTTTTTCCGAGCGTTTGCGAAACAACCGTAGCAGATAAACACTCATAAGCTTGGAGCTTTTTGAGTAAATTTTCAATGGTTGTAGCAGAAATTATGGTTCTCCTTGCCTCTGAAAACATGAATCCATTTTCCACAGCATTATCTAAATATGAAAGCAAATTACTAAAATAACCATTAATATTAAGCAAACCAATGGGTTTCTTATTTGTGACCAAAGATGACCAAGAAGCCACGCAAGCTATTTCTTCCAATGTACCCAGACCTCCTGGTAAAGCAATGAATGCATCGGCAGAATGGTACATGATTGTTATCCGTTCAGGGATACTCCAGACTTGTATTTCCTTACCCAAGGTAGGTCCACAAAAATCTGTGAATAGTTTTGGCACGACTCCTAGAACTGGACTTCCTCCGGCGTGTGCTGCTGTAGCGACTGCTCCCATTAAACCCGTACTACCGCCTCCATAAATCAACTGGATCTTTTGTTGGGCAAGTATTACTCCAACTCTTATGGCTTCATCAGCAAATATGTTATTTTTTCCTGGATAAGCACCTCCAAAGACACAAATTTTTTTAATGCGCTGGGACGAAGTACTTTCCATTTTTTTTTCGAGTGCCTGAAAGAGAATGAGTACATGGTGTAATATATAGAGGACTGAGTAGTGAATCAGACAAGAGTAATAATGTCGCCGAAAGTGTATCTGACATGTCAGAAGAAAATGTTAACCTAACAAAAGATTTTTGCGTGATTTCAGGAAGAAAATCAAAAAGAGAAGAAAAATCAACCGTAAAAGTCAAGAGTAATAATGTCGCCGAAAGTGTATTTGGCATCTTCCTCTGGTTTTACGTCCAGAAACGGCTTAAACGCCTTCTATGAGTCGAGGATATGCTTCCCATCCAGTTTTCTTACAAGCTGGCAAACAGGGTCTTTTAACATCTGATTCCCAAGATGTTGCCATTCCCTTTGGAATTGCGGCCATAAATCAAGAATTTCTCTTTGTACGTCTCCACTAGGATGCGTCTCAAGAGAAAGTTGGATATTACCCAAATTCTCCTTACTCAGTCCATCCTTAATGAATTCAATTTTATCATCTCGATTAGAGGACTGAATCCCAATAGAACGACATTTACCGTTACACGTCCATCGTGCACATTTGTGGCAATTTGAACTCATGCGCTTTGCTCGTCGCTTCTTTGCAAAAGTGCTTCTACCTGTACCTGGTAAATGCAAAACAGGAAGATATTCATCTTCACGTACCTTGGCTTCAATTATCCAACGTATGTCTTCAGGAATCCCTTTGTGCATAAGCATTCTTAATCTTTCAAATCGAACTTGGTAAAGCTTCAGTAAAATATTTCGAGGAAAAGGAGGAAATCGTTTCTGCAATCTTGTGAGAATATCATCCATCCTGAAAAAAAAATGAAAAAAATTGAAAGAGAAATTGGAAGAGAAATTTATATACAATATCAGTTTTGTGGGTAGCTGATGAAACCGATTTAAATAATCATGGAGTACCGTTATCCGCCATTTAACCGGGGTTAAAAAAATTAAAAATTATATTTACATCTAGTTATTTTCAAAACAAGGATCAGAAAGAAAAACAACATAAAAAGACACAAAAACAAAACACTCTAAATAAAATCCTAAATTCTTCCCCCCACACATAATTCTTACATTGTCATTAATGTAATGCTATTAATCCCAAATGAAAGAATCATGTGTAAGTGAAAAGAACTAATAAACAAAATAAACTTATGCAGCCTAAATGAACTTAGAAACACTAAACACAATTAGCAAAAAAAAACATAAGAAAAAGATAAAGAAAAAGAGAGCAAATCTGAGGATGGCAGTTTGGCAATGCTTTCACTAATTAGGCTGCCTCCCCCAATTAGCACTTGATTGATTGTTTTCAGCCTAGCCAATTCCCCTTCTTGGCATTTTAGGCTTGTCAGGCTCATACATGAAATTTCCCAAATTTATGTGTTTGAGAGGAAGCTTTCTTTGCACAACAGTGGATGCATTCTCCATTACAAGTATTATTCCATCATCCTTTGTGGTGCATATGTCATCGAGGAATGGAGCATATTTTGATACTTGTTGAATGACCTCCACAAACAAGTTGTTTAAGGTTTCCGGCATGTGTTGTTCATGTTCTTCCTCCTTGAACTTTGCAAATCTACTAGGAAAAGGTGGAGAAGAAACATTAGTAAAAAGTGAAACCTTAAACGTTACCTCAGGTGCCGAAATACTCTTATTTGGATCTTTGGCTTCATTATCCTCAAGAATAGAATCCATCTCTAATTTTGTTTCATCCTCATCTTGTTCCTCATTCTTCAAGGTCACAATAGTAGCATTCTCCTTTGGGTTAACCATCGTTTGGGCGGGGAGTTCTTCAGATCTTTGTGCTACCCATCCCACCATACTACTAGCCAATTGGCTCATTTGCTTTTCCAAACTCTGGATGCTTGCCCTTGTTTCCTGTTGAAATTGCAAAGAATCAGTAACAAGAGAATAGACAAGATCTTCTAAAGAAGTACCTGAGTTTTGAGTCATATGTGGTGGTTGAAAAAGATCTGGTTCTTGAGACCATGATTGATTGAAGCTAGATGGATGAGTGTAATTGGCATAAGGATCTACTTCTTGGTAATTTTTCGAGTAGCCATAATTAGTATGATCCCACCATCCCTCATGGTAAGTGTTTGAGTAATGATCATACTGTTGGTCTTGGAACACTTGATAGCCTTGACATCCTCCCATGGCCAATTGTTGAACTGGGAGGTGAGATTGGCTTGTTGATTCTCCATGTTCATGTATGCCACCAACTCTTCAAGTGTTAGATTGCTCAATTCCATTGTTTTTTTTTTTTTTTAATTTGAAAAGAAAAACTTGTATGTACAAGAAAATAAAACTAATTAGAACTAAAAATAAGAATAAACCAAGTAACAAATAAACTAAAGAAAACAATCCCCGGCAACGGCGCCAAAAATTTGATGCACCCAAAAGAGTGTATCTTATTTAACCTTGCACTAAAAAGATAAATTGTAAGTATAGTAGTTAGCAAGGGTCGAGTCCTCAGGGATTGGGTTTTAGTTTATAAGTTAATAGTTTAAAACTTAAATTCAAGAACAATAAAAGAAAAGGGGTTTTTGAAGCCAGATTTAAACTAAGTAAATAATAAGAATAAGATGCAAGGCGGTATAACCAGCCAATAAAAATATATATACTAAATTAGGCGGTATAACCAGCCAATAAAAATATATATACTAAATTAGGCGGTATAACCAGCCAATAAAAATAAAACAAAGTTAATATACGAATTAGGCGGTATAACCAGCCAATAAAAATAAATATAAAAAATAAGCAAACTAAAAGTAAGAAAACAAGTAAGTAAGAAGAATCAAATATGAAAAATATGGTTAAGGTTTCATTCTCCACCACTAGACATCATTAAGAATCAATTTCAGATCTATCAATATCAACCAACTATCAAAGTTAACAACCGTAGATAACAACAAGCTCTGTTATCCCAATCTTTCCTTAGTTTGTTGTTAAATAGAACAAGCTCTCTATTTAATCTCTAACCATCAAACAACCTAGAATAAGCTCTCTAAGTTCAATTTAATGGCAGCTTTATGATGAGAAAGATAGGTTGATCTAAGCAACAAACACATAAGCTCGGATTGTTCAACTTAGGTTATGTTCCACTTTGCAATTATTGAAAACTTGACCATAATCATTAATCACAAATTGCCACTTATGAATAGGAAATCAAGACAATTACACGGATCAAGACTCCTAAACTAGCAATAGATATTTATCAAGATCTATCTAGTTGTACACCTAAACAAATCAAGACAACATCATGAACAATTCTTGTAGAAGAACATAAGCAACTTTGATAGAAAATTAATGATAGATAGAATCTGAAAATCAATTATAAAACATGTCTAGGGCTTTGAAATCACCCTTAACCAAATAGAAGTTTAGCCTAGCATAGGCATTGTAAACATAAACATAAAATTAAAGAAAATCTAAGAAGAAAATAAAAGAAAGAAAGAAGAAGAGGAAGAATATTAATTATCCAACCTCTTCCTCTCTCTAAAGAAAAAGAAAACTAGAGGAAAGAAAGAAAACTAGAGAAAAGAAAGAAGAAGAAAACTTAGAGAATTTTATTAAAATGGCTAATATCCTACCTATGTACAATATGATCCCTTACAATCATCCAAGGCCCTCTATTTATACACATTTTGGAGGGCTAAATGACAAGAGACAAGCTTTACAAATTTCAAAGGTAGGTATAATAGGTGGGTGCATTTTCTAACAATTTTCGTCATACATGACGATTTTGATCAGCCAACTTGATGGTCGATTTTGTCAATTTTGCAGGCCTTATCTGATCACATGGTCTTCTAGAAAAATGTTCCCCTATCAGTTACGGATCCATAGCCGTTTGAATCCGCTCATTTTCTGATGTGGATAAGAAGATATGGGCAAAATACGAAAACAGGTCAGCACAGACGTCATTGCACATTAGCCAAGTTGATGGTCGATTTCGTCAATATTGGAGGCCTGATCAGATCATATGGTCTTCTAGACAAAGGTTCCCGTATCAGTTACGGATACATAGCCATTAGAATCAGCTCATTTGCTGATGTGGATAAGCAGATATGGGCAAAATACGAAAACAGGTCAGCACAGACGTCATTGCACATCAGCCACTTTGATGGTCGATTTCGCTAGGGAAAACGACTCCGTTTCAAGAAGTGTAAAACATGAAAAAGATAGATATGCCTCTTATATTTGCACGACTACAAATTTCAGCCTTATTGCTTCAGTGAAACTCCAGATATAGCTGATATGGCGAAAGGTGTCGGAACTGGAACTGAACTCGATTTGCCCTTAATTCTAGTAATCTGAAATCACTCAAAGAAACTTGTGAAAAACACTAAATTACATAAAAATATAAAAGATCATAAACACAATTAGACTAAACAATAATAACTCGTATTTGACACAAAACAATAATAAAACATAACTAAAAACTATATAATTATACGAGTTATCAATAGCATTGGCATTCTCTCTTGTATTCACTATGGTTTGGGAAGGTAATTTCCCAGAATCCCTTGCTTGCATTTGACTCATGGTTGTTGCCAATTGCCCTATTTGAGTCTCCAAATTTCGAATACTTGTCTTTGTTTCCTGTTGAAATTGAATTGTATTAGTAGAAAGAGCTTTAACAAGATCTTCAAGAGAAGTACCTGAATTTTGGGTGGGTGGCAGTTGTTGTCGGGTTTGGTATGGTTGTTGCACTCTTTGCTGAAAACCCGGTGGCCTGTTGTCAAATGGTGGAGGAATAGTTTGTGATTGGTTCCCTCCATAATTGAAGTTTGGATGATCCCTCCATCCTGGATTGTAAGTGTTTGAGTAGGGATCATATTTCCTTGATTGGTTCTGAAATCCACCCATGGCATTCACATGTTCATTGGTGTCCTCTTGAAGTGTTGGACATATATCAGTTTGGTGCCCTATGTTTGAACATATGCCACAAGCCTTTATTTGTTGTATATTACCTACAGCCAATTGTTGAACAAGAGAAGTCAGTTTATCAAATTTTTGTTCAAGGGATGATATACTTACCTCATTAACTCTCTTGGGTTGTGGTGGTGGATCTTGTCTCATTGAGAACTGTTGAGAATTGGCTGCCATGTTGGAGATTAATGTTCTAGCAGCCCCGGGAGTCTTATCAACTAGAGCTCCCCCACTAGCGGCATCTATCATACTTCTCTCCATGGGCATGAGACCTTCATAAAAGTATTGGATGAGAAGTTGTTCACTTATCTGATGGTGTGGACATGATGCACAAAGTTTCTTGAACCTCTCCCAATATTCATATCCTCTCCGTTGTATTGCCGAATCCCACATATCTCTTTCCTAATGTTGGCAGCCTTAGATGCTGGGAAATACCTTTCCAAGAATGCTTTCTTCAAATCATTCCATGTAGTGATGGTCCCGGATGGTAGATAGTAGAGCCATTCCTTTGCTGAATCAGCTAGAGAGAATGGGAAGGCTCTCAACTTAACTTGCTCTTCTGTGACCCCTGTTGGTCTCATGCTTGAGCAAACTACATGGAATTCCTTGAGGTGCTTATTTGGATCCTCTCCTGCAAAACCATGAAAAGTTGGGAGAAGATGAATCAAACCAGATTTTAATTCAAAAGCTACCTCAAGATTAGCATATTCAATGCATAATGGTTGTTGACCCAAGTCCGGAGCGGCAAGCTCCTTGAGAGTTCGGTTGTCAGCTGCTGCCATCTCTCCTTGCTCCTCTTGGATGTTTTGGATCAATTCCTCGATTGGTTGTTGGTGAGAAGTTATAAATTCCCGAATTCTCCTAAGTCTTAAGTCTTCTTCAGGAGCTTGGAACATTCACTAATAAAAAAAATAAGAAAGTAAATAATTAGAACAGAAAATAAGAATAAACCAATAAACTAATAAACTAAATAAAGCCATCCCCGGCAACGGCGCCAAAAATTTGATGCACCCAAAAGAGTGTATCTTATTTAACCTTGCACTTAAAAAGAATCAATTGTAGAGTATAATGATTAGCAAGGGTCGAGTCCTCAGGGATTGGGTTTTAATCTATGATTATTAGTTTATAACTTACTTTCAAAGAAAACAAAAGAAAAGGGGGTTTTGAAATAGTTTTAAAAATAAGCAAACAAGAAAAGTAAGAAAACAAGTAATTAAGAAGAAATCAAATATGAGAGAAATATGGTTAAGGTTTCATTCTCCACCACTAGGCATCATTAAGAACCAATTTCAGATCTATCAATATCAACCAACTATCAAAGTTAACAACCGTAGATAACATCAAGCTCTGTTATCCCAATCTTTCCTTAGTTTGTCGTTAAATAGAACAAGCTCTCTATTTAATCTCTAACCATCAAACAACCTAGAATAAGCTCTCTAAATTCAATTTAATGACAGCTTTATGATGAGAAAGATAGGTTGATCTAAGCAACAAACACATAAGCTCGGATTGTTCAACTTAGGTTATGTTCCACTTTGCAATTATCGAAAACTTGACCATAATCATTAATCACAAATTGCCACTTATGAATAGGAAATCAAGACAATTACACGGATCAAGACTCCTAAACTAGCAATAGATAATTATCAAGATCTATCTAGTTGTACACCTAAACAAATCAAGACAACATCATGAACAATTCTTGTAGAAGAACATAAGCAACTTTGATAGAAAATTAATGATAGATAGAATCTGAAAATCAATTATAAAACATGTCTAGGGCTTTGAAATCACCCTTAACCAAATAAAAGTTTAACCTAGCATAGGCATTGTAAACATAAACATAAAATTAAAGAGAATCTAAGAAGGAAATAAAAGAAAGAAAGAAGAAGAAGAAAATAAAGAAAAAGAAAACTAGAGAAAGGAAAGTAGAAGAAAACTTAGAGAATTTTATTATAATGGCTAATATCCTACCAATCTACAATGTCTCTTACAATCATCCAAGGCCCTCTATTTATACACATTTTGGAGAGCTAAATGACAAGAGACAAGCTTTATAAATTTCAAAGGTAGGTATAATAGGTGGGTGCATTTTTCTAACAATTTTCGTCATTGCATATGACAATTATGATCAGCCAGCTTGATGGTTGATTTTGTCAATGTTGGAGGCTTGATCTGATCAAATGGTCTTCTAGAAAAATATTCCCCTATCTGTTTTTTATCCATAGCCATTGAAATCAGCTCATTTGCTGATGTGGATCAGAAGATATGGTCAAAATACCAAAACTGGTCAACATAGACGTCATTGCACATCAGCCAACTTGATGGTTTATTTCGCTAGGGAAAACGACTCCGTTTCAAGAAGTGTAAAGCATGAAAAAGATAGATATACCTCTTAACTTTGCATTGTAAAAATTTCAGCCTTAATGCTTCAGTGAAACTCCAGATATAGCTGATATGGCAAAAGGTGTCGGAACTGGAACTGAACTGGATTTGCCCTTAATTCTTAATTTAACCTAGTAATCTGAAATCACTCAAAGAAACTCGTGAAAAACACCAAATTACATAAAAATATAAAAGATCATAAACACAATTAGACTAAGCAATAATAACTCGTATTTGACACAAAACAATAATAAAACATAACTAAAAACTATATAATTATACGAGTTATCACCATGTCATTTAATGAACAAGTCCACTTCATTAAGCCTTATGCCGCCACTTGTAAAACTTGGATCACATGGAACAAAGCTGGTTCCTCTTCATTCAAGCCCATCTTGAATGTCTTGGCCTTGCTTAAAAGACTTGTAGATTCTGCCCAAGTCCTTTCCTTGCATTGCTTCCTTGATTCGGCCCAAGTGGAATCCTTGTATTGCTTCTTGAAAACTTGGTCCATCTTGGATCCCATCAGAATCTGAAAATCAATTATAAAACATGTCTAGGGCTTTGAAATCACCCTTAACCAAATAAAAGTTTAACCTAGCATAGGTATTGTAAACATAAACATAAAATTAAAGAGAATCTAAGAAGGAAATAAAAGAAAGAAAGATGAAGAAGAAAATAAAGAAAAAGAAAACTAGAGAAAGGAAAGTAGAAGAAAACTTAGAGAATTTTATTATAATGGCTAATATCCTACCAATCTACCATGTCTCTTACAATCATCCAAGGCCCTCTATTTATACACATTTTGGAGAGCTAAATGACAAGAGACAAGCTTTATAAATTTCAAAGGTAGGTATAATAGGTGGGTGCATTTTTCTAACAATTTTCGTCATATTGTATGACAATTCTGATCATCCAGCTTGATGGTTGATTTTGTCAATGTTGGAGGCTTGATCTGATCAAATGGTCTTCTAGAAAAATGTTCCCCTATCAGTTTGTGATCCATAGCCGTTGGAATCAGCTCATTTTCTGATGTGGATCAGAAGATATGGTCAAAATACCAAAACTGGTCAGCACAGACGTCATTGCACATCAGCCAACTTGATGGTTGATTTCGCTAGGTAAAACGACTTCGTTTCAAGAAGTGTAAAGTATGAAAAAGATAGATATGCATCTTAACTTTGCACTGTAAAAATTTCAGCCTTAATGCTTCATTGAAACTCCAGATGTAGCTGATATGGAAAAAGGTGTCGGAACGGGAACTGAACTGGATTTGCCCTTAATTCTTGATTTAACCTAGTAATCTGAAATCACTCAAAGAAACTCGTGAAAAAACACCAAATTACATAAAAATATAAAAGATCATAAACACAATTAGACTAAGCAATAATAACTCGTATTTGACACAAAACAATAATAAAACATAACTAAAAACTATATAATTATACGAGTTATCAGAAGATTTTCATGAGAATTAAGCTTGATACTAATTTTTATGAGCCAACGTTGATATGATATGTTGATTGAGAAAGAAGCATGTTTAGACTTGATATTGACTTGTATAATCATCCTTGTGAGTTTTTGAGCCTATATGATTGATGCATTATACATATCAATATAATTTCTTTCTTGAGTGCTCTTATGATTACATGATTCTCTAGAACTTGCTTTAAACCGTTTGAGACTATATTGATACATGTGATAACATGAATATGATAGAGGCATTAGGATTATAACCAATGCCAAACAGCCATCCGTTATTAATGTTCCAAGAGAACATCCCCACGAGTGAGCCAATTTGAGCCTACATTAAATATGCTATTTTATTGGTAACCACAACTTACACCTAGCCTAAGTATACTTATATCGTTACCCTTGTTCTAAAGATGGATTATATATTTTGAGACATATTGCAAAAAAAAAGGGATATTTTTAGTTGAAAATTCGGGTTGGAAACAAAAGATAAGTGTGGGGGAAGAAAAGAAAAGAAAAAGTCAAGAGAAAAAGAAAGGGATCATTGGCAAATATATTCCCATTTTGAAAAGAAAAAAAAAATCATATCTTGAACTTCTAGTTAAAGTAAAGAAAAAGATGTTACAAAGTTGGTTAGAATGAAGCAAAGGCTCAACATGAATATTTAGCCTATATTATTATGTGCTTTATAAGAATTTTGAGAAGTTTTATTTGCAAAAATCTTATTTTGTCTCAAAATTCTATGAAGTCTTTGGAACCTTTGTAATATCTTTTATTCTTTAACCACATTACAACCCCTTAGCCCCATTACAACCTTGATTAAAGACCTATTGATTTATGAAGTTGCATGATCTAAATAGTGGAGAATATGTGGACAAGCAAGCATATGGTATAACTGCGTTCATGAGATTGATTGAGTGTAAAAACTTTACCACTACTTTAAAGAGTGAAAATCATGAGAGTATCCTAGTGAGAAGTTGAGATTAAGTTTGAATATGCACCATTTTGATTGAAATATGTTATGTTAATATTGGCTTAACTCAAACTATTTACATTTAAGCAAGATTTTTTGTGAATTTCTTTAAGCTATTGATTAGTTTATAAGACTTTTCCAATGATTATCTCTAATTTATATTGGAAGGATTAGTTATAATTATTATTATTACTTTTAGTTTTTCTTATATCTTCAATGTTTGTGGGTATCGTCCTAGTAAACCCTCACGAGACCAAACTCGTCCACTAGGGACACCTAGGGATTTAAAGGCTTGTGTTACATGCTAAGTGCCACCGTGATTTCCTACGAAAGTGGATTAGATTTTCTTATTTTATTTTTATTTTGTTTTGCTCGAGGACTAGCAAAAAGCTAAGTGTGGGGGTATTTGATAAGCTCATAAAATATACATTTTATGCCTTTCTACCTTTAGTTTTTGTTATGTTTTCGATCTTTATCTTGTTTACTTATAATATGTTTCTGAATTTTAGGTACAATAAGGAGAATGAAGTCAAAAGATGTCAATAATGATGGTAAAGAGCTTACAAAATCATAATCACAAGATGGAAGAAGACTTGGGAGTCAAAAATATCAATTTCTGGTTGAAAAGCAATCAGGCAGATTTGACCTCTGAGCTTGTTGTAAGGAAAACATGATTTTAGAGTCTTTATTTGAAGAAACTTCCTTCTTGACTTTTGAATTTGACTTGATTATCTTTCCAACGATATATTATGGGCCCAAATCGGATAAGAAATGGGAAACCAAATTATCGCTAGAAGATCTCCCTAAAGAACCCTACGGCCAGAAAAACCCTAACCGCAAATCTGAAAAAAGGCAAAAACGTGATTTTTCTGCCTCCAGGCTTACTTGTGCGGCAAGGACTTATTCTCAGGGTTTTAAAGCTCTATAAATACCATCTTTTGAGCCACAAACTAGACATCTTTTGAGGAGACTCAAGGGATCATCATTATTATTCTTCTTTTTCTCCATTCTTTTAATTTTCTTTTTAGTTTTATGTATATATT
This sequence comes from Fremontodendron californicum, assembly GCA_030761205.1. NCBI lineage: Eukaryota > Viridiplantae > Streptophyta > Magnoliopsida > Malvales > Malvaceae > Fremontodendron > Fremontodendron californicum. The sequence continues at coordinate 5,908,710 of JAULJL010000008.1, forward strand.
ATACATGCTTATGTTATGCTAAATTTCTTTGGTTAAGGGTGATTTCAAAGCCCTAGACATGTTATGTAATTAATTTTCAGAATCTATCTATCATTGTTTTCTATCAAAGTTGCTTATGTTCTTCCATTAAAATTGTTCATGATGATGTTTTGATTTGTTTAGGTGGCCAACTAGATAAATCTTGATAATTGTCTAATGCTAGTTTAGGAGTCTTGATCCGTGTAATTGTCTTGATTTCCTATTCATAAGTAGCAATTTGTGATTAATGATTATGGTCAAGTTTTCAATAATTGCAAAGTGGAATATAACCTAAGTTTAACAATCCGAGCTTATGTGTTTGTTGCTTAGATCAACCTATCTTTCTCATCATAAAGCTGCTATTAAATTGAACTTAGAGAGCTTATTCTAGGTTGTTTGATAGTTAGAGATTAAATAGAGAGCTTGTTCTATTTAACGACAAACTAAGGAAAGATTGGGGTAACAGAGCTTGTTGTTATCTACGGTTGTTAACTTTGATAGCTAATTAATGTTAATAGTTATGAAATTGATTCTTAATTATGTCTAGTGGTGGAGAATGAAATCTTAACCATATTTTTCATATTTGATTCTTCTTAATTACTTGTTTTCTCATTCTTATTGTTAACTTTAGTTTAAATCTAATTTCAAAATCACCTTTACTTTGGTTTACTTGTTTTTAAGTGATAAACTATTAACTTATAAACTAAAACCCAATCTCTGAGGACTCGACCCTTGCTAACTACTATACTTACAATTGATCTTTTTAGTGCAAGGTTAAATAAAGATACACTCTTTTGGGTGCATTCAAAGGATATTACAAAGGTTCCAAAGACTTCATACAATTTAGAGACATAATCAGATTTATGCAAAAACTCTCTCAATATTCCTTAGAAGTACTTAATGACATAGGCTAAATATTCATGTTGAGCCTTTGCTTCATTCTAACCCACCTTGTAACATCATTTCTTTAACCAAAAGTTCATGCGATGATTCAAAAAAAAAACTTCTTTTTTTTCCTCTCTTTTTTTTTGTACATGGGAGTGTGTTTTTACAATGCTCCATTTCTTTTCTTTTGACTGTTGCCTTTCTCCCCCCCCCCCACACTTATTTCTTGTTTCTAACCCAAATTGTCATTAGATATCCCTTGTTTTTGCAATATATCTCAAAACATTCAATCCAACTAGGTTAAAGATATAAATATGTTTAGGCTAGGTGTAAGATGTGGTTACCCAAGAAATAGCTTATTCAATGTAGGCTCAAATTGGCTCACTAGGGGGGATGTTCTCTTGGAACATCACTAGGGGATGGCTGATTTGGCCTTGGTGGAAATCCTATTGCCTCTATCATATCCATGTTGTCATATGAATCAATATAGTCTTAAATGGTTTAAAGCAAGTTTTAGAGAAACATGTTATCATAAAAGCACACAAGAAATAAATTGGATTGATATGTATAATGCATCAATCATATAGGCTCAAAACTCGCAAGGGTGTTTATACAAGTCAATATTAAGTCTAAATCTTTCTCAATCAACATATCATATTAACATTGGCTTATAAAAAATGATATTCAAGCTTAATTCTTATCAAAAAATTTCTCACTAATAACCAGTTTTAGACCTGTACAATTTGTCTCATCATTGTATTGAAAGGAACTAAAAACACACTAAAAGAAAATAAGACTCAAAGCAAACCAAAACAAACAAAATAACAACCTAACATAAAAGAAATCCTAAATCCTTTCCCCCACACTTAATTCTTACATTGTCCTCAATGTAATGCCATTATCCGCAATGCAAGAATCATGTGCAAAAGAAAAGAACCAAAATCTTAACAATCAAAATAAAGAAAGAAAAAACTATAAAAGAAAGAATGATGGAGAGTAGGAAATAACAAATCTAATTATAATGTGTGTTCTCCATCCTTTTGGGTTGCCTCCCAAGAAGCGCTTGGTTTATTGTTCTCAGCCCGACTTAGAGATGCTGTCACTATCAACATAATTTGGCTCAAAGAGGGATAGTTCCTCTATATCTTGTATTGGAGTGTTCTCATAGTAAGGTTTCAACCTATGTCCATTCACCTTGAATTCATTACCTGTTTTTGTATTTTTGATCTCAATTGCACCATGAGTAAAAACATTAGTAATAACAAAAGATCCAATCCATCTAGAACGTAACTTACCAGGAAACAACTTAAGGCGAGAATAGAAAAGAAGAACTTTTTGTTCAACAACAAAATTTTTTCTTAAAATCATTTTATCATGTAATGCCTTAGTTACCTGTTGCCTGTTCTTTGGCAACGATCACATGACTTGCAAAAGAGGTATGAGTCTTTGAACAAAGAAGGCCAAAAGAATCCACAATCAAGCACTTTCATGGCTATTCTTTTCGATCCAAAGTGTCCTCCACATGCATAACAGTGACAAAAGGTTAGAATAGATTGAAATTCAGATTCAAGTACACACCTTCTTATAATCTGATCGGAGCAATAACTCCAAAGATAGGGATCATCCCAAATGTTGTATTTGGCATCACTCTTGATCTTATTTCTTTGAGCTACGGTCAACTCTTGTGGCAACTGCTTGGTAACTAAGTAATTGACAATATCGACATACCAAGGAGTTGTCATCCCAATTGAAAAGATTTGTTCATCCGGAAAGTTCTCATGCAATGGAAGTGCATCCTCCACATGAACTAGGCGACTAAGATGGTCTGCAACCAAGTTTTCACTACCTCTCTTATCTTTTACTTCCAAATTAAACTCTTGTAAGAGAAGTATCCACATAATTAATCTCGGCTTTGAATCCTTCTTTGTGAGCAAGTACCTAAGAGCTACTGCATTGTCAGAAAATACAATTACTTTAGTTCCAATTAAATAAGAATGAAATTTTTCTAAAGAAAAAAAATTGCCAAAAGCTCTTTTTCAGTTGTGGAATAGTTAAGTTGAGCATCATTAAGAGTACGAGAGGCATAATAGAAGGCATGTGATGCAATGCCAACCCTTTGTCCCAAAACAGCTTCCACAGCATAATCACTTGCGTCATACATGATTTCAAATGGTAAATTCCAACCCCATGGTTGCATAATAGGTGCTAAGTCAAGAGTCCTTTCAATGTTTCAAATGCCTCTTTGCATTTGTCATAAAAGTGGAAAACCACATCTTTCTTGTAACAACTTGCAAAGAGGTAATGCTATCTTTGAAAAGTCTTTGATAAATCTTCTATAGAAACCTGCATTGCCAAGAAAAGAACGAACCTCTCTCACGCTTGTGGGAGGTGGTAAGGAATGCATAATACCTATTCTATATTTATCAACTTCTATTCCCCTAAAAGAAATAACATGGCCTAAAACGCAACCATAAAATGACATTTTCCCTAATTCAATAAAAGGTTAGTTTCCATACATCTTTCAAGTACAAGTGTAAGGTTCTCTAAACATCTATCAAAAGAATCATCATAGACACTAAAATCATCCATAAAGACCTCTATGATGTTCTCTACATAATCTGAAAATATGCTAACTATACACCTTTGGAATGTAGCCGGAGCGTTACGAAGACCAAACGGCATGCGTCGATATGCAAATGTACCGAACAGACATGTGAAAGTTGTTTTCTCTTGGTCTTCCGGAGCAATCACAATCTGATTATAACTTGAAAAACCATCAAGAAAACAATAATGAGAATGGCCAGCTAACCTTTCAAGCATTTGATCAATAAAAGGTAAAGAAAAGTGGTCTTTGCGAATTGCTGAATTAAGTTTGCGATAATCAATGCAAACTCGCCATCCGGTTTGAATCCAAGTAGGAACAAGTTCATTCTCATCATTTTTCACAATCGTAACACCTGATTTGTTTGGAACCACTTGGACCGGGCTCTTCCATTTCCTATCCGAGATAAGATAGATCTCTCCAACATCTAGGAGCTTTAGTATCCTTTTTCACAACCTCCATCATAGGAGGATTCAACCGACGTTGTGCTTCTCTTGTTGGTTTTAACCCTTCCTCTAACAAAATACGGTGCATGCACATGGATAGGCTTGTTCCCCTGATATCATCAATTGTCCAAACAATTGCAGTCTTATGATCTCGAAGGACTCGGATAAGTCTCTCTTCTTGCAAAGGCGTGAGCTCTTTGGCAATGATCACCGAAAGTGTGTCTTTTTCACCTAAGAACACATATTTCAAATGATCCGGTAATGGTTTCAACTCCAAGGTTGGTGCCTGCAAAACAGAAGGTAGGAGTTTCTCATTAGATATAGGCAAATCAACAAATGAAACATCAAACCTTTTATTTCTAGGTGGCAACACTTGTAGAGATGCCAATGTCTCTTTGATATGTTTACTCAAAGCTAGTTCTCCTTCAAATTCAGATTTGAGATGCTTGCTAATGGCTACTTCCAAACGATCTTCACTATCTAACTCATAAGCTTGCTGCACTAAAGAATCAATTATGTCAATGGTAAAAATGGAATGTACATCACTAGGGTACCTCATGGCTTCAAAAACATTGAAACGAATCACCTCGCCATCAAATTTCATAGTGAGAGTGCCATCATGAATATCAAATTTTGTCTTGGTTGTTTTCAAGAATGGTCTCCCTAATAAAATCGGTGTTGGATTGGAAGACATCTCATCTTCCATCTCAAGAACATAAAAATCAGCTGGGAAGACCAACTCATTAAATTGGACAAGAACATCTTCTACAACTCCTTTTGGATATGTATTAGAACGATCAACAAGTTGTATAATAACACCGGTCTCTTCTAAAGGTCCTTAATAGGATCCAAGATGGCCCAATCCCATCGTAATTTCTATATGGGCCAAGATCCAAAAAGATCTAGGAAACATGGCAAGAATGGATGGAATTCACTTAGGCAATGTTGCAAGTTATTCAACAAAGGCTTCAACATGCAAGATGTGCTTGCATCCAAGTTTAGTCCATTTGATTCAAGAACACAAGGTGGCACATTAAGAGAGCTTATTTGGGCTTATTTTAAGTCTTGTAATTAATTAGGCATTTGGGCCTAACTTATGTAATTTATGTATCATGTCCAAGAAGCTTGTGGGGACTACCTTCATTAAAACTATTGGACATCTTTTAAATTTATTAGGATTGGGCTTGAGTATGTTCAGCCCATAGTTAACCTTTCTTTTAATTATATAAGTAGGTCTGGCTGAATCCTATTGTTATTAGGTTGAAGTCCTTGGCTGCCAAGGAGTTTCATTTGTACCAGGAGTTTTTAGGCTAGTTGAATTAGGGTTAGTAGGGAGGCTATAAATACCCTTGTTCAGCCATCTACTTCAGTAACCATTAATCTATTGAGTTGATTTTGTTCAAATAAGTGTTTCACTCTTTTTAGTTCTTGACAGAACTAGCGAACTTATCAAAGAATTCCTTTCTTTGTGGAATTCTTCCTATCAAACTTAGGTTCTAGAAACAAGTGTTTTTAGGGTTTAGTTAGCCTAGCTAATCTAGGTTCTTTGATCCAAGATTTCTATGGGTTTAAGTTTGATGCACCCAAAAAAGTGTATCATATTTAACCTTGCACTTAAAAAGAATCAATTGTAGAGTATAGTGATTAGCAAGGGTCGAGTCCTCAGGGATTGGGTTTTAGTTTATAAGTTAATAGTTTAAAACTTAAAAACAAGTAAACAAAAGTAAAGGAGATTTTGAAATCAGATTTAAACTAAAGTTAATAAGAATGAGAAAACAAGTAATTAAGAAGAATCAAATATGAAAAATATGGTTAAGGTTTCATTCTCCACCATTAGACATCATTAAGAATCAATTTCATATCTACCAACATTAATTAGCTATCAAAATTAACAACTTTAGATAACAACAAGCTCTGTTACCCCAATCTTTCCTTCGTTCGTCGTTAAATAGAACAAGCTATCTATTTAATCTCTAACTATAAAACAACCTAGAATAAGCTCTCTAAGTTCAATTTAATAGCAGCTTTATGATGAGAAAGATAGGTTGATCTAAGAAACAAACACATAAGCTCGGATTGTTCAACTTAGGTTATGTTCCACTTTGCAATTATTGAAAACTTGGCCATAATCATTAATCACAAATTGCCACTTATGAATAGGAAATCAAGACAATTACACGGATCAAGACTCCTAAACTAGCATTAGACAATTATCAAGATTTATCTAGTTGGCCACCTAAACAAATCAAAACATCATCATGAACAATTTTAATGGAATAACATAAGCAACTTTGATAGAAAACAATGATAGATAGATTCTGAAAATTAATTACATAACATGTCTAGGGCTTTGAAATCACCCTTAACCAAATAAAAGTTTAAGCTAGCATAGGCATAGATAATATATACATAAAACTAAAAAGAAAATAAAAGAATGGAGAAGAAGAATAAGAATGATGATCCTTGAGTCTCCTCAAAAGATCTCTAATTTGTGGCTCAAAAGATGGTATTTATAAAGCTTAAATCCCTGAGAATAAGTCCTTGCCTCACAAGTAAGCCTGGAGGTGCAAAAATCACGTTTTTGTCTTTTTTTCAAATTTGCGATTAGGGTTTTTCTGGCTGCAGGGTTGTTTAAGTAGATCTTCTAGCACCATTTTGAATGCCCATTTCTTATCCCATTTGGGCCCATCATATATCATTGGAAAGATAATCAGGTCAACTTCAAAAGTCAAGAAGGAAGTTTCTTCAAATAAGGAAACTAACATCATGTTTTCCTTACAACAAGCTACATAGGTCAAATTTGCCTGATTGCTTTTCAACCAGAAATTGATATTTTTGACTCCCAAGTCTTCTTCTATCTTGTGATTATGATTTTGTAAGCTCTTTACCATCATTATTGACATCTTTTGACTTCATTCTCCTTATTGTACCTAAAATTCAAAAACATAATATAAGTAAACAAGATAAAGATAGAAAACATAACAAAAACTTAAGGTAGAAAGGCATAAAATGTATATTTTATGAGCTTATCAAAGTTCCATTGCCTGACTCCTGGCTTTCTTGGGGTTAGGGAATTTCAATTTGTTAGTGGGTTCAACCCCACGGGTTCACATCATTTGGTCCAATAGTTCTTGACAGAACTAAAAGAATGGAGATGAAGAAGAAAAGAAGAAGAAGAAGACTAAAAAAATGGAGAGGGAGAAGAAGTATATTGATTATTCATCCTCTTGCTCTCTTAAACTATCTACGAAAACTATAAAATCTGACTACAAACCTATATACAAGTTGTTTCAAGTTGTATGAGATGTGTTTTAACTCTCCCCCAACACTTGTATTTATAGGCAGCCACTAGGGCTCTATTTAGGATGGAATCTAGGATTTTTCTATGTATGAAAAAGTGAATTGCAGCTAGGTTAGTTAAGGTGTGAATAGGGAATTTCGGCTAGGGTTTTTAGGGTGTTAATATGGATTCCCGGTTAGGGTTTTTGTCTCTTCCTGCTGCATCTTCTCGCATTTCCTCGATTGATTTGGATGACCATTTCTTATCCGATTTGGGTGTGTAAACTACCGTTGGAAAGGTATTCAAGTCAGCTTCAAAAGTCAAGAAGAAAGTTTGTTTGAATAAAGAATTTAATACCATGTTTTCTTTGCAACAAGCTCTGGAGGTCAGATCTGTCTTCTTGCTTTGCATCAAGAATTTGATCTTTTTGACTCCCAAGACTTCTTCCATCTTGTGAATATCATTTTGTAAGATCTTTAACATCCTAATTGACATGTTTTTGATTAATTCCCTTAATCATACCTAAAATTGAATATTATAACATAATTAACCAAAATAAAGATAGTTTACATAGTGGAAATTAAGAATATAAAGGGCATAAAATGTGTAATTTATGCACTTATCACAAATTCATGTTGTCACATGCATCAATATAGTCTAAAAAAGGTTTAAAGCAAGTTCTAGAGAATCTTGTAATCATAAGAGCACTCAAGAAATAAATTAGATGATATGTATAATGCATCAATCATATCGGCTCAAAAACTGACAAGGATGATTATACAAGTCAATATTAGGTCTAAACATGCTTCTTTCTCAATAAATATATCATATTAACGTTGGTTCATGAAAAATAGTAATGTCAAGCTTAATTCTCATGAAAAATCTTCTCACTAATGATCCGTTTTAGACCTATGCAATTCATGTCTCATCATTGTATTGAAAAGAACTAGAAACACACTAAAACATACAAAAAAAAAAAAAAACTCAAAAAAAAAAATGACAATCTAAAATAAGAAATCAAACTTCTTCCCCCTACAGTTAATTCGTACATTATCCTCAATATAATAATATCACCCCATATGCAAGAATTATATGTAAAAGAAAAGAACTACTAAATAAAAGAAGAAAAATAACTAAAGAAAATATAAAAGATAAAGGGATGGAAAGTAAGAAATAGCAAATCTGATTATAATGTGTGCTCTCCATCCAATTAGGTTGCCTCATAATAAGCGCTTGATTTATTGTCCTTAGACTGACTTCTTAAAACACAAAAACAAACAAAATTATTAAAAACTCAAAAGAAAGCAAACTAATGAAACTTAAATAAACCTAAAAAATTAAAACGAAGAAAGAAAGAAAAAGAAAACAAATCTATTATGGCAAGTTGGAAATTTCTTTATTTGGGCTGCCTTCCCAATTAGCACTTGAGTTAATTTGTCCAACCTAACCAACACCCCTTCTTAGCTTTTTTAGGTTTGTCAGGCTCATACATGAAACTTCCCAAATTTGTGCGTTTGATAGGAAGCTTTCTTTGCACAACGGTGGATGCATTCTCCATTACAAGTATTATTCCATCATCCTTTGTGGTGCATATCTCATCAAGGAATGGTGCATATTTTGGTATTTGTTGAATGGCATCAAGCTGGTTAAGGTTTCTGGCTTGTGTTGTTCATGTTCCTCCTCCTTGAATTTTGTGAATCTACTAGGAAAAAATGGAGAAGAAACATTAGTAAAAATTGGAATCTTAAAAGTTACCTCAAGTGCCGAAGTACTCTTAATTATGACTTCATTATCCTCAATAGTTGAATCCATCGTTGGTTAGAAGAAAATCAGAATACAAGAGTAGAAGAAGTCTGTAGAGATCAGGTCCCCCTTCTGTCTCTATTTATAGGCAACCTCTAGGTCTTGAGCATTTAATGTTGAGTGGCAACCAATGTTTATTCAAAATATGGAAAGGTTGGTGACTTGCAGCCAAAGCATGTAGAAATAAGAAAAGTCATAGCTAATTTAAATCTCCTATTTTGACAAGGATTAACTTTAAGGAAAGATTCTTGCAATTAGTGCAATTAATGCAAGTTGACAGCCACTAATCCTACTTTGACATGGAAAGACATATATTTTAGCTAGGGTATTAACAAAGAAAGGTGATTTGTGGCTAGGGTTTTTCTGCTGCTAGGGTTGTTTGAGGAGATCTTCTAACGCCAATTTGGATGACCATTTCTTATCCAATTTAGGCTCATGACCTATCGTTGGAAAGGTATTCAAGTCAGCTTCAAAAGTCAAGAGGAAGTTTCTTTGAGTAAAGAATCTAACATCATGTTTTCCAAGCAACAAGCTTCAGAGGTCAAATCTGCCTTCTTGTTTTGCACCAATAATTTGATCTTTTTCACTCCCAAGTCTTTTTCCATCTTCTGATTGTGATTTTATAAGCTCTTAAACATCCTAATTGACATCTTTTGACTTCATCTCCTCCAAAATGCCTAAAAAGTATAAAAACCTAGTAAAATTACAAGGAACTTTAGAATCAAAGCACAAACTATAAAAAAATTAAATAGGAAAATGTATGAAATTAAGCACTTATCACTGGACAAGGTGAGGAAAGAGTTTCCGGACGTGAGAATCCCAGAGTATTCTGTCTTTGATCTTTCCAAGGAGAAGTATCAATCTTCTATGTCCGCACCTGCTCCCCCATGTCTCGTTTAGGAGGGGCCATCTTTGGGGGGGCATGCTAATGAGGAAGGCGAGATTGCCTCGGGCGTTGCCGTGGGTGAGGCTGACGAGGCTAACGGTGCCGAGAATGAGGCCATTGGTGACGAGGGAGCTGATGCATAAGCTTCCCTTAGTTCATTTCTTGTACATGGACTTAGCTTATTTTTTGTTAGGTACTCAAGCTTTTGTTGTTGCTTGTGCCTAAGCTTTGTAATCTTCTCAACCACGACAGATATTGTTAAGGATGTTCATTCGGTTAATTCGATTAATAACCGAATTGAATTATGATTAACCGAATTAACCAAATGTGTTTTTTATTAACCGTTAACCGAACTAAATAGTTAAAATGGTGAACTAACCGAATCGAAATTATTTTGGTTAATTCGATCGATTTTCGAATTAACCGAAATAAATACCTAATTTATTTTGCTAACCTATTTTTAATACATGATTTTATATCCAAATAATCTATCCAAGTCAAACCAATCAAAATCCAAAAGCAAAGCATATTATAAAATCCAAATATGAAACAAACACAATTAAGAAAGCATGATAAAGCATTATAAAGTATGAACATTACATAGTTTCGGTGAATTCGTGTAATTCGATTATTTTCGCTTAACCAAATCGAATTAACCGATAATCAAAATTTTTCAAAATCATTAACCGTTAACCGAATCGAACTTTGTTCGGTTAACTGATTAACCGAACCGAATTAAATTTTGGTCGGTTAATTCGTTTAAAACCGAATAGTGAACACCCCTAGATATTGTCATGACTAACATTCTGGTATGGCTTGTAACTTAATCTTTTGCGACCACTTCTTTACATCACTTGGGGACGAGAGTCTCCTTTTGTTGTTGGGCTCCTTCCTTTGGTGATGGTTTGAAGTGATTGGTTGATCAATGGTGATATCAATGCCTTTAGTACATGATGTAAACCCTTGGGGTTAAACCCTTTGAACCCACTAACAATATGAAATACCCTAACCCAAGAAAGCCAAGATTCAGGCAATGAAAACTTATACCCTGTGAAATCCTGTTTCAAAGAACCTAAATAAGCTAAGCTACCTAGACCCCAAGAATGCTTGTTTTAAGAACCTAAGTTTGATAGTGTTTTGAATGCCACAAAGAAGAATTCTTTGATAAGTTCTAAGTTCTTTAAATAACTAAAAGAGAAAACTCTCACTAAATAAAATCTGACTTAATTGATCAAAAGATAATTCAAGTAGGCGGCTAAGATATATATTTATAGCCTCCTTACAATAACCTAATCAGCTAACCTATTGTATTTTAACCCAAATGCAAGTCCTTGTCAGCCAAGGACTCCTATACTAAGTGCAAGACTTAATAATCAGCCAAGCACACTCCCAATCCCATTACAAGTGTAAATTCAGATAGTCCTAATTTAAATAAGAAAGACTACTTAAATTATGAGCTGAACATACTGAAGCCCAAACCTAATAAATTAAAAAATGTCTAACAAGTTTAATAAAAGTAGACCCCACTTAGCCTATTGGACATATTACATAAGTCAGGCCCAAAAGCCTAAGTAATTACAAGACTTAAAATAAGCCCAAATAAGCCATCTTAATGTGCCACCTTGTGTTCTTGAATCACATGGACCAAACTTAGATGCAAGCCCATCTTGCATGTTGAAGCCTTTCTTGAATAACTTGCAACATGGCCCAAGTGAATTCCACCCATTCTTGCCATGTTTCCTAGATCTTCTTGGATCTTGGCCCATATAGAAATTGTCATGGGATTGGGCCATATTGGATCCTATCATTCCCCTTGTCCTCGAAACGATTCGCCCACGAATCTTAGCCTTGTGTGTGAGAATGACGACGCTATGTACTAAATCAAGGTGATGCATAATGCCGCTTGTGGGTGGCAATCCATCCTGCAACTCCTCCAAAAATAAAACCTCACAATCTTTCAACAAAGAAACAGGCAAAATGGGAAGAGATTGGTTAGGAGCATCAAGAATAAGAACCTCACTCTCCTTTGCATCAGAAAAAATTTCAAATTCTTTGCTTCCCTCGGCAGGAATTGTCTGTTTTTCCACTAGTGGCTCCTCTCTTGTGTCTTTATTTTCAGCCACCTCATTTTCTTTTTAACTTTCTTTTTGACTCTACGATTTCTCTTGCTTTTCTTTTTCTGCAGCCACCTCACTTTCTTTTTCTTTCTTTTTTCTCTCTTTTTTCTCTCTTTTTTTTCCTCCATATTTCTTCCTCTTTTTGCACAAACCTCCCAAACAATAAGGTGAACTCTCTCATCTCTTGCAGAGCTTGCTTTACTTCGTCGCCATATGTGAGAGACATCTTAAATTGTTGCAAAACAAATTTGGTTAGTAAAAAAAAAAATCCTTCTTTCGAATCTTTTCTTTTTCTTTTGTTCTTTTTCGAATCTTTCTATTCGAACTGTTTTCTTTCTTTCTTTTTTTCATGAGACTTTATTGATTTTCTTGAAATCTCGGATGAATTTCTTTTTTCTTTCTTTAGACTATTCGAATGCCCCTCTCAATTCTTGATTTTTTTTTTCAAGAACGGATCAAGAACATTCAAGAACAATTTTTAATAGATCAAGAATTCAAGAAGTAGAATCTTGATCTAAACCAACGTCCAAGAATGAAACCCCAAACGAAACTGCCTAAAAACTATAACTCTAAGACAAAGAATGCCTAAAGCTATAACCCCTAAGAAAAGAATGTCTGAAACCCCAAACATCTTGTCAAATTGATAAAAAGGATGAAACCCCAAAGTAAGGATGAAACCTCAAGCAATATAGTAAAGAAGATAAAAAAATTTACCCAAAACCCAATGCAAGAAGTAACAGGATAGAAGACCTGATTGGAACCCTAAGCTCTGATACCAAATGATGTGAACCCTTGGGGTTAAACCCTTTGAACCCACTAACAATAAGAAATATCCTAACCCAAGAATGCCAAGATTCAGGCAATGAAAACTTAAACCTTGTGAAATCCTATTTCAAAAAACCTAGATAAACTAAGCTATCTAGACCCCAAGAATGCTTGTTTCAAGAACCTAAGTTTGATAGTGTTCGAACGCCACAAAGAAGAGTTCTTTGATAAGTTCTAAGTTCTTTCAAGAACTAAAAGAGAACTCTCACTGAATAAAATCTGACTTAATTGATCAAAAGATAATTGAAGTAGACGGCTAAGACATATATTTATAGCCTCCCTACAATAACCCTAAACAGCTAAACTATTGTATTTTAACCCAAGTGCAAGTCCTTGTCAGCCAAGGACTCCTAACCTAAGTGCAAGACTTAATAATCAGCCAAGCACACTCCTAATCCCATTACAAGTGTAAATTCGGCTAGTCCTAATCTAAATAAAAAAGACTACTTCAATTATGGGCTGAATATGTTCAAGCCGAAACCTAATAAATTAAAAAGGTTGTCCAACAAGTTTAATGAAGGTAGACCCCACTTAGCCTTATTGGACATATTACATAAGTCAGGCCCAAAAGCCTAAGTAATTACAAGACTTAAAATAAGCCCATATAAGCCCTCTTAATGTGCCACCTTGTGTTCTTGAATCACATGGACCAAACTTGGATGCAAGCCCATCTTGCATGTTGAAGCCTTTCTTGAATAACTTGCAACATCGCCCAAGTGAATTCCACCCATTCTTGCCATGTTTCCTAGATCTTCTTGGATCTTCCCCCATATAGAAATTCCCATGGGATTGGTGTTGGGATTCGACCTAATGCTTAAACAATAATCGAATTAAAGAAGAACATGAACGCAGAGGAAAAATAAACAAAGAGATAGTCGAATCTTACAAGACCATACTTGTAAAATTTTAATGCGATCTTGTAATTATAAAGCATACATATGATTAGAGATCATACTTAACTCAAAGATCTAGTAATCTTGAGTTTACAAACAGCTCACTCAATCTTGAACACCAAACTGTCAATCCGAGACTTCAAGCCACACAAGTGTCTCGCCTCTAACGGTAATCCATACAAGATGATCAAGAAAACCTTCATAAGGTAGGAATGGAGTCTTGCCGAAAACGATGCTAGTAGTTTAGGTTTCAAGAAACCTCTCCCCATCTAAACATCCATGGTCAAATGCTTCATAAGCATCAAGAAGAAGAAAACGCTTTTCTTGCTTCTCCGGGTTTCGTGCGCCAATCACAAGGATTATCTTGATCTTCTTTTTTCTTCACTCTATGCCTTTACTCTCTTGAAAGAAAACGTTTTTCTCTCTAGCAATCCATGAAGAGGCAAGGAAGAAGAAGGAAATCAAGAAGAATACACCAAAAGCCAACCATACAATATGCGGCTATCACCCCTTTAGGAGATCGGCTACATCATGTTTCTTTATATATAGGGGGCGACAATATTTGCACTTAAGTCCTTCTACTTAATTAAACTATTTAATTAAGTCTTTATTGATTAAATTCTCAAATTAATCAATTAGGCTCTTTCCATTTTAATCTCTTAATTCACCTTTCTGTGTGTGACCCATTAGGCTTCCAATATGTTGGTAATGAATATAAATTAATCTAATTAATTTATACTCATAGATCATGAGCAGACTCTAGCAAGCCAACATGACAACCCAAATACTGGAGAGTCAAGTTAGTCTCGACATAACCTTTCGTGTTCAGTCTATCAGTGTAATTTGGTCCTTTCACCAAATATCTTAGAAAGACCATGAGCATGGTGTAGTGTCTACTCATGTTCAATCCATATTAGTTCTTGCAGCTATTGGTTAACTTCGTGAACTTAGAGAAACTATTTCTCCTAAATTCATTATACTCTGGCCAGAGATTCCAGCAAGTTAACTTAAGCTAAGAACAGATGAGACATGTCTTCGATGTCACTTGGAGTGGTGAATACTCTATAGATCACTTATCCATCTTTGTATGGTTCATGTTATACCCAAAACCACCCTACCATAAGCATCACTCTTGTTTGGGACCCGTTCGTGATGGAAGAAAAGTATGACACTTCACATACAAGATGACCTGGTATCTGATAAGCTCATAAGATATACATTTTATGCCTTTCTACTTTTAGTTTTTGTTATGTTTTCGATCTTTATCTTGTTTACTTATAATATGTTTTTGAATTTTAGGTACAATAAAGAGAATGAAGTCAAAAGATGTCAATAATGATGGAAAAGAGCTTACAAAATCATAATCACAAGATAGAAGAAGACTTGGGAGTCAAAAATATCAATTTCTGGTTGAAAAGCAATCAAGCAGATTTGACCTCCGGAGCTTGTTGTAAGGAAAACGTGATGTTAGATTCTTTATTTGAAGAAACTTCCTTCTTTACTTTTGAAGTTGACTTGATTATCTTTCCAACGATACATTATGGGCCCAAATCGGATAAGAAATGAGTATTCAAAATGTTTCTAGATGATCTCCCTAAAGAACACTGCGGCCAGAAAAACCCTAATCGCAAATCTGAAAAAAAGGCAAAAATGTGATTTTTGTACCTCCAGTGATGCACCCAAAATAGTGTATCTTATTTAACCTTGCACTTAAAAAGAATCAATTGTAGAGTATAATGATTAGCAAGGGTCGAGTCCTCAAGGATTGGGTTTTAATCTATGAGTTATTAGTTTATAACTTACTTTCAAAGAAAACAAAAGAAAAGGGGGTTTTGAAATAGTTTTAAAAATAAGCAAACAAGAAAAGTAAGAAAACAAGTAATTAAGAAGAAATCAAATATGAGAGAAATATGGTTAAGGTTTCATTCTCCACCACTAGACATCATTAAGAACCAATTTCAGATCTATCAATACCAACCAACTATCAAAGTTAACAACCGTAGATAACAACAAGCTCTGTTATCCCAATCTTTCCTTAGTTTGTCGTTAAATAGAACAAGCTCTCTATTTAATCTCTAACCATCAAACAACCCAGAATAAGCTCTCTAAATTCAATTTAATGACAGCTTTATGATGAGAAAGATAGGTTGATCTAAGCAACAAACACATAAGCTCGGATTGTTCAACTTAGGTTATGTTCCACTTTGCAATTATCGAAAACTTGACCATAATCATTAATCACAAATTGCCACTTATGAATAGGAAATCAAGACAATTACACGGATCAAGACTCCTAAACTAGCAATAAATAATTATCAAGATCTATCTAGTTGTACACCTAAACAAATCAAGATAACATCATGAACAATTCTTATAGAAGAACATAAGCAACTTTGATAGAAAATTAATGATAGATAGAATCTGAAAATCAATTATAAAACATGTCTAGGGCTTTGTGATGCACCCAAAAGAGTGTATCTTATTTAACCTTGCACTAAAAAGATAAATTGTAAGTATAGTAGTTAGTAAGGGTCGAGTCCTCAGGGATTGGGTTTTAGTTTATAAGTTAATAGTTTAAAACTTAAATTCAAGAACAATAAAAGAAAAGGGGTTTTTGAAGCCAGATTAAAACTAAAGTAAATAATAAGAATAAGATGCAAGGCGGTATAACCAGCCAATGAAAATATATATACTAAATTAGGCGGTATAACCAGGCAATAAAAATTAAACAAAGTTAATATACAAATTAGGCGGTATAACCAGCCAATAAAAATAAATATACTTTTAAAAATAAGCAAACTAAAAGTAAGAAAACAAGTAAGTAAGAAGAATCAAATATGAAAAATATGGTTAAGGTTTCATTCTCCACCACTAGACATCATTAAGAATCAATTTCAGATCTATCAATATCAACCAACTATCAAAGTTAACAACCGTAGATAACAACAAGCTCTGTTATCCCAATCTTTCCTTAGTTTGTCGTTAAATAGAACAAGCTCTCTATTTAATCTCTAACCATTAAACAATCTAGAATAAGCTCTCTAAATTCAATTTAATGGCAGCTTTATGATGAGAAAGATAGGTTGATCTAAGCAACAAACACATAAGCTCGGATTGTTCAACTTATGTTATGTTCCACTTTGCAATTATTGAAAACTTGACCATAATCATTAATCACAAATTGCCACTTATGAATAGGAAATCAAGACAATTACACGGATCAAGATTCCTAAACTAGCAATAGATAATTATCAAGATCTATCTAGTTGTACACCTAAATAAATCAAGACAACATCATGAACAATTCTTGTAGAAGAACATAAGCAACTTTGATAGAAAATTAATGATAGATAGAATCTAAAAATCAAGCACAAAACATGTCTAGGGCTTTGAAATCACCCTTAACCAAATAGAAGTTTAGCCTAGCATAGGCATTGTAAACATAAACACAAAATTAAAGAGAATCTAAGAAGGAAATAAATGAAAGAAAGAAGAAGAAGAAAATAAAGAAAAAGAAAACTAGAGAAAAGAAAGAAGAAGAAAACTTAGAGAATTTTATTACAATGGCTAATATCCTACCAATGTACAATATCCTCCTCTACAATCATCCAAGGCCCTCTATTTATACACATTTTGGAAGGCTAAATGACAAGAGACAAGCTTTACAAATTTCAAAGGTAGGTATAATAGGTAGGCTAAATGACAAGAGACAATTTTGATCAACCAACTTGATGGTCGATTTTGTCAATATTGGAGGCCTGATCTGATCACATGGTCTTCGAGAAAAATGTTCCCCTATCACTTACTGATCTATAGCCGTTGGAATCAGCTCAGTTGCTGATGTGGATAAGAAGATATGGGCAAAATACGAAAACAGGTCAGCACAGACGTCATTGCACATCAGCCAACTTGATGGTCGATTTCGCTAGGGAAAACGACTCCGTTTCAAGAAGTGTAAAACATGAAAAAGATAGATATGCCTCTTAACTTTGCACGGTTAAAAGTTCAGCCTTATTGCTTCAGTGAAACTCGAGATATAGCTGATATGGCAAAAGGTGTCGGAACTGGAACTGAACTGGATTTGCCCTTAATTCTAGTAATCTGAAATCACTCAAAGAAACTTGTGAAAAACACCAAATTACATAAAAATATAAAAGATCATAAACACAATTAGACTAAACAATAATAACTCGTATTTGACACAAAACAATAATAAAACATAACTAAAAACTATATAATTATACGAGTTATCACACCCCCACACTTAGATTGTTGCTAGTACTCGAGCAACGACTCAATAAAAATAAAATAAGAAAATCTAATCTAATCCATTTTCGTAGGAAATCACGGTGGCACTTAGCATGTGACACAAGCCTTTAAACCCCTAGGTGTCCCTAGTGGACGAGTTTAGTCTCGTGAGGGTTTACTAGAACGATACCCACAAACATTGAAAAAACTAAAATATAAATAAACTACATATACTAAAAATATTTATTCCTAATCCTTTCAATACAAATTAGAGACAATCTTTGAACAAGTCTTATAAACTAATCAATAGCTCAAAGAATTTCACAAAAAATCATGCTTGAATGTAAATAAATGAGTTAAGCCAATATTAACATAACATATTTCAATCAAAATAGTGTATATTCAACTTAATCTCAACCTCTCACATGGGATACTCTCATGATTTTCACTCTTTAAAGTAGTGGTAAAGTGTTTACACTCAATCAATCTCATGAAAACAGTTCTACCATATTCTTGCTTGTCCACCTATTCTCCACTATTTAGATCATACAACTTCATAAATCAAGAGGTCTTTATTCAAGGCTGTAATGGGGCCAAATGGTTATAATGTGGTTAAAGAACAAAAGGATAAAGATATCACAAAGGTTCCAAAAAGTTCATAAAGTTTAGAGACATAATAAGATCATACAAGTAAAACTTCTCAATATTCTTTAGAAGTACATAATCACATAGGCTGAATATTTCATGTTGAGCCTTTACTTCATTCTAACGAACCTTGTAACATTCTTTTTCTTTTCTTTAACTAGAAGTTCAAGAGATGATTCATTATATATATATATATTTCATAATATTCCCTTTCTTTTTCTCTTGACTTTTCTTTTCTTTTCCCCCACACTTATTTCTTGTTTCTAACCCAAATTTTCAATAGATCTTCCTTGTCTTTGCAACATGTCTCAAAACATGCTAATTCATCTTTGGAACAAAGGTAAAGATATAAGTATATTTAGGTTAGGGACAAGTTATGGTTACCAAAGAGATAGCTTATTCAATGTAGGCTCAAATTGGTTCACTAAGGGTGTGTTCTCTTGGAACATCAATAAGGGATGGCTGTTTGGCCCTGGCTAAAAATCCTAATGCCTCTATCATATTCATGTTGTCACATGCATCAATATAGTCTCAACAAGGTCTAAAGCAAGTTCTAGAGAATCATGTAATCATAAAAGCACTCAAGAAAGAAATTAGATTGATTTGTATAATGCATCAATCATATAGGCTCAAAACTCACAAGGATGTTTATACAAGTCAATTTTAAGTCTAAACATGCTTCTTTCTCAATCAACATATCATATTAACATTGGCTCATAAAACGATTGATATCAAGTTCAATTCTCATGAAAATCTTCTCACTAATAAATCTGTTTTAGACTTATGCAATTCATATCTCATCATAGTATTGAAAAGGAACTAAAACACACCAAAAATAATAATAAAGACTCATAAAAAAAATAGTAGATAAAAATAAAAGAAATCCTAAATCCTTCCCCCCACACTTAATTCTTACATTGTCCTCAATGTAAGTCTATTAACCCAAATGAAAGAATCATGTGTAAGAGAAAAGAACTAATAACATAAGAATAGGAACAACTAAGACTCAAAACAAAACAAACTCATGCAACCTAAATAATCTTAAAATACTAAACAAAAATTAACAAGTAAACATAAAAAGATTAAAATCAAACTGACAAGGTATGTCTCAAGTCTCCCTTACTCAGACCTTGTTCAGAATGAATACTTCTAAATGGCTTAAAACACAACAAATTTTTTATTTTTTTTTAAAAGAAGAAATGAAACTGACAAGGTATGTCTCAAGTCTCCCTTACTCAGACCTTGTTCAGAACGAATACTTCTAAATGGCTTAAAACACAACAATTTTTTTTTTTTTTAAATTAGCAAAATATGTCCCTTACCCCCTACTAAAATATGACATTGTCCCCAATGTCAAATTTTAAAGGTAGAATTTAGGAGATATTACCTGCAGAGGTTGCTAACCACTTATTATAACTGAGACACAACAAGCAAAATGTTAGATAATGTCACAAAGACAAAGTGCAATCCACTCCTTGCTCGTCCATATCTATTTTTCTTTTTCCGAGCGTTTGCGAAACAACCGTAGCAGATAAACACTCATAAGCTTGGAGCTTTTTGAGTAAATCTTCAATGGTTGTAGCAGAAATTATGGTTCTTCTTGCCTCTGAAAACATGAATCCATTTTCCACAGCATTATCTAAATATGAAAGCAAATTACTAAAATAACCATTAATATTAAGCAAACCAATGGGTTTCTTATTTGTGACCAAAGATGACCAAGAAGCCACGCAAGCTATTTCTTCCAATGTACCCAGACCTCCTGGTAAAGCAATGAATGCATCGGCAGAATGGTACATGATTGTTATCCGTTCAGGGATACTCCAGACTTGTATTTCCTTACCCACGGTAGGTCCACAAAAATCTGTGAATAGTTTTGGCACGACTCCTAGAACTGGACTTCCTCCGGCGTGTGCTGCTGTAGCGACTGCTCCCATTAAACCCGTACTACCGCCTCCATAAATCAACTGGATCTTTTGTTGGGCAAGTATTACTCCAACTCTTATGGCTTCATCAGCGAATATGTTATTTTTCCCTGGATAAGCACCTCCAAAGACACAAATTTTTTTAATGCGTTGGGACGAAGTACTTTCCATTTTTTTTTTCGAGTGCCTGAAAGAGAATGAGTACATGGTGTCATATATAGAGGACTGAGTAGTGAATCAGACAAGAGTAATAATGTCGCCGAAAGTGTATCTAACCTGTCAGAAGAAAATGTTAACCTAACAAAAGATTTTTGCGTGATTTCAGGAAGAAAATCAAAAAGAGAAGAAAAATCAATCGTAAAAGTCAAGAGTAATAATGTCGCCGAAAGTGTATTTGACCTGTCAGAAGAAAATGTTAACCTAACAAAAGATTTTTGCGTGATTTCAGGAAGAAAATCAAAAAGAGAAGAAAAATCAACCGTAAAAGACAAATAAAAAAAAATGAGAATAATTACACAAATCGAATAACACGTAAATTAAACCGAAATAAAGTTATTGCAAATCAAACCAAAAGCTGAGAAGTCATTTATTGTAGTTGTGATTGTGACTCACATCTTCCTCTGGTTTTACGTCCAGAAACGGCTTAAACGCCTTCTATGAGTCGAGGATATGCTTCCCATCCAGTTTTCTTACAAGCTGGCAAACAGGGTCTTTTAACATCAGATTCCCAAGATGTTGCCATTCCCTTTGGAATTGCGGCCATAAATCAAGAATTTCTCTTTGTACGTCTCCACTAGGATGCGTCTCAAGAGAAAGTTGGATATTACCCAAATTCTCCTTACTGAGTCCATCCTTAATGAATTCAATTTTATCATCTCGATTAGAGGACGGAATCCCAATAGAACGACATTTACCGTTACACGTCCATCGTGCATATTTGTGGCAATTTGAACTCATGCGCTTTGCTCGTCGCTTCTTTGCAAAAGTGCTTCTACCTGTACCTGGTAAATGCAAAACAGGAAGATATTCATCTTCACGTACCTTGGCTTCAATTATCCAACGTATGTCTCCAGGAATCCCTTTGTGCATAAGAATTCTTAATCTTTCAAATCGAACTTGGTAAAGCTTCAGTAAAATATTTCGAAGAAAAGGAGGAAATCGTTTCTGCAATCTTGTGAGAATATCATCCATCCTGAAAAAAAAAATGAAAAAAATTGAAAGAGAAATTGGAAGAGAAATTTATATACAATATCAGTTTTGTGGGTAGCTGATGGAACCGATTTAAATAATCACGGAGTACCGTTATCCGCCATTTAACCGGGGTTAAAAAAAATTATATTTACATCTAGTTATTTTCAAAACAAGGATCAGAAAGAAAAACAGCAAAAAAAAAACTTAAAAACAAAACACTCTAAATAAAATCCTAAATTCTTCCCCCCACACATAATTCTTACATTGTCATTAATGTAATGCTATTAACCCAAATGAAAGAATCATGTGTAAGTGAAAAGAACTATTAAACAAAATAAACTTATGCAGCCTAAATGAACTTAAAAACACTAAACACAATTAACAAAGAAACATAAGAAAAAGATAAAGAAAAAGAGAGCAAATCTAAGGATGGCAGTTTGGCAATGCTTTCACTAATTAGGCTACCTCCCCCAATTAGCACTTGATTGATTGTTTCCAGTCTAGCCAATTCCCCTTCTTGGCTTTTTAGGATCTTTTGGCTTAGACATGAAACTTCTCGGATTTTTGCGTTTTGGAGGAAGTTTTCTTTGCAAAACAGCCAATGCATTCTCCCCCACACGTATTATTTCATCATTCTTGGTGGGGTATAGCTCTTTGAGGAATTGTGCATATCTTGGTACTTGTCTAATGGCATCCACAAGCAAGCTGTTTAAGGTTTCCAAAAATTGTTGTTCATGTTCCTCCTTCTTGGACTTTGCAAATCTGCTAGGAAAAAGTGGAGAAGGAACATTAGTAGAAATAAGAACCTTAAAAGCTACCTGAGGTGTCAAAGTACTCTCAATTTGAATGGTGGCTTCATTATCCTCAAGAAGTGAATCCATCTTTGGTTTTGTCTCATCCTCATCTTGTTCCTCATTTCTCAAGGTCACAATAGTAGCATTCTCCTTTGGGTTAATCACCGTTTGGGAAGGGAGTGCTAGAGATCTTTCTGCTACTAATTCCACCATACTACTAGCCAATAGGCTCATTTGCTTTTCCAAACTCTGGATGCTTGCCCTTGTTTCCTGTTGAAATTGCAAAGTATTAGTAACAAGAGAATCGACAAGATCTTCTAAAGAAGTACCTGAGTTTTGAGTCATATGTGGTGGTTGAAGAAGATCTGGTTCTTGAGACCATGATTGATTGAAGCTAGATGGATGAGTGTAATTCGCATAAGGATTTACTTCTTGGTAATTTTTCGAGTAGCCATAATTAGTATGATCCCACCATCCCTCATGGTAAGTGTTTGAGTAATGATCATACTGTTGGTCTTCGAACACTTGATGGCCTTGACATCCTCCCATGGCCAATTGTTGAACTGGGGAGGTGAGCTTGGCTTTTTGATTCTCCATGTTCATGTATGCCACCAACTCTTCAAGTGTTAGATTGCTCAATTCCATGGTTTTTTTTTTTTCTTTCAAAATTTGATAAGAAAAACCCGTATGTACAAGAAAATAAAACTCATTAGAACTGAAAATAAGAATAAACTAAGTAACAAATAAACTAAAAAAAACAATCCCCGGCAACGGCGCCAAAAATTTGATGCACCCAAAAGAGTGTATCTTATTTAACCTTGCACTAAAAAGATAAATTGTAAGTATAGTAGTTAGCAAGGGTCGAGTCCTCAGGGATTGGGTTTTAGTTTATAAGTTAATAGTTTAAAACTTAAATTCAAGAACAATAAAAGAAAAGGGGTTTTTGAAGCCAGATTTAAACTAAAGTAAATAATAAGAATAAGATGCAAGGCGGTATAACCAGCCAATGAAAATATATATACTAAATTAGGCGGTATAACCAGCCAATAAAAATATATATACTAAATTAGGCGGTATAACCAGCCAATAAAAATTAAACAAAGTTAATATACAAATTAGGCGGTATAACCAGCCAATAAAAATAAATATACTTTTAAAAATAAGCAAACTAAAAGTAAGAAAACAAGTAAGTAAGAAGAATCAAATATGAAAAATATGGTTAAGGTTTCATTCTCCACCACTAGACATCATTAAGAATAAATTTCAGATCTATCAATATCAACCAACTATCAAAGTTAACAACCGTAGATAACAACAAGCTCTGTTATCCCAATCTTTCCTTAGTTTGTCGTTAAATAGAACAAGCTCTTTATTTAATCTCTAACCATTAAACAATCTAGAATAAGCTCTCTAAATTCAATTTAATGGCAGCTTTATGATGAGAAAGATAGGTTGATCTAAGCAACAAACACATAAGCTCGGATTGTTCAACTTATGTTATGTTCCACTTTGCAATTATTGAAAACATGACCATAATCATTAATCACAAATTGCCACTTATGAATAGGAAATCAAGACAATTACACGGATCAAGATTCCTAAACTAGCAATAGATAATTATCAAGATCTATCTAGTTGTACACCTAAATAAATCAAGACAACATCATGAACAATTCTTGTAGAAGAACATAAGCAACTTTGATAGAAAATTAATGATAGATAGAATCTAAAAATCAATCACAAAACATGTCTAGGGCTTTGAAATCACCCTTAACCAAATAGAAGTTTAGCCTAGAATAGGCATTGTAAACATAAACATAAAATTAAAGAGAATCTAAGAAGGAAATAAAAGAAAGAAAGAAGAAGAAGAAAATAAAGAAAAAGAAAACTAGAGAAAAGAAAGAAGAAGAAAACTTAGAGAATTTTATTACAATGGCTAATATCCTACCAATGTACAATATCCTCCTCTACAATCATCCAAGGCCCTCTATTTATTCACATTTTGGAGGGCTAAATGACAAGAGACAAGCTTTACAAATTTCAAAGGTAGGTATAATAGGTGGGTGCATTTTTCTAACAATTTTCGTCATATTGTATGACAATTTTGATCAACCAACTTGATGGTCGATTTTGTCAATATTGGAGGCCTGATCTGATC
This sequence comes from Fremontodendron californicum, assembly GCA_030761205.1. NCBI lineage: Eukaryota > Viridiplantae > Streptophyta > Magnoliopsida > Malvales > Malvaceae > Fremontodendron > Fremontodendron californicum. The sequence goes on from JAULJL010000008.1 coordinate 5,933,426, forward strand.
ACATGGTCTTCTAGAAAAATGTTCCCCTATCAGTTACTGATCTATAGCCGTTGGAATCAGCTCATTTGCTGATGTCGATAAGAAGATATGGGCAAAATACGAAAACAGGTCAGCACATACGTCATTGCACATCAGCCAACTTGATGGTCGATTTCGCTAGGGAAAACGACTCCGTTTCAAGAAGTGTAAAACATGAAAAAGATAGATATGCCTCTTAGCTTTGCACGGTTAAATTTTCAGCCTTATTGCTTCAGTGAAACTCGAGATATAGCTGATATGGCAAAAGGTGTCGGAACTGGAACTGAACTGGATTTGCCCTTAATTCTAGTAATCTGAAATCACTCAAAGAAACTTGTGAAAAACACCAAATTACATAAAAATATAAAAGATCATAAACACAATTAGACTAAACAATAATAACTCGTATTTGACACAAAACAATAATAAAACATAACTAAAAACTATATAATTATACGAGTTATCACTTTGAAATCACCCTTAACCAAATAAAAGTTTAACCTAGCATAGGCATTGTAAACATAAACATAAAATTAAAGAGAATCTAAGAAGGAAATAAAAGAAAGAAAGAAGAAGAAGAAAATAAAGAAAAAGAAAACTAGAAAAGGAAAGTAGAAGAAAACTTAGAGAATTTTATTATAATGGCTAATATCCTACCAATCTACAATGTCTCTTACAATCATCCAAGGCCCTCTATTTATACACATTTTGGAGAGCTAAATGACAAGAGACAAGCTTTATAAATTTCAAAGGTAGGTATAATAGGTGGGTGCATTTTTCTAACAATTTTCGTCATTGCATATGACAATTCTGATCAGCCAGCTTGATGGTTGATTTTGTCAATGTTGGAGGCTTGATCTGATCAAATGGTCTTCTAGAAAAATGTTCCCCTATCAGTGTGTGATCCATAGCCGTTGGAATCAGCTTATTTGCTAATGTGGATCAGAAGATTTGGTCAAAATACCAAAACTGGTCAGCACAGACGTCATTGCACATCAGCCAACTTGATGGTTGATTTCGCTAGGGAAAACGACTCCGTTTCAAGAAGTGTAAAGCATGAAAAAGATAGATATGCCTCTTAACTTTGCACTGTAAAACGTTCAGCATTAATGCTTCAGTGAAACTCCAGATAGAGCTGATATGGCAAAAGGTGTCGGAACTGGAACTGAACTGGATTTGCCCTTAATTCTTGATTTAACCTAGTAATCTGAAATCACTCAAAGAAACTCGTGAAAAACACCAAATTACATAGAAATATAAAAAGATCATAAACTCAATTAGACTAAGCAATAATAACTCGTATTTGACACAAAACAATAATAAAACATAACTAAAAACTATATAATTATACGAGTTATCACAGCCCCACACTTAGATTGTTGCTAGTCCCTAGCAACGACTCAATCCTAGAAAAAATAAAAATAAACAGGAAAACAAGTTAAAGGGATCTCAAACAAACAAGCAAGATCAAGCGTAAGAATTGGCAAGGCATCTAATTAAGTATCATTGGCATATTAAGTTCGAGTAAAAGGTCAATGAGATTAAAATTGAAGGCATTACCGTACGATTGAGGAACTTCCTTCTTGGCGAGACTTTAGCTAGCCATGGAGGACTAGGCAAACTATAGCTTCATAAGTACACATGCTAAGATCCTTGTCACCGCAATTCACAAGTGAACTCGACAAATCTGATCGGTACAGAGATGAATCTGAGGCTTATGGACAAGTGAGGGGTGGAATGTTCAAACATAATCTGAGGTTTATCACAAGTTAGGCTTAAGAAATATAATAATAATGTGATCAATCCTCTCAAAATATTTCCATTCTCCCTCATCCTTAGTCCTATGTTCAACATTAATATTTTGAAAAGAAAACAAAAAGCAAGAAAAGACTCGATCCAAAGAAAATAGAAAAGTAAAAACCTTTCTATATAATGAAGAACCTCGAATCTTGAATTCAATTTTTTTTTTTTTTTTTTTCAGAAATCACATTGGATTCCATACTTTCTTTTTCTTTCTTTTCATTCAATTGATCAAACAAGACAGATTTTCATCAGCTCTTTTTTTTTTTTTTTTCTTTTTCTCAACTCATCACAACATGGTTTTGGCATCAATAAGTTCGAAGTTCACGACTCTAACAACAGTCACTCATTCTAACTACCCTTTTTTGCATTATTCCCTTTTTTTTCAGATTTCAAAAGATAACAAAATAAACAAGAAGGAAACACACAATCCCAAACCCAATGATCACAAATATTATCATAAAAGTATAAAGAGGGAATGGGGGTCGGAATCGTATCCGTTCACTTTGGCATAATTTTTGGAGTTCATATCTAGGGATCCAACCCGAAGGTTTACAACCTATGGGCTCCTAATGTAAGGGGGCAAAGATAAGGGGCTTTCTGGATAGTGACTTTGTTCTAAGATCAGATCATGTATAGATGCAAGCATCTATGTGATGACTTAAATCTGCATGTGGAATGAAGAGAAAAAGTAAACTTACTATGTCTTCCTAGTTTTTCGTGGCTTTCCAAAGGCTCACCATGAATTCACATTCCAACAAAAATCGAACCGATCTGCCAAAAACAATCTCAAAGACATTTGATCATCAAAAATATTCAATTTTCAGAAAACCAAATTGAAAATAACCTAGATAACTTAATCAAAGCCTTTGTAACTCTATTGCTTTATCCACATGCTTGCCAAGATTATACTAATACTCAAAAAAAGAAAAATGCATACATAAAAGTAGTAAAACACATGCAGATAATAAACGGACCAGATAGTTTTTTTTTTTTTAGAAGATTAAATCAAACTGACAAGGTATGTCTCAAGTCTCCCTTACTCAGACCTTGTTCAGAATGAATACTTCTAAATGGCTTAAAACACAACAAATTCTTTTTTTTTTTTTTTTTAGAACATTAAATCAAACTGACAATGTATGTCTCAAGTCTCCCTTACTCAGACTTTGTTCAGAATGAATACTTCTAAATGGCTTAAAACACAACAATTTTTTTTTTTTTTTTTACAAATTAGCAAAATATGTCCCTTACCCCCTACTAAAATATGACATTATCCCCAATGTCAAATTTTAAAGGTAGAATTTAGGAGATATTACCTGCAGAGGTTGCTAACCACTTTATAACTGAGACACAACAAACAAAATGTTAGATAATGTCACAAAGACAAAGTGCAATCCACTCCTTGCTTGTCTATATCTCTTTTTCTTTTTCCGAGCGTTTGTGAAACAACCATAGCAGGTAAATACTCATAAGCTTGGAGCTTTTTGAGTAAATCTTCAATGGTTGTAGCAGAAATTATGGTTCTCCTTGCCTCTGAAAACATGAATCCATTTTCCACAGCATTATCTAAATATGAAAGCAAATTACTAAAATAACCATTAATATTAAGCAAACCAATGGGTTTCTTTTTTGTGACCAAAGATGACCAAGAAGCCACGCAAGCTATTTCTTCCAATGTACCCAGACCTCCTGGTAAAGCAATGAATGCATCGGCACAATGGTACATGATTGTCATCCGTTCAGGGATACTCCATACTTGTATTTCCTTACCCACGGTAGGTCCACAAAAACCTGTGAATAGTTTTGGCACGATTCCTAGAACTGGACTTCCTCCGGCGTGTGCTGCTGTAGCGACTGCTCCCATTAAACCCGTACTATCGCCTCCATAAATCAACTGGATCTTTTGTTGGGCAAGTATTACTCCAACTCTTATGGCTTCATCAGCTAATATTTTATTTTTCCCTGGATAAGCACCTCCAAAGACACAAATTTTTTCAATGCGCTGGGACGAAGTACTTTCCATTTTTTTTTTCGAGTGCCTGAAAGAGAATGAGTACATGGTGTAATATATAGAGGACTGAGTAGTGAATCAGACAAGAGTAATAATGTCGCCGAAAGTGTATTTGACCTGTCAGAAGAAAATGTTAACCTAACAAAAGATTTTTGCGTGATTTCAGGAAGAAAATCAAACAGAGAAGAAAAATCAACCGTAAAAGACCAATGCAAAAAAAAAAAACGAGAATAATTACACAAATCGAACAACACGTAAATTAAACCGAAATGAAGATATTGCACAAACCAAAAGCTGAGAAGTCATTTATTGTAGTTGCGATTGTGGCTCACATCTTCCTCTGGTTTTACGTCCAGAAACGGCTTAAACGCCTTCTATGAGTCGAGGATATGCTTCCCATCCAGTTTTCTTACAAGCTGGCAAACAGGGTCTTTTAACATCAGATTCCCAAGACGTTGCCATTCCCTTTGGAATTGTGGCCATAAATCAAGAATTTCTCTTTGTACGTCTCCACTAGGATACGTCTCAAGAGAAAGTTGGATATTACCCAAATTCTCCTTACTCAGTCCATTCTTAATGAATTCAATTTTATCATCTCGATTAGAGGACGGAATCCCAATAGAACGACATTTACCGTTACACGTCCATCGTGCACATTTGTGGCAATTTGAACTCATGCGCTTTGCTCGTCGCTTCTTTGCAAAAGTGCTTCTACCTGTACCTGGTAAATGCAAAACAGGAAGATATTCATCTTCACGTACCTTGGCTTCAATTATCCAATGTATGTCTTCAGGAATCCCTTTGTGCATAAGCATTCTTAATCTTTCAAATCGAACTTGGTAAAGCTTCAGTAAAATATTTCGAGGAAAAGGAGGAAATCGTTTCTGCAATCTTGTGAGAATATCATCCATCCTGAAAAAAAAAATGAAAGAGAAATTGAAAGAGAAATTTATATACAATATCAGTTTTGTGGGTAGCTGATGGAACCGACTTAAATAATCACGGAGTACCGTTATCCGCCATTTAACCGGGGTTAAAAAAATTAAAATAAAAATTATATTTACATCTAGTCCTCGAGCAAAATCAAATAGCGACAAAATAATAAAACCTAATCTAATCCTCTTTCAATACAAATTAGAGACAATCATTGAACAAGTCTTATAAACTAATCAATAGCTTAAAGAGTTTCACCAAAAAATCATGCTTGATAGTAAATGGTTTGAGTTAAGCTAAAATTAACATAACATATCTCAATCAAAATAGTGTATGTTCAAATTTAATCTCAACTTCTCACATGGGATACCCTCATGATTTTCACTCTTTAAAGTAGTGGTGAAGTGTTTACACTCAATCAATCTCATGAAAACAGTTCTACCATATTCTTGCTTGTCCACCTATTCTCCACTATTTATATCATACAACTTCATGAATCAAAAGGTCTTTAATCAAGGTTGTAATGGGGCCAAGGGGCTTGTAATGTGGTTGAAGAACAAAAGGATAAAGATATCACAAGGGTTCCAAAGAGTTCATAAAGTTTAGAGACATAATAAGATCATACAAAGAAACTTCTCAAAACACTTTACAAGTACATAGTCACCTAGGCCGAATATTCATGTTGGGCCTTTTCTTCATTCTAAACAACTTTGTAACATCTTTTTCTTTTTCCACAAATTCAAGAGATGATTCATATTTTTTTTTTTTTACATAGGAATGTATTTGCGAGTATTCCATTTCTTTTTCTCTTGACTTTTCTTTTCTTTCCCCCCACACTTATTTCTTGTTTCTAACCCAAAATTTCAATAGATCTTCCTTGTCTTTGCAACTTGTCTCAAAACATGCTAATTCATCTTTGGAACAAAGGTAAAGATATAAATAAGTATATTTAGGTTAGGGACAAGTTATGGTTACCAAAGAGATAGCATATTCAATGTAGGCTCAAATTGGTTCACTAAGGGTGTGTTCTTTTGGAACATCAATAAGGGCTGGCTGTTTGGCCCTGGCTAAAAATCCTAATGCCTTTGATAACTCGTATAATTATATAGTTTTTAGTTATGTTTTATTATTGTTTTGTGTCAAATACGAGTTATTATTGTTTAGTCTAATTGTGTTTATGATCTTTAATATTTTTATGTAATTTGGTGTTTTTCACAAGTTTCTTTGAGTGATTTCAGATTACTAGAATTAAGGGAAAATCCAGTTCAGTTCCAGTTCCGACACCTTTTGCCATATCAGCTATATCTCGAGTTTCACTAAAGCAATAAGGCTGAAATTTTAACCGTGCAAAGTTAAGAGGCATATCTATCTTTTTCATGTTTTACACTTCTTGAAAGGGAGTCGTTTCCCCTAGCGAAATCGACCATCAAGTTGGCTGATGTGCAATGACGTCTGTGCTGACCTGTTTTCGTATTTTGCCCATATCTTCTTATGCACATCAGAAAATGAGTTGATTCTAACGGCTGTGGATCAGTAACTGATAGGGGAACATTTTTCTAGAAGACCATGTGATCAGATCAGGCCTCCAAAATTGACAAAATCGACCATCAAGTTGGCTGATCAAAATTGCCATACAATATGACGAAAATTGTTAGAAAAATGCACCCACCTATTATACCTACCTTTGAAATTTGTAAAGCTTGTCTCTTGTCATTTAGCCCTCCAAAATATGTATAAATAGAGGGCCTTAGATGATTGTAAGATATTGTACATTGGTAGGATATTAGCCATTGTAATAAAATTCTCTAAGTTTTCTTCTTCTTTCTTTTCTCTAGTTTTCTTTTTCTTTATTTTCTTCTTCTTCTTTCTTTCTTTTATTTCCTTCTTATATTCTCTTTAATTTTATGTTTATGTTTACAATGCCTATGCTAGGCTAAACTTCTATTTGGTTAAGGGTGATTTCAAAGCCCTAGACATGTTTTGTGATTGATTTTCAGATTCTATCTATCATTAATTTTCTATCAAAGTTGCTTATGTTCTTCTACAAGAATTGTTCATGATGTTGTCTTGATTTATTTAGGTGTACAACTAGATAGATCTTGATAATTATCTATTGCTAGTCTAGGAGTCTTGATCCGTGTAATTGTCTTGATTTCCTATTCATAAGTGGCAATTTGTGATTAATGATTATGGTCAAGTTTTCAATAATTGCAAAGTGGAACATAACCTAAGTTGAACAATCCGAGCTTATGTGTTTGTTGCTTAGATCAACCTATCTTTCTCATCATAAAGCTGCCATTAAATTGAATTTAGAGAGCTTATTCTAGGTTGTTTAATGGTTAGAGATTAAATAGAGAGCTTGTTCTATTTAACGACAAACTAAGGAAAGATTGGGATAACAGAGCTTGTTGTTATCTACGGTTGTTAACTTTGATAGTTGGTTGATATTGATAGATCTGAAATTGATTCTTAATGATGTCTAGTGGTGGAGAATGAAACCTTAATGATAACTCGTATAATTATATAGTTTTTAGTTATGTTTTATTATTGTTTTGTGTCAAATACGAGTTATTATTGTTTAGTCTAATTGTGTTTATGATCTTTTATATTTTTATGTATTTTGGTGTTTTTCACAAGTTTCTTTGAGTGATTTCAGATTACTAGAATTAAGGGCAAATCCAGTTCAGTTCCAGTTCCGACACCTTTTGCCATATCAGCTATATCTCGAGTTTCACTGAAGCAATAAGGCTGAAATTTGTAGCCGTGCAAAGCTAAGAGGCATATCTATCCTTTTCATGTTTTACACTTCTTGAAACGGAGTCGTTTTCCCTAGCGAAATCGACCATCAAGTTGGCTGATGTGCAATGACGTCTGTGCTGACCTGTTTTCGTATTTTGCCCATATCTACTTATCCACATCAGTAAATGAGCTGATTCCAACGGCTATGGATCCGTACCTGATAGGGTAACATTTTTCTAAAAGACCATGTGATCAGATAAGGCCTCCAAAATTGACAAAATCGACCATCAAGTTGGCTGATCAAAATTGTCATGTATGACGAAAATTGTTAGAAAAATGCACCCACCTATTATACCTACCTTTGAAATTTGTAAAGCTTGTCTCTTGTCATTTAGCCCTCCAAAATGTGTATAAATAGAGGGCCTTGGATGATTGTAAGGGATCATATTGTACATAGGTAGGATATTAGCCATTTTAATAAAATTCTCTAAGTTTTCTTCTTCTTTCTTTTCTCTAGTTTTCTTTCTTTTCTCTAGTTTTCTTTTTCTTTAGAGAGAGCAAGAGGTTGGATAATTAATATTCTTCCTCTTCTTCTTTCTTTCTTTTATTTCTTCTTAGATTTTCTTTAATTTTATGTTTATGTTTACAATGCCTATGCTAGGCTAAACTTCTATTTGGTTAAGGGTGATTTCAAAGCCCTAGACATGTTTTGTGATTGATTTTCAGATTCTATCTATCATTAATTTTCTATCAAAGTTGCTTATGTTCTTCTACAAGAATTGTTCATGATGTTGTCTTGATTTATTTAGGTGTACAACTAGATAGATCTTGATAATTATCTATTGCTAGTTTAGGAATCTTGATCCGTGTAATTGTCTTGATTTCCTATTCATAAGTGGCAATTTGTGATTAATGATTATGGTCAAGTTTTCAATAATTGCAAAGTGGAACATAACCTAAGTTGAACAATCCGAGCTTATGTGTTTGTTGCTTAGATCAACCTATCTTTCTCATCATAAAGCTGCCATTAAATTGAATTTAGAGAGCTTATTCTAGGTTGTTTAATGGTTAGAGATTAAATAGAGAGCTTGTTCTATTTAACGACAAACTAAGGAAAGATTGGGATAACAGAGCTTGTTGTTATCTACGGTTGTTAACTTTGATAATTGGTTGATATTGATAGATCTGAAATTGATTCTTAATGATGTCTAGTGGTGGAGAATGAAACCTTAACCATATTGTTCATATTTGATTCTTCTTACTTACTTGTTTTCTTACTTTTAGTTTGCTTATTTTTTATATTTATTTTTATTGGCTGGTTATACCGCCTAATTTGTATATTAACTTTGTTTTATTTTTATTGGCTGGTTATACCGCCTAATTTAGTATATATATTTTTATTGGCTGGTTATACCGCCTAATTTAGTATATATATTTTTATTGGCTGGTTATACCGCCTTACATCTTATTCTTATTATTTACTTTAGTTTAAATCTGGCTTCAAAAAACCCCTTTTCTTTTATTGTTTTCTTTGAATGTAAGTTTTAAACTATTAACTTATAAACTAAAACCCAATCCCTGAGGACTCGACCCTTGCTAACTATTATACTTACAATTTATCTTTTTAGTGCAAGGTTAAATAAGATACACTCTTTTGGGTGCATCAAATTTTTGGCGCCGTTGCCGGGGATTGTTTTCTTTAGTTTATTTGTTACTTGGTTTATTCTTATTTTCAGTTCTAATTAGTATTATTTTCTTGTACAATCATGTTTTTCTTTTCAAATTTTGAAAAAAAAAATAAAAAATAAAAAAGATGGAATTAAGCAATCTAACACTTGAAGAGTTGGTGGCATACATGAACATGGAGAATCAACAAGCCAATCTGACTTCCTCAGTTCAACAATTGGCCATGGGAGGATGTCAAGGCCATCAAGTGTTCCAAGACCAATAGTATGATCATTACTCAAACACTTACCATGAGGGATGGTGGGATCATACTAATTATGGCTACTCGAAAAATTACCAAGAAGTAGATCCTTATGCCAATTACACTCATCCATCTAGCTTCAATCAATCATGGTCTCAAGAACCAGATCTTTTTCAACCACCACATATGACTCAAAACTCAGGTACTTCTTTAGAAGATCTTGTCTATTCTCTTGTTACTGATTCTTTGCAATTTCAACAGGAAACAAGGGCAAGCATCCAGAGTTTGGAAAAGCAAATGAGCCAATTGGCTAGTAGTATGGTGGGATGGGTAGCACAAAGATCTGAAGAACTCCCAGCCCAAACGATGGTTAACCCAAAGGAGAATGCTACTATTGTGACCTTGAAGAATGAGGAACAAGATGAGGATGAAACAAAATTAGAGATGGATTCTATTCTTGAGGATAATGAAGCCAAAGATCCAAATAAGAGTATTTCGGCACCTGAGGTAACGTTTAAGGTTTCACTTTTTACTAATGTTTCTTCTCCACCTTTTCCTAGTAGATTTGCAAAGTTCAAGGAGGAAGAACATGAACAACACATGCCGGAAACCTTAAACAACTTGTTTGTGGAGGTCATTCAACAAGTATCAAAATATGCTCCATTCCTCGATGACATATGCACCACAAAGGATGATGGAATAATACTTGTAATGGAGAATGCATCCACTGTTGTGCAAAGAAAGCTTCCTCTCAAACGCAAAAATTTGGGAAATTTCATGTATGAGCCTGACAAGCCTAAAAAGCCAAGAAGGGGTGTTGGTTAGATTCAAAACACTAACTCAAGTGTTAATTGGGAAGGCAGCCCAATTAAAGATGAAATTGCCAACCTTCCATATTCAGATTTGCTTTCTCTTTCTTTTCCTTTTTCTTTTATTATTTTTATTGTTTTTATTTTTATTTCTTATGTTTCTTTGTTAATTGTGTTTATTGTTTTTAAGTTCATTTAGGCTGCATAAGTTTCTTTTGTTTAATAATTCTTTTCTCTTACATATAATTCTTGCATTGGGGAATAATAGCATTACATTAATGACAATGTAAGAATTATGTGTGGGGGGAAAAATTTAGGATTTTATTTAGAGTGTTTTGTTTTTGAGTCTTTTTATGTTGTTTTTCTTTCTGATCCTTGTTTTGAAAATAACTAGATGTAAATATAATTTTTTTAACCCCGGTTAAATGGCGGATAACGGTACTCCGTGATTATTTAAATCGGTTCCATCAGCTACCCACAAAACTGATATTGTATATAAATTTCTCTTCCAATTTCTCTTTCAATTTTTTTCATTTTTTTTTCAGGATGGATGATATTCTCACAAGATTGCAGAAACGATTTCCTCCTTTTCCTCGAAATATTTTACTGAAGTTTTACCAAGTTCGATTTGAAAGATTAAGAATGCTTATGCACAAAGGGATTCCTGGAGACATACGTTGGATAATTGAAGCCAAGGTACGTGAAGATGAATATCTTCCTGTTTTGCATTTACCAGGTACAGGTAGAAGCACTTTTGCAAAGAAGCGACGAGCAAAGCGCATGAGTTCAAATTGCCACAAATGTACACGATGGACGTGTAACGGTAAATGTCGTTCTATTGGGATTCCGTCCTCTAATCGAGATGATAAAATTGAATTCATTAAGGATGGACTGAGTAAGGAGAATTTGGGTAATATCCAACTTTCTCTTGAGACGCATCCTAGTGGAGACGTACAAAGAGAAATTCTTGATTTATGGCCGCAATTCCAAAGGGAATGGCAACATCTTGGGAATCTGATGATAAAAGACCCTGTTTGCCAGCTTGTAAGAAAACTGGATGGGAAGCATATCCTCGACTCATAGAAGGCGTTTAAGCCGTTTCTGGACGTAAAACCAGAGGAAGATGTGAGCCCCAATCACAACTACAATAAATGACTTCTCAGCTTTTGGTTTGATTTGCAATAACTTTATTTTGGTTTAATTTACGTGTTGTTCGATTTGTGTAATTATTCTCATTTTTGTTTTTTTTTTGTTTTTTTTTTTTTTTTTGCATTTGTCTTTTACGGTTGATTTTTTCTTCTCTTTTTGATTTTCTTCCTGAAATCACGCAAAAATCTTTTGTTAGGTTAACATTTTCTTCTGACAGGACAGATACACTTTCGGCGACATTATTACTCTTGTCTGATTCACTACTCAGTCCTCTATATATTACACCATGTACTCATTCTCTTTCAGGCACTCGAAAAAAAAAGAAAAAAAAATGGAAAGTACTTCGTCCCAACGCATTAAAAAAATTTGTGTTTTTGGAGGTGCTTATCCAGGGAAAAATAACATATTCGCTGATGAAGCCATAAGAGTTGGAGTAATACTTGCCCAACAAAAGATCCAGTTGATTTATGGAGGCGGTAGTACGGGTTTATTGGGAGCAGTCGCTACAGCAGCACACGCCGGAGGAAGTCCAGTTCTAGGAATCGTGCCAAAACTATTCACAGATTTTTGTGGACCTACCTTGGGTAAGGAAATACAAGTCTGGAGTATCCCTGAACGGATAACAATCATGTACCATTCTGCCGATGCATTCATTGCTTTACCAGGAGGTCTGGGTACATTGGAAGAAATAGCTTGCGTGGCTTCTTGGTCATCTTTGGTCACAAATAAGAAACCCATTGGTTTGCTTAATATTAATGGTTATTTTAGTAATTTGCTTTCATATTTAGATAATGCTGTGGATAATGGATTCATGTTTTCAGAGGCAAGGAGAACCATAATTTCTGCTACAACCATTGAAGATTTACTCAAAAAGCTCCAAGCTTATGAGTGTTTATCTGCTACGGTTGTTTCGCAAACGCTCGGAAAAAGAAAAAGAGATATGGACGAGCAAGGAGTGGATTGCACTTTGTCTTTGTGACATTATCTAACATTTTGTTTGTTGTGTCTCAGTTATAATAAGTGGTTAGCAACCTCTGCAGGTAATATCTCCTAAATTCTACCTTTAAAATTTGACATTGGGGATAATGTCATATTTTAGTAGGGGATAAGGGACATATTTTGCTAATTTAAAAAAAAAAAAAAAAGTTTGTTATGTTTTAAGCCATTTAGAAGTATTCATTTTGAACAAGGTCTGAGTAAGGGAGACTTGAGACATACCTTGTCAGTTTGATTTCTTCTTTTCAAAAAAAAAAAAAAAAAAAAAAAGTTGTTATGTTTTAAGCCATTTAGAAGTATTCATTCTGAACAAGGTCTGAGTAAGGGAGACTTGAGACATACCTTGTCAGTTTGATTTTAATCTTTTTATGTTTACTTGTTAATTTTTGTTTAGTATTTTAGGATTATTTAGGTTGCATGAGTTTGTTTTGTTTTGAGTCTTAGTTGTTCCTATTCTTATGTTATTAGTTCTTTTCTCTTACACATGATTCTTTCATTTGGGTTAATAGACTTACATTGAGGACAATGTAAGAATTAAGTGTGGGGGGAATGATTTAGGATTTCTTTTATTTTTGTCTACTATTTTTTTTTTATGAGTCTTTATTATAATTTTTAGTGTGTTTTAGTTCCTTTTTAATACACTGATGAGATATGAATTGCATAAGTCTAAAACAGAGTTATTAGTGAGAAGATTTTCATGAGAATTGAGCTTGATATCATTTTTTTTTATGAGCCAATGTTAATATGATATGTTGATTGAGAAAGAAGCATGTTTAGACTTAATCTGACTTGTATAATCATCCTTGTGAGTTTTTGAGCCTATATGATTGATGCATTATACAAATCAATCTAATTTCTTTCTTGAGTGCTCTTATGATTACATGATTCTCTAGAACTTGCTTTAAACCATTTGAGACTATATTGATGCATGTGACAACATGAATATGATAGAGGCATTAGGATATTTAGCCAGGGCCAAACAGCCATCCCTTATTGATGTTCCAAGAGAACACACCCTTAGTGAACCAATTTGAGCCTACATTGAATAAGCTATCTCTTTGGTAACCATAACTTGTCCCTAATCTAAATATACTTATATCTTTACCTTTGTTCCAAAGATGAATTAGCATGTTTTGAGACAAGTTGCAAACACAAGGAAGATCTATTGAAAATTTGGGTTAGAAACAAGAAATAAGTGTGGGGGGGAAAGAAAAGAAAAGTCAAAAAAAAAAAAAAAAAAATAAATGGAATACTGGCAAATACATTCAAAAAAAAAATATGAATCATCTCTTGAATTTTGGGAAAAAGAAAAAGATGTTACAAAGTTGTTCAGAATGAAGAAAAGGCCCAACATGAATATCCGGCCTAGGTGACTATGTACTTGTAAAGAGTTTTGAGAAGTTTCTTTGTATGATCTTTTTATGTCTCTAAACTTTATGAACTCTTTGGAACCTTTGTGATATCTTTATCCTTTTGTTCTTCAACCACATTACAAACCCCTTGGCCCCATTACAACCTCGATTAAAGACCTCTTGATTCATGAAGTTGTATGATCTAAATAGTGGAGAATAGGTGGACAAGCAAGAATATGGTAGAACTGTTTTCATGAGATTGATTGAGTGTAAACACTTCACCACTACTTTAAAGAGTGAAAATCATGAGGGTATCCCATGTGAGAAGTTGAGATTAAATTTGAACATGCACTATTTTGATTGAGATATGTTATGTTAATATTGGCTTAACTCAAACAATTTACATTCAAGCTTGATTTTTTGTGAAATTCTTTAAGCTATTGATTAGTTTATAAGACTTGTTCAAAGATTGTCTCTAATTTGTATTGAAAGGATTAGGAATAAATATTTTTAGTATATATAGTTTATTTATATTTTAGTTTTTCAATGTTTGTGGGTATCGTTCTAGTAAACCCTCACGAGACTCAACTCGTCCACTAGGGACACCTAGGGGTTTAAAGGCTTGTGTCACATGCTAAGTGCCACCGTGATTTCCTACGAAAATGGATTAAATTAGATTTTCTTATTTTATTTTTATTGAGTCGTTGCTAGGGACTAGCAACAATCTAAGTGTGGGGGTGTGATAACTCGTATAATTATATAGTTTTTAGTTATGTTTTATTATTGTTTTGTGTCAAATACGAGTTATTATTGTTTAGTCTAATTGTGTTTATGATCTTTTATATTTTTATGTATTTTGGTGTTTTTCACAAGTTTCTTTGAGTGATTTCAGATTACTAGAATTAAGGGCAAATCCAGTTCAGTTCCAGTTCCGACACCTTTTGCCATATCAGCTATATCTCGAGTTTCACTAAAGCAATAAGGCCGAAATTTGTAGCCGTGCAAAGCTATGAGGCATATCTATCTTTTTCATGTTTTACACTTCTTGAAACGGAGTCGTTTTCCCTAGCGAAATCGACCATCAAGTTGGCTGATGTGCAATGACGTCTGTGCTGACCTGTTTTCGTATTTTGCCCATATCTACTTATCCACATCAGCAAATGAGCTGATTCCAACGGATATGGATCCGTACCTGATAGGGTAACATTTTTCTAGAAGACCATGTGATCAGATAAGGCCTCCAAAACTGACAAAATCGACCATCAAGTTGGCTGATCAAAATTGTCATGTATGACGAAAATTGTTAGAAAAATGCACCCACCTATTATACCTACCTTTGAAATTTGTAAAGCTTGTCTCTTGTCATTTAGCCCTCCAAAATGTGTATAAATAGAGGGCCTTGGATGATTGTAAGGGATCATATTGTACATAGGTAGGATATTAGCCATTTTAATAAAATTCTCTAAGTTTTCTTCTTCTTTCTTTTCTCTAGTTTTCTTTCTTTTCTCTAGTTTTCTTTTTCTTTAGAGAGAGCAAGAGGTTGGATAATTAATATTCTTCCTCTTCTTCTTTCTTTCTTTTATTTTCTTCTTAGATTTTCTTTAATTTTATGTTTATGTTTACAATGCCTATGCTAGGCTAAACTTCTATTTGGTTAAGGGTGATTTCAAAGCCCTAGACATGTTTTGTGATTGATTTTCAGATTCTATCTATCATTAATTTTCTATCAAAGTTGCTTATGTTCTTCTACAAGAATTGTTCATGATGTTGTCTTGATTTATTTAGGTGTACAACTAGATAGATCTTGACAATTATCTATTGCTAGTTTAGGAGTCTTGATCCGTGTAATTGTCTTGATTTCCTATTCATAAGTGGCAATTTGTGATTAATGATTATGGTCAAGTTTTCAATAATTGCAAAGTGGAACATAACCTAAGTTGAACAATCCGAGCTTATGTGTTTGTTGCTTAGATCAACCTATCTTTCTCATCATAAAGCTGCCATTAAATTGAATTTAGAGAGCTTATTCTAGGTTGTTTAATGGTTAGAGATTAAATAGAGAGCTTGTTCTATTTAACGACAAACTAAGGAAAGATTGGGATAACAGAGCTTGTTGTTATCTACGGTTGTTAACTTTGATAGTTGGTTGATATTGATAGATCTGAAATTGATTCTTAATGATGTCTAGTGGTGGAGAATGAAACCTTAACCATATTTTTCATATTTGATTCTTCTTACTTACTTGTTTTCTTACTTTTCTAGTTTGCTTATTTTTAAAAGTATATTTATTTTTATTGGCTGGTTATACCGCCTAATTTGTATATTAACTTTGTTTTATTTTTATTGGCTGGTTATACCGCCTAATTTAGTATATATATTTTTATTGGCTGGTTATACCGCCTAATTTAGTATATATATTTTTTATTGGCTGGTTATACCGCCTTGCATCTTATTCTTATTATTTACTTTAGTTTAAATCTGGCTTCAAAAACCCCTTTTATTTTATTATTTTCTTTGAACGTAAGTTATAAACTAATAACTCATAGATTAAAACCCAATCCCTGAGGACTCGACCCTTGCTAATCATTATACTTACAATTGATCTTTTTAGTGCAAGGTTAAATAAGATACACTCTTTTGGGTGTACCAAATTTTTGGCGCCGTTGCCGGGGATTGTTTTCTTTAGTTTATTTGTTATTTGGTTTATTCTTATTTTCAGTTCTAATTACTATTATTTTCTTGTACATACATGTTTTTCTTTTCAAATTTTGAAAAAAAAAATAAAAAAAAAAGATGGAATTAAGCAATCTAACACTTGAAGAGTTGGTGGCATACATGAACATGGAGAATCAACAAGCCAATCTCACTTCCTCAGTTCAACAATTGGCCATGGGAGGATGTCAAGGCCTTCAATGGTTCCAAGACCAACCGCATGATCATTACTCCAACACTTACCATGAGGGATGGTGGGATCATACTAATTATGGCTACTCGAAAAATTACCAAGAAGTAGATCCTTATGCCAATTACACTCATCCATCTAGCTTCAATCAATCATGGTCCCAAGAACCAGATCTTTTTCAACCACCACATATGACTCAAAACTCAGGTACTTCTTTAGAAGATCTTGTCTATTCTCTTGTTACTGATACATTGCAATTTCAACAGGAAACAAGGGCAAGCATCCAGAGTTTGGAAAAGCAAATGATCCAATTGACTAGTAGTATGGTGGGATGGGTAGCACAAAGATCTGAAGAACTCCCTGCCCAAACAATGATTAACCCAAAGGAGAATACTACTATTGTGACCTTGAGGAATGAGGAACAAGATGAGGATGAGACAAAATTAGAGATGAATTCTATTCTTGAGGATAATGAAGCCAATGATCCAAATAAGAGTATTTCAGCACCTGAGGTAACGTTTGAGATTCCAATTTTTACTAATGTTTCTTCTCCACCTTTTCCTAGTAGATTCGCAAAGTTCAAGGAGGATGAACATGAACAAGACACGCTGGAAACCTTAAACAGTTTGTTTGTGGATGTCATTCAACAAGTACCAAAAGATGCATCATTCCTCAAAGAGCTATACCCCACCAAGAATGATGAAATAATACGTGTGGGGGAGAATGCATTGGCTGTTTTGCAAAGAAAACTTCCTCCAAAACGCAAAAATCCGAGAAGTTTCATGTATGAGCCTAACAAGCCTAAAAAGCCAAGAAGGGGAATTGGCTAGGCTGAAAACAATCAATCAAGTGCTAATTGGGGGAGACAGCCTAATTAGTGAAAGCATTGCCAAACTGCCATCCTCAGATTTGCTCTCTTTTTCTTTATCTTTTTTTTATGTTTCTTTGTTAATTGTGTTTAGTGTTTTTAAGTTCATTTAGGCTGCATAAGTTTATTTTGTTTAATAGTTCTTTTCACTTACACATGATTCTTTCATTTGGGTTAATAGCATTACATTAATGACAATGTAAAAATTATGTGTGGGGGGAAGAATTTAGGATTTTATTTAGAGTGTTTTATTTTTGAGTCTTTTTATGTTGTTTTTTTTTTTTTTTTTTTTTTATCCTTGTTTTGAAAATAACTAGATGTAAATATAATTTTTATTTTTTTTAACCCCGGTTAAATGGCGGATAACGGTACTCCGTGATTATTTAAATCGGTTCCATCAGCTACCCACAAAACTGATATTGTATATAAATTTCTCTTCCAATTTCTCTTTCAATTTTTTTTCATTTTTTTTTCAGGATGGATGATATTCTCACAAGATTGCAGAAACGATTTCCTCCTTTTCCTCGAAATATTTTACTGAAGATTTACCAAGTTTGACTTGAAAGATTAAGAATGCTTATGCACAAAGGGATTCCTGACGACATACGTTGGATAATTGAAGCCAACGTACGTGAAGATGAATATCTTCCTGTTTTGCATTTACCAGGTACAGGTAGAAGCACTTTTGCAAAGAAGCGACGAGCAAAGCGCATGAGTTCAAATTGCCACAAATGTGCACGATGGACGTGTAACGGTAAATGTCGTTCTATTGGGATTCCGTCCTCTAATCGAGATGATAAAATTGAATTCATTAAGGATGGACTGAGTAAGGAGAATTTGGGTAATATCCAACTTTCTCTTGAGACGCATCCTAGTGGAGACGTACAAAGAGAAATTCTTGATTTATGGCAGCAATTCCAAAGGGAATGGCAACATCTTGGGAATCTGATGTTAAAAGACCCTGTTTGCCAGCTTGTAAGAAAACTGGATGGGAAGCATATCCTCGACTCATAGAAGGCGTTTAAGCCGTTTCTGGACGTAAAACCAGAGGACGATGTGAGCCACAATCACAACTACAATAAATGACTTCTCAGCTTTTGGTTTGATTTGCAATAACTTTATTTCGGTTTAATTTACGTGTTGTTCGATTTGTGTAATTATTCTCGTTTTTTTTTTTATTATTCTTTTACGGTTGATTTTTTCTTCTCTTTTTGATTTTCTTCCTGAAATCACGCAAAAATCTTTTGTTAGGTTAACATTTTCTTCTGACAGGTCAGATACACTTTCGGCGACATTATTACTCTTGTCTGATTCACTACCCAGTCCTCTATATATTACACCATGTACTCATTCTCTTTCAGGCACTCGAAGAAAAAAAAAATGGAAAGTACTTCATCCCAGCGCATTAAAAAAATTTGTGTCTTTGGAGGTGCTTATCCAGGGAAAAATAACATATTCGCTGATGAAGCCATAAGAGTTGGAGTAATACTTGCCCAACAAAAGATCCACTTGATTTATGGAGGCGGTAGTACGGGTTTAATGGGAGCAGTCGCTACAGCAGCACACGCCGGAGGAAGTCCAGTTCTAGGAATCGTGCCAAAACTATTCACAAGTTTTTGGGGACCTACCGTGGGTAAGGAAATACAAGTTTGGAGTATCCCTGAACGGATGACAATCATGTACCATTCTGCCGATGCATTCATTGCTCTACCAGGAGGTCTGGGTACATTGGAAGAAATAGCTTGCGTGGCTTCTTGGTCATCTTTGGTCACAAATAAGAAACCCATTGGTTTGCTTAATATTAATGGTTATTTTAGTAATTTGCTTTCATATTTAGATAATGCTGTGGATAATGGATTCATGTTTTCAGAGGCAAGGAGAACCATAATTTCTGCTACAACCATTGAAGATTTACTCAAAAAGCTCCAAGCTTATGAGTGTTTATCTGCTACGGTTGTTTCGCAAACGCTCGGAAAAAGAAAAAGAGATATGGACGAGCAAGGAGTGGATTGCACTTTGTCTTTGTGACATTATCTAACATTTTTCTTGTTGTGTCTCAGTTATAATAAGTGGTTAGCAACCTCTGCAGGTAATATCTCCTAAATTCCACCTTTAAAATTTGACATTGGGGACAATGTCATATTTTAGTAGGGGGTAAGGGACATATTTTGCTAATTTAAAAAAAAAAATAAAAAATTAAGAAGTATTCATTCTGAACAAGGTCTGAGTAAGGGAGACTTGAGACATACCTTGTCAGTTTGATTTCTTCTTTTCAAAAAAAAAAAAGAAAAAAGAAAAAGAAAAGTTTGTTGTGTTTTAAGCAATTTAGAAGTATTCATTCTGAACAAGGTCTGAGTAAGGGAGACTTGAGACATACCTTGTCAGTTTGATTTTAATCTTTTTATGTTTACTTGTTAATTTTTGTTTAGTATTTTAGGATTATTTAGGTTGCATGGTTTTGTTTTGTTTTGAGTCTTAGTTGTTCCTATTCCTATGTTATTAGTTCTTTTCTCTTACACATGATTCTTTCATTTGAGTTAATAGACTTACATTGAGGACAATGTAAGAATTAAGTGTGGGGGGAATGATTTAGGATTTCTTTTATTTTTGTCTACTATTTTTTTTTATGAGTCTTTATTATTATTATTATTATTATTATTATTATTATTATTATTTTTAGTGTTTTAGTTACTTTCAATACTATGATGAGATATGAATTGCCTAAGTCTAAAACAGATTTATTAGTGAGAAGATTTTCATGAGAATTGAGCTTGATGTCAACCTTTTTATGAGCCAATGTTAATATGATATGTTGATTGAGAAAGAAGCATGTTTAGACTTAATCTGACTTGTATAATCATCCTTGTGAGTTTTTGAGCCTATAATGATTGATGCATTATACAAATCAATCTAATGTCTTTCTTGAGTGCTCTTATGATTACATGATTCTCTAGAACTTGCTTTAAACCGTTTGAGACTATATTGATGCATGTGACAACATGAATATGATAGAGGCATTAGGATTTTTAGCCAGGGCCAAACAACCATCCCTTATTGATGTTCCAAGAGAACACACCCTTAGTGAACCAATTTGAGCCTACATTGAATGAGCTATCTCTTTGGTAACCATAACTTGTCCCTAACCTAAATATACTTATATCTTTACCTTTGTTCCAAAGATGAATTAGCATGATTTGAGACAAGTTGCAAAGACAAGGGATATTTTTTTGGTTAGAAACAAGAAATAAGTGTGGGGGGAAAAGAAAAGAAAAGTCAAGAGAAAAAGAAATGGAATACTGGCAAATACATTCCTATATAAAAAAAAAAATGAATCATCTCTTGAATTTGTGGAAAAAGAAAAGGATGTTACAAAGTTGTTTAGAATGAAGAAAAGGCCCAACATGAATATCCGGCCTAGGTGACTATGTACTTGTAAAGAGTTTTGAGAAGTTTCTTTGTATAATCTTTTTATGTCTCTAAACTTTATGAACTCTTTGGAACCTTTGTGATATCTTTATCCTTTTGTTCTTCAACCACATTACAAACCCCTTGGCCCCATTACAACCTTGATTAAAGACCTCTTGATTTATGAAGTTGCATGATCTTTTAGTGGAGAATAGGTGGACAAGCAAGCATATGGTAGAAGTGTTTTCATGAGATTGATTGAGTGTAAACACTTTACCACTACTTTAAAGAGTGAAAATCAAGAGAGTATCCCATGTGAGAAGTTGAGATTAAATTTGAACATGCACTATTTTGATTGAGATATGTTATGCTAATATTGGCTTAACTCAAACAATTTACATTCAAGCATGATTTTTTGTGAAATTCTTTAAGCTATTGATTAGTTTATAAGACTTGTTCAAAGATTGTCTCTAATTTGTATTGAAAGGATTAGGAGTAAATATTTTTAGAATATGTAGTTTATTTAAATTTTAATTTTTCAATGTTTGTGGGTATCGTTCTAGTAAACCCTCACGAGACTAAACTCGTCCACTAGGGACACCTAGGGGTTTAAAGGCTTGTGTCACATGCTAAGTGCCACCGTGATTTCCTACGAAAGTGGATTAGATTAGATTTTCTTATTTTATTTTTATTGAGTCGTTGCTAGGGACTAGCAACAATCTAAGTGTGGGGGTGTGATAACTCGTATAATTATATAGTTTTTAGTTATGTTTTATTATTGTTTTGTGTCAAATACGAGTTATTATTGTTTAGTCTAATTGTGTTTATGATCTTTTATATTTTTATGTAATTTGGTGTTTTTCACAAGTTTCTTTGAGTGATTTCAGATTACTAGAATTAAGGGCAAATCCAGTTCAGTTCCAGTTCCGACACATTTTTCCATATCAGCTATATCTGGCGTTTCACTGAAGCAATAAGGCTGAAATTTGTAGCCGTGCAAAGCTAAGAGGCATATCTATCTTTTTCATGTTTTATACTTCTTGAAACGGAGTCGTTTTCCCTAGCGAAATCGACCATCAAGTTGGCTGATGTGCAATGACGTCTGTGCTGACCTGTTTTCGTATTTTGCCCATATCTGCTTATCCACATCAGCAAATGAGCTGATTCCAATGGCTATGGATCCGTAACTGATACGGGAACCTTTGTCTAGAAGACCATATGATCAGATCAGGCCTCTAATATTGACGAAATCGACCATCAAGTTGGCTGATGTGCAATGACGTCTGTGCTGACATGTTTTCGTATTTTGCCCATATCGGCTTATCCACATCAGCAAATGAGCTGATTTCAACGGATATGGATCCGTAACTGATAGGGAAACATTTTTCTAGAAGACCATGTGATCAGATAAGGCCTGCAAAATTGACAAAATCGACCATCAAGTTGGCTGATCAAAATCGTCATGTATGACGAAAATTGTTAGAAAATGCACCCACCTATTATACCTACCTTTGAAATTTGTAAAGCTTGTCTCTTGTCATTTAGCCCTCCAAAATGTGTATAAATAGAGGGCCTTGGATGATTGTAAGGGATCATATTGTACATAGGTAGGATATTAGCCATTGTAATAAAATTCTCTAAGTTTTCTTCTTCTTTCTTTTCTCTAGTTTTCTTTTTCTTTAGAAAGAGCAAGAGGTTGGATAATTAATATTCTTCTTCTTCTTCTTTCTTTCTTTTATTTTCTTCTTAGATTCTATTTAATTTTATGTTTATAATGCCTATGCTAGGCTAAACTTCTATTTGGTTAAGGGTGATTTCAAAGCCCTAGACATGTTTTGTGATTGATTTTCAGATTCTATCTATCATTAATTTTCTATCAAAGTTGCTTATGTTCTTCTACAAGAATTGTTCATGATGTTGTCTTGATTTATTTAGGTGTACAACTAGATAGATCTTGACAATTATCTATTGCTAGTTTAGGAGTCTTGATCCGTGTAATTGTCTTGATTTCCTATTCATAAGTGGCAATTTGTGATTAATGATTATGGTCAAGTTTTCAATAATTGCAAAGTGGAACATAACCTAAGTTGAACAATCCGAGCTTATGTGTTTGTTGCTTAGATCAACCTATCTTTCTCATCATAAAGCTGCCATTAAATTGAATTTAGAGAGCTTATTCTAGGTTGTTTAATGGTTAGAGATTAAATAGAGAGCTTGTTCTATTTAACGACAAACTAAGGAAAGATTGGGATAACAGAGCTTGTTGTTATCTACGGTTGTTAACTTTGATAGTTGGTTGATATTGATAGATCTGAAATTGATTCTTAATGATGTCTAGTGGTGGAGAATGAAACCTTAACCATATTTTTCATATTTGATTCTTCTTACTTACTTGTTTTCTTACCTTTCTAGTTTGCTTATTTTTAAAAGTATATTTATTTTTATTGGCTGGTTATACCGCCTAATTTGTATATTAACTTTGTTTTATTTTTATTGGCTGGTTATACCGCCTAATTTAGTATATATATTTTTATTGGCTGGTTATACCGCCTAATTTAGTATATATATTTTTTATTGGCTGGTTATACCGCCTTGCATCTTATTCTTATTATTTACTTTAGTTTAAATCTGGCTTCAAAAACCCCTTTTATTTTATTATTTTCTTTGAACGTAAGTTATAAACTAATAACTCATAGATTAAAACCCAATCCCTGAGGACTCGACCCTTGCTAATCATTATACTTACAATTGATCTTTTTAGTGCAAGGTTAAATAAGATACACTCTTTTGGGTGTACCACCGCCTAATTTAGTATATATATTTTTATTGGCTGGTTATACCGCCTAATTTAGTATATATATTTTTATTGGCTGGTTATACCGCCTTACATCTTATTCTTATTATTTACTTTAGTTTAAATCTGGCTTCAAAAAACCCCTTTTCTTTTATTGTTTTCTTTGAATGTAAGTTTTAAACTATTAACTTATAAACTAAAACCCAATCCCTGAGGACTCGACCCTTGCTAACTATTATACTTACAATTTATCTTTTTAGTGCAAGGTTAAATAAGATACACTCTTTTGGGTGCATCACTTAACCATATTTTTCATATTTGATTCTGCTTACTTACTTGCTTTCTTACTTTTCTAGTTTGCTTATTTTTAAAAGTATATTTATTTTTATTGGCTGGTTATACCGCCTAATTTGTATATTAACTTTGTTTTATTTTTATTGGCTGGTTATACCGCCTAATTTAGTATATATATTTTTATTGGTTGGTTATACCGCCTAATTTAGTATATATATTTTTATTGGCTGGTTATACCGCCTTGCATCTTATTCTTATTATTTACTTTAGTTTAAATCTGGCTTCAAAAACCCATTTTCTTTTATTGTTTTCTTTGAACGTAAGTTATAAACTAATAACTCATAGATTAAAACCCAATCCTTGAGGACTCGACCCTTGCTAATCATTATACTTACAATTGATCTTTTTAGTGCAAGGTTAAATAAGATACACTCTTTTGGGTGCATCAAAATTTTGGCGCCGTTGCCGGGGATTGTTTTCTTTAGTTTATTTGTTACTTGGTTTATTCTTATTTTCAGTTCTAATTAGTATTATTTTCTTGTACATACATGTTTTTCTTCTCAAATTTTGAAAACAAAAAAGATGGAATTAAGCAATCTAACACTTGAAGAGTTGGTGGCATACATGAACATGGAGAATCAACAAGCCAATCTCACTTCCTCAGTTCAACAATTGGCCATGGGAGGATGTCAAGGCCATCAAGTGTTCCAAGACCAACAGTATGATCATTACTCAAACACTTACCATGAGGGATTGTGGTGCACCCAAAAGAGTGTATCTTATTTAACCTTGCACTAAAAAGATCAATTGTAAGTATAATGATTAGCAAGGATCGAGTCCTCAGGGATTGGGTTTTAATCTATGAGTTATTAGTTTATAACTTACGTTGAAAGAAAACAATAAAAGAAAATGGGTTTTTGAAGCCAGATTTAAACTAAAGTAAATAATAAGAATAAGATGCAAGGCGGTATAACCAGCCAATAAAAATATATATACTAAATTAGGCGGTATAACCAGCCAATAAAAATATATATACTAAATTAGGCGGTATAACCAGCCAATAAAAATAAAACAAAGTTAATATACAAATTAGGCGGTATAACCAGCCAATAAAAATAAATATACTTTTAAAAATGAGCAAACTAGAAAAGTAAGAAAACAAGTAAGTAAGAAGAATCAAATATGAAAAATATGGTTAAGGTTTCATTCTCCACCACTAGACATCATTAAGAATCAATTTCAGATCTATCAATATCAACCAACTATCAAAGTTAACAACCGTAGATAACAACAAGCTCTGTTATCCCAATCTTTCCTTAGTTTGTCGTTAAATAGAACAAGCTCTCTATTTAATCTCTAACCATCAAACAACCTAGAATAAGCTCTCTAGATTCAATTTAATGGCAGCTTTATGATGAGAAAGATAGGTTGATCTAAGCAACAAACACATAAGCTCGGATTGTTCAACTTAGGTTATGTTCCACTTTGCAATTATTGAAAACTTGACCATAATCATTAATCACAAATTGCCACTTATGAATAGGAAATCAAGACAATTACACGGATCAAGACTCCTAAACTAGCAATAGATAATTATCAAGATCTATCTAGTTGTACACCTAAACAAATCAAGACAACATCATGAACAATTCTTGTAGAAGAACATAAGCAACTTTGATAGAAAATTAATGATAGATAGAATCTGAAAATCAATCACAAAACATGTCTAGGGCTTTGAAATCACCCTTAACCAAATAGAAGTTTAGCCTAGCATAGGCATTATAAACATAAAATTAAATAGAATCTAAGAAGAAAATAAAAGAAAGAAAGAAGAAGAAGAAGAATATTAATTATCCAACCTCTTGCCCTTTCTAAAGAAAAAGAAAACTAGAGAAAAGAAAGAAGAAGAAAACTTAGAGAATTTTATTACAAAGGCTAATATCCTACCAATGTACAATATGATCCCTTACAATCATCCAAGGCCCTCTATTTATACACATTTTGGAGGGCTAAATGACAAGAGACAAGCTTTACAAATTTCAAAGGTAGGTATAATAGGTGGGTGCATTTTTCTAACAATTTTCGTCATACATGACAATTTTGATCAGCCAACTTGATGGTCGATTTTGTCAATTGTGGAGGCCTTATCTGATCACATGGTCTTCTAGAAAAATGTTACCCTATCAGTTACGGATCCATAGCCGTTGGAATCAGCTCATTTGCTGATGTGGATAAGTAGATATGGGCAAAATACGAAAACAAGTCAGCACAGACGTCATTGCACATCAGCCAACTTGATGGTCGATTTCGCTAGGGAAAACGACTCCGTTTCAAGAAGTGTAAAACATGAAAAAGATAGATATGCCTCTTAGCTTTGCACGGCTACAAATTTCAGCCTTATTGCTTCAGTGAAACGCCAGATATAGCTGATATGGAAAAATGTGTCGGAACTGGAACTGAACTGGATTTGCCCTTAATTCTAGTAATCTGAAATCACTCAAAGAAACTTGTGAAAAACACCAAATTACATAAAAATATAAAAGATCATAAACACAATTAGACTAAACAATAATAACTCGTATTTGACACAAAACAATAATAAAACATAACTAAAAACTATATAATTATACGAGTTATCACACCCCCACACTTAGATTGTTGCTAGTCCCTAGCAACGACTCAATAAAAATAAAATAAGAAAATCTAATTTAATCCATTTTCGTAGGAAATCACGGTGGCACTTAGCATGTGACACAAGCCTTTAAACCCCTAGGTGTCCCTAGTGGACGAGTTTAGTCTCGTGAGGGTTTACTAGAACGATACCCACAAACATTGAAAAACTAAAATATAAATAAACTACATATACTAAAAATATTTACTCCTAATCTTTTCAATACAAATTAGAGACAATCTTTGAACAAGTCTTATAAACTAATCAATAGGTTAAAGAATTTCACAAAAAATCAAGCTTGTATGTAAATTGTTTGAGTTAAGCCAATATTAACATAACATATCTCAATCAAAATAGTGCATGTTCAAATTTAATCTCAACTTCTCACATGGGATACCCTCATGATTTTCACTCTTTAAAGTAGTGGTGAAGTGTTTACACTCAATCAATCTCATGAAAACAGTTCTACCATATTCTTGCTTGTCCACCTATTCTCCACTATTTAGATCATACAACTTCATGAATCAAGAGGTCTTTAATCGAGGTTGTAATGGGGCCAAGGGGTTTGTAATGTGGTTGAAGAACAAAAGGATAAAGATATCAAAAAGGTTCCAAAGAGTTCATAAAGTTTAGAGACATAAAAAGATCATACAAAGAAACTTCTCAAAACTCTTTACAAGTACATAGTCACCTAGGCCGGATATTCATGTTGGACCTTTTCTTCATTCTGAACAACTTTGTAACATCTTTTTCTTTTTCCCAAAATTCAAGAGATGATTCATATTTTTTTTTTTTGAATGTATTTGCCAGTATTCCATTTCTTTTTTTTTTTTTTTTTTTTTTGACTTTTCTTTTCTTTCCCCCCCACACTTATTTCTTGTTTCTAACCCAAATTTTCAATAGATCTTCCTTGTCTTTGCAACTTGTCTCAAAACATGCTAATTCATCTTTGGAACAAAGGTAAAGATATAAGTATATTTAGGTTAGGGACAAGTTATGGTTACCAAAGAGATAGCTTATTCAATGTAGGCTCAAATTGGTTCACTAAAGGTGTGTTCTCTTGGAACATCAATAAGGGATGGCTGTTTGGCCCTGGCTAAAAATCCTAATGCCTCTATCATATTCATGTTGTCACATGCATCAATATAGTCTCAAATGGTTTAAAGCAAGTTCTAGAGAATCATGTAATCATAAGAGCACTCAAGAAAGAAATTAGATTGATATGTATAATGCATCAATCATATAGGCTCAAAAACTCACAAGGATGATTATACAAGTCAGATTAAGTCTAAACATGCTTCTTTCTCAATCAACATATCATATTAACATTGGCTCATAAAACAAAATGATATCAAGCTCAATTCTCATGAAAATCTTCTCACTAATAACTCTGTTTTAGACTTATGCAATTCATATCTCATCATTGTATTAAAAAGGAACTAAAACACACTAAAAATTATAATAAAGACTCATAAAAAAAATAGTAGACAAAAATAAAAGAAATCCTAAATCATTCCCCCCACACTTAATTCTTACATTGTCCTCAATGTAAGTCTATTAACCCAAATGAAAGAATCATGTGTAAGAGAAAAGAACTAATAACATAAGAATAGGAACAGCTAAGACTCAAAACAAAACAAACTCATGCAACCTAAATAATCTTAAAATACTAAACAAAAATTAACAAGTAAACATAAAAAGATTAAAATCAAACTGACAAGGTGTGTCTCAAGTCTCCCTTACTCAGACCTTGTTCAGAATGAATACTTCTAAATGGCTTAAAACACAACAAATTTTTTTTTTTTTTTTAAATTAGCAAAATATAGCAAAATATGTCCCTTACCCCCTACTAAAATATGACATTGTCCCCAATGTCAAATTTTAAAGGTAGAATTTAGGAGATATTACCTGCAGAGGTTGCTAACCACTTATTATAACTGAGACACAACAAGCAAAATGTTAGATAATGTCACAAAGACAAAGTGCAATCCACTCCTTGCTCATCCATATCTCTTTTTCTTTTTCCGAGCGTTTGCGAAACAACCGTAGCAGATAAACACTCATAAGCTTGGAGCTTTTTGAGTAAATCTTCAATGGTTGTAGCAGAAATTATGGTTCTCCTTGCCTCTGAAAACATGAATCCATTTTCCACAGCATTATCTAAATATGAAAGCAAATTACTAAAATAACCATTAATATTAAGCAAACCAATGGGTTTCTTATTTGTGACCAAAGATGACCAAGAAGCCACGCAAGCTATTTCTTCCAATGTACCCAGACCTCCTGGTAAAGCAATGAATGCATCGGCAGAATGGTACATGATTGTCATCCGTTCAGGGATACTCCAGACTTGTATTTCCTTACCCACGGTAGGTCCACAAAAACTTGTGAATAGTTTTGGCACGATTCCTAGAACTGGACTTCCTCCGGCGTGTGCTGCTGTAGCGACTGCTCCCATTAAACCCGTACTACCGCCTCCATAAATCAAGTGGATCTTTTGTTGGGCAAGTATTACTCCAACTCTTATGGCTTCATCAGCGAATATGTTATTTTTCCCTGGATAAGCACCTCCAAAGACACAAATTTTTTTAATGCGCTGGGATGAAGTACTTTCCATTTTTTTTTTCGAGTGCCTGAAAGAGAATGAGTACATGGTGTAATATATAGAGGACTGAGTAGTGAATCAGACAAGAGTAATAATGTCGCCGAAAGTGTATCTGACCTGTCAGAAGAAAATGTTAACCTAACAAAAGATTTTTGCGTGATTTCAGGAAGAAAATCAAAAAGAGAAGAAAAAATCAACCGTAAAAGACAAATAAAAAAAAACGAGAATAATTACACAAATCGAACAACACGTAAATTAAAACAAAATAAAGTTATTGCAAATCAAACCAAAAGCTGAGAAGTCATTTATTGTAGTTGTGATTGTGGCTCACATCTTCCTCTGGTTTTACGTCCAGAAACGGCTTAAACGCCTTCTATGAGTCGAGGATATGCTTCCCATCCAGTTTTCTTACAAGCTGGCAAACAGGGTCTTTTAACATCAGATTCCCAAGATGTTGCCATTCCCTTTGGAATTGCGGCCATAAATCAAGAATTTCTCTTTGTACGTCTCCACTAGGATGCGTCTCAAGAGAAAGTTGGATATTACCCAAATTCTCCTTACTCAGTCCATCCTTAATGAATTCAATTTTATCATCTCGATTAGAGGACGGAATCCCAATAGAACGACATTTACCGTTACACGTCCATCGTGCACATTTGTGGCAATTTGAACTCATGCGCTTTGCTCGTCGCTTCTTTGCAAAAGTGCTTCTACCTGTACCTGGTAAATGCAAAACAGGAAGATATTCATCTTCACGTACCTTGGCTTCAATTATCCAACGTATGTCGTCAGGAATCCCTTTGTGCATAAGCATTCTTAATCTTTCAAGTCGAACTTGGTAAAGCTTCAGTAAAATATTTCGAGGAAAAGGAGGAAATCGTTTCTGCAATCTTGTGAGAATATCATCCATCCTGAAAAAAAAAATGAAAAAAATGAAAGAGAAATTGGAAGAGAAATTTATATACAATATCAGTTTTGTGGGTAGCTGATGGAACCGATTTAAATAATCACGGAGTACCGTTATCCGCCATTTAACCGGGGTTAAAAAAATAAATTAAAAATTATATTTACATCTTGTAAGAGAAAAGAACTATTAAACAAAAGAAAAGAAAAACAATAAAAGATAGAATGATGGAGAGTAAGGAATATGCAAATCTGATATAATAGATGCTCTCCATCCTTTTGGGTTGCCTCCCAAGAAACGCTTGGTTTATTGTCCTCAGCCTAACTTAGACCCATGCCATTATTATTCAACATACTTTGGCTCAAAAAGTGGAAACTCCTCCACATCTTGTATTGGAAAGTTCTCATAGTAAGGCTTCAATCTATGACCATTCACTTTGAATGCCTTATCTGTTTTTGGGCTTTGGATTTCAACTGTACCATGAGTAAATACATTAGTAATAACAAAAGGTCCAACCCAACGAGAACGTAACTTACCTGGATATAACTTAAGGCGTGAATGGAAGAGAAGAACTTTTTGTCCAACAACAAATTCTTTTCTTGATATCATCTTGTCATGGAATGCCTTAGTCTTTTCCTTGTAAATCCTAGAATTCTGATAGGCATCATTCCTTATCTCCTCTAATTCTTGTAGGTCAAGTTTTCTTTTCTTTCCTATCTCATCCATCTCCATGTTGCATTGTTTGATAGCCCAATATGATTTATGTTCCAATTCAACCGGAAGATGACAAGGCTTACCATAAACAAGTCGATAAGGAGACATACCAATGGGTGTCTTATATGCTGTCCTATAAGCCCAAAGTGCATCATCAAGTCGTGAACTCCAATCCTTCCTATTTGGATTAACTGTCTTTTCAAGGATGGACTTAACTTCTCGGTTTGACACTTCAGCTTGCCCATTAGTTTGAGGATGATATGAGGTGGAGACCTTGTGTGTGATGTTATACTTCCTCAAAAGTGCTTCTATAGTCCTATTGCAAAAGTGAGTACCTCTATCGCTGATTATGGACTTTGGCGTTCCAAACCTAGCCAAGATGTTAGTCTTGACAAAATCTGAAACAACTTTAGAGTCATTAGTCCTAGTGGATTTTGCTTCCACCCACTTTGAAACATAATCAACGGCAAGTAAAATATAAAGATTACCAAAAGGAGGAAAAGGTCCCACGAAATCCATGCCCCATACATCAAAAATTTCAACAATAAGTATTGGAGTTTGAGGCATTTGATTTCTAGCACCTAAGTTACCAGTTCTTTGGCAACGATCACATGACTTGCAAAAGAGGTATGCATCTTTGAATATGGTAGGCCAATAAAATCCAGAATCAAGAACTTTCATGGCTGTTCTTTTGGATCCAAAGTGTCCTCCACATGCATAAGAGTGACAAGAGGTGAGAATAGATTGAAATTCAGTTTCGAGTACACACCTTCTTATAATCTGATCGGAGCAATGCTTCCAAAGGTAAGGATCATCCCATATGTAGTATTTGGCATCACTCTTGATCTTATTTCTTTGAGCTTGTGTCAACTCTTGTGGCAACTTCTTGGTAACTAAGTAATTAACAATATCAGCATACCAAGGAGTTGTTGTTCTTATAAAAAGAAGTTGCTCATCCGAAAAGTTCTCATTCAAGGGTAGTGCATCATCTTCATGAACTAAACGGCTAAGGTGGTCCGCAACCAGGTTGTCACTACCTCTCTTATCTTTTATCTCCAAATCAAACTCTTGTAAGAGAAGTATCCATCTAATCAACCTTGGTTTGGCCTCCTTTTTAGTGAGTAAGTACTTAAGGGCTGCATGGTCAGAAAATACAATTACTTTAGTACCAATTAAATAAGATCGAAATTTTTCTAAAGCAAATACAACAGCCAAAAGTTCTTTTTTCAGTAGTGGAATAGTTCAATTGAGCATCATTAAGAGTTCTTGAGGCATAATAAATGGCATGTGAGGCTTTGCCAACCCGTTGGCCCAAAACAGCTCCAATGGCATAGTCACTAGCATCACACATGATTTCAAAAGGTACATTCCAATCTGGTGGTTGGATGATAGGAGCTGATGTCAAGAGTCCCTTCAATGTTTCAAACGCCTCTTTGCATTTATCATCAAAGTGGAAAACCACATCTTTTTGTAGTAGCTTGCAAAGAGGTAATGTGATCTTTGAGAAGTCTTTGATAAATCTCCTATAGAAACCTGCATGTCCAAGAAAAGAACGAACCTCTCTCACATTTGTGGGAGGTGGTAAAGAATGCATAATATCTATTTTAGACTTATCAACCTCTATCCCTCTAGAAGAAATAACATGGCCCAAAACTATTCCTTGTTCTACCATAAAGTGACATTTTTCCCAATTCAAAACAAGGTTAGTTTCCATGCATCTTTCAAGTACAAGTGTAAGGTTCTCTAGACATCTATCAAAAGAATCACCATAGACACTAAAATCATCCATAAACACTTCTATGATGTTCTCTACATAATCTGAAAATATGCTAACCATACACCTTTGGAATGTAGCTGGTGCATTACAAAGACCAAATGGCATACGCCGGTATGCAAAAGTACCAAATGGACATGTGAATGTTGTTTTCTCTTGGTCCTCCGGAGCAATGGCTATCTGATTATAACCTGAAAAACCATCAAGAAAACAATAATGAGAATGGCTAGCTAACCTTTCAAGCATTTGATCAATAAAAGGTAAAGGAAAGTGGTCTTTGCGAGTTGTGGAATTAAGTTTACGATAATCAATACAAACTCGCCATCCTGTTTGAATCCTTGATAACTCGTATAATTATATAGTTTTTAGTTATGTTTTATTAATGTTTTGTGTCAAATACGAGTTATTATTGTTTAGTCTAATTGTGTTTATGATCTTTTATATTTTTATGTATTTTGGTGTTTTTCACAAGTTTCTTTGAGTGATTTCAGATTACTAGAATTAAGGGCAAATCCAGTTCAGTTTCAGTTCCGACACCTTTTACCATATCAGCTATATCTCGAGTTTCACTGAAGCAATAAGGCTGAAATTTGTAGCCATGCAAAGCTAAGAGGCATATCTATCTTTTTCATGTTTTACACTTCTTAAAACGGAGTCGTTTTCCCTAGCGAAATCGACCATCAAGTTGGCTGATGTGCAATGACGTCTGTGCTGACATGTTTTCGTATTATGCCCATATCTTCTTATCCACATCAGCAAATGAGCTGATTCCAACGGCTATGGTTCCGTAACTGATAGGGGAACCTTTGTCTAGAAGACCATGTGATCAGATCAGGCCTCCAATATTGAAGAAATCGACCATCAAGGTGGCTGATGTGCAATGACGTCTGTGCTGACATGTTTTCGTATTTTGCCCATATCTGCTTAACCACATCAGCAAATGAGCTGATTCCAACGGCTATGGTTCCGTAACTGATAGGGGAACCTTTGTCTAGAAGACCATGTGCTCAGATCAGGCCTCCCATATTGACGAAATCGACCATCAAGTTGGCTGATCAAAATCGTCATATACCTACCTTTGAAATTTGTAAAGCTTGTCTCTTGTCATTTAGCCCTCCAAAATGTGTATAAATAGAGGGCCTTGGATGATTGTAAGGGATCATATTGGAGATTGGTAGGATATTAGCCATTTTAACAAAATTCTCTAAGTTTTCTTCTTCTTTCTTTTCTCTAGTTTTCTTTTTCTTTAGAAAGAGCAAGAGGTTGGATAATTAATATTCTTCTTCTTCTTCTTTCTTTCTTTTATTTTCTTCTTAGATTCTATTTAATTTTATGTTTATAATGCCTATGCTAGGCTAAACTTCTATTTGGTTAAAGGTGATTTCAAAGCCCTAGACATGTTTTGTGATTGATTTTCAGATTCTATCTATCATTAATTTTCTATCAAAGCTGCTTATGTTCTTCGACAAGAATTGTTCATGATGTTGTCTTGATTTGTTTAGGTGTACAACTAGATAGATCTTGATAATTATCTATTGCTAGTTTAGGAGTCTTGATCCGTGTAATTGTCTTGATTTCCTATTCATAAGTGGCAATTTGTGATTAATGATTATGGTCAAGTTTTCAATAATTGCAAAGTGGAACATAACCTAAGTTGAACAATCCGAGCTTATGTGTTTGTTGCTTAGATCAACCTATCTTTCTCATCATAAAGCTGCCATTAAATTGAATCTAGAGAGCTTATTCTAGGTTGTTTGATGGTTAGAGATTAAATAGAGAGCTTGTTCTATTTAACGACAAACTAAGGAAAGATTGGGATAACAGAGCTTGTTGTTATCTACGGTTGTTAACTTTGATAGTTGGTTGATATTGATAGATCTGAAATTGATTCTTAATGATGTCTAGTGGTGGAGAATGAAACCTTAACCATATTTTTCATTTTTGATTCTTCTTACTTGTTTTCTTACTTTTCTAGTTTGCTTATTTTTAAAAGTATATTTATTTTTATTGGCTGGTTATACCGGCTAATTTAGTATATATATTTTTATTGGCTGGTTATACCGCCTTGCTTAGTATATATATTTTTATTGGCTGGTTATACCGTCTTGCATCTTATTCTTATTGGCTGGTTATACCGCCTTGCATCTTATTCTTATTATTTACTTTAGTTTAAATCTGGCTTCAAAAAACCCCTTTTCTTTTATTGTTCTTGAATTTAAGTTTTAAACTATCAACTTATAAACTAAAACCCAATCCCTGAGGACTCGACCCTTGCTAACTACTATACTTACAATTGATCTTTTTAGTGCAAGGTTAAATAAGATACACTCTTTTGGGTGCATCAAGTTTTTGGCGCCGTTGCCGGGGATTGTTTTCTTTAGTTTATTGGTTTATTCTTATTTTCTGTTCTAATTATTTACTTTCTTATTTTTTTTTTATTAGTGAATGTTCCAAGCTCCCGAAAAAGACTTACGACTTAGAAAAATTCGGGAATTTATAACTTCTCACCAACAACCAATCGAGGAGTTGATCCAAAACATCCAAGAGAAGCAAGGAGAGATGGCAGCAGCTGACAACCGAACTCTCAAGGAGCTAGCCGCTCCGGACTTGGGTCAACAACCATTATGCATTGAATATGCTAATCTTGAGGTAGCTTTTGAATTAAAATCTGGTTTGATTCACCTTCTCCCAACTTTTCATGGTTTTGCAGGAGAGGATCCAAATAAGCACCTCAAGGAATTCCATGTAGTTTGCTCAAGCATGAGACCAACAGGGGTCACGGAAGAGCAAGTTAAGTTGAGAGCCTTCCCATTCTCTCTAGCTGATTCAGCAAAGGAATGGCTCTACTATCTACCATCCGGGACCATCACTACATGGAATGATTTGAAGAAAGCATTCTTGGAAAGGTATTTCCCAGCATCTAAGGCTGCCAACATTAGGAAAGAGATATGTGGGATTCGGCAATACAACGGAGAGTCCTTATATGAATATTGGGAGAGGTTCAAGAAACTTTGTGCATCATGTCCACACCATCAGATAAGTGAACAACTTCTCATCCAATACTTCTATGAAGGTCTCATGCCCATGGAGAGAAGTATGATAGATGCCGCTAGTGGGGGAGCTCTAGTTGATAAGACTCCCAGGGCTGCTAGAACATTAATCTCCAACATGGCAGCCAATTCTCAACAGTTCTCAATGAGACAAGATCCACCACCACAATCCAAGAGAGTTAATGAGGTAAGTATATCATCCCTTGAACAAAAATTTGATAAACTGACTTCTCTTGTTCAACAATTGGCTGTAGGTAAAATACAACAAATAAAGGCTTGTGGCATATGTTCAAACATAGGGCACCAAACTGATATGTGTCCAACACTTCAAGAGGATACCAATGAACATGTGAATGCCATGGGTGGATTTCAGAACCAATCAAGGAAATATGATCCCTACTCAAACACATACAATCCAGGATGGAGGGATCATCCAAACTTCAATTATGGAGGGAACCAATCACAAACTATTCCTCCACCATTTGACCACAGGCCACCGGGTTTTCAGCAAAGAGTGCAACAACCATACCAAACCCGACAACAACTACCACCCACCCAAAATTCAGGTACTTCTCTTGAAGATCTTGTTAAAGCTCTTTCTACTAATACAATTCAATTTCAACAGGAAACAAAGACAAGTATTCGAAATTTGGAGACTCAAATAGGGCAATTGGCAACAACCATGAGTCAAATGCAAGCAAGGGATTCTGGGAAATTACCTTCCCAAACCATAGTGAATCCAAGAGAGAATGCCAATGCTATAAATTTAAGAAGTGGGAAACAGCTAGAGGCACCACAAAATGATAGTGCTCAAGGGGAGAACAATACCATGGCATCCTCTTCACATCCCAACGAGCCACTAAAAAAGGCAATTCCTAAACCATCCTTTCCTTCCTATATAACTCCTCCACCTTTTCCTAACAGGTTAGCAAAGTCCAAGAAGGAGGAGCAAGAGAAGGAAATTTTGGAAACCTTCCGGAAAGTAGAGGTGAACATTCCTTTACTAGATGCTATCAAGCAAGTGCCAAGATATGCCAAGTTCCTAAAAGATTTGTGCACATCTAAACGGAAGTTGAAATGGAATGAAAAGGTAAGTGTGGGGGAGAATGTGTCAGCTGTTCTTCAAAAGAAACTCCCACCTAAATGCAAGGATCCAGGTATGTTTACCATTCCTTGTAAGATAGGCAACACCAGGTTTGAGCGTGCTATGCTAGATCTAGGGGCATCTATTAATGTCATGCCATATTCAATTTATGCTTCATTGAATCTAGGACCATTAGAGGAAACCGGTGTTATAATACAACTTGCTGACCGTTCTAACACTTATCCAAGAGGAGTTGTAGAAGACGTTCTTGAACAGGTTAATGAATTGGTTTTTCCCGCTGACTTTTATGTTATTGAGATTGAAGATGAGATGTCTTCTAATCCCACACCTATTCTATTAGGGAGACCATTCTTGAAAACAGCAAGAACTAAAATAGATGTACATGATGGCACTTTAACTATGGAATTTGATGGTGAAATAATTCGCTTTAACATTTTTGAGGCCATGAGATATCCTAGTGATGTGCATTCTGTTTTTAATATTGATATAATTGACTCACTAGTGCAGCAAGCTTATGAGCTAGATGGTGAAGATAGTGTGGAAATAGTCCTTAGCAACCATCTCGGAATGGGGAATGCTAAACTAGCCTTGAGTGACCATGTGGAAGGGGCACTAGAATCTTTACACTCGCTGCAACCTAAAGATGCAAGGTTTGATGTTTCATTTATTAATTTGCCTTTATCTAATGAGAAACTTCTACCTTCCATTTTGCAGGCACCAACTTTAGAGTTGAAACCACTACCGAACCACTTGAAATATTTGTTCTTAGGGGAAAAGGACACACTACCTGTCATCATTGCCAAAGAGCTCACACCTTTGCAAGAAGAGCGACTTATCCGGGTGCTTAGAGAGCATAAAACAGCAATTGGTTGGACAATTGCCGATATCAAGGGAATAAGCCCATCCATGTGCATGCACCGGATTTTGTTATAGGAAGGGTCTAAACCAACAAGAGAAGCACAAAGAAGATTGAACCCTCCTATGATGGAGGTTGTGAAAAAGGAGATACTGAAGCTCCTAGATGTTGGAGTGATCTATCCTATCTCGGATAGCAAATGGGTGAGCCCAGTCCAAGTGGTTCTGATGCACCCAAAAGAGTGTATCTTATTTAACCTTGCACTAAAAAGATCAATTGTAAGTATAGTAGTTAGCAAGGGTCGAGTCCTCAGGGATTGGGTTTTAGTTTATAAGTTAATAGTTTAAAACTTAAATTCAAGAACAATAAAAGAAAAGGGTTTTTGAAGCCAGATTTAAACTAAAGTAAATAATAAGAATAAGATGCAAGCCGGTATAACCAGCCAATAAAAATATATATACTAAATTAGGCGGTATAACCAGCCAATAAAAATAAAACAAAGTTAATATACAAATTAGGCGGTATAACCAGCCAATAAAAATAAATATACTAAGAAGAATCAAATATGAAACATATGGTTAAGGTTTCATTCTCCACCACTAGACATCATTAAGAATCAATTTCAGATCTATCAATATCAACCAACTATCAAAGTTAACAACCGTAGATAACAACAAGCTCTGTTATCCCAATCTTTCCTTAGTTTGTCGTTAAATAGAACAAGCTCTCTATTTAATCTCTAACCATTAAACAACCTAGAATAAGCTCTCTAAATTCAATTTAATGGCAGCTTTATGATGAGAAAGATAGGTTGATCTAAGCAACAAACACATAAGCTCGGATTGTTCAACTTAGGTTATGTTCCACTTTGCAATTATTGAAAACTTGACCATAATCATTAATCACAAATTGCCACTTATGAATAGGAAATCAAGACAATTACACGGATCAAGACTCCTAGACTAGCAATAGATAATTATCAAGATCTATCTAGTTGTACACCTAAATAAATCAAGACAACATCATGAACAATTCTTGTAGAAGAACATAAGCAACTTTGATAGAAAATTAATGATAGATAGAATCTGAAAATCAATCACAAAACATGTCTAGGGCTTTGAAATCACTCTTAACCAAATAGAAGTTTAGCCTAGCATAGGCATTGTAAACATAAACATAAAATTAAAGAAAATCTAAGAAGAAAATAAAAGAAAGAAAGAAGAAGAGGAAGAATATTAATTATCCAACCTCTTGCTCTCTCTAAAGAAAAAGAAAACTAGAGAAAAGAAAGAAGAAGAAAACTTAGAGAATTTTATTAAAATGGCTAATATCCTACCTATGTACAATATGATTCCTTACAATCATCCAAGGCCCTCTATTTATACACATTTTGGAGGGCTAAATGACAAGAGACAAGCTTTACAAATTTCAAAGGTAGGTATATGACGATTTTGATCAGCCAACTTGATGGTCGATTTCGTCAATATTGGAAGCCTGATCTGATCACATGGTCTTCTAGAAAAAGGTTCCCCAATCAGTTACGGAACCATAGCCGTTGGAATCAGCTCATTTTCTGATGTGGTTAAGAAGATATGGGCAAAATACGAAAACATGTCAGCACAGACGTCATTGCACATCAGCCACCTTGATGGTCGATTTATTCAATATTGGAGGCCTGATCTGATCACATGGTCTTCTAGACAAAGGTTCCCCTATCAGTTACGGAACCATAGCCGTTGGAATCAGCTCATTTGCTGATGTGGATAAGAAGATATGGGCATAATACGAAAACATGTCAGCACAGACGTCATTGCACATCAGCCAACTTGATGGTCGATTTCGCTAGGGAAAACGACTCCGTTTTAAGAAGTGTAAAACATGAAAAAGATAGATATGCCTCTTAGCTTTGCATGGATACAAATTTCAGCCTTATTGCTTCATTGAAACTCGAGATATAGCTGATATGGCAAAAGGTGTCGGAACTGAAACTGAACTGGATTTGCCCTTAATTCTAGTAATCTGAAATCACTCAAAGAAACTTGTGAAAAACACCAAAATACATAAAAATATAAAAGATCATAAACACAATTAGACTAAACAATAATAACTCGTATTTGACACAAAACATTAATAAAACATAACTAAAAACTATATAATTATACGAGTTATCACACCCCCACACTTAGATTGTTGCTAGTCCCTAGCAACGACTCAATAAAAATAAAATAAGAAAATCTAATCTAATCCATTTTCTTAGGAAATCACGGTGGCACTTAGCATGTGACACAAGCCTTTAAACCCCTAGGTGTCCCTAGTGGACGAGTTTAGTCTCGTGAGGGTTTACTAGAACGATACCCACAAACATTGAAAAACTAAAATATAAATAAACTGCATATACTAAAAATATTTACTCCTAATCCTTTCAATACAAATTAGATACAATATTTGAACAAGTTTTATAAACTAATCAATAGCTTAAAGAATTTCACAAAAAATTATGCTTGAATGTAAATTGTTTGAGTTAAGCCAATATTAGCATAACATATCTCAATCAAAATATTGCATGTTCAAATTTAATCTCAACTTCTCACATGGGATACCCTCATGATTTTCACTCTTTAAAGTAGTGGTGAAGTGTTTACACTCAATCAATCTCATGAAAACAGTTCTACCATATTCTTGCTTGTCCACCTATTCTCCACTATTTAGATCATACAACTTCATGAATCAAGAGGTCTTTAATCAAGGTTGTAATGGGGCCAAGGGGTTTGTAATGTGGTTGAAGAACAAAAGGATAAAGATATCACAAAGGTTCCAAAGAGTTCATAAAGTTTAGAGACATAAAAAGATCATACAAAGAAACTTCTCAAAACTCTTTACAAGTACATAGTCACCTAGGCCGGATATTCATGTTGGGCCTTTTCTTCATTCTAAACGACTTTGTAACATCTTTTTCTTTTTCCACAAATTCAAGAGATGATTCATATATTTTTTTTTTTACATAGGAATGTATTTGCCAGTATTTCATTTCTTTTTCTCTTGACTTTTCTTTTCTTTCCCCCCCCCCACACTTATTTCTTGTTTCTAACCCAAATTTTTAACTAAAAATATCCCTTGTCTTTGCAACTTGTCTCAAAACATGCTAATTCATCTTTGGAACAAAGGTAAAGATATAAGTATATTTAGGTTAGGGACAAGTTATGGTTACCAAAGAGATAGCTTATTCAATGTAGGCTCAAATTGGTTCACTAAGGGTGTGTTCTCTTGGAACATCAATAAGGGATGGCTGTTTGGCTCTGGCTAAAAATCCTAATGCCTCTATCATATTCATGTTGTCACATGTATCAATATAGTCTCAAACGGTTTAAAGCAAGTTCTAGAGAATCATGTAATCATAAGAGCACTCAAGAAAGAAATTAGATTGATTTGTATAATGCATCAATCATTATAGGCTCAAAAACTCACAAGGATGATTATACAAGTCAGATTAAGTCTAAACATGCTTCTTTCTCAATCAACATATCATATTAACATTGGCTCATAAAAAGGTTGACATCAAGCTCAATTCTCATGAAAATCTTCTCACTAATAACCAGTTTAGACCTATGCAATTCATATCTCATCATTGTATTAAAAAGGAACTAAAACACACTAAAAATAATAATAATAATAAAGACTCATAAAAAAAAAATAGTAGACAAAAATAAAAGAAATCCTAAATCATTCCCCCCACACTTAATTCTTACATTGTCCTCAATGTAAGTCTATTAACACAAATGAAAGAATCATGTGTAAGAGAAAAGAACTAATAACATAAGAATAGGAACAACTAAGACTCAAAACAAAACAAACTCATGCAACCTAAATAATCCTAAAATACTAAACAAAAATTAACAAGTAAACATAAAAAGATTAAAACCAAACTGACAAGGTATGTCTCAAGTCTCCCTTACTCAGACCTTGTTCAGAATGAATACTTCTAAATTGCTTAAAACACAACAAACTCTATTTTTTTTTTTTTTGAAAAGAAGAAATCAAACTGACAAGGTATGTCTCAAGTCTCCCTTACTCAGACCTTGTTCAGAATGAATACTTCTTAAATATTTTTTTTTTTTTTTAAATTAGCAAAATATGTCCCTTACCCCCTACTAAAATATGACATTGTCCCCAATGTCAAATTTTAAAGGTAGAATTTAGGAGATATTACCTGCAGAGGTTGCTAACCACTTATTATAACTGAGACACAACAAGCAAAATGTTAGATAATGTCACAAAGACAAAGTGCAATCCACTCCTTGCTCGTCCATATCTCTTTTTCTTTTTCCGAGCGTTTGCGAAACAACCGTAGCAGATAAACACTCATAAGCTTGGAGCTTTTTAAGTAAATCTTCAATGGTTGTAGCAGAAATTATGGTTCTCCTTGCCTCTGAAAACATGAATCCATTATCCACAGCATTATCTAAATATAAAAGCAAATTACTAAAATAACCATTAATATTAAGCAAACCAATGGGTTTCTTATTTGTGACCAAAGATGACCAAGAAGCCACGCAAGCTATTTCTTCCAATGTACCCAGACCTCCTGGTAAAGCAATGAATGCATCGGCAGAATGGTACATGATTGTTATCCGTTCAGGGACACTCCAGACTTGTATTTCCTTACCCACGGTAGGTCCACAAAAACTTGTGAATAGTTTTGGCACTATTCCTAGAACTGGACTTCCTCCGGCGTGTGCTGCTGTAGCGACTGCTCCCATTAAACCCGTACTACCGCCTCCATAAATCAACTGGATCTTTTGTTGGGCAAGTATTACTCCATCTCTTATGGCTTCATCAGCGAATATGTTATTTTTCCCTGGATAAGCACCTCCAAAAACACAAATTTTTTTTATGCGTTGGGACGAAGTACTTTCCATTTTTTTTTCTTTTTCGAGTGCCTGAAAGATAATGAGTACATGGTGTAATATATAGAGGACTGAGTAGTGAATCAAACAAGAGTAATAATGTCGCCGAAAGTGTATTTGACCTGTCAGAAGAAAATGTTAACCTAACAAAAGATTTTTGCGTGATTTCAGGAAGAAAATCAAAAAGAGAAGAAAAATCAACCGTAAAAGACAAATAAAAAAAAGAGAATACTTACACAAATCGAACAACACGTAAATTAAACCAAAATGAAGTTATTGCAAATCAAACCAAAAGCTGAGAAGTCATTTATTGTAGTTGTGATTGTGGCTCACATCTTCCTCTGGTTTTACGTCCAGAAACGGCTTAAACGCCTTCTATGAGTCGAGGATATGCTTCCCATCCAGTTTTCTTACAAGCTGGCAAACAGGGTCTTTTAACATCAGATTCCCAAGATGTTGCCATTCCCTTTGGAATTGCGGCCATAAATCAAGAATTTCTCTTTGTACGTCTCCACTAGGATGCGTCTCAAGAGAAAGTTGGATATTACCCAAATTCTCCTTACTCAGTCCATCCTTAATGAATTCAATTTTATCATCTCGATTAGAGGACGGAATCCCAATAGAACGACATTTACCGTTACACGTCCATCGTGCACATTTGTGGCAATTTGAACTCATGCGCTTTGCTCGTCGCTTCTTTGCAAAAGTGCTTCTACCTGTACCTGGTAAATGCAAAACAGGAAGATATTCATCTTCACGTACCTTGGCTTCAATTATCCAACGTATGTCGTCAGGAATCCCTTTGTGCATAAGCATTCTTAATCTTTCAAGTCGAACTTGGTAAAGCTTCAGTAAAATATTTCGAGGAAAAGGAGGAAATCGTTTCTGCAAT
The DNA here is from genome assembly GCA_030761205.1 of Fremontodendron californicum. NCBI lineage: Eukaryota > Viridiplantae > Streptophyta > Magnoliopsida > Malvales > Malvaceae > Fremontodendron > Fremontodendron californicum. Next base: position 5,976,898 of record JAULJL010000008.1, read on the forward strand.
CTTGTGAGAATATCATCCATCCTGAAAAAAAATGAAAAAAATGAAAGAGAAATTGGAAGAGAAATTTATATACAATATCAGTTTTGTGGGTAGCTGATGGAACCGATTTAAATAATCACGGAGTACCGTTATCCGCCATTTAACCGGTGTTAAAAAAAATAAAATAAAAATTATATTTACATCTAGTTATTTTGAAAACAAGGATCAGAAAGAAAAACAACCTAAAAAGACTCAAAAACAAAAAAACTCTAAATAAAATCCTAAATTACTAAACAAATAAACATAAAAATAAATAAATAAAAACAATAAAAAATAATAAAAGGAAAAGGAAAAGAAAGCAAATCTGAGTATGGCAGGTTGGTAATTTCTTCATTAATTGGACTGCCTTCCCAATTAGTACTGGTTTAAGTTGTCCAACCTAACCAACACCCCTTCTTGGCTTTTTAGGCTTGTTAGGCTCATACATGAAACTTCCCAAATTTGAACGTTTGATAGGAAGCTTTATTTGCACAAAACTGGATGCATTCTCCATTACAAGTATTATTCCATCATCCTTTGTGGTGCATATCTCATCGAGGAATGGAGCATATTTTGATACTTGTTGAATGGCATCCACAAACAAGTTGTTTAAGGTTTCTGGCATGTGTTGTTCATGTTCTTCCTCCTTGAACTTTGCAAATCTACTAGGAAAAGTTGGAGAAGAAACATTAGTAAAAAGTGGAACCTTAAACGTTACCTCAGGTGCCGAAATACTCTTATTTGGATTTGTGGCTTCATTATCCTCAAGAATAGAATCCATCTCTAATTTTGTCTCATCCTCATCTTGTTCCTCATTCCTCAAGGTCACAATAGTAGCATTCTCCTTTGGGTTAATCATCGTTTGGGCAGGGAGTTCTTCAGATCTTTGTGCTACCCATCCCACCATACTACTAGTCAATTGGATCATTTGCTTTTCCAAACTCTGGATGCTTGCCCTTGTTTCCTGTTGAAATTGCAAAGTATCAGTAACAAGAGAATAGACAATATCTTCTAAAGAAGTACCTGAGTTTTGAGTCATATGTGGTGGTTGAAAAAGATCTGGTTCTTGGGACCATGATTGATTGAAGCTAGATGGATGAGTGTAATTGGCATAAGGATCTACTTCTTGGTAATTTTTCGAGTAGCCATAATTTGTATGATCCCACCATCCCTCATGGTAAGTGTTTGAGTAATGATCATACTGTTGGTCTTGGAACACTTGATGGCTTTGACATCCTCCCATGGCCAATTGTTGAACTGGGTAGGTGAGATTGGCTTGTTGATTTTCCATGTTCATGTATGCCACCAACTCTTCAAGAGTTAGATTGCTCAATTCCATCATTTTTTTTTTTATATTTTTTTATATTTTTTTTATTTTTTCAAAATTTGATAAGAAAAACCCGTATGTACAAGAAAATAAAACTCATTAGAACTGAAAATAAGAATAAACCAAGTAACAAATAAACTAAAGAAAACAATCCCCGGCAACGGCGCCAAAAACTTGATGCACCCAAAAGAGTGTATCTTATTTAACCTTGCACTAAAAAGATCAATTGTAAGTATAGTAGTTAGCAAGGGTCGAGTCCTCAGGGATTGGGTTTTAGTTTATAAGTTAATAGTTTAAAACTTAAATTCAAGAACAATAAAAGAAAAGGGGTTTTTGAAGCCAGATTTAAACTAAAGTAAATAATAAGAATAAGATGCAAGCCGGTATAACCAGCCAATAAAAATATATATACTAAATTAGGCGGTATAACCAGCCAATAAAAATAAAACAAAGTTAATATACAAATTAGGCGGTATAACCAGCCAATAAAAATAAATATACTAAGAAGAATCAAATATGAAACATATGGTTAAGGTTTCATTCTCCACCACTAGACATCATTAAGAATCAATTTCAGATCTATCAATATCAACCAACTATCAAAGTTAACAACCGTAGATAACAACAAGCTCTGTTATCCCAATCTTTCCTTAGTTTGTCGTTAAATAGAACAAGCTCTCTATTTAATCTCTAACCATTAAACAACCTAGAATAAGCTCTCTAAATTCAATTTAATGGCAGCTTTATGATGAGAAAGATAGGTTGATCTAAGCAACAAACACATAAGCTCGGATTGTTCAACTTAGGTTATGTTCCACTTTGCAATTATTGAAAACTTGACCATAATCATTAATCACAAATTGCCACTTATGAATAGGAAATCAAGACAATTACACGGATCAAGACTCCTAGACTAGCAATAGATAATTATCAAGATCTATCTAGTTGTACACCTAAATAAATCAAGACAACATCATGAACAATTCTTGTAGAAGAACATAAGCAACTTTGATAGAAAATTAATGATAGATAGAATCTGAAAATCAATCACAAAACATGTCTAGGGCTTTGAAATCACTCTTAACCAAATAGAAGTTTAGCCTAGCATAGGCATTGTAAACATAAACATAAAATTAAAGAAAATCTAAGAAGAAAATAAAAGAAAGAAAGAAGAAGAGGAAGAATATTAATTATCCAACCTCTTGCTCTCTCTAAAGAAAAAGAAAACTAGAGAAAAGAAAGAAGAAGAAAACTTAGAGAATTTTATTAAAATGGCTAATATCCTACCTATGTACAATATGATTCCTTACAATCATCCAAGGCCCTCTATTTATACACATTTTGGAGGGCTAAATGACAAGAGACAAGCTTTACAAATTTCAAAGGTAGGTATATGACGATTTTGATCAGCCAACTTGATGGTCGATTTCGTCAATATTGGAGGCCTGATCTGATCACATGGTCTTCTAGAAAAAGGTTCCCCAATCAGTTACGGAACCATAGCCGTTGGAATCAGCTCATTTGCTGATGTGGTTAAGAAGATATGGGCAAAATACGAAAACATGTCAGCACAGACGTCATTGCACATCAGCCACCTTGATGGTCGATTTCTTCAATATTGGAGGCCTGATCTGATCACATGGTCTTCTAGACAAAGGTTCCCCTATCAGTTACGGAACCATAGCCGTTGGAATCAGCTCATTTGCTGATGTGGATAAGAAGATATGGGCATAATACAAAAACATGTCAGCACAGACGTCATTGCACATCAGCCAACTTGATGGTCGATTTCGCTAGGGAAAACGACTCCGTTTTAAGAAGTGTAAAACATGAAAAAGATAGATATGCCTCTTAGCTTTGCATGGATACAAATTTCAGCCTTATTGCTTCAGTGAAACTCGAGATATAGCTGATATGGCAAAAGGTGTCGGAACTGAAACTGAACTGGATTTGCCCTTAATTCTAGTAATCTGAAATCACTCAAAGAAACTTGTGAAAAACACCAAAATACATAAAAATATAAAAGATCATAAACACAATTAGACTAAACAATAATAACTCGTATTTGACACAAAACATTAATAAAACATAACTAAAAACTATATAATTATACGAGTTATCAGGTTCCAAAGAAATCAGGTGTAACGGTGGTAACAAATAATGAGAATGAACTTGTTCCTACTAGGATTCAAACAGGATGGCGAGTTTGTATTGATTATCGTAAACTTAATTCCACAACTCGCAAAGACCACTTTCCTTTACCTTTTATTGATCAAATGCTTGAAAGGTTAGCTGGCCATTCTCATTATTGTTTTCTTGATGGTTTTTCAGGTTATAATCAGATAGCCATTGCTCCGGAGGACCAAGAGAAAACAACATTCACATGTCCATTTGGTACTTTTGCATACCGGCGTATGCCATTTGGTCTTTGTAATGCACCAGCTACATTCCAAAGGTGTATGGTTAGCATATTTTCAGATTATGTAGAGAATATCATAGAAGTGTTTATGGATGATTTTAGTGTCTATGGTGATTCTTTTGATAGATGTCTAGAGAACCTTACACTTGTACTTGAAAGATGCATGGAAACTAACCTTGTTTTGAATTGGGAAAAATGTCACTTTATGGTAGAACAAGGAATAGTTTTGGGCCATGTTATTTCTTCTAGAGGGATAGAGGTTGATAAGTCTAAAATAGATATTATGCATTCTTTACCACCTCCCACAAATGTGAGAGAGGTTCGTTCTTTTCTTGGACATGCAGGTTTCTATAGGAGATTTATCAAAGACTTCTCAAAGATCACATTACCTCTTTGCAAGCTACTACAAAAAGATGTGGTTTTCCACTTTGATGATAAATGCAAAGAGGCGTTTGAAACATTGAAGGGACTCTTGACATCAGCTCCTATCATCCAACCACCAGATTGGAATGTACCTTTTGAAATCATGTGTGATGCTAGTGACTATGCCATTGGAGCTGTTTTGGGCCAACGGGTTGGCAAAGCCTCACATGCCATTTATTATGCCTCAAGAACTCTTAATGATGCTCAATTGAACTATTCCACTACTGAAAAAGAACTTTTGGCTGTTGTATTTGCTTTAGAAAAATTTCGATCTTATTTAATTGGTACTAAAGTAATTGTATTTTCTGACCATGCAGCCCTTAAGTACTTACTCACTAAAAAGGAGGCCAAACCAAGGTTGATTAGATGGATACTTCTCTTACAAGAGTTTGATTTGGAGATAAAAGATAAGAGAGGTAGTGACAACCTGGTTGCGGACCATCTTAGCCGTTTAGTTCATGAAGATGATGCACTACCCTTGAATGAGAACTTTCCGGATGAGCAACTTCTTTTTATAAGAACAACAACTCCTTGGTATGCTGATATTGTTAATTACTTAGTTACCAAGAAGTTGCCACAAGAGTTGACACAAGCTCAAAGAAATAAGATCAAGAGTGATGCCAAATACTACATATGGGATGATCCTTACCTTTGGAAGCATTGCTCCGATCAGATTATAAGAAGGTGTGTACTCGAAACTGAATTTCAATCTATTCTCACCTTTTGTCACTCTTATGCATGTGGAGGACACTTTGGATCCAAAAGAACAGCCATGAAAGTTCTTGATTCTGGATTTTATTGGCCTACCATATTCAAAGATGCATACCTCTTTTGCAAGTCATGTGATCGTTGCCAAAGAACTGGTAACTTAGGTGCTAGAAATCAAATGCCTCAAACTCCAATACTTATTGTTGAAATTTTTGATGTATGGGGCATGGATTTCATGGGACCTTTTCCTCCTTCTTTTGGTAATCTTTATATTTTACTTGCCGTTGATTATGTTTCAAAGTGGGTGGAAGCAAAATCCACTAGGACTAATGACTCTAAAGTTGTTTCAGATTTTGTCAAGACTAACATCTTTGCTAGGTTTGGAACGCCAAAGGCCATAATCAGCGATAGAGGTACTCACTTTTGCAATAGGACTATGGAAGCACTTTTGAGGAAGTATAACATCACACACAAGGTCTCCACCTCATATCATCCTCAAACTAGTGGGCAAGCTGAAGTGTCAAACCGAGAAGTTAAGTCCATCCTTGAAAAGACAGTTAATCCAAATAGGAAGGATTGGAGTTCACGACTTGATGATGCACTTTGGGCTTATAGGACAGCATATAAGACACCCATTGGTATGTCTCCTTATCGACTTGTTTATGGTAAGCCTTGTCATCTTCCGGTTGAATTGGAACATAAATCATATTGGGCTATCAAACAATGCAACATGGAGATGGATGAGATAGGAAAGAAAAGAAAACTTGACCTACAAGAATTAGAGGAGATAAGGAATGATGCCTATCAGAATTCTAGGATTTACAAGGAAAAGACTAAGGCATTCCATGACAAGATGATATCAAGAAAAGAATTTGTTGTTGGACAAAAAGTTCTTCTCTTCCATTCACGCCTTAAGTTATATCCAGGTAAGTTACGTTCTCGTTGGGTTGGACCTTTTGTTATTACTAATGTATTTACTCATGGTGCAGTTGAAATCCAAAGCCCAAAAACAGATAAGACATTCAAAGTGAATGGTCATAGATTGAAGCCTTACTATGAGAACTTTCCAATACAAGATGTGGAGAAGTTTCCACTTTTTGAGCCAAAGTATGTTGAATAATAATGGCATGGGTCTAAGTTAGGCTGAGGACAATAAACCAAGCGCTTCTTGGGAGGCAACCCAAAAGGATGGAGAGCATCTATTATATCAGATTTGCATATTCCTTACTCTCCATCATTCTATCTTTTATTGTTTTTCTTTTCTTTTGTTTAATAGTTCTTTTCTCTTACAAAGATGTAAATATAATTTTTAATTTATTTTTTTTAACCCCGGTTAAATGGCGGATAACGGTACTCCGTGATTATTTAAATCGGTTCCATCAGCTACCCACAAAACTGATATTGTATATAAATTTCTCTTCCAATTTCTCTTTCATTTTTTTCATTTTTTTTTCAGGATGGATGATATTCTCACAAGATTGCAGAAACGATTTCCTCCTTTTCCTCGAAATATTTTACTGAAGCTTTACCAAGTTCGACTTGAAAGATTAAGAATGCTTATGCACAAAGGGATTCCTGACGACATACGTTGGATAATTGAAGCCAAGGTACGTGAAGATGAATATCTTCCTGTTTTGCATTTACCAGGTACAGGTAGAAGCACTTTTGCAAAGAAGCGACGAGCAAAGCGCATGAGTTCAAATTGCCACAAATGTGCACGATGGACGTGTAACGGTAAATGTCGTTCTATTGGGATTCCGTCCTCTAATCGAGATGATAAAATTGAATTCATTAAGGATGGACTGAGTAAGGAGAATTTGGGTAATATCCAACTTTCTCTTGAGACGCATCCTAGTGGAGACGTACAAAGAGAAATTCTTGATTTATGGCCGCAATTCCAAAGGGAATGGCAACATCTTGGGAATCTGATGTTAAAAGACCCTGTTTGCCAGCTTGTAAGAAAACTGGATGGGAAGCATATCCTCGACTCATAGAAGGCGTTTAAGCCGTTTCTGGACGTAAAACCAGAGAAAGATGTGAGCCACAATCACAACTACAATAAATGACTTCTCAGCTTTTGGTTTGATTTGCAATAACTTTATTTTGTTTTAATTTACGTGTTGTTCGATTTGTGTAATTATTCTCGTTTTTTTTTTTTTTGTCTCTTACGGTTGATTTTTTCTTCTCTTTTTGATTTTCTTCCTGAAATCACGCAAAAATCTTTTGTTAGGTTAACATTTTCTTCTGACAGGTCAGATACACTTTCGGCGACATTATTACTCTTGTCTGATTCACTACTCAGTCCTCTATATATTACACCATGTACTCATTCTCTTTCAGGCACTCGAAAAAAAAAAAATGGAAAGTACTTCATCCCAGCGCATTAAAAAAATTTGTGTCTTTGGAGGTGCTTATCCAGGGAAAAATAACATATTCGCTGATGAAGCCATAAGAGTTGGAGTAATACTTGCCCAACAAAAGATCCACTTGATTTATGGAGGCGGTAGTACGGGTTTAATGGGAGCAGTCGCTACAGCAGCACACGCCGGAGGAAGTCCAGTTCTAGGAATCGTGCCAAAACTATTCACAAGTTTTTGTGGACCTACCATGGGTAAGGAAATACAAGTCTGGAGTGTCCCTGAACGGATAACAATCATGTACCATTCTGCCGATGCATTCATTGCTTTACCAGGAGGTCTGGGTACATTGGAAGAAATAGCTTGCGTGGCTTCTTGGTCATCTTTGGTCACAAATAAGAAACCCATTGGTTTGCTTAATATTAATGGTTATTTTAGTAATTTGCTTTTATATTTAGATAATGCTGTGGATAATGGATTCATGTTTTCAGAGGCAAGGAGAACCATAATTTCTGCTACAACCATTGAAGATTTACTTAAAAAGCTCCAAGCTTATGAGTGTTTATCTGCTACGGTTGTTTCGCAAACGCTCGGAAAAAGAAAAAGAGATATGGACGAGCAAGGAGTGGATTGCACTTTGTCTTTGTGACATTATCTAACATTTTGCTTGTTGTGTCTCAGTTATAATAAGTGGTTAGCAACCTCTGCAGGTAATATCTCCTAAATTCTACCTTTAAAATTTGACATTGGGGACAATGTCATATTTTAGTAGGGTGTAAGGGACATATTTTGCTAATAAAAAAAAAAAAATTTAAGAAGTATTCATTCTGAACAAGGTCTGAGTAAGGGAGACTTGAGACATACCTTGTCAGTTTGATTTCTTCTTTTCAAAAAAAAAAAAAAAAAAAAAAAAGAGTTTGTTGTGTTTTAAGCAATTTAGAAGTATTCATTCTGAACAAGGTCTGAGTAAGGGAGACTTGAGACATACCTTGTCAGTTTGATTTTAATATTTTTATGTTTACTTGTTAATTTTTGTTTAGTATTTTAGGATTATTTAGGTTGCATGAGTTTGTTTTGTTTTGAGTCTTAGTTGTTCCTATTCTTATGTTATTAGTTCTTTTCTCTTACACATGATTCTTTCATTTGTGTTAATAGACTTACATTGAGGACAATGTAAGAATTAAGTGTGGGGGGAATGATTTAGGATTTCTTTTATTTTTGTCTACTATTTTTTTTTTTTATGAGTCTTTATTATTATTATTATTTTTAGTGTGTTTTAGTTCCTTTTTAATACAATGATGAGATATGAATTGCATAGGTCTAAACTGGTTATTAGTGAGAAGATTTTCATGAGAATTGAGCTTGATGTCAACCTTTTTATGTGCCAATGTTAATATAATATGTTGATTGAGAAAGAAGCATGTTTAGACTTAATCTGACTTGTATAATCATCCTTGTGAGTTTTTGAGCCTATAATGATTGATGCATTATACAAATCAATCTAATTTCTTTCTTGAGTGCTCTTATGATTACAGGATTCTCTAGAACTTGCTTTAAACCGTTTGAGACTATATTGATACATGTGACAACATGAATATGATAGAGGCATTAGGATTTTTAGCCAGAGCCAAACAACCATCCCTTATTGATGTCCCAAGAGAACACACCCTTAGTGAACCAATTTGAGCCTACATTGAATAAGCTATCTCTTTGGTAACCATAACTTGTCCCTAACCTAAATATACTTATATCTTTACCTTTGTTCCAAAGATGAATTAGCATGTTTTGAGACAAGTTGCAAAGACAAGGGATATTTTTAGTTAAAAATTTGGGTTAGAAACAAGAAATAAGTGTGGGGGGGAAAGAAAAGAAAAGTCAAGAGAAAAAGAAATGAAATACTGGCAAATACATTCCTATGTAAAAAAAAAAAAATATATATATATATATATATATGAATCATCTCTTGAATTTGCGGAAAAAGAAAAAGATGCTACAAAGTCGTTTAGAATGAAGAAAAGGCCCAACATAAATATCCGGCCTAGGTGACTATGTACTTGTAAAGAGTTTTGAGAAGTTTCTTTGTATGATCTTTTTATGTCTCTAAACTTTATGAACTCTTTGGAACCTTTGTGATATCTTTATCCTTTTGTTCTTCAACCACATTACAAACCCCTTGGCCCCATTACAACCTTGATTAAAGACCTCTTGATTCATGAAGTTGTATGATCTAAATAGTGGAGAATAGGTGGACAAGCAAGAATATGGTAGAACTATTTTCATGAGATTGATTGAGTGTAAACACTTCACCACTACTTTAAAGAGTGAAAATCATGAGGGTATCCCATGTGAGAAGTTGAGATTAAATTTGAACATGCAATATTTTGATTGAGATATGTTATGCTAATATTGGCTTAACTCAAACAATTTACATTCAAGCATGATTTTTTGTGAAATTCTTTAAGCTATTGATTAGTTTATAAGACTTGTTCAAATATTGTATCTAATTTGTATTGAAAGGATTAGGAGTAAATATTTTTAGTATATGCAGTTTATTTATATTTTAGTTTTTCAATGTTTGTGGGTATCGTTCTAGTAAACCCTCACGAGACTAAACTCGTCCACTAGGGACACCTAGGGGTTTAAAGGCTTGTGTCACATGCTAAGTGCCACCGTGATTTCCTACGAAAATGGATTAGATTAGATTTTCTTATTTTATTTTTATTGAGTCGTTGCTAGGGACTAGCAACAATCTAAGTGTGGGGGTGTGATAACTCGTATAATTATATAGTTTTTAGTTATGTTTTATTAATGTTTTGTGTCAAATACGAGTTATTATTGTTTAGTCTAATTGTGTTTATGATCTTTTATATTTTTATGTATTTTGGTGTTTTTCACAAGTTTCTTTGAGTGATTTCAGATTACTAGAATTAAGGGCAAATCCAGTTCAGTTTCAGTTCCGACACCTTTTACCATATCAGCTATATCTCGAGTTTCACTGAAGCAATAAGGCTGAAATTTGTAGCCATGCAAAGCTAAGAGGCATATCTATCTTTTTTATGTTTTACACTTCTTAAAACGGAGTCGTTTTCCCTAGCGAAATCGACCATCAAGTTGGCTGATGTGCAATGACGTCTGTGCTGACATGTTTTCGTATTATGCCCATATCTTCTTATCCACATCAGCAAATGAGCTGATTCCAACGGCTATGGTTCCGTAACTGATAGGGGAACCTTTGTCTAGAAGACCATGTGATCAGATCAGGCCTCCAATATTGAAGAAATCGACCATCAAGGTGGCTGATGTGCAATGACGTCTGTGCTGACATGTTTTCGTATTTTGCCCATATCTGCTTAACCACATCAGCAAATGAGCTGATTCCAACGGCTATGGTTCCGTAACTGATAGGGGAACCTTTGTCTAGAAGACCATGTGCTCAGATCAGGCCTCCCATATTGACGAAATCGACCATCAAGTTGGCTGATCAAAATCGTCATATACCTACCTTTGAAATTTGTAAAGCTTGTCTCTTGTCATTTAGCCCTCCAAAATGTGTATAAATAGAGGGCCTTGGATGATTGTAAGGGATCATATTGGAGATTGGTAGGATATTAGCCATTTTAACAAAATTCTCTAAGTTTTCTTCTTCTTTCTTTTCTCTAGTTTTCTTTTTCTTTAGAAAGAGCAAGAGGTTGGATAATTAATATTCTTCTTCTTCTTCTTTCTTTCTTTTATTTTCTTCTTAGATTCTATTTAATTTTATGTTTATAATGCCTATGCTAGGCTAAACTTCTATTTGGTTAATGGTGATTTCAAAGCCCTAGACATGTTTTGTGATTGATTTTCAGATTCTATCTATCATTAATTTTCTATCAAAGCTGCTTATGTTCTTCGACAAGAATTGTTCATGATGTTGTCTTGATTTGTTTAGGTGTACAACTAGATAGATCTTGATAATTATCTATTGCTAGTTTAGGAGTCTTGATCCGTGTAATTGTCTTGATTTCCTATTCATAAGTGGCAATTTGTGATTAATGATTATGGTCAAGTTTTCAATAATTGCAAAGTGGAACATAACCTAAGTTGAACAATCCGAGCTTATGTGTTTGTTGCTTAGATCAACCTATCTTTCTCATCATAAAGCTGCCATTAAATTGAATCTAGAGAGCTTATTCTAGGTTGTTTGATGGTTAGAGATTAAATAGAGAGCTTGTTCTATTTAACGACAAACTAAGGAAAGATTGGGATAACAGAGCTTGTTGTTATCTACGGTTGTTAACTTTGATAGTTGGTTGATATTGATAGATCTGAAATTGATTCTTAATGATGTCTAGTGGTGGAGAATGAAACCTTAACCATATTTTTCATTTTTGATTCTTCTTACTTGTTTTCTTACTTTTCTAGTTTGCTTATTTTTAAAAGTATATTTATTTTTATTGGCTGGTTATACCGCCTAATTTAGTATATATATTTTTATTGGCTGGTTATACCGCCTTGCTTAGTATATATATTTTTATTGGCTGGTTATACCGCCTTGCATCTTATTCTTATTGGCTGGTTATACCGCCTTGCATCTTATTCTTATTATTTACTTTAGTTTAAATCTGGCTTCAAAAAACCCCTTTTCCTTTATTGTTCTTGAATTTAAGTTTTAAACTATCAACTTATAAACTAAAACCCAATCCCTGAGGACTCGACCCTTGCTAACTACTATACTTACAATTGATCTTTTTAGTGCAAGGTTAAATAAGATACACTCTTTTGGGTGCATCAATCCTAGTAGGAACAAGTTCATTCTCATTATTTGTTACCACCGTTACACCTGATTTCTTTGGAACCACTTGGACTGGGCTCACCCATTTGCTATCCGAGATAGGATAGATCACTCCAACATCTAGGAGCTTCAGTATCTCCTTTTTCACAACCTCCATCATAGGAGGGTTCAATCTCCTTTGTGCTTCTCTTGTTGGTTTAGACCCTTCCTCTAACAAAATCCGGTGCATGCACATGGATGGGCTTATTCCCTTGATATCGGCAATTGTCCAACCAATTGCTGTTTTATGCTCTCTAAGCACCCGGATAAGTCGCTCTTCTTGCAAAGGTGTGAGCTCTTTGGCAATGATGACAGGTAGTGTGTCCTTTTCCCCTAAGAACAAATATTTCAAGTGGTTCGGTAGTGGTTTCAACTCTAAAGTTGGTGCCTGCAAAATGGAAGGTAGAAGTTTCTCATTAGATAAAGGCAAATCAATAAATGAAACATCAAACCTTGCATCTTTAGGTTGCAGCGAGTGTAAAGATTCTAGTGCCCCTTCCACCTGGTCACTCAAGGCTAGTTTAGCATTCCCCATTCCGAGATGGTTGCTAAGGACTATTTCTTCACTATCTTCACCATCTAGCTCATAAGCTTGCTGCACTAGTGAGTCAATTATATCAATATTAAAAACAGAATGCACATCACTAGGATATCTCATGGCCTCAAAAATGTTAAAGCGAATTATTTCACCATCAAATTCCATAGTTAAAGTGCCATCATGTACATTTATTTTAGTTCTTGCTGTTTTCAAGAATGGTCTCCCTAATAGAATAGGTGTGGGATTAGAAGACATCTCATCTTCCATCTCAATAACATAAAAGTCAGCGGGAAAAACCAATTCATTAACCTGTACAAGAACGTCTTCTACCACTCCTCTTTGATAAGTGTTAGAACGGTCAGCAAGTTGTATTATAACACCGGTTTCCTCTAATGGTCCTAGATTCAATGAAGCATAAATTGAATATGGCATGACATTAATAGATGCCCCTAGATCTAGCATAGCACGCTCAAACCTGGTGTTGCCTATCTTACAAGGAATGGTAAACATACCTGGATCCTTGCATTTAGGTGGGAGTTTCTTTTGAAGAACAGCTGACACATTCTCCCCCACACTTACCTTTTCATTCCATTTCAACTTCTGTTTAGATGTGCACAACTCTTTTAGGAACTTGGCATATCTTGGCACTTGCTTGATAGCATCTAGTAAAGGAATGTTCACCTCTACTTTCCGGAAGGTTTCCAAAATTTCCTTCTCTTGCTCCTCGTTCTTGGACTTTGCTAACCTGTTAGGAAAAGGTGGAGGAGTTATATAGGAAGGAAAGGATGGTTTAGGAATTACCTTTTTTAGTGGCTCGTTGGGATGTGAAGAGGATGCCATGGTATTGTTCTCCCCTTGAGCACTATCATTTTGTGGTGTCTCTAGCTGTTTCCCACTTCTTAAATTTATAGCATTGGCATTCTCTCTTGGATTCACTATGGTTTGGGAAGGTAATTTCCCAGAATCCCTTGCTTGCATTTGACTCATGGTTGTTGCCAATTGCCCTATTTGAGTCTCCAAATTTCGAATACTTGTCTTTGTTTCCTGTTGAAATTGAATTGTATTAGTAGAAAGAGCTTTAACAAGATCTTCAAGAGAAGTAACTGAATTTTGGGTGGGTGGTAGTTGTTGTCGGGTTTGGTATGGTTGTTGCACTCTTTGCTGAAAACCCGGTGGCCTGTGGTCAAATGGTGGAGGAATAGTTTGTGATTGGTTCCCTCCATAATTGAAGTTTGGATGATCCCTCCATCCTGGATTGTAAGTGTTTGAGTATGGATCATATTTCCTTGATTGGTTCTGAAATCCACCCATGGCATTCACATGTTCATTGGTATCCTCTTGAAGTGTTGGACACATATCAGTTTGGTGCCCTATGTTTGAACATATGCCACAAGCCTTTATTTGTTGTATTTTACCTACAGCCAATTGTTGAACAAGAGAAGTCAGTTTATCAAATTTTTGTTCAAGGGATGATATACTTACCTCATTAACTCTCTTGGGTTGTGGTGGTGGATCTTGTCTCATTGAGAACTGTTGAGAATTGGCTGCCATGTTGGAGATTAATGTTCTAGCAGCCCTGGGAGTCTTATCAACTAGAGCTCCCCCACTAGCGGCATCTATCATACTTCTCTCCATGGGCATGAGACCTTCATAGAAGTATTGGATGAGAAGTTGTTCACTTATTTGATGGTGTGGACATGATGCACAAAGTTTCTTGAACCTCTCCCAATATTCACATAAGGACTCTCCGTTGTATTGCCGAATCCCACATATCTCTTTCCTAATATTGGCAGCCTTAGATGCTGGGAAATACCTTTCCAAGAATGCTTTCTTCAAATCATTCCATGTAGTGATGGTCCCGGATGGTAGATAGTAGAGCCATTCCTTTGCTGAATCAGCTAGAGAGAATGGGAAGGCTCTCAACTTAACTTGCTCTTCCGTGACCCCTGTTGGTCTCATGCTTGAGCAAACTACATGGAATTCCTTGAGGTGCTTATTTGGATCCTCTCCTGCAAAACCATGAAAAGTTGGGAGAAGATGAATCAAACCAGATTTTAATTCAAAAGCTACCTCAAGATTAGCATATTCAATGCATAATGGTTGTTGACCCAAGTCCGGAGCGGCTAGCTCCTTGAGAGTTCGGTTGTCAGCTGCTGCCATCTCTCCTTGCTCCTCTTGGATGTTTTGGATCAACTCCTCGATTGGTTGTTGGTGAGAAGTTATAAATTCCCGAATTTTCCTAAGTCGTAAGTCGTCTTCGGGAGCTTGGAACATTCACTAATAAAAAAAATAAGAAAGTAAATAATTAGAACAGAAAATAAGAATAAACCAATAAACTAATAAACTAAAGAAAGCAATCCCCGGCAACGGCGCCAAAAACTTGGTGCACCCAAAAGAGTGTATCTTATTTAACCTTGCACTAAAAAGATCAATTGTAAGTATAATGATTAGCAAGGGTCGAGTCCTCAGGGATTGGGTTTTAATCTATGAGTTATTAGTTTATAACTTACGTTGAAAGAAAACAATAAAAGAAAAGGGGTTTTTGAAGCCAGATTTAAACTAAAGTAAATAATAAGAATAAGATGCAAGGCGGTATAACCAGCCAATAAAAATATATATACTAAATTAGGCGGTATAACCAGCCAATAAAAATATATATACTAAATTAGGCGGTATAACCAGCCAATAAAAATAAAACAAAGTTAATATACAAATTAGGCG
Source organism: Fremontodendron californicum (assembly GCA_030761205.1). Classification (NCBI taxonomy): domain Eukaryota; kingdom Viridiplantae; phylum Streptophyta; class Magnoliopsida; order Malvales; family Malvaceae; genus Fremontodendron; species Fremontodendron californicum. The sequence goes on from JAULJL010000008.1 coordinate 5,992,219, forward strand.
GTATAACCAGCCAATAAAAATAAATATACTTTTAAAAATGAGCAAACTAGAAAAGTAAGAAAACAAGTAAGTAAGAAGAATCAAATATGAAAAATATGGTTAAGGTTTCATTCTCCACCACTAGACATCATTAAGAATCAATTTCAGATCTATCAATATCAACCAACTATCAAAGTTAACAACCGTAGATAACAACAAGCTCTGTTATCCCAATCTTTCCTTAGTTTGTCGTTAAATAGAACAAGCTCTCTATTTAATCTCTAACCATCAAACAACCTAGAATAAGCTCTCTAGATTCAATTTAATGGCAGCTTTATGATGAGAAAGATAGGTTGATCTAAGCAACAAACACATAAGCTCGGATTGTTCAACTTAGGTTATGTTCCACTTTGCAATTATTGAAAACTTGACCATAATCATTAATCACAAATTGCCACTTATGAATAGGAAATCAAGACAATTACACGGATTAAGACTCCTAAACTAGCAATAGATAATTATCAAGATCTATCTAGTTGTACACCTAAACAAATCAAGACAACATCATGAACAATTCTTGTAGAAGAACATAAGCAACTTTGATAGAAAATTAATGATAGATAGAATCTCAAAATCAATCACAAAACATGTCTAGGGCTTTGAAATCACCCTTAACCAAATAGAAGTTTAGCCTAGCATAGGCATTATAAACATAAAATTAAATAGAATCTAAGAAGAAAATAAAAGGAAGAAAGAAGAAGAAGAAGAATATTAATTATCCAACCTCTTGCCCTTTCTAAAGAAAAAGAAAACTAGAGAAAAGAAAGAAGAAGAAAACTTAGAGAATTTTATTACAAAGGCTAATATCCTACCAATGTACAATATGATCCCTTACAATCATCCAAGGCCCTCTATTTATACACATTTTGGAGGGCTAAATGACAAGAGACAAGCTTTACAAATTTCAAAGGTAGGTATAATAGGTGGGTGCATTTTTCTAACAATTTTCGTCATACATGACAATTTTGATCAGCCAACTTGATGGTCGATTTTTTCAATTGTGGAGGCCTTATCTGATCACATGGTCTTCTAGAAAAATGTTACCCTATCAGTTACGGATCCATAGCCGTTGGAATCAGCTCATTTGCTGATGTGGATAAGTAGATATGGGCAAAATACGAAAACAAGTCAGCACAGACGTCATTGCACATCAGCCAACTTGATGGTCGATTTCGCTAGGGAAAACGACTCCGTTTCAAGAAGTGTAAAACATGAAAAAGATAGATATTCCTCTTAGCTTTGCACGGCTACAAATTTCAGCCTTATTGCTTCAGTGAAACTCGAGATATAGCTGATATGGCAAAAGGTGTCGGAACTGGAACTGAACTGGATTTGCCCTTAATTCTAGTAATCTGAAATCACTCAAAGAAACTTGTGAAAAACACCAAAATACATAAAAATATAAAAGATCATAAACACAATTAGACTAAACAATAATAACTCGTATTTGACACAAAACAATAATAAAACATAACTAAAAACTATATAATTATACGAGTTATCAGATGGTGGGATCATACTAATTATGGCTACTCGAAAAATTACCAAGAAGTAGATCCTTATGCCAATTACACTCATTCATCTAGCTTCAATCAATCATGGTCTCAAGAACCAGATCTTTTTCAACCACCACATATGACTCAAAACTCAGGTACTTCTTTAGAAGATCTTGTCTATTCTCTTGTTACTGATTCTTTGCAATTTCAACAGGAAACAAGGGCAAGCATCCAGAGTTTGGAAAAGCAAATGAGCCAATTGGCTAGTAGTATGGTGGGATGGGTAGCACAAAGATCTGAAGAACTCCCAGCCCAAACGATGGTTAACCCAAAGGAGAATGCTACTATTGTGACCTTGAAGAATGAGGAACAAGATGAGGATGAAACAAAATTAGAGATGGATTCTATTCTTGAGGATAATGAAGCCAAAGATCCAAATAAGAGTATTTCGGCACCTGAGGTAACGTTTAAGGTTTCACTTTTTACTAATGTTTCTTCTCCACCTTTTCCTAGTAGATTTGCAAAGTTCAAGGAGGAAGAACATGAACAACACATGCCGGAAACCTTAAACAACTTGTTTGTGGAGGTCATTCAACAAGTATCAAAATATGCTCTATTCCTCGATGACATATGCACCACAAAGGATGATGGAATAATACTTGTAATGGAGAATGCATCCACTGTTGTGCAAAGAAAGCTTCCTCTCAAACGCATAAATTTGGGAAATTTCATGTATGAGCCTGACAAGCCTAAAATGCCAAGAAGGGGTGTTGGTTAGGTTCAAAACACTAAATCAAGTGCTAATTGGGGGAGGCAGCCTAATTAGTGAAAGCATTGCCAAACTGCCATCCTCAGATTTGCTCTATTTTTCTTTATCTTTTTCTTATGTTTCTTTGCTAATTGTGTTTAGTGTTTCTAAGTTCATTTAGGTTGCATAAGTTTATTTTGTTTATTAGTTCTTTTCACTTACACATGATTCTTTCATTTGGGATAATAGCATTACATTAATGACAATGTAAAAATTATGTGTGGGAGGAAAAATTTAGGATTTTATTTAGAGTTTTTTGTTTTTGAGTCTTTTTAGGTTGTTTTTCTTTCTGATCCTTGTTTTGAAAATAACTAGATGTAAATATAATTTTTTTAACCACGGTTAAATGGCGGATAACGGTACTCCGTGATTATTTAAGTCGGTTCCATCAGCTACCCACAAAACTGATATTGTATATAAATTTCTCTTCCAATTTCTCTTTCAATTTTATTCATTTTTTTTTTCAGGATGGATGATATTCTCACAAGATTGCAGAAACGATTTCCTCATTTTCCTCGAAATATTTTACTGAAGCTTTACCAAGTTCGATTTGAAAGATTAAGAATGCTTATGCACAAAGGGATTCCTGAAGACATACGTTGGATAATTGAAGCCAAGGTACGTGAAGATGAATATCTTCCTGTTTTGCATTTACCAGGTACAGGTAGAAGCACTTTTGCAAAGAAGCGACGAGCAAAGCGCATGAGTTCAAATTGCCACAAATGTGCACGATGGACGTGTAACGGTAAATGTCGTTCTATTAGGATTCCGTCCTCTAATCGAGATGATAAAATTGAATTCATTAAGGATGGACTGAGTAAGGAGAATTTGGGTAATATCCAACTTTCTCTTGAGACGCATCCTAGTGGAGACGTACAAAGAGAAATTCTTGATTTATGGCCGCAATTCCAAAGGGAATGGCAACATCTTGTCTGATGTTAAAAGACCCTGTTTGCCAGCTTGTAAGAAAACTGGATGGGAAGCATATCCTCAACTCATAGAAGGCGTTTAAGCTGTTTCTGGACGTAAAACCAGAGGAAGATGTGAGCCACAATCACAACTACAATAAATGACTTCTCAGCTTTTGGTTTGATTTGCAATAACATTATTTCGGTTTAATTTACGTGTTATTCGATTTGTGTAATTATTCTCATTTTTTTTTATTTGTCTTTTACGGTTGATTTTTCTTCTCTTTTTGATTTTCTTCTTGAACTCACGCAAAAATCTTTTGTTAGGTTAACATTTTCTTCTGACAGGTCAAATACACTTTCGGCGACATTATTACTCTTGACTTTTACGGTTGATTTTTCTTCTCTTTTTGATTTTCTTCCTGAAATCACGCAAAAATCTTTTGTTAGGTTAACATTTTCTTCTGACAGGTCAGATACACTTTCGGCGACATTATTACTCTTGTCTGATTCACTACTCAGTCCTCTATATATTACACCATGTACTCATTCTCTTTCAGGCACTCGAAAAAAAGAAAAAAAAATGGAAAGTACTTCGTCCCAACGCATTAAAAAAATTTGTGTTTTTGGAGGTGCTTATCCAGGGAAAAATAACATAGTCGCTGATGAAGCCATAAGAGTTGGAGTAATACTTGCCCAACAAAAGATCTAGTTGATTTAAGGAGGCGGTAGTACGGGTTTAATGGGAGCAGTTGCTACAGCAGCACACGCCGGAGGAAGTCCAGTTCTAGGAATCGTGCCAAAACTATTCACAGATTTTTGTGGACCTACCTTGGGTAAGGAAATACAAGTCTGGAGTATCCCTGAACGGATAACAATCATGTACCATTCTGCCGATGCATCAATTGCTTTACCAGGAGGTCTGGGTACATTGGAAGAAATAGCTTGCGTGGCTTCTTGGTCATCTTTGGTCACAAATAAGAAACCCATTGGTTTGCTTAATATTAATGGTTATTTTAGTAATTTGCTTTCATATTTAGATAATGCTGTGGATAATGGATTCATGTTTTCAGAGGCAAGGAAAACCATAATTTCTGCTACAACCATTGAAGATTTACTCAAAAAGCTCCAAGCTTATGAGTATTTATCTGCTACGGTTGTTTCGCAAACGCTCGAAAAAAGAAAAAGAGATATGGACAAGCAAGGAGTGGATTGCACTTTGTCTTTGTGACATTATCTAACATTTTGTTTGTTGTGTCTCAGTTATAATAAGTGGTTAGCAACCTCTACAGGTAATATCTCCTAAATTTTACCTTCTTAAAAAAAAAAAAAAAGTTTGTTGTGTTTTAAGCAATTTAGACGTATTCATTCTGAACAAGGTCTGAGTAAGGGAGACTTGAGACATACCTTGTCAGTTTGATTTCTTCTTTTCAAAAAAAAAAAAGTTTGTTGTGTTTTAAGCAATTTAGAATTATTCATTCTGAACAAGGTCTGAGTAAGGGAGACTTGAGACATACCTTGTCAGTTTGGTTTTTTCTTATCAAAAAAAAAAAAAGTTTGTTGTGTTTTAAGCAATTTAGAAGTATTCATTCTGAACAAGGTCTGAGTAAGGGAGACTTGAGACATACCTTGTCAGTTTGATTTTAATCTTTTTATGTTTACTTGTTAATTTTTGTTTAGTATTTTAGGATTATTTAGGTTGCATGAGTTTGTTTTGTTTTGAGTCTTAGTTGTTCCTATTCTTATGTTATTAGTTCTTTTCTCTTACACATGATTCTTTCATTTGGGTTAATAGACTTACATTGAGGACAATGTAAGAATTAAGTGTGGGGGGAATGATTTAGGATTTCTTTTATTTTTGTCTACTATTTTTTTTTTGAGCCTATAATGATTGATGCATTATACAAATCAATCTAATTTCTTTCTTGAGTGCTCTTATGATTACATGATTCTCTAGAACTTGCTTTAAACCGTTTGAGACTATATTGATACATGTGACAACATGAATATGATAGAGGCATTAGGATTATAACCAGAGCCAAACAGCCATCCATTAGTAATGTTCCAAGAGAACACACCCTTAGTGTACCAATTTGAGCCTACATTGAATAAGCTATCTCTTTGGTAACCATAACTTGTCCCTAACCTAAATATACTTATATCTTTACCTTTGTTCCAAAGATGAATTAGCATGTTTTGAGACAAGTTGCAAAGACAAGGAAGATTTATTGAAAATTTGGGTTAGAAACAAGAAATAAGTGTGGGGGGAAAAGAAAGAAAAAAGTCAAGAGAAAAAGAAAGGGATCATTGTCAAATACATTCCCATATTAAAAAAAAATCTTCTCTTGAACTTCTAGTTAAAGTAAAGAAAAAGATGTTACAAAGTTGGTTAGAATGATGCAAATGCTCAACATGAATATTTAGCCTATGTTATTATGTGCTTTATAAGAGTTTTGGGAAGTTTTATTTGTATGATCTTATTATGTCTCTAAACTCTATGAACTCTTTGGAACCTTTGTGATATCTTTATCCTTTTGTTCTTTAACCACATTATAACCCTTTGGCCCCATTACAACCTTGAATAAAGACCTCTTGATTTATGAAGTTGTATGATCTAAATAGTGGATAATAGGTGGACAAGCAAGCATATGGTAGAAGTGTTTTCATGAGATTGATTGAGTGTAAACACTTTACCACTACTTTAAAAAGTGAAAATCAAGAGAGTATCCCATGTGAGAAGTTGAGATTAAGTTTGAATATGCACTATTTTGATTGAAATATGTTATGTTAATATTGGCTTAACTCAAACAATTTACATTCAAGCAAGATTTTTTGTGAATTTCTTTAAGCTATTGATTAGTTTTTAAGACTTGTCCAATGATTATCTCTAATTTATATTGGAAGGATTAGTTATAATTATTATTTTTAGTTTTTCTATGTCTTCAATGTTTGTGGGTATCGTCCTAGTAAACCCTCACGAGACTAAACTCGTCCACTAGGGACACCTAGGGGTTTAAAGGCTTGTGTCACATGCTAAGTGCCACCGTGATTTCCTACGAAAGTGGATTAGATTAGATTTTCTTATTTTATTTTTATTGAGTCGTTGCTAGGGACTAGCAACAATCTAAGTGTGGGGGTGTGATAACTCGTATAATTATATAGTTTTTAGTTATGTTTTATTATTGTTTTGTGTCAAATACGAGTTATTATTGTTTAGTCTAATTGTGTTTATGATCTTTTATATTTTTATGTAATTTGGTGTTTTTCACAAGTTTCTTTGAGTGATTTCAGATTACTAGAATTAAGGGCAAATCCAGTTCAGTTCCAGTTCCGACACCTTTTGCCATATCAGCTACATCTCGCGTTTCACTGAAGCAATAAGGCTGAAAATTTAACCGTGCAAATTTAAGAGGCATATCTATCTTTTTCATGTTTTACACTTCTTGAAACGGAGTCGTTTTCCTTAGCGAAATCGACAATCAAGTTGGCTGATGTGCAATGACGTCTGTGCTGACCTGTTTTCGTATTTTGCCCATATCTTCTTATCCACATCAGCAAATGAGCTGATTTCAACGGCTATGGATCAGTAACGGATAGGGGAAGATTTTTCTAGAAGACCATGTGATCAGATCAGGCCTCCAAAATTGACAAAATCGACCATCAAATTGGCTGATCAAAATTGTCATACAATATGACGAAAATTGTTAGAAAAATGCACCCACCTATTATACCTACCTTTGAAATTTGTAAAGCTTGTCTCTTGTCATTTAGCCCTCCAAAATGTGTATAAATAGAGGGCCTTGGATGATTGTAAGATATTGTACATTGGTATGATATTAGCCATTGTAATAAAATTCTCTAAGTTTTCTTCTTCTTTCTTTTCTCTAGTTTTCTTTTTCTTTATTTTCTTCTTCTTCTTTCTTTCTTTTATTTCCTTCTTAGATTCTCTTTAATTTTATGTTCATGTTTACAATGCCTATGCTAGGCTAAACTTCTATTTGGTTAAGGGTGATTTCAAAGCCCTAGACATGTTTTGTGATTGATTTTCAGATTCTATCTATCATTAATTTTCTATCAAAGTTGCTTATGTTCTTCTACAAGAATTGTTCATGATGTTGTCTTGATTTATTTAGGTGTACAACTAGATAGATCTTGATAATTATCTATTGCTAGTCTAGGAGTCTTTATCCGTGTAATTGTCTTGATTTCCTATTCATAAGTGGCAATTTGTGATTAATGATTACGGTCAAGTTTTCAATAATTGCAAAGTGGAACATAACCTAAGTTGAACAATCCGAGCTTATGTGTTTGTTGCTTAGATCAACCTATCTTTCTCATCATAAAGCTGCCATTAAATTGAATTTAGAGAGCTTATTCTAGGTTGTTTAATGGTTAGAGATTAAATAGAGAGCTTGTTCTATTTAACGACAAACTAAGGAAAGATTGGGATAACAGAGCTTGTTGTTATCTACGGTTGTTAACTTTGCTAGTTGGTTGATATTGATAGATCTGAAATTGATTCTTAATGATGTCTAGTGGTGGAGAATGAAACCTTAACCATATTTTTCATATTTGATTCTTCTTACTTACTTGTTTTCTTACTTTTCTAGTTTGCTTATTTTTAAAAGTATATTTATTTTTATTGGCTGGTTATACCGCCTAATTTGTATATTAACTTTGTTTTATTTTTATTGGCTGGTTATACCGCCTAATTTAGTATATATATTTTTATTGGTTGGTTATACCGCCTAATTTAGTATATATATTTTTATTGGCTGGTTATACCGCCTTGCATCTTATTCTTATTATTTACTTTAGTTTAAATCTGGCTTCAAAAACCCCTTTTCTTTTATTGTTTTCTTTCAACGTAAGTTATAAACTAATAACTCATAGATTAAAACTCAATCCCTGAGGACTCGACCCTTGCTAATCATTATACTTACAATTGATCTTTTTAGTTAAATCCCTGAGGACTCGACCCTTGCTAATCATTATAAATAAGATACACTCTTTTGGGTGCATCAGCCTCTATCATATTCATGTTGTCACATGCATCAATATAGTCTCAACAAGGTCTAAAGCAAGTTCTAGAGAATCATGTAATCATAAGAGCACTCAAGAAAGAAATTAGATTGATTTGTATAATGCATCAATCATTATAGGCTCAAAAACTCACAAGGATGATTATACAAGTCAGATTAAGTTTAAACATGCTTCTTTCTCAATCAACATATCATATTAACATTGGCTCATAAAAAGGTTGATATCAAGCTAAATTCTCATGAAAATCTTCTCACTAATAAATCTATTTTAGACTTATGCAATTCATATCTCATTGATAACTCGTATAATTATATAGTTTTTAGTTATGTTTTATTATTGTTTTGTGTCAAATACGAGTTATTATTGTTTAGTCTAATTGTGTTTATGATCTTTTATATTTTTATGTAATTTGGTGTTTTTCACAAGTTTCTTTGAGTGATTTCAGATTACTAGAATTAAGGGCAAATCCAGTTCAGTTCCAGTTCCCACACCTTTTTCCATATCGGCTATATCTGGAGTTTCACTAAAGCAATAAGGCTGAAATTTTAACCGTGCAAAGTTAAGGGGCATATCTATCTTTTTCATGTTTTACACTTCTTGAAACGGAGTCATTTTGCCTAGCGAAATCAACCATCAAGTTGGCTGATGTGCAATGACGTCTGTCCTGAGCAGTTTTCGCATTTTGACCATATCGTCCGATACACATCAGCAAATGAGCTGATTCCAACGGCTGTGGATCACTAACTGCTACAGGACCATTTGTCTAGAAGACCATGTGATCAGATAAAGCCTCCAATATTTAAGAAATCGACCATCAAGTTGGCTGATGTGCAATGACGTCTGTGCTGACATGTTTTCGTATTTTGCCCATATCTTCTTCTCCACATCAGCAAATGAGCTGATTCCAACGGCTATGAATCAGTAACTCATAGGGGAACATTTTTCTAGAAGACCATGTGATCAGATCAGGCCTCCAAGATTGACAAAATCGACCATCAAGTTGGCTGATCAAAATGGTCATACAATATGACGAAAATTGTTAGAAAAATGCACCCACCTATTATACCTACCTTTGAAATTTGTAAAGCTTGTCTCTTGTCATTTAGCCCTCCAAAATGTGTATAAATAGAGGGCCTTGGATGATTGTAGAGGATCATATTGTACATAGGTAGGATATTAGCCATTTTAATAAAATTCTCTAAGTTTTCTTCTTCTTTCTTTTCTCTAGTTTTCTTTCTTTTCTCTAGTTTTCTTTTTCTTTAGAGAGAGCAAGAGGTTGGATAATTAATATTCTTCCTCTTCTTCTTTCTTTCTTTTATTTTCTTCTTAGATTTTCTTTAATTTTATGTTTATGTTTATAATGCCTATGCTAGGCTAAACTTTTATTTGGTTAAGGGTGATTTCAAAGCCCTAGACAAGTTTTGTGATTGATTTTCAGATTCTATCTATCATTAATTTTCTATCAAAGTTGCTTATGTTCTTCTACAAGAATTGTTCATGATGTTGTCTAGATTTATTTAGGTGTACAACTAGATAGATCTTGATAATTATCTATTGCTAGTTTAGGAGTCTTGATCCGTGTAATTGTCTTGATTTCCTATTCATAAGTGGCAATTTGTGATTAATGATTATGGTCAAGTTTTCAATAATTGCAAAGTGGAACATAACCTAAGTTGAACAATCCGAGCTTATGTGTTTGTTGCTTAGATCAACCTATCTTTCTCATCATAAAGCTGCCATTAAATTGAATTTAGAGAGCTTATTCTAGGTTGTTTAATGGTTAGAGATTAAATAGAGAGCTTGTTCTATTTAACGACAAACTAAGGAAAGATTGGGGTAACAGAGCTTGTTGTTATCTACGGTTGTTAACTTTGATAGTTGGTTGATATTGATAGATCTGAAATTGATTCTTAATGATGTCTAGTGGTGGAGAATGAAACCTTAACCATATTTTTCATATTTGATTCTTCTTACTTATTTGTTTTCTTACTTTTAGTTTGCTTATTTTTTATATTTATTTTTATTGGCTGGTTATACCGCCTAATTTGTATATTAACTTTGTTTTATTTTTATTGGCTGGTTATACCGCCTAATTTAGTATATATATTTTTATTGGCTGGTTATACCGCCTAATTTAGTATATATATTTTTATTGGCTGGTTATACCGCCTTGCATCTTATTCTTATTATTTACTTTAGTTTAAATCTGGCTTCAAAAACCCCTTTTCTTTTATTGTTCTTGAATTTAAGTTTTAAACTATTAACTTATAAACTAAAACCCAATCCCTGAGGACTCGACCCTTGCTAACTACTATACTTACAATTTATCTTTTTAGTGCAAGGTTAAATAAGATACACTCTTTTGGGTGCATCAAATTTTTGGCGCCGTTGCCGGGGATTGCTTTCTTTAGTTTATTTGTTACTTGGTTTATTCTTATTTTCAGTTCTAAGTAGTTTTATTTTCTTGTACATACAAGTTTTTCTTTTCAAATTTAAAAAAAAAAAAAACAAAAAAAAAATGGAATTGAGCAATCTAACACTTGAAGAGTTGGTGGCATACATGAACATGGAGAATCAACAAGCCAATCTCACCTCCCCAGTTCAACAATTGGCCATGGGAGGATGTCAAGGCCATCAAGTGTTCCAAGACCAACAGTATGATCATTACTCAAACACTTACCATGAGGGATGGTGGGATCATACTAATTATGGCTACTCGAAAAATTACCAAGAAGTAGATCCTTATGCCAATTACACTCATCCATCTAGCTTCAATCAATCATGGTCTCAAGAACCAGATCTTTTTCAACCACCACATATGACTCAAAACTCAGGTACTTCTTTAGAAGATCTTGTGTATTCTCTTGTTACTGATTCTTTGCAATTTCAACAGGAAACAAGGGCAAGCATCCAGAGTTTGGAAAAGCAAATGAGCCAATTGGCTAGTAGTATGGTGGGATGGGTAGCACAAAGATCTGAAGAACTCCCAGCCCAAACGATGGTTAACCCAAAGGAGAATGCTACTATTGTGACATTGAAGAATGAGGAACAAGATGAGGATGAAACAAAATTAGAGATGGATTCTAAGAGTATTTCGGCACCTGAGGTAACGTTTAAGGTTTCACTTTTTACTAATGTTTCTTCTCCACCTTTTCCTAGTAGATTTGCAAAGTTCAAGGAGGAAGAACATGAACAACACATGCCGGAAACCTTAAACAACTTGTTTGTGGAGGTCATTCAACAAGTATCAAAATATGCTCCATTCCTCGATGACATATGCACCACAAAGGATGATGGAATAATACTTGTAATGGAGAATGCATCCACTGTTGTGCAAAGAAAGCTTCCTCTCAAACGCATAAATTTGGGAAATTTGATGTATGAGCCTGACAAGCCTAAAATGCCAAGAAGGGGTGTTGGTTAGATTCAAAACACTTAATCAAGTGCTAATTGGGGGAGGCATCCTAATTAGTGAAAGCATTGCCAAACTGCCATCCTCAGATTTGCTCTCTTTTTCTTTATCTTTTTCTTATGTTTCTTCGCTAATTGTGTTTAGTGTTTCTAAGTTCATTTAGGCTGCATAAGTTTATTTTGTTTATTAGTTCTTTTCACTTACACATGATTCTTTCATTGGGGGATAATAGCATTACATTAATGACAATGTAAGAATTATGTGTGGGGGGAAGAATTTAGGATTTTATTTAGAGTGTTTTGTTTTTGAGTCTTTTTATGTTGTTTTTCTTTCTGATCCTTGTTTTGAAAAACACTAGATGTAAATATAATATTTTTTTTTAACCCCGGTTAAATGACGGATAACGGTACTCCGTGATTATTTAAGTCGGTTCCATCAGCTACCCACAAAACTGATATTGTATATAAATTTCTCTTCCAATTTCTCTTTCAATTTTTTTTCATTGTTTTTTTCAGGATGGATGATATTCTCACAAGATTGCAGAAACGATTTCCTCCTTTTCCTCGAAATATTTTACTGAAGCTTTACCAAGTTCGATTTGAAAGATTAAGAATGCTTATGCACAAAGGGATTCCTGCAGACATACGTTGGATAATTGAAGCCAAGGTACGTGAAGATGAATATCTTCCTGTTTTACATTTACCAGGTACAAGTAGAAGCACTTTTGCAATGAAGCGACGAGCAAAGCGCATGAGTTCAAATTGTCACAAATGTGCACGATGGACGTGTAACGGTAAATGTCGTTCTATTGGGATTCCGTCCTCTAATCGAGATGATAAAATTGAATTCATTAAGGATGGACTGAGTAAGGAGAATTTGGGTAATATCCAACTTTCTCTTGAGACGCATCCTAGTGGAGACGTACAAAGAGAAATTCTTGATTTATGGCCGCAATTCCAAAGGGAATGGCAACATCTTGGGAATCTGATGTTAAAAGACCCTGTTTGCCAGCTTGTAAGAAAACTGGATGGGAAGCATATCCTCGACTCATAGAAGGCGTTTAAACCGTTTCTGGACGTAAAACCAGAGGAAGATGTGAGCCACAATCACAACTACAATAAATGACTTCTCAGCTTTTGGTTTGATTTGCAATAACTTTATTTCGGTTTAATTTACGTGTTATTCGATTTGTGTAATTATTCTCATTTTTTTTATTTTTTTTTTGTCTTTTACGGTTGATTTTTCTTCTCTTTTTGATTTTCTTCCTGAAATCACGCAAAAATCTTTTGTTAGGTTAACATTTTCTTCTGACAGGTCAGATACACTTTCGGCGATATTATTACTCTTGTCTGATTCACTACTCAGTCCTCTATATATTCACCATGTACTCATTCTCTTTCAGGCACTCGAAAAAAAAAAATGGAAAGTACTTCGTCCCAGCGCATTAAAAAAATTTGTGTCTTTGGAGGTGCTTATCGAGGGAAAAATAACATATTCGCTGATGAAGCCATAAGAGTTGGAGTAATACTTGCCCAACAAAAGATCCAGTTGATTTATGGAGGCGGTAGTACGGGTTTAATGGGAGCAGTCGCTACAGCAGCACACGCCGGAGGAAGTCCAGTTCTAGGAATCGTGCCAAAACTATTCACAAGTTTTTGTGGACCTACCGTGGGTAAGGAAATACAAGTCTGGAGTATCCCTGAACGGATAACAATCATGTACCATTCTGCCGATGCATTCATTGCTTTACCAGGAGGTCTGGGTACATTGGAAGAAATAGCTTGCGTGGCTTCTTGGTCATCTTTGGTCACAAATAAGAAACCCATTGGTTTGCTTAATATTAATTGTTATTTTAGTAATTTGCTTTCATATTTAGATAATGCTGTGGATAATGGATTCATGTTTTCAGAGGCAAGGAGAACCATAATTTCTGCTACAACCATTGAAGATTTACTCAAAAAGCTCCAAGCTTATGAGTATTTATCTGCTACCGTTGTTTCGCAAACGCTCGGAAAAAGAAAAAGAGATATGGACGAGCAAGGAGTGGATTGCACTTTGTCTTTGTGACATTATCTAACATTTTGTTTGTTGTGTCTCAGTTATAATAAGTGGTTAGCAACCTCTGCAGGTAATATCTCCTAAATCCTACCTTTAAAATTTGACATTGGGGACAATGTCATATTTTAGTATGGGGTAAGGGACATATTTTGCTAATTTAAAAAAAAAAATTGTTGTATTTTAAGCCATTTAGAAGTATTCATTCTGAACAAGGTCTGAGTAAGGGAGACTTGAGACATACCTTGTCAGTTTGATTTCTTCTTTTCAAAAAAAAAAAAAAAAAAAAAAAAGTTTGTTGTGTTTTAAGCAATTTAGAAGTATTCATTCTGAACAAGGTCTGAGTAAGGGAGACTTGAGACATACCTTGTCAGTTTGATTTTAATCTTTTTATGTTTACTTGTTAATTTTTGTTTAGTATTTTAGGATTATTTAGGTTGCATGAGTTTGTTTTGTTTTGAGTCTTAGTTGTTCCTATTCTTATGTTATTAGTTCTTTTCTCTTACACATGATTCTTTCATTTGGGTTAATAGACTTACATTGAGGACAATGTAAGAATTAAGTGTGGGGGAAAGGATTTAGGATTTCTTTTATTTTTGTCTACTATTTTTTTTTGAGTCTTTATTATTATTATTATTTTTAGTGTGTTTTAGTTCCTTTTTAATACAATGATGAGATATGAATTGCATAAGTCTAAAACAGATTTATTAGTGAGAAGATTTTAATGAGAATTGAGCTTGATGTCAACCTTTTTATGAGCCAATGTTAATATGATATGTTGATTGAGAAAGAAGCATGTTTAGACTTAATCTGACTTGTATAATCATCCTTGTGAGTTTTTGAGCCTAAGATGATTGATGCATTATACAAATCAATCTAATTTCTTTCTTGAGTGCTCTTATGATTACATGATTCTCTAGAACTTGCTTTAAACCGTTTGAGAATATTGATACATGTGACAACATGAATATGATAGAGGCATTAGGATTATAACCAGAGCCAAACAGCCATCCATTATTAATGTTCCAAGAGAACACACCCTTAGTGAACCAATTTGAGCCTACATTGAATAAGCTATCTCTTTGGTAACCATAACTTGTCCCTAACCTAAATATACTTATATCTTTACCTTTGTTCCAAAGATGAATTAGCATGTTTTGAGACAAGTTGCAAAGACAAAGAAGATTTATTGAAAATTTGGGTTAGAAACAAGAAATAAGTGTGGGGGGAAAAGAAAGAAAAAAGTCAAGAGAAAAAGAAAGGGATCATTGTCAAATACATTCCCATATTAAAAAAAAAAAAAATCTTCTCTTGAACTTCTAGTTAAAGTAAAGAAAAAGATGTTACAAAGTTGGTTAGAATGATGCAAAGGCTCAACATGAATATTTAGCCTATGTTATTATGTGCTTTATAAGAGTTTTGAGAAGTTTTATTTGTATGATCTTTTTATGTCTCTAAACTTTATGAACTCTTTGGAACCTTTGTGATATCTTTATCCTTTTGTTCTTCAACCACATTACAAACCCCTTGGCCCCATTACAACCTTGATTAAAGACCTCTTGATTCATGAAGTTGTATGATCTAAATAGTGGAGAATAGGTGGACAAGCAAGAATATGGTAGAACTGTTTTCATGAGATTGATTGAGTGTAAACACTTCACCACTACTTTAAAGAGTGAAAATCATGAGGGTATCCCATGTGAGTAGTTGAGATTAAGTTTGAATATGCACTATTTTGATTGAAATATGTTATGTTAATATTGGCTTAACTCAAACAATTTACATTCAAGCATGATTTTTTGTGAAATTCTTTAAGCTATTGATTAGTTTATAAGACTTGTTCAAAGATTGTCTCTAATTTATATTGAAAGGAATAGGAGTAAATATTTTTAGTATATGTAGTTTATTTATATTTTAGTTTTTCAATGTTTGTGGGTATCGTTCTAGTAAACCCTCACGAGACTAAACTCGTCCACTAGGGACATCTAGGGGTTTAAAGGCTTGTGTCACATGCTAAGTGCCACCGTGATTTCCTACGAAAATGGATTAGATTAGATTTTCTTATTTTATTTTTATTGAGTCGTTGCTAGGGACTAGCAACAATCTAAGTGTGGGGGTGTGATAACTCGTATAATTATATAGTTTTTAGTTATGTTTTATTATTGTTTTGTGTCAAATACGAGTTATTATTGTTTAGTCTAATTGTGTTTATGATCTTTTATATTTTTATGTAATTTGGTGTTTTTCACAAGTTTCTTTGAGTGATTTCAGATTACTAGAATTAAGGGCAAATCCAGTTCAGTTCCAGTTCCGACACCTTTTTCCATATCAGCTATATCTGGAGTTTCACTAAAGCAATAAGGCTGAAATTTTAACCGTGCAAAGTTAAGAGGCATATCTATCTTTTTCGTGTTTTACACTTCTTGAAACGGAGTCATTTTGCCTAGCGAAATCAACCATCAAGTTGGCTGATGTGCAATGACGTCTGTCCTGAGCAGTTTTCGCATTTTGACCATATCGTCCGATACACATCAGCAAATGAGCTGATTCCAACGGCTATGGATCACTAACTGCTAGAGGAACATTTGTCTAGAAGACCATGTGATCAGATAAAGCCTCCAATATTTAAGAAATCGACCATCAAGTTGGCTGATGTGCAATGACGTCTGTGCTGACATGTTTTCGTATTTTGCCATATCTTCTTCTCCACATCAGCAAATGAGCTGATTCCAACGGCTATGAATCAGTAACGCATAGGGGAACATTTTTCTAGAAGACCACGTGATCAGATCAAGCCTCCAAGATTGACAAAATCGACCATCAAGTTGGCTGATCAAAATGGTCATACAATATGACGAAAATTGTTAGAAAAATGCACCCACCTATTATACCTACCTTTGAAATTTGTAAAGCTTGTCTCTTGTCATTTAGCCCTCCAAAATGTGTATAAATAGAGGGCCTTGGATGATTGTAGAGGATCATATTGTACATAGGTAGGATATTAGCCATTTTAATAAAATTCTCTAAGTTTTCTTCTTCTTTCTTTTCTCTAGTTTTCTTTCTTTTCTCTAGTTTTCTTTTTCTTTAGAGAGAGCAAGAGGTTGGATAATTAATATTCTTCCTCTTCTTCTTTCTTTCTTTTATTTTCTTCTTAGATTTTCTTTAATTTTATGTTTATGTTTATAATGCCTATGCTAGGCTAAACTTTTATTTGGTTAAGGGTGATTTCAAAGCCCTAGACATGTTTTGTGATTGATTTTCAGATTCTATCTATCATTAATTTTCTATCAAAGTTGCTTATGTTCTTCTACAAGAATTGTTCATGATGTTGTCTAGATTTATTTAGGTGTACAACTAGATAGATCTTGATAATTATCTATTGCTAGTTTAGGAGTCTTGATCCGTGTAATTGTCTTGATTTCCTATTCCTAAGTGGCAATTTGTGATTAATGATTATGGTCAAGTTTTCAATAATTGCAAAGTGGAACATAACCTAAGTTGAACGATCCGAGCTTATGTGTTTGTTGCTTAGATCAACCTATCTTTCTCATCATAAAGCTGTCATTAAATTGAATTTAGAGAGCTTATTCTAGGTTGTTTAATGGTTAGAGATTAAATAGAGAGCTTGTTCTATTTAACGACAAACTAAGGAAAGATTGGGGTAACAGAGCTTGTTGTTATCTACGGTTGTTAACTTTGATAGTTGGTTGATATTGATAGATCTGAAATTGATTCTTAATGATGTCTAGTGGTGGAGAATGAAACCTTAACCATATTTTTCATATTTGATTCTTCTTACTTATTTGTTTTCTTACTTTTAGTTTGCTTATTTTTTATATTTATTTTTATTGGCTGGTTATACCGCCTAATTTGTATATTAACTTTGTTTTATTTTTATTGGCTGGTTATACCGCCTAATTTAGTATATATATTTTTATTGGCTGGTTATACCGCCTAATTTAGTATATATATTTTTATTGGCTGGTTATACCGCCTAATTTGCATCTTATTCTTATTATTTACTTTAGTTTAAATCTGGCTTCAAAAACCCCTTTTCTTTTATTGTTCTTGAATTTAAGTTTTAAACTATTAACTTATAAACTAAAACCCAATCCCTGAGGACTCGACCCTTGCTAACTACTATACTTACAATTTATCTTTTTAGTGCAAGGTTAAATAAGATACACTCTTTTGGGTGCATCACTCATCATAGTATTGAAAGTAACTAAAACACACTAAAAACAACATAAAAAAAACTCAAAAACAAAACACTCTAAATAAAATCCTAAATTCTTCCCCCCCCACACATAATTTTTACATTGTCCTCAATGTAATGCTATTATCCCCCAATGCAAGAATTATATGTAAGAGAAAAGAAAAGAAAAACAATAAAAGATAGAATGATGGAGAGTAAGGAATATGCAAATCTGATATAATAGATGTTCTCCATCCTTTTGGGTTGCCTCCCAAGAAGCGCTTGGTTTATTGTCCTCAGCCTGACTTAGACCCATGCCATTATTATTCAACATAATTTGGCTCAAAAAGTGGAAACTCCTCTACATCTTGTATTGGAAAGTTCTCATAGTAAGGCTTCAATCTATGACCATTCACTTTGAATGCCTTATCTGTTTTTGGGCTTTGGATTTCAACTGCACCATGAGTAAATACATTAGTAATAACAAAAGGTCCAACCCAACGAGAACGTAACTTACCTGGAAATAACTTAAGGCGTGAATGGAAGAGAAGAACTTTTTGTCCAACAACAAATTCCTTTCTTGATATCATCTTGTCATGGAATGCCTTAGTCTTTTCCTTGTAAATCCTAGAATTCTGATAGGCATCATTCCTTATCTCCTCTAATTCTTGTAGGTCAAGTTTTCTTTTCTTTCCTGTCTCATCCATCTCCATGTTGCATTGTTTGATAGCCCAATATGATTTATGTTCCAATTCAACCGGAAGATGACAAGGCTTACCATAAACAAGTCGATAAGGAGACATACCAATGGGTGTCTTATATCCTGTCCTATAAGCCCAAAGCGCATCATCAAGTCGTGAACTCCAATCCTTCCTATTTGGATTAACTGTCTTTTCAAGGATGGACTTAACTTCTCGGTTTGACACTTCAGCTTGCCCACTAGTTTGAGGATGATATGAGGTGGAGACCTTGTGTGTGATGTTATACTTCCTCAAAAGTGTTTCCATAGTCCTATTGCAAAAGTGAGTACCTCTATCGCTGATTATGGCCTTTGGCGTTCCAAACCTAGCAAAGATGTTAGTCTTGACAAAATCTGAAACCACTTTAAAGTCATTAGTCCTAGTGGATTTTGCTTCCACCCACTTTGAAACATAATCAACGGCAAGTAAAATATAAAGATTACCAAAAGAAGAAGGAAAAGGTCCCATGAAATCCATGCCCCATACATCAAAAATTTCAACAATAAGTATTGGAGTTTGAGGCATTTGATTTCTAGCACCTAAGTTACCTGTTCTTTGGCAACGATCACATGACTTGCAAAAGAGGTATGCATCTTTGAATATAGTAGGCCAATAAAATCCAGAATCAAGAACTTTCATGGCTGTTCTTTTGGATCCAAAGTATCCTCCACATGCATAAGAGTGACAAAAGGTGAGAACAGATTGAAATTCAGATTCGAGTACACACCTTCTTATAATCTGATCGGAGCAATGCTTCCAAAGGTAAGGATCATCCCATATGTAATATTTGGCATCACTCTTGATCTTATTTCTTTGAGCTTGTGTCAACTCTTGTGGTAACTTCTTGGTAACCAAGTAATTAACAATATCGGCATACCAAGGAGTTGTTGTACTTATAAAAAGAAGTTGCTCATCCGGAATGTTCTCATTCCAGGGTAGTGCATCCTCTTCATGAACTAAACGGCTAAGATGGTCCGCAACCAGGTTGTCACTACCTCTCTTATCTTTTATCTCCAAATCAAACTCTTGTAAGAGAAGTATCCATCTAATCAACCTTGGTTTGGCCTCCTTCTTAGTGAGTAAGTACTTAAGGGCTGCATGGTCAGAATATACAATTACTTTAGTACCAATCAAATAAGATCGAAATTTTTCTAAAGCAAATACAACAGCCAAAAGTTCTTTTTCAGTAGTGGAATAGTTCAATTGAGCATCATTAAGAGTTCGGGAGGCATAATAAATGGCATGTGAGGCTTTGCCAACCCGTTGGCCCAAAACAGCTCCAATGGCATAGTCACTAGCATCACACATGATTTCAAAAGGTACATTCCAATCTGGTGGTTGGATGATAGGAGCTGATGTCAAGAGTCCCTTCAATGTTTCAAACGCCTCTTTGCATTTGTCATCAAAGTGGAAAACCACATCTTTTTGTAGTAGCTTGCAAAGAGGTAATGTGATCTTTGAGAAGTCTTTGATAAATCTCCTATAGAAACCTGCATGTCCAAGAAAAGAACGAACCTCTCTCACATTTGTGGGAGGTGGTAAAGAATGCATAATATCTATTTTAGACTTATCAACCTCTATCCCTCTAGAAGAAATAACATGGCCCAAAACTATTCCTTGTTCTACCATAAAGTGACATTTTTCCCAATTCAAAACAATGTTAGTTTCCATGCATCTTTCAAGTACAAGTGTAAGGTTCTCTAGACATCTATCAAAAGAATCACCATAGACACTAAAATCATCCATAAACACTTCTATGATGTTCTCTACATAATCTAAAAATATGCTAACCATACACCTTTGGAATGTAGCTGGTGCATTACAAAGACCAAATGGCATACGCCGGTATGCAAAAGTACCAAATGGACATGTGAATGTTGTTTTCTCTTGGTCCTCCCGAGCAATGGCTATCTGATTATAACCTGAAAAACCATCAAGAAAACAATAATGAGAATGGCCAGCTAACCTTTCAAGCATTTGATCAAGAAAAGGTAAAGGAAAGTGGTCTTTGCGAGTTGTGGAATTAAGTTTACGATAATCAATACAAACTCGCCATCCTGTTTGAATCCTAGTAGGAACAAGTTCATTCTCATTATTTGTTACCACCGTTACTCCTGATTTCTTTGGAACCACTTGGACTGGGCTCACCCATTTGCTATCTGAGATAGGATAGATCACTCCAACATCTAGGAGCTTCAGTATCTCCTTTTTCACAACCTCCATCATAGGAGGGTTCAATCTTCTTTGTGCTTCTCTTGTTGGTTTGGACCCCTCCTCTAACAAAATCCGGTGCATGCACATGGATGGGCTTATTCCGTTGATATCGGCAATTGTCCAACCAATTGCTGTTTTATGCTCTCTAAGCACCCGGATAAGTCGCTCTTCTTGCAAAGGTGTGAGCTCTTTGGCAATGATGACAGGTAGTGTGTCCTTTTCACCTAAGAACACATATTTCAAGTGGTTCGGTAGTGGTTTCAACTCTAAAGTTGGTGCCTGCAAAATGGAAGGTAGAAGTTTCTCATTAGATAATTGCAAATCAATAAATGAAACATCAAACCTTGCATCTTTAGGTGGCAGTGAGTGTAAAGATTCTAGTGCCCCTTCCACATGGTCACTCAAGGCTAGTTCCCCTTTAGTATTCCACATTCCGAGATGTTTGCAAGGACTATCTCCACATATCTTCACCATCTAGCTCATAAGCTTGCTGCACTAGTGAGTCAATTATATCAATATTAAAAATAGAATGCACATCACTAGGATATCTCATGGCCTAAAAAATGTTAAAGCGAATTGTTTCACCATCAAATTCCATAGTTAAAGTGCCATCATGTACATCTATTTTAGTTCTTGCTGTTTTCAAGAATGGTCTCCCTAATAGAATAGGTGTGGGATTAGAAGACATCTCATCTTCCATCTCAAACCTGGTTTTGCCTATCTTACAAGGAATGGTAAACATACCTGGATCCTTGCATTTAGATGGGAGTTTCTTTTGAAGAACAGCTGACACATTCTCCCCCACACTTACCTTTTCATTCCATTTCAACTTCCGTTTAGATGTGCACAACTCTTTTAGGAACTTGGCATATCTTGGCACTTGCTTGATAGCATCTAGTAAAGGAATGTTCACCTCTACTTTCCGGAAGGTTTCCAAAATTTTCTTCTCTTGCTCATCCTTCTTGGACTTTGCTAACCTGCTAGGAAAAGGTGGAGGAGTTATATAAGAAGGAAAGGATGGTTTAGGAATTACCTTTTTTAGTGGCTCGTTGGGATGTGAAGAGGATGCCATGGTATTGTTCTCCCCTTGAGCACTATCATTTTGTGGTGTCTCTAGCTGTTTCCCACTTCTTAAAGTTATAGCATTGGCATTCTCTCTTGGATTCACTATGGTTTTGGAAGGTAATTTCCCAGAATCCCTTGCTTGCATTTGACTCATGGTTGTTGCCAATTGCCCTATTTGAGTCTCCAAATTTCGAATACTTGTCTTTGTTTCCTGTTGAAATTGAATTGTATTAGTAGAAAGAGCTTTAACAAGATCTTCAAGAAAAGTACCTGAATTTTGGGTGGGTGGCAGTTATTGTCGGGTTTGGTATGGTTGTTGCACTCTTTGCTGAAAACCCGGTGGCCTGTTGTCAAATGGTGAAGGAATAGTTTGTGATTGGTTCCCTCCATAATTGAAGTTTGGATGATCCCTCCATCCTGGATTGTAAGTGTTTGAGTAGGGATCATATTTCCTTGATTGGTTCTGAAATCCACCCATGGCATTCACATGTTCATTGGTGTCCTCTTGAAGTGTTGGACATATATCAGTTTGGTGCCCTATGTTTGAACATATGCCACAAGCCTTTATTTGTTGTATATTACCTACAGCCAATTGTTGAACAAGAGAAGTCAGTTTATCAAATTTCTGTTCAAGGGATGATATACTTACCTCATTAACTCTCTTGGGTTGTGGTGGTGGATCTTGTCTCATTGAGAACTGTTGAGAATTGGCTGCCATGTTGGAGATTAATGTTCTAGCAGCCCCGGGAGTCTTATCAACTAGATATCCCCCACTAGCGGCATCTATCATACTTCTCTCCATGGGCATGAGACATTCATAGAAGTATTGGATGAGAAGTTGTTCACTTATCTGATGGTGTGGACATGAGGCACAAAGTTTCTTGAACCTCTCCCAATATTCATATAAGGACTCTCCGTTGTATTGCCGAATCCCACATATTTCTTTCCTAATGTTGGCAGCCTTAGATGCTGGGAAATACCTTTCCAAGAATGATTTCTTCAAATCATTCCATGTAATGATGGTCCCGGATGGTAGATAGTAGAGCCATTCCTTTGCTGAATCAGCTAGAGAGAATGGGAAGGCTCTCAACTTAACTTGCTCTTCCGTGACCCCTGTTGGTCTCATGCTTGAGCAAACTACATGGAATTCCTTGAGGTGCTTATTTGGATCCTCTCCTGCAAAACCATGAAATGTTGGGAGAAGATGAATCAAACCAGATTTTAATTCAAAAGCTACCTCAAGATTAGCATATTCAATGCATAATGGTTGTTGACCCAAGTCCTGAGCGGCAAGCTCCTTGAGAGTTCGGTTGTCAGCTGCTGCCATCTCTCCTTGCTCCTCTTGGATGTTTTGGATCAATTCCTCGATTGGTTGTTGGTGAGAAGTTATAAATTCCCGAATTCTCCTAAGTCTTAAGTCTTCTTCAGGAGCTTGGAACATTCACTAATAAAAAAAAAATAAGAAAGTAAATAATTAGAACAGAAAATAAGAATAAACCAATAAACTAATAAACTAAAGAAAGCAATCCCCGGCAACGGCGCCAAAAATTTGATGCACCCAAAAGAGTGTGTCTTATTTAACCTTGCACTTAAAAAGAATCAATTGTAGAGTATAATGATTAGCAAGGGTCGACTCCTCAAGGATTGGGTTTTAATCTATGAGTTATTAGTTTATAACTTACTTTCAAAGAAAACAAAAGAAAAGGGGGTTTTGAAATAGTTTTAAAAATAAGCAAACAAGAAAAGTAAGAAAACAAGTAATTAAGAAGAAATCAAATATGAGAGAAATATGGTTAAGGTTTCATTCTCCACCACTAGACATCATTAAGAACCAATTTCAGATCTATCAATATCAACCAACTATCAAAGTTAACAACCGTAGATAACAACAAGCTCTGTTATCCCAATCTTTCCTTAGTTTGTCGTTAAATAGAACAAGCTCTCTATTTAATCTCTAACCATCAAACAACCTAGAATAAGCTCTCTAAATTCAATTTAATGACAGCTTTATGATGAGAAAGATAGGTTGATCTAAGCAACAAACACATAAGCTCGGATTGTTCAACTTAGGTTATGTTCCACTTTGCAATTATCGAAAACTTAACCATAATCATTAATCACAAATTACCACTTATGAATAGGAAATCAAGACAATTACACGGATCAAGACTCCTAAACTAGCAATAAATAATTATCAAGATCTATCTAGTTGTACACCTAAACAAATCAAGACAACATCATGAACAATTCTTGTAGAAGAACATAAGCAACTTTGATAGAAAATTAATGATAGATAGAATCTGAAAATCAATTATAAAACATGTCTAGGGCTTTGAAATCACCTTTAACCAAATAAAAGTTTAACCTAGCATAGGCATTGTAAACATAAACATAAAATTAAAGAGAATCTAAGAAGGAAATAAAAGAAAGAAAGAAGAAGAAGAAAATAAAGAAAAAGAAAACTAGAGAAAGGAAAGTAGAAGAAAACTTAGAGAATTTTATTATAATGGCTAATATCATACCAATCTACAATGTCTCTTACAATCATCCAAGGCCCTCTATTTATACACATTTTGGAGAGCTAAATGACAAGAGACAAGCTTTATAAATTTCAAAGGTAGGTATAATAGGTGGGTGCATTTTTCTAACAATTTTCGTCATTGCATATGACAATTCTGATCAGCCAGCTTGATGGTTGATTTTGTCAATGTTGGAGGCTTGATCTGATCAAATGGTCTTCTAGAAAAATATTTCCCTATCAGTGTGTGATCCATATCCGTTGGAATCAGCTTATTTGCTGATGTGGATCATAAGATATTGTCAAAATACCAAAACTGGTCAGCATAGACGTCATTGCACACCAGCCAACGTGATGGTTGATTTCGCTAGGGAAAACGACTCTGTTTCAAGAAGTGTAAAGCATGAAAAAGATAGATATGCCTCTTAACTTTGCACTGTAAAAATTTCAGCCTTAATGCTTCAGTGAAACTCCAGATATAGCTGATATGGAAAAAGGTGTCGGAACTGGAACTGAACTGGATTTGCCCTTAATTCATGATTGAACCTAGTAATCTGAAATCACTCAAAGAAACTCGTGAAAAACACCAAATTACATAGAAATATAAAAAGATCATAAACTCAATTAGACTAAGCAATAATAACTCGTATTTGACACAAAACAATAATAAAACATAACTAAAAACTATATAATAATCTTCTAAAAAAAAAAAAAAATTTGTTGTGTTTTATGCCATTTAGAAGTATTCATTCTGAACAAGGTCTGAGTAAGGGAGACTTGAGACATACCTTGTCAGTTTGATTTAATCTTCTAAAAAAAAAAAAAAAAAAACTATCTGGTCCGTTTATTATCTGCATGTGTTTTACTACTTTTATGTATGTATTTTTCTTTTTTGAGTATTAGTATAATCTTGGCATGCATGTGGATAAAGCAATAGAGTTACAAAGGCTTTGATTAAGTTATCTAGGTTATTTTCAATTTGGTTTTCTGAAAATTGAATATTTTTGATGATCAAATGTCTTTGAGATTGTTTTTGGCAGATCGGTTCGACTTTTGTTGGAATGTGAATTCATGGTGAGCCTTTGGAAAGCCATGGAAAACTGGGAAGACATAGTAAGTTTACTTTTTCTCTTCATTCCACATGCAGATTTAGGTCATCACATAGATGCTTGCATCTATACATGATCTGATCTTAGAACAAAGTCACTATCCAGAAAGCCCCTTATCTTTTCCCCCCTTACATTAGGAGCCCATAGGTTGTAAACCTTCGGGTTGGATCCCTAGATATGAACTCCAGAAATTATGCCAAAGTGAACGGATACGATTCCGACCCCCATTCCCTCTTTATACTTTTATGATAATATTTGTGATCATTGGGTTTGGGATTGTGTGTTTTCTTCTTGTTTATTTTGTTATCTTTTGAAATCTGAAAAAAAAAAATGGGAAATAATGCAAAAGAGGGTAGTTAGAATGAGTGACTGTTTTTAGAGTCGTGAACTTCGAACTTATTGATGCCAAAACAATGTTGTGATGAGTTGAGAAAAAGATGCTGAAAAAAGAGTTGATGAAAATCTGTCTTGTTTGATCAATTGAATGAAAAGAAAGAAAAAGAAAGTATGGAATCCAATGTGATTTCTGAAGAAAAAAAAAAAACAAGAATGATGATTATGAATAAATGTGATTGTGCATAAAAGATGTCGCAATGAGGGCACAAATCAAAAGAAAATCACTTGTGCTTTTAAAAAAAAAAAGAATTCAAGATTCGAGGTTCTTCATTATAGAGAGGTTTTTACTTTTCTATTTGCTTTGGATCGAGTCTTTTCTTGCTTTTTGTTTTCTTTTCAAAATATTAATGTTGAACATAGGACTAAGGATGAGTGAGAATGGAAATATTTTGAGAGGATTGATCACATTATTATTATATTTCTTGAGCCTAACTTGTGATAAACCTCAGATTATGTTTGAACATTCCACCCCTCACTTGTCCATAAGCCTCAGATTCATCTCTGTACCGATCAGATTTGTCGAGTTCACTTGTGAACTGCGGTGACAAGGATCTTAGCATGTGTACTTATGAAGCTATAGTTTGCCTAGTCCTCCATGGCTAGCTAAAGTCTCGCCAAGAAGGAAGTTCCTCAATCGTACGGTAATGCCTTCAATTTCAATCTCATTGACCCTTTACGCGAACTTAATATGCCAATGATACTTAATTAGATGCCTTGCCAATTCTTACGCTTGATCTTGCTTGTTTGTTTAAGATCCCTTTAACTTGTTTTCCTGTTTATTTTTATTTTTTTCTAGGATTGAGTCGTTGCTAGGGACTAGCAACAATCTAAGTGTGGGGGTGTGATAACTCGTATAATTATATAGTTTTTAGTTATGTTTTATTATTGTTTTGTGTCAAATACGAGTTATTATTGCTTAGTCTAATTGTCTTTATGATCTTTTATATTTTTATGTAATTTGGTGTTTTTCACGAGTTTGTTTGAGTGATTTCAGATTACTAGGTTAAATTAAGAATTAAGGGCAAATCCAGTTCAGTTCCAGTTCCGACACCTTTTGCCATATCAGCTATATCTGGAGTTTCACTGAAGCATTAAGGCTGAAAGTTTTACAGTGCAAAGTTAAGAGGCATATCTATCTTTTTCATGCTTTACACTTCTTGAAACGGAGTCGTTTTCCCTAGCGAAATCAACCATCAAGTTGGCTGATGTGCAATGACGTCTGTGCTGACCAGTTTTGGTATTTCGACCATATCTTCTGATCCACATCAGCACATAAACTGATTCCAACGGCTATGGATCACACACTGATAGGGGAACATTTTTCTAGAAGACCATTTGATCAGATCAAGCCTCCAACATTGACAAAATGAACCATCAAGCTGGCTGATCAGAATTGTCATATGCAATGACGAAAATTGTTAGAAAAATGCACCCACCTATTATACCTACCTTTGAAATTTATAAAGCTTGTCTCTTGTCATTTAGCTCTCCAAAATGTGTATAAATAGAGGGCCTTGGATGATTGTAAGAGACATTGTAGATTGGTAGGATATTAGCCATTATAATAAAATTCTCTAAGTTTTCTTCTACTTTCCTTTCTCTAGTTTTTTTTTTCTTTATTTTCTTCTTCTTCTTTCTTTCTTTTATTTCCTTCTTAGATTCTCTTTAATTTTATGTTTATGTTTACAATGCCTATGCTAGGGTAAACTTTTATTTGGTTAAGGGTGATTTCAAAGCCCTAGACATGTTTTATAATTGATTTTCAGATTCTATCTATCATTAATTTTCTATCAAAGTTGCTTATGTTCTTCTACAAGAATTGTTCATGATGTTGTCTTGATTTGTTTAGGTGTACAACTAGATAGATCTTGATAATTATCTATTGCTAGTTTAGGAGTCTTGATCCGTGTAATTGTCTTGATTTCCTATTCATAAGTGGCAATTTGTGATTAATGATTATGGTCAAGTTTTCGATAATTGCAAAGTGGAACATAACCTAAGTTGAACAATCCGAGCTTATGTGTTTGTTGCTTAGATCAACCTATCTTTCTCATCATAAAGCTGTCATTAAATTGAACTTAGAGAGCTTATTCTAGGTTGTTTGATGGTTAGAGATTAAATAGAGAGCTTGTTCTATTTAACGACAAACTAAGGAAAGATTGGGATAACAGAGCTTGTTGTTATCTACGGTTGTTAACTTTGATAGTTGGTTGATATTGATAGATCTGAAAATGGTTCTTAATGATGCCTAGTGGTGGAGAATGAAACCTTAACCATATTTCTCTCATATTTGATTTCTTCTTAATTGCTTGTTTTCTGACTTTTCTTGTTTGCTTATTTTTAAAACTATTTCAAAACCCCCTTTTCTTTTGTTTTCTTTGAAAGTAAGTTATAAACTAATAACTCATAGATTAAAACCCAATCCCTGAGGACTCGACCCTTGCTAATCATTATACTCTACAATTGATTCTTTTTAAGTGTAAGGTTAAATAAGATACACTCTTTTGGGTGCATCAAATTGATCTATCTAGTTGTACACCTAAACAAATCAAGACAACATCATGAACAATTCTTGTAGAAGAACATAAGCAACTTTGATAGCAAATTAATGATAGATAGAATCTGAAAATCAATTATAAAACATGTCTAGGGCTTTGAAATCACCCTTAACCAAATAAAAGTTTAACCTAGCATAGGCATTGTAAACATAAACATAAAATTAAAGAGAATCTAAGAAGGAAATAAAAGAAAGAAAGAAGAAGAAGAAAATAAAGAAAAAGAAAACTAGAGAAAGGAAAGTAGAAGAAAACTTAGAGAATTTTATTATAATGGCTAATATCCTACCAATCTACAATGTCTCTTACAATCATCCAAGGCCCTCTATTTATACACATTTTGGAGAGCTAAATGACAAGAGACAAGCTTTATAAATTTCAAAGGTAGGTATAATAGGTGGGTGCATTTTTCTAACAATTTTCGTCATTGCATATGACAATTCTGATCAGCCAGCTTGATGGTTCATTTTGTCAATGTTGGAGGCTTGATCTGATCAAATGGTCTTCTAGAAAAATGTTCCCCTATCAGTGTGTGATCCATAGCCGTTGGAATCAGTTTATGTGCTGATGTGGATCAGAAGATATGGTCAAAATACCAAAACTGGTCAGCACAGACGTCATTGCACATCAGCCAACTTGATGGTTGATTTCGCTAGGGAAAACGACTCCGTTTCAAGAAGTGTAAAGCACGAAAACGATAGATATGCCTCTTAACTTTGTACTGTAAAAATTTCAGCCTTAATGCTTCAGTGAAACTCCAGATATAAGCTGATATGGCAAAAGGTGTCGGAACTGGAACTGAACTGGATTTGCCCTTAATTCTTGATTTAACCTAGTAATCTGAAATCACTCAAAGAAACTCATGAAAAACACCAAATTACATAGAAATATAAAAAGATCATAAACTCAATTAGACTAAGCAATAATAACTCGTACTTGACACAAAACAATAATAGAACATAACTAAAAACTATATAATTATACGAGTTATCATCCAGGCTTACTTGTGCGGCAAGGACTTATTCTCAGGGTTTTAAAGCTCTATAAATACCATCTTTGAGCCACAAAATAGACATCTTTTTTAGGAGACTCAAAAGATCATCATTCTTCTTCTTTTTCTTCTTCTTCTTCTCCATTATTTTATTTTCTTTTAGTTTTATGTATATATTGTCTATGCCTATGCTAGGCTAAACTTCTATTTGGTTAAGGGTGATTTCAAAGCCCTAGACATGTTATGTAATTAATTTTTACAATCTATCTATTATTGTTTTCAATCAAAGTTGCTTATGTTCTTCTACAAGAATTGTTTATGATGTTGTCTTGATTTATTTAGGTGTACAACTAGATAGATCTTGATAATTATCTATTGCTAGTTTAGGAGTCTTGATCCGTGTAATTGTCTTGATTTCCTATTCATAAGTGGCAATTTGTGATTAATGATTATGGTCAAGTTTTCGATAATTGCAAAGTGGAACATAACCTAAGTTGAACAATCAGAGCTTATGTGTTTGTTGCTTAGATCAACCTATCTTTCTCATCATAAGGCTTCCATTAAATTGAATTTAGAGAGCTTATTCTAGGTTGTTTGATGGTTACCTACTGATCAGAGGTCCATATACATATTCCCCACCTATGCACTAGATGGGTCCAAACTCCTGTCAATAAATCATACGGGTCAAACTCCCATTGGTCAAATCCAAATGGGCACATCAAATATAGGCTTCACTGATGTATGAAAGAGGTTAATTTTCTTATACAATTCACTGGAGTGAGTACAGTTCATAGTATTTCAAAATCTAATAGCTAGAGCTAAATTTCATTCCAAGACATTAACTTTCACTAAAAATAGGTCACATTAAACATGAAAACTTAAACCTTTAGTTTACATAGAACATGCTTCAGCTGATGTTCATAAACTATTTTAAATGATACTTATACAACTTAGAACAACAATAGCATATCAAATCAATGAAATTGACAAGATTGATACTTTGGGAATAGATTTATTTTTAATATATGATTTAGCTTAGTTTGGTAAAGCTAGAACTTAAAGTACACAAAACCAGACCTAAGGATACAATAAATCTTGGTTTATAAGGTTCAACACAAAATACCAAACTAAATAATAGCCTTAGAGTTCATGGATTCAAAAAATTATTCTGACTGAACATGAAATAAGCAACTAAGAATAATTGCTGAAAATCAACAAAACCTAGGGAATTAACTATAGCTAGTTACTTACTCACAATAGCAAGTACTAAGAACATAGCAAATCTCCAGAACTCAGCTTTCAACTCCAAAGTTTCAAAATGAGCTCCAAAGTAGCAAAAATAATACTAAAACACGAAAATCAGTTTGCTAGGTTTTTTATAGCAAGGGAAGTGTTTTGTTTCTGATTCTATCATAGTGAGCTGCTTTTGGTGTGTTTAAAACCCTTGAGTTGCTAGCTTAGGAACTCAGGTGGCTTTTGGAGGAGACACATGGCCACGAGGTGTCTCAACTCATGATCTTGTAGTTTTGCATGAGGACACCAGACCATGAGGTGTCTAAGGTTGTAATATGGCAGTTTGCATAAGGACACCAGACCATGAGGTGTCAAAACTATTCCAAATTTGCTATTAGACTCTTAAACTTATGCTAACTAAAAGTTAGACCTCTTAGCTTTTAAGTCTTATATGTAAGCACCTTAATTTCTACAAGATGTAAGCACCTTAATTTCTTTAAGATGTAGTATCAAAACAAATGTGGGTACTTTTTTCTCATTTCACTTTCTAATTCCCAAGTAGCCTCTTCAGTAGAGTGATGCTACCACAATACTTTCACAAGTGGAATCACCTTAGTCCGCAACACCTTTTCCTTTTGATACAAACCTGTATTGGTTTCTCAGAATAACTCAAATCATTTCTGAATTCAATAGGCTTGTATTCAATAACATGAGCTGAATCAGGTTTATACTTCCTTCACATAGAAACATGAATTACATTATGAACACCTGAAAGTTTAGGAGGCAAGGCTAACCGGTATGCAACTTCTCCAACTCTTTCTAAGATTTCAAAAAGACCAATAAACCTCGGAGTCAATTTCCCTTTCTCAAATCTCATAATGCCATTGGCAGGAGAAACTTTCAAGAATACATGATCACCAACACAAAACTCCAAATTTCTTCTTCGATTATCTGCATAGCTCTTTTGTCGACTTTGTGCTGTTTGAAGTCTTTTATGAATGAGCTTCACACTTTCAGTAGCCTTTTCAACTAAGTCTGTAAAGCAAACAGCTTTCTTTCACCAACTTCTTCCCAATAAATGGGTGATCTGCATTTTCTACCATATAATGCTTCATAAGGTGCCATTTTGATGCTAGTTTGGTAGCTATTATTGTAAGCAAATTCAGCCAAAGACATTTGCTCATCCCAAGAACCTCTAAAATCAATAATACAAGCCCTTAACATATCTTCAAGTGTCTGAATCGTTCTTTCTGATTGGCCATCAGTTTGAGGATGAATCGATGTGCTGAAGTTCAATTTAGATCCCATGGCTTCCTAAAAATGTTTCCAAAAACGAGCAATGAAACTGGAATCTGTATCAGAATTTATACTCATTGGTACTCCATGAAATCTTACAATCTCTCTTAGGTAAAGTTCAGCCAAAAAATTTAGTGAATCAGTAACCTTAACGGCTAGAAAATGTGCAGAATTTGTTAATCTATCCACAATCACCCAAATTGCATCATGATTCCTTTTAGTCCTTGGTAATCCCATCACAAAGTCCATTGTGATATCTTCCCATTTCCACTTGGGAATTGGTAAAGGCTTAAGCAATCCAATAGGTCTTTTATGCTCAACTTTAAACATTTGGATACAAATTCAGCAATATCCTTCTTCATACCGTTCCACCAATATACACTTCGCAAATTCTAATACATTTTAGTGCTACCAGGATGCATGGTAAACTTGGAACAATGTGCTTCATCTAAGATTTCTTTTTTCAGATTCACATCATTAGGAACACAAAGTCTCTCTTTCTGTGCATCTTCCACGATACTAAGCAAATCAGAATCTGCTTGTTGCGCTTTCTTGATTCGTTGAATCAAAACAGGTTCCATTTTCAGACTAGCAAGAAATCCACCGGAATCTTTTAATTGCAAATTCAAGTCTATGACTTCTTCAAGTAATTTCCATTCCTTCACCATCATATGAGTTAAAAATCCAGACTTTTTCCGGCTTAAAACATCCGCAACTACAATAGCCTTACCAGGATGATAAAGTATAGTGCAATCATAATCTTTTAGAACATCCATTCATCTTCTTGGGTGCATGTTGAGCTCCTTATGAGAGAACAAGTATTTGAGACTTTTGTGATCAGTATATATATCAAATCTCTCACCGTATAAGTAATGACGCCAAATCTTCAAAGCAAAAACAATTGCAGCCAATTCTAAGTCATGTGTCAGATAGTTCATCTCATGATCTTTCAATTGCCTTGATCCATAGGCCACCACCTTCTCATTTTGCATTAACACACAACCCAGACCTTGATGTGAAGCATCACTATAGATGCAAAATCCACCAATACCACATGGAATGGTCAGAATAGGTGCTGAGTTCAATCTATTCTTCAACTCTTGGAAACTCCGTTCACAATCTTTATTCCAATCAAATTTCACATTCTTTTGGTGACGTGGGTTAAAGGTGCTGCAATACGAGAAAACCCCTCTATGAACCTCCGGTAGTAACCAGTGAGTCCTAAAAAGCTTCTAATCTCAATCACACTTCTTGGTCTTTCCCACTTTTGATGAGAACCAAGCTGGTATTGGACTTCAAGATCTATTGCATGTTCCTATAGGGCCTATTACAAGGTCAAAATCCAAGAAACTCAAGGAAGCTATGCAAGGATTGGTAAAAAGGACTTGGGAAGAATCTACAAGTCTTTTAAGCAATGTCAATTCATTCAAGTTGGGCTGCTTGAATGAGTAAGACCAATAATTGGTCCATGTGATCCAAGATTCACATGATGGGCCATAGAGGAATTCAAGCGGGCGGCAAT
This sequence comes from Fremontodendron californicum, assembly GCA_030761205.1. Classification (NCBI taxonomy): domain Eukaryota; kingdom Viridiplantae; phylum Streptophyta; class Magnoliopsida; order Malvales; family Malvaceae; genus Fremontodendron; species Fremontodendron californicum. The sequence goes on from JAULJL010000008.1 coordinate 6,025,814, forward strand.
CTTAATGAATTAGTGGGCCTATTTTTAGTTCATTATCTAATATGAAGTGGGGACCAATTCATTAATGTTGTGGCGCCTAAATTAGAATCTTTAGTTGGGTTTTTTAATTACTTAGGCTTTTGGGCCTGATTTATGTATTATGTCCATTAGGCTTAAGGGGTCTATCTTCATTAAACCTGATGGACATCCTTTTAATTATTTAGGTTTGGGCTTGAGCATGTTCAGCCCATATTTTACATATTATTGCTTAGTAGATTTAGGGTTATTGTAGAGAGGCTATAAATATATGTCTTAGCCACCTACTTCAATTATCTTTTGATCAATTAATTCTGATTTTATTCAGTAAGAGTTTTCTCTTTTTAGTTCTTGACAGAACTTAGGAACTTATCAAAGAATTTTTTCTTTGTGGCGTTCAACCTATCAAACTTAGGTTCTTGAAACGAGAGTTCTTAGGGTCTAGCTTACATGCTTAATCTAGGTTCTTTGAAACAGGCTTTTAAGGGTTTAAGTTTTCTTTGCCTGAATCTTTGCTTTTCTGGGTTAGGTATTTCAATTTGTTAGTGGGTTCAAAGGGCCTATTCACTTTGGCTTTTATGGGTTAGGTATTTCAATTTGTTAGTGGGTTCAAAGGGCCTATTCATTTTGGCTTTTCTGGGTTAGCTATTTCAATTTGTTAGTGGTTCAAAAGGCCTATTCACTTTGGCTGCAAGTTTGTAATCTCTCCACATTAAAGAGTGCTTTGACTAAAACTTTCCCTACTTTATTCAAACTTGGATGCCAAGGCTTATATCTTTCCTTAAAACATAAAAGTCAACCACTTTTCCTAAAGAGCCACAAGTCAGCATTTATTGAAGGGAGAGAGCTGAAATTCACTTGTTTGATGCCCTAGCTATTGCCTGTAAATAGAGATCAAGGGGGCATACGAAATTTACACTTCTCCAAGCATCAAAGTTCTGATTTCTTCTTTGTTTCTTTGTTTTTGAGAGAGCAAGAGGCTGGATAATTAATATTCTTCTTCTTCTTCTTTCTTTCTTTTATTTTCTTCTTAGATTCTCTTTAATTTTATGTTTATGTTTACAACGCCTATGCTAGGCTAAACTTTTATTCGGTTAAGGGTGATTTCAAAGCCCTAGACATGTTATGTAATTAATTTTCAGAATCTATCTATCATTGTTTTCTATCAAAGTTGCTTTTTAAGTGCGAGGTTAAATAAGATACACTCTTTTGGGTACATCAAATTTTTGGCCCCGTTGCCGGGGATTGCTTTCTTTAGTTTATTAGTTTATTGGTTTATTCTTATTTTTTTGTTCTAATTATTTACTTTCTTTCTTTTTTTTGTTTATTAGTGAATGTTCCAACCTCCCGAAGAAGACTTAAGACTTAGGAGAATTCGGGAATTTATTACTTCTCACCAACACCAATCGAAGAGTTGATCCAAAACATCCAAGTGGAGCAAGGAGAGATGGCAGTAGCTGACAATCGAACTCTCAAGGAGCTAGCCGCTTCGGATTTGGGTCAACAACCATTATGCATTGAATATGCTAATCTTGAGGTAGCTTTTGAATTAAAATCTGGTTTGATTCATCTTCTTGATGCACCCAAAAGAGTATATCTTATTTAACCTTGCACTAAAAAAAAAGAATCAATTGTAGAGTATTGATGCACCCAAAAGAGTGTATCTTATTTAACCTTGCACTAAAAAGATCAATTGTAAGTATAATGATTAGCAAGGGTCGAGTCCTCAGGGATTGGGTTTTAATCTATGAGTTATTAGTTTATAACTTACGTTCAAAGAAAACAATAAAAGAAAAGGGGTTTTTGAAGCCAGATTTAAACTAAAGTAAATAATAAGAATAAGATGCAAGGCGGTATAACCAGCCAATAAAAATATATATACTAAATGAGGCGGAATAACCAGCCAATAAAAATATATATACTAAATTAGGCGGTATAACCAGCCAATAAAAATAAAACAAAGTTAATATACAAATTAGGCGGTATAACCAGCCAATAAAAATAAATATACTTTTAAAAATAAGCAAACTAGAAAAGTAAGAAAACAAGTAAGTAAGAAGAATCAAATATGAAAAATATGGTTAAGGTTTCATTCTCCACCACTAGACATCATTAATAATCAATTTCAGATCTATCAATATCAACCAACTATCAAAGTTAACAACCGTAGATAACAACAAGCTCTGTTATCCCAATCTTTCCTTAGTTTGTCGTTAAATAGAACAAGCTCTCTATTTAATCTCTAACCATTAAACAACCTAGAATAAGCTCTCTAAATTCAATTTAATGGCAGCTTTTTGTCGTTAAATAGAACAAGCTCTCTATTTAATCTCTAACCATTAAACAACCTAGAATAAGCTCTCTAAATTCAATTTAATGGCAGCTTTATGATGAGGAAAGATAGGTTGATCTAAGCAACAAACACATAAGCTCGAATTGTTCAACTTAGATTATGTTCCACTTTGCAATTATTGAAAACTTGACCATAATCATTAATCACAAATTGCCACTTATGAATAGGAAATCAAGACAATTACACGGATCAAGACTCCTAGACTAGCAATAGATAATTATCAAGATCTATCTAGTTGTACACACCTAAATAAATCAAGACAACATCATGAACAATTCTTGTAGAAGAACATAAGCAACTTTGATAGAAAATTAATGATAGATAAAATCTGAAAATCAATCACCAAAACATGTCTAGGGCTTTGAAATCACCCTTAACCAAATAGAAGTTTAGCCTAGCATAGGCATTGTAAACATAAACATAAAATTAAAGAGAATCTAAGAAGGAAATAAAAGAAAGAAAGAAGAAGAAAATAAAGAAAAAGAAAACTAGAGAAAAGAAAGAAGAAGAAAACTTAGAGAATTTTATTACAATGGCTAATATCCTACCAATGTACAATATGATCCTCTACAATCATCCAAGGCCCTCTATTTATACACATTTTGGAGGGCTAAATGACAAGAGACAAGCTTTACAAATTTCAAAGGTAGGGTATAATAGGTGGGTGCATTTTTTCTAACAATTTTCGTCATATTGTATGACAATTTTGATCAGCCAACTTGATGGTCGATTTTGTCAATATTGGAGGCCTGATATGATCACATGGTCTTTTATAAAAATGTTCCCCTATCAGTTACTGATCCATAGCCGTTGGAAATAAGCTCATTTGCTGATGTGGATAAGAAGATATGGGCAAAATACGAAAACAGGTCAGCACAGACGTCATTGCACATCAGCCAACTTGATGGTCGATTTCGCTAGGGAAAACGACTCCGTTTCAAGAAGTGTAAAACATGAAAAAGATAGATATGCCTCTTAACTTTGCACGGTTAAAATTTCAGCCTTATTGCTTTTTTTGAAACTCGAGATATAGCTGATATGGCAAAAGGTGTTGGAACTGGAACTGAACTGGATTTGCCCTTAATTCTAGTAATCTGAAATCACTCAAAGAAACTTGTGAAAAAACACCAAATTACATAAAAATATAAAGATCATAAAACACAATTAGACTAAACAATAATAACTCGTATTTGACACAAAACAATAATAAAACATAACTAAAAACAATATAATTATACGAGTTATCACACCCCCACATTTAGATTGTTGCTAGTCCCTAGCAACGACTCAATAAAAATAAAATAAGAAAATCTAATCTAATCCACTTTCGTAGGAAATCACGGGTGGCACTTAGCATGTGACACAAGCCTTTTAAACCCCTAGGTGTCTGTCCCTAGTGGACGAGGTTTAGTCTCGTGAGGGTTTTACTAAGACGATACCCACAAACAATTGAAGACATAAGAAAAAACTAAAAATAATAATTATAACTAATCCTTCCAATATAAATTAGAGATAATCATTGGACAAGTCTTAAAAACTAATCAATAGCTTAAAAAACTAATCAATAACTAATCCTTCCAATGTAAATAGTTTTAGTTAAGCCAATATTAACATAACATATTTCAATCAAAATAGTGCATATTCAAACTTAATCTCAACTTCTCACATGGGATACTCTCTTGATTTTCACTCTTTAAAGTAGTGGTAAGTAGTGTTTACACTCAATCAATCTCATGAAAACACTTCTACCATATGCTTGCTTGTCCATCTATTCTCCACTATTTAGATCATACAAACTTCATAAATCAAGAGGTCTTTTATTCAAGGTTGTAATGGGGCCAAAGGGTTATAATGTGGTTAAAGAACAAAAGGATAAAGATATCACAAAGGTTCCAAAGAGTTCATAGAGTTTAGAGACATAATAAGATCATACAAATAAAACTTCTCAAAACTCTTATAAAGCACATAATAACATAGGCTAAATATTCATGTTGAGCCTTTGCAATCATTCTAACCAACTTTGTAACATCTTTTTCTTTACTTTAACTAGAAGTTCAAGAGAAGTTTTTTTTTTTTTTTTTTTTTTATATGGGAATGTATTTGACAATGATCCCTTTCTTTTTCTCTTGACTTTTTCTTTTCTTTTCTTCCCCCACACTTATCTTTTGTTTCCAACCCCAAATTTTTAACTAAAAGTATCCCTTGTTTTTTTTTTTTTTTTTTGCAATATGTCTCAAAATATATAATCCATCTTTAGAACAAGGGTTATATTTAGGCTAGGTGTAAGTTGTGGTTACCAAATAAATAGCTTATTCAATGTAGGCTCAAATTGGCTCACTAGGGGTGTGTTCTCTTTGGAACATCAATAAGGGATGGCTGTTTGGCCCTGGCTAAAAATCCTAATGCCTCTATCATATTCATGTTGTCACATGCATCAATATAGTCTCAACAAGGTCTAAAGCAAGTTCTAGAGAATTATGTAATCATAAGAGCACTCAAGAAAGAAATTAGATTGATTTGTATAATGCGTCAATCATTATAGGCTCAAAAACTCACAAGGGATGATTATACAAGTCAGATTAAGTCTAAACATGCTTCTTTCTCAATCAACATATCATATTAACATTGGCTCATAAAAAGGTTGACATCAAGCTCAATTCTCATGAAAATCTTCTCACTAATAAATCTGTTTTAGACTTATGCAATTCATATCTCATCATTGTATTAAAAAGGAACTAAAACACACTAAAAATAATAATAATAATAATAATAATAATAATAATAATAATAATTAAAACTCATAAAAAAAAATAGTAGACAAAATAAATGAAATCCTAAATCATTTCCCCCCCACACTTAATTCTTACATTGTCCTCAATGTAAGTCTATTAACCCAAATGAAAGAATCATGTGTAAGAGAAAAGAACTAATAACAAAAGAATAGGAATAACTAGACTCAAAACAAAACAAAACAAACTCATGCAACCTAAATAATCCTAAAATACTAAACAAAAATTAACAAGTAGAACATAAAAATAAAAATAAAAATAAAAATAATAAAAGAAAAGAAAAAAACACATGCAGATAAATAAACGGACCAGGATAGTTTTTTTTTTTTTTGAAAAGATTAAATCAAACTGATAAGGTATGTCTCAAGTCTCCCTTACTCAGACCTTGTTCAGAATGAATGCTTCTAAATGGCTTAAAACACAACAATATATATATATATATATTTTTTATTTACAAATTAGCAAAATATGTCCCTTACCCCCCTACTAAAATATGACATTGTCCCCAATGTCAAATTTTTAAAGGTAGAAGATTTAGGAGATATTACCTGCAGAGGTTTGCTAACCACTTATTATAACTGAGACACAACAAACAAAATGTTAGATAATGTCACAAAGACAAAGTGCAATCCACTCCTTGCTTGTCTACATCTCTTTTTCTTTTTTCCGAGCGGTTTGCGAAACAACCGTAGCAGGTAAATACTCATAAGCTTGGAGCTTTTTGAGTAAATCTTCAATGGTTTGTAGCAGAAATTATGGTTCTCCTTGCCTCTGAAAACTATGAATCCATTTTCCACAGCATTATCTAAATAGAAAGCAAATTACTAAAATAACCATTAATATTAAGCAAACCAATTGGTACACCCAAAAGAGTGTATCTTATTTAACCTTGCACTAAAAAGATCAATTGTAAGTATAATGATTAGCAAGGGTCGAGTCCTTAGGGATTGTGTTTTAATCTATGAGTTATTAGTTTATAACTTACGTTCAAAGAAAACAATAAAAGAAAAGGGGTTTTTGAAGCTAGATTTAAACTAAAGTAAATAATAAGAATAAGACGCAAGGCAGTATAACCAGCCAATAAAAATATATATACTAAATTAGGCGGTATATAACCAGCCAATAAAAATAAAACAAAGTTAATATACAAATTAGGCGGTATAACCAGCCAATAAAAATAAATATACTTTTAAAAATAAGCAAACTAGAAAAGTAAGGAAAACAAGTAAGTAAGAAA